>CM077246.1:19020531-19755531 GCA_039654775.1 Spinibarbus caldwelli | reverse complement strand
TGCTTCATGAGGTAAATTATAAACAAACAAACAAAAACACAACGACAATGCATTTTCATACAATATCAGTAAATATTGATATCAACATACTCAAAAGCTACTTGTGTCTTTTAAAAGATGTGGCTCACCTTTTTAAAATATGAAATATGAATGCGCCACCTCTGGATTATTTTTAGTGTATTGTTTGCCAAAAGTACAGGACTAGAAGATCTTACATTTTAATTTGGAGCAATTTTAGATGCTTTTCACTTTATTTTCTAACAATCAAACTTCCTGACATTAAAACATCAGTAATGTTTTCCAACATCAATCAAGAATGGATGTCTACAGAGGCCATGTATTAATGATTTTTAACACCAAATAATGATTGCTGCCATTTTCTTGCACACTGATTTTTCATACCTGCTCTCCATAGTCCTCTCCCCAGCTGTTCTTGATGGCCCAGAATGGAATGCCATTACCTGCACAAAAAAAGCAGAAATTTAAACTCAACTTCACTACGCAACTCTGTTGACTGATTTTATATGCCTGTAAATGTATATCCAAAGTATTCTGAAACTGTTTTACATAGCCTTGCTGTTTAAACACCTGAAGTTCAAACATTGAAATCAATATAACTCACGTTGTCCGAATCCCACAAGCAGCACAGCGTGATCAATCATCCAGGGGTTGCAGAAGATCTTTAGAGGATGAGACACTCCCTTTCTGTAGAACTAAAGACAGTAAAAAACTCATGTTTAAAAAAAGGCAACTTCAAGTAACCAGGTAAAGATATGTATTTTTGTTTCTGTAGGACCAGACATACTGCATTAGAAATGTGTGGCTTATATGTGTTTATATATATATACACACATTTTTTTTTTACTGTTTTCTCATCAGTTACATTACATGCAATTTTGCCCAGAACATTACAGGGAAATATATTAATGCATGCTAATGGTATATTTTTCCAATGAGGCAGCTCCATATTTATTTTACCTGCATGGCGAAAGCATTGAGGGCAGCAGAGACCGGACCGTTCTCAGCCAGCCAAGCAGCAATCTCTACAAGGCAATACCAATCAAGATATTTTACAGTTCTACCGTAACAAAAAAAATCTTTAAATAGGTGCTGTTCTTTTGAACTTTGCGTACATCAAAGAAAATATGATATTAAGACGTAAAACTGTATTCAACATTGATAATAATTAAAAAATATGTTTCTTGAGCAGCAAATCATAATATTACAATGATTTCTGAATAACCATGTGACACTGAGACTTGAATAATGATTCTAAAAATGTAGCTTTGCATCACAGGAATAAATAGCATTTTAATATAAATATATTCAAAGAAATAATTGTTTTAAATTGTAATAATATTTTCCATTACTACTATTTTTGCTGTAATTTCTGATCAAATACTCTAAATGCAGCCTTGGTGAGTTAAACATTTAAATCTTACCCAGATTTTTGAACACAGGTGTATTTCCATTTAAAACACTGGATGTTCTGTAATTATCGATGGTATATTAACACTGAAGTAAGATTAGCTTATAGCTCATATTTCTCTCCAGATGTTCTGATATAAATATTTGATATTTTTAATTTCCTCTAGTGCAGGTATTTCCATCATCAGTGTTGTTTTAATGTGTTTTTAATTTAATTGAGTTTATTGACACATCTCTGGTTCCTCATCTCTCTCACTCACCGTTTTCATTGTCAGGCAGCTCAACAGAGCTGTTAATGTAGGCGGCCACCTTCCCTGAAGAGAAATCACAGCTCTGCTTGTGTCCTATGTAGTCGTAGTCCATTTCTGTCTCAAGACCTCCTTTATAGGCGAAAGAAAGAAGCACGTTTATATAGGACATGTTTATTCTTACAGATTCCCTATAGGTAGGTTGATTGAAATTGACTTCTAGGGAATGTTATTTCTTACCAAGCTTCTCAATGGCTTCGTAAGCGTTAGACGGCAGTCCACCTCCACATGCTTGGTCCAGTTTATCACAGTCCACTAATTCTGTGATGTAAACAGGTGAGCAAAGAAATGAATGTAGCTTTTCACTGAATTCAGTTATTTTTTTTCTGGATCGTTTGGTGAATAGAAAGTTTAAAAGAGCAGCATTTATTTGAAATAGAATTTTTTTGTCATTGTTAGTGTAACTTTTGATCAGTTGTATGCATCCTTGCTGAATAAAAGTAGTAATTTCTTTAAAAAAAAAAAAATGAAATAAAAAACCTTACTGACCCCAAACTTTTAAACAGTATTGTAGTTTATATTTACCCTGCTCAGAGAGGGAAAGAAGCTGTCCAGTTTTCTTGAACCACTGTCCCTCAATGTTTCCAGTCACAGAAAATGCCCAACAGGAGCCACACATGCCCTGCAACAGACAGTCAGTTAAAATGTTTAACTAATTATAATAAAACACGTTCATTTGAAGTTAAATTCTGCAGACGAACTCAAACCTGATTTTCACTGATTCACTGTTTATTAAGCTAATCTGTGCCATCATACCTGATTCTTCACAGGACTGACCGCCCCGTGGTCCCTCCAGTCCCAGCTGTCAGGAGCAGCCTTACTAGCCGGAGTCGCTGGCTTCATCTCCTTCATCAAGCTCCACTGACTCAGCATTGGGTTCAGGTACATCATTCTGAACTCATCCTCTAAACACACAGAGGTTGGGATTAGCTGCACTGATACAATCTTATAATCGAGACATATTAGACTGGTCCCAAGTGTTACAAATTTTGTTACAGCGTCTTTGAATCATGTAATAACTATTGTTAATAATGTTCATTTTTGCTTGGATTGTTACTTTTGACCACTGAGTCATCACAAATTGGCAATTTTTGCTCATTTTATTAACTGAGTAATCAACGATAATCAACAAATCCATAAAGATACCTGTGAGGTCACTGAACTTGGTGACCCCGTACTCAGCTGACCCCTGTTCCAGTGATTGCAGCGTTTGTGCTGTTTTCATATTTTCCTGGAAAATGTGCAGACGTTTCTCTGCCTCTGTGGAGTTTAATGAATCAGTGCTTAAAGAAGGGATTTTTATTGTGTTATGTGCATTACAAATAGCCATTAACTGACATACTAGTGTAGAAAACTAATATGGTAATAGTTTACATTATGGTATCTATGTGACAAGTAATATACATTATATTAATATATATATGTATACTTATACAGTTGCACAAGATTACAAACTGATTACTTGTTTATTAGTATTACAAATTTCTAAGTACCTGAGAAATTACACTGTAAATGTAGAATAAAGTACAAGTGTGACAAATTTATAGTAATGTGAAGTATGTTCTGTGTTTTACCTTCTTGGGAGCTGTATGTTCGATTGTATGTGATCATAAAGTTTTTAAACTGGGTCAAAAGCTCCACAGTTTCCTGAAAATAGCAAAAAAATAAAATAAAATAAAAAAAATCATAAAATGCATGATGAAAAGCTCACAAATATTTAACCCTGTAAAGCCTGACATTTGAAATAAGGGTTCGAAAAAAAGTTATAATTTGAAATGGAACCGTTTATTGAATTTTAGACAAAATATGAAAAAGATCTTAAAGTTTGCATGAGTGTTTTTTGTTGAGTATTATATTTGATACATCAGGCTTTTATATAGCTCATCTAATATAATGAGAATATGGAGCTCATACTTGAGGAGGAAAAATTTCTCAGAAACCTCATGTATTATATTTGATACTCATATTTTACCATGATTTTTCTAAAGTGATGTATGGATACTCAAGTAAATCTAAGTTGCTTCAGTCCGGCAAGTGTTCATCTTGTAATATTGCTAACAATATAAAAGTTATTCTTACATTTACTTTATAAAAATTAGATAAGATTTTACAGCAAAAAGACACATCAACCACGACCTGAAGGGGGACATAAATTAGAATTATACTAAAAGGTCTTTTAAGTTTACACTAATAATCAGATGACAGATAGCATATAGTATATTGTGCAAAATAGTTTTTTCAGCAGTGTTGTGATTCAGTAGGCTTTATAGGGTTAACTGACTTTATAGGGTTAATTGCAAATATTTAATGACATTTTAGGTGTATACTGCACACTTATCCATACCTTCATGGGTTTGCCATGGGTTAGAGGTACGGCTGCAACCTTTTTGAGCTCCTTGGAAACTAAGGCATGAACAATATCAATATAACAATACACATGCATGTGAATGTATGATCAAAATCACTTTATATCCTGTCCTAAAACATTACAATGAGTATGCAGGTCTCTGTGTTTTACACCACAGCAGTATATCATGTGAAAAAGATGATTTGGACTACATGAGGCTGACAGATCTGCCATCTGTCCCAGTCTACTGACCCGCAGGCTGGCATTTCTGTTTAAGTAGGGTGGATTTATTTTCCCAAGGAATGTCCCAAACCTCAAACAAACAAACCTCCGTCTGTGGAGAGACAGAATGGGGTGATTAGGAGAGAGAATTAGCATTGTAAATTTGCAAGAACTGCATTTCTTTGCAGCAGATGGGCAAGTTCAACTTTTGCCAAACTTCTGTTTGGCTACTTTTTGAACAAAAACATGGGGTTATCATACTGGATTTGAATTATTTTGAACATGAAATCAAAATTGCAAACATGCTAATAATGGGTTGTGTGCTGTGTATTGACTGTTAGAGAATCATCTGAATTTGCCATTACAGGACACTGAGTAGTGATGTTTTATATGGCTTAAGGATTAGTGTTTGCTCACCTTCTGTTTGTGAGGCTCTGGGAAAAAGTCACAGGTGTCCACGTCGCTCAGCTTTAGGGTTTTCTTACACTGAGTGCTTCCAATCTCAACCATAATACTGTACCGAACACCTTTTACCAGCTGTGGAAGAGACAGAACAGAAATTAAAGACTCAATGGAGGAATAATTATGGTTGTGTAATATCAAACTTCTATAAATAACCTTAATACATTTGTTACATATTTCAATAAAGATTGACATTTAATAGATAAAGATTTATAGAAACTTTCTAATGATTCATATGAATAAATACACAAATTTGTTATATCACAAACGGCAAGAATTTGTGGTATTTATAAAACAGTAGGCTTTTTAACAGCTTTTAAATACACCGCCCTGTTGCTTCTTGTATTCTTCCACGTTCCATCTGTGTAACATCTCTGTAGTTAAAGTTCTTTTTCATTCTGATGTTGTTGACAATAGCGAGCTAGATGATGTCCTGGACTTTATTCGTATGATGGGTAAATACCACATTTAACAAGGTATCTCAACTTTAAACCTTATTGCACAATATTCGCTTCTGATTTATTATTCTTCTCACTTCAAAAAATCAATTCTCATCACTCCTCCAATAAAAAAATAAAAAATAAATAAAATAAATTGAAAACATTCCATCTTGTAGGAAATTTCTTAAATTTAATTTTTTGCATTTTATTATTATTATTTTTTATTGTAATTATTTTATCTCCCCTCTTGTTCTTGTTTGATTGCCTAATGTTTATGTATGTTTATGATATTAGAAAAAAAAAAAAAACATTCCTAAAGACATTCGTATATGCTCAAAAGTGCGCAGCTTTCCTCTGGACTACCGTAATGAACAAATGCGCAAAATGCGCGCAGTGTGGTGCTGCTTAAATCAGCTCAGCAGTGTTATGTATTTGAGGCCTCTGCGCTTGTTTACGTCTAATCACATGAATGCGGTAAAAATAGCTCCTTATAATAAATAATACTGTCCAATATCAGAATCGCGAAAATCAACAAGTCACGTCATAAATAAGACATAAACAATAATATATATCATGAACAACAATTATATATATGGGTTTGTACCCGTTAATAACAGATATTAGAAATTTCAACGGATTAGTTATTTATAATTCTAACGTTACCTGTTTGCTGGCAGAAAGGATTTTGCTAACGCGGCGTATATGCATCGCGTTGGAGCCCATATTATATCGTTCCTCTGCGAATTTGACTGCTTTCATAACCCCCGGGTCTGACTCCGACAGACGGACCGGGGATCCCGGAGCACCGATAACCGGGCGATCCGGGCCATCTTCTGAAGCCAGAGCCAGCCCGAGCAGGACGCAGCAGGCGAGGACGGGGTAACCGCGGCTAAAGTACATGTCGAGCTTTCGGGACAGAAAGGACAGGTCTTTGTTTTCAGATCGCAAGCTCGCAGTGTTTTGTTGCTCCACACACGGCACAGCGTTAGTCTGCGAGACGCCCCGCACAAAGATGGACGACTGATGCCCCTCTGTGTGGGAAGAGCGACACTGCAGGCAAAAACACTGTTTTCATGCACCTGTCAGGTTTGAGATTTTGGGCTTTTTGGTTTTTTATAGTGTTTTTTCACACTAGTGGAAAGAAAACACCCAAAAGACACTGTTAAGTGTTCTTTTATAGCACTTTATCTATTCGTGTCAATAGATTTCAATTACAATACATATTTTTTAAAGCACTTACACACACCAAACTTTACATTTTTATTCCTGTCTATATCCTGAAGGTTTTTACAGAGGGATTTGTTCATATATAATTTGCTTGATTATATACATTTTATTCTCTCAAAAATTGTGAAAATATAGTGTTTTCTGTCCGTTCTAAGCATTTTCTGAATTATGGATTAACAAAAATGAGATACCCAAAATTTCCTCTGTAAAAACTTTTGACTAATATGTCAAAAAAAAAAATTAAACAAGAATTTTGAAACTGACATCATCCAGTGTTTAGATTTTTGTACTAGAAATGTATGCAAATTAGCGCATATTTAATTAAATAATGACTCATTTGCATATTTAAACCTAACATTTTAGAAAACTTGTAATACAAAAAAAATATTTGCAATTATCAATGTAATCAATCAGCTGGGTAAGTAAGGCGATAACTAATTTTTATTATTATTATTTTTTAACCCTGTTCACCTGCAGTGTCTCGCCTTAAAAACTTATATAATAATAATAATAATAATAATTTGCTTGTAATTCTCAACAATTATTGATTACAAGAGAAAACTTCTATTTATTTTTAAGTTGTTGGGCAGTAGCGAAAGTGTTCCAAAAAATGATGTAATATTTTAATTTATTGTTATTTTCTTTTAATGATATATAGCTAGTTTACACCTCATCTAAAACATCATAAGGTTACATCAGTGCAGTTATCACCGCTAGATGGTGTAAAATCTCTCAGAATATATAAAACAAGGTTTTTTCCTGCCCTCTGCTGGCCGCTGGATGCTCATTAATGCTTCTTCCTCTCTTTCCTTCCTTCCGGATGTCACGTGAATTTCAGCAACGAAAGCATTTGGAAAGGAGCTTAAAGGTAGCCTACATTCGTGTAGATGAATGGTAGTTAGTTGTTTGGATGTGAAGAATTACACGAAACAAATGTAACTGCAATGTAACTGTAAATTTCGAGTATGGGTCACCATACTTGACAATACGTCACGACTTTCACTTCACTTTCACTTTCAATAGGCCATATATCCTATAGCTGTGTTGGTGAATGATACAATCACGAGTGTGTCATAAATGGACTGTCAACCTCGAGGAAGAGGAAGAGGAGGAAGGCGAGGAAACCGGAATGAAGAGGTGGGAGAAACTATTGTTCACTTCCGTGGTCTTCTTACAATTTACTATTTTTATTTACAAACATTTACTATGCTAATCACAATTTTACCATAATTATTTACTATGGGGTCTTATTTAAACAGTTTTTGTCATTTTGTTAATTTTATATTTTGATCAAAAATCAAGATTTTAGGTTAAAATGTATTTGTTTCAATATAAGGTCATAGAAAATATAAAATAACTATTATACATTTCATTATGAAAAACAAAATGCTTTTTAAAACAGTTACTAGTAGAGCAGGACACATCTCCTGTGTGGAGAAGTGTGAAAAGTAGGCTAATAACGTTATTTTGTGTAACTACCCATTTACTGTGTTAAAGTTTTGCCTCTGTGCACTGTTATGAATTGTTATATTTCTATTTTGCGTCTTTCAGAGCAGAGATGTGCGCCTGTCTAAATCTCTGTCTTATGTATTACGCCATGGTGCCAATAAGATGGGTCTGCAGATGAACTCGGGTGAGAGATGATGGACAAGAAAACAAATGATTCATTCTTAAGTTATAATTCCTTGGATTTATTTCTTTTTTTTAATCATCCCTGTTGTCTGTCTGTAATTATGTGACCTTGTCCACAGATGGCTTTGTGTTTGTGGAGGAACTTCTCGCTCATCAGCAGTTCCGCTCGTTTTCTCAGGAGGATGTGGAGCGAGTGGTGACCATCAACGACAAACAGCGATTCAAGCTTTGCAACCACACGGAGGACGGTCGTCTTCAGATACGAGCCAATCAGGGCCACTCAGTGCAGGTTGGTTTGGATCAGAGCTCATGCAAAGACTACAATAGAAAATGGACACTGGAGCATTTGCTTGACACAAGTTTACATATACTTTGATAAATGTTGTTACATAATGTGTTTCATTCAGGTTACAGATCTGGAGCTGAGAGCAGTAGGCCTTGATGATCCAGACTATCCAAGAGAAGCTGTTCATGGCTCATATATGAAACACTGGCCCTCAATACGCAGTCAGGGCATCAGCAGAATGAACAGAACTCACATACACCTGGCACCTGGGCTTCCTGGAGAGGGTGGAGTCATCAGCGGTGAGTGACTTTCAGATTAGATTCATTTAATTTTATTCTAATGGTAAAACTAGGATAGCAGAAAGTAGTCCAGATCATGTGTACAAAATATGTGAATATGATTTTTAAATATATTTACAGTTGTAAATGGCCTCTTTTCTGTTTTTAGGAATGAGACAGAATTGCGATCTGGCTGTGTATATTGATGTTGCGAAAGCTATGTCAGGTATTAAGAAAACATTTTTAAAACCAGTTTAAGGTTGAATAGGTTTAACAATGTTAGAGCTGAAGTTGTAATGATCCCTCTCCCCTCTGGTTGGTGTTTAGATGGGATTCAGTTCTTCTGGTCAGAGAATGGCGTACTCTTGACCCCTGGAGATGCTGCTGGGATGTTAGCACCGCGCTATTTCTCTCGAGCACAAAGACTGAAACCCTCACGTGAGTCACTTTCACAGCCAGCTCATCAAGATTTGTTCCTTTTCCATGTACTGTTATTATATAAAAATGTAAAAGACTTCCTGTATTCTTTCAATATTCCTTTGTATGCATTTGATATTGTACAGTGCAGATTGGTGATAACTGGATTTTAAGAAATCATTAAGTAATAATGCTTTTTTTCTTTCAGCTTGTGAAATCGAACTACATTAGCAGTTGGAGAGGATCTCCTTCTGACCTCAAAACCAAAAACCGGAGTTTTTGAACTTTTGAAAGCATTAAAGTAGAATATCTGTTTCTAAGAAAAACATCTTCTAAATAAAAACAACTAACTAGCACAATTATGCTCCAATATTTATTAACAGAGTTGATTATACTCTGACATCAAAAGATAGAAACTGAAATAATTGAGATAAACTGAACACCCACAGATTACTTTGAGAAGGGTTCATGGAAAGACAAGGACTGATGGTCTTTTTTTTATTTATTTATTTTTTTTTTTGAGTTTGCCTTTAACCTCATATAAAATTTCTGTGCAGTTAGACAGTAGTAAGCAAATATGCTTTGTTAGATTGAGTCATGATGTTATCCAGGAAATTACTAAGGGAATAGTGGCACTGCAGTTATTAGATTTAATGCATTGAAATGCAGTTTTTACTATCCAATTATTTTTTTCAGTTAGTCTGTTATCTCCAAACAAGGACAAAATCAGAATTTCCTGCACTACATATATTATGGATTCAGCAACGTATCTACAATGTTACATGGTGGTTTGTATACAAATTGTCAAGTGACCTCCTAAGCCTGTTTTATTTGTGGGGCAGTGTCTGCCCACTGCATATTTGCCAAAAAATAGAATATCTAAATACACTGAGCTCAAGATAGAAATGTGTCATGTTTCTGCAGGGGGATTTCTGCAAGCATATTTATGTACAGTGTGCTTGATAACAGTGTGTTAGAGACAAATAACACACTAGGTGTTTTTTTTTTGTTTGTTTTTTTGGTATTTTTGTGCTGGCGTCTGTGCAGTTAATCCTGTTTCTGTTCTGTAAGAGCATACAACCTTTTAGTCAAAGGTATTAAATGTCAGGTGGCTCCATGAGAATGTAAGTCTGTAGCTTTAATTCATGGTCATTCAGAATTCTGTTTTGACTGTCCATGAGCTGATCAAAGACCTATTCTTGGTATTGTCAAGCTGCTGTGCTTTTGGATTTCTGTCAGTAGTGTGGTGTGAACACTAAATCCCCGCATCGCAGAAGTGCTCAGCATTCTTTCCCCATAAGACGATGGACTAGTTTGTAACCACATGAAATAAATTTACTTTGATGCACTGAACAAAGCGCAGTAAAATGTGGAAAGATGATAGCTCAAGAAGTTCAAGTGGTCATTAGGTTATATTTTATGCATTTTTAAAAAAAATTTAAATAAACAATTTTCAATTGTCAGCATTTTCAAGCTAAAAGCAAAGAATAACTTTCCCAAACTTATGTTTATTAAAAAAAAAAAAAAAACTTACTGCAGCTCTTTAGGTTGAATTACCTATGCTGTAGTCTTCATTTATATACTCTTTAGGTATAAGGAAGAGTTTTCAAGAGCTGGATGTTGCAATCTAATACTAAAGTTCAGTTGGTGTGTACTTTGTAAAACTACCATTTTGTGTTCTCTATCGTCTCTAGGCAGCCTCTCAAAGCAAAATTTCCCCTGATAGAAGAGGTCTAAAATTAGTGAGCCCCTATGACTGTCTTGGCCTACTGTGTCAGATTCCATTCACAGACTCCGTCTATCCTATCGCAGCACCTGCTCCTAGCTGTAACACCCTATTAAGCTTGGCAGAGACATGCACCTATGTCTAAGCATGATTAAAAAAGCGTCAGGTCAGGTTCATCCTGTCCTTTTTTTGTGCATGCTTGTGTCTCTTTTTTTAAAAAGTGGTGTCAATTAATGTTTGAAATAGCCAGGCTCTGTGAGCTCAGACAGGGCTAACGGTACAGGAGTCGTAGCATTTTTTGGACTTAGCTTGAGGGGCTGGACATATCTGTGCACTGAGTGGCCTGTTTCGATGAAGGGTCAGTTTGGCACTCACAGGAAACCTGGACCCCCCAGTTGGAGCCTCATTCACAGCTCATGGTACAGTGCATAACTGTCCCCTGTGAATGTTCTCTGGAGGGGTTGTTTCATTCAAACTGGCCACATGGAAAACAGCAGAAAAAGGCAAGTATCATATCTGATGACTTTTATGTGAACTATGATTTCTGCATGTGTGTTGTAACACGTTTAACACTGGCAAAGTTACTGTATATATTTTTGCATCAGTAAGTTTGCATTGATTTATATCTATCATTAGTCATAAGAGTAATCCTGTAATCTTATAAGTAATCCTGTTTACCATTACTATTATTATTATAATTTTGTTTAAGCAATCCGTAAACTGTATTTTATTTGGAAGAGACACATTTGTTTCAAGTAGCTATAATTTCTGATAGACAGTCGCTTTCAGAAACTTTGTATAAAGCTTACAAGAAAATATTTTCTATAGAAATTTTAGGATTTGTCATGAGAATTATTTAATTCTTATAGTAACAAGTATTAATGATTGTTTCTTTTGATGTTGCAGGTCTGCAATTATTCAACAACTGATGAGTGACCAGTTCATGCATTTATAAAAGGCTCAAGTGAGACAACCCAATGTCTGTGGTATCTGAAGTGAAGAAATGGAACGCTGGGTTCTAGAGGGCGACAGCTACTCGCTTCTTCGCAGTGCTCCACACACGTTCAACCTGCAGAGTCGTGAAGGGCCAAATCGTGTGGAGATCTTTGACATCACTTCAATCCCCAGCCATCATAATGCCATATCTGAAACAACTTGCCTGTGTGACATTTTTGGGGATGACGGCGAGTCTCCGTCACTTTCCAGTAGCCCAGCCTCTGCCACATTTATCAGGAGAGAGGTGGATCAGTCTTCTCCAGCAGATGATGCCAATGACTCTTCAGGATCTTATCACACTGCCAATGGATCTGACTTGAGTGACAACGCTGAAGTCACTTACAACACACCTTCTCCAGAAAATACACCGGATTTTTCCAAATCTGAGACCAGGGAATCACGTTCACCACCAGCTAAATTACTCATCATGTCTGATTCCAAAAATGGACTTAACCAACTAGACTGCACACCACCTGAATCCAAAGTCAATAGTAATGACATTTCACACACAGATAACTGGGAAGAATCCCAAGTGTCAGTAATCAC
The DNA here is from genome assembly GCA_039654775.1 of Spinibarbus caldwelli. Classification (NCBI taxonomy): domain Eukaryota; kingdom Metazoa; phylum Chordata; class Actinopteri; order Cypriniformes; family Cyprinidae; genus Spinibarbus; species Spinibarbus caldwelli. Next base: position 19,743,216 of record CM077246.1, on the reverse strand, counting down.
TGCCCCAGTGAATGAAACGGGAATCACAAATGCATCTGAACCACCGTATGTAAATTCAACACCAGCTACCACCCTGATTAATCCAGCAAAGGAACCTTCTAATCCTAAATCCTGCTATTCAGAAGAGAAAGAACCTGCTGTTTTTGAGCAAGAAATAATTATTACAACACCTCAGTACATAAGTACAAGCCCATTTTTAGATAAACAAATATTTGAGTCAGACTGTGAATCTTTGGCAGTATCTCCACTTGAACAAAATGATGTGATGTCTTCTGAGGACAAAGAGAGTATGATCTATTGTAGTCCACGAGAGCAAAACATTCTCTTTGCACAAGTGACAATGAACAGTGGCTCTGCATCAAAACTGTCAAACCCTTCTCCAACAGATTGCAGCCTTATGCAGGAAATGTCTACTTCACCTTCAAACAGAGAGATTAAATTTCTACCCATACCCAGTGTCATGCCAGAACCCAGATTAACCTCCACCTCCCCTGTAAGCAGGGAAACTACCTCCACACCTGCATCCACAGGTAGATCTTCACCTGAGCTGCTGAATTTGTGTCCAACTCAAGTTAGGAACACATCGGAGACTCCACACTTGGAGGACACTTATGGTGCTACTTTATGTGTATCTACACTGCCTACCAGTGATAATGTGGAAATAGATTTCCTAACTGTGTCTGACATTTCTACTGTAACAAGAGGACTGGTATATTCATCCGTAGATGGAAGAGAAAGACTGGAATCACCTGAGATCAATGAAGCCTGCTCTTCTCCTGATCACTCAGCACCTGCTCACTCACAAGAACCAGTACTGATTCACTCCCCTGTAGGTTACACCATCAGCCCATCACCTACATATGAGAAAATAATTTCTTCAGTCGAACCTGAAGACTCACCATCCTCCCCTGTATCACCTGAGATCAATGAAACCTGCTCTTCTCTTGATCAATCAACACCTGCTCACTCACAGGAACAAGTAATGATTCACTCCCCTGTAGGTTACACCATCAGCCCATCACCTACATATGAGAAAATAATTTCTTCAATTGAACCTGAAGACTCACCATCTTCCCCTGTATCACCTGAGATCAATGAAACCTGCTCTTCTCTTTATCAATCAACACCTGCTCACTCACAGGAACAAGTAATGATTCACTCCCCTGTAGGTTACACCATCAGCCCATCACCTACATATGAGAAAATAATTTCTTCAATTGAACCTGAAGACTCACCATCCTCCCCTGTATCACCTGAGATCAATGAAACCTGCTCTTCTCTTGATCAATCAACACCTGCTCACTCACAGGAACAAGTAATGATTCACTCCCCTGTAGGTTACACCATCAGGCCATCACCTACATATGAGAAAATAATTTCTTCAATTGAACCTGAAGACTCACCATCCTCCCCTGTATCACCTGAGATCAATGAAACCTGCTCTTCTCTTGATCAATCAGCACCTGCTCACTCACAGGAACAAGTAATGATTCACTCCCCTGTAGGTTACACCATCAGCCCATCACCTACATTTGAGAAAATATGTTCTTCAGTCGAACCTGAAGACTCACCATCCTCCCCTGTATCACCTGAGATTGGTGAAACCTGCTCTTCTCCTCATCACTCAGCATCTGCTCACTCCCCAGGACAAGTAATGATTCACTCCCCCGTGGGTTACACCATTAGCCCATCACCTACAAATGAGAGAATAGTTTCTTCGACTGAACCTGAAGACTCACCATCCTTCCCTGTAGTCAGGATTGATTATAGGGATATTTGCTCTTCTCCTGATCATTCAGAACCAGTAATCATTCACTCGTCTCCATGTTACAACATCAGTCCATCACCTACAAATGAGAGAGGGGTTTATTCAACTGAACCTGATGCCTCAACATCTTCCCCTTGCGGTCACAGTGATATGCACTCCTCTTCTGATCACTCCATTCCAGCTCACTCACCAGAACCTGAAATAATTCACTCACCGATGGGTTATAGCATCAGTCCATCACCTACAAATAAGAGAATGTTTTTTTCAGTGGAACCTAATGACCTACCATCCTCTCCTGCCATCACAGGAACTGATTACACAGCAACACCAACATGTAGTAGAGATTCCACACCTGCGTTAAGGAGCATTACCTCCACTCCAAACAGCAGAGAAAATTACCTTACACCAGAGCCCAATTCCCCAGCCCCTTCATTGGAATTGAGATCAGTTACCTGCTCACCTGAAATCAAAACAATATCATATAGTGTTCTGCCACAAAATACAAAATCCCCAGACATGACATATAACATTACACCAACCAAAGATTTAGCACTATCACCTGCAGTAGAGACAAATGTCTGTGGCAACTCTTCTGAAACTTCCAGCTATCTTTTTGGAAATTACACCTCTGTCTTACCTAGCTCAAGGAACGTTTTGCCAACACCAGAGAGTAGATCAAGATCCTCATCAGCTACATCAGACCATACCAAACACACAGCACTATGCTCTGATCTCCAACCTGAGCCTTCCATCACTCTAATCTGTGATGGAGTTAGTCATCCTTTCGCTAACCCAACAGCCCGTTTTGGTTGTTTTGATGACCATGCTGACACAAAGTCCCTCAAAAGCCTTGCATTTGTCCCAGATAAATGTAAAGGCAGTGGACCACCAGTTCAGATACTGCAAGAATCAACCTCTAAAACCTCAGATTCTGGATCGTCCACAATAAAAATTGAAAAAAGTCAAGAAATTGTCGCTGACAATACAAATGATTTAACATTCTGTGAAACACCAACCTCCCCTCGTCCGTGGGATGCATCTCTGCCGAAGCCAGTGGCATCTGTAGAGAAGAAACAATGCCATGTTGAGGTTTTTGATAGGAACAAGGGAACAGAAATGTTGAAAAATGATTCCCCAAGCAGTGACAAGAGGCTTAGCCAAGTGCCTGTAGCATTAACAGAAAGCCCAGGGGTTATCAGTAGGGACAATGATGGTGAATTTGACAGGCAGCCATGCAGGGAAAAAGAGGAGAGTGGAAAGAAGGAGGGAAAGGGGGAGGAGACTATTGGAGAGAGTAGTTACAGAGGGGAACAGGTTGAGCTGTCATTCAGTGCCAGGAATAGAAAAGGGCCTGCAGGCCACAGCCCAGCTCTCTCAAGTCGAGACCCAAAGTCAGGAATTCCAGCTCGCTGTTATTTTGAGTCGCACCCAATAACTTTGCAGCAACAGAGTCAGCTCAGAGCTCAGGGCTCACAACAAGAGAACAAGGGTGGCACCAGGAGGCTCCAGTCAGCTGCCCAGGATAAATACAGCAGCGCAGGCTTTCTTCCTCCTGAATGTATTGGTGAGACCTCCAGCATGGGAAGTGAATTTGATGAAGCAGACAATGAAGTAAAGTGGTTTACAGATCTAGCCTTCAGAAGCCTATCTAGTCCTCAAGTGGATTATTTGGATGTGTATAATTCAAGCCACAGGTCATCTACAAATGTTTCACAGCCATTGACCGTAGACAGCCCTGGTGCTGTTGCATGGATGACCTACGCAGACTTACGTGGTTCAGTGTTACATGAAAATGATGGTTCGTCTTTTTTACCCCGTGACGGCTTGGACCCAAACAAACGCATTGAAATGGGGAGTTTTGAGTGTGTGGATGTTGCATTAGAGAGCAAGGAAGAGTCCAGTAGAGGAAAGAGGACAGTACCTAAAAGGCAGATCCAGCTGTTAAGGCGGAACACAGATGAATCAAAACATAAAGGAAACTATGAAAATATTTTGAATTCACCCTCCACATATAGACGCTCAAAAGATGCAATTGTTCGTCAACATAGCACACCAGCTTTTGTGCAAGAGGAAGTTTCCAAGAAGGTGCCAGATTCACCACAAAATGACAGGAAAAAGACCTTGCAGAAGTCTGTGTCTTTAGATGGTGGCTGCCCTAAGACACAAATGGCATCTTGCATTATCAAGAGTGTGTTGTCAAAGAAAATGCAGGATGTGCAGAAAGAGACACCAAAAACTACAGACCCAAGTCCTGGAGATAAAAACAAACATCCTGATGTCAGGCCCAGCTCTTTTGATGGTGTACCAAGTACCATGGAGAACCACAGTTTAAGCTCTAGCCAGCATTCTGAATGTACTCTTTCATCTGAAGATTTCGCTGTCGGAGAGGAGAGAATTTCACATCATCAGCTGAAGAAGTGTGCTCCAAAAGTTCCTCCAAAGCCATTCTTAAGACCTGCATTTTTTAACAATGGGGAAGCTCAGGTAGCTGCCAAAATTGCAAGAGAAGAAACAAAGCCTATAGTGGCCCCTCCACAACTTGATGACAAAATAAAAAACAGCAAGAGTGATAGGAAAGAGAGAGGAGTTAGCAACCTTGAAGAGAAGCACAATAGTAACTCAGGCAATGCCAGTATCAGTAACACAAGTCCTGTTGTTGCTACACCAGCAATAAGCATGCAGAACAGAATGACAACCAGAGACATAAAAAAGCGCCAGATGACACCGGAAAACCAGGAACAACTGGCTGGAAAGAGTGTATTTATGTCGAAAACCCCAGAGATAACTTTGAAACCTTCTTCTATCAAAGGAAAAAAGACATCTTCTCTGAAAGTGGCTTTGTCCCCTGACTTGGAACAGTCCAGAGAAATATCTGAATTTCAGGCAATGGAGAAAGCTGCAGAAGATATAAGCACCAAATCTACCAAAGTCATAGAGACAGAAGAGGATGATGACAGCAACAAAAAATCTGTTATACATAGAGTTAGGGATGTGAGGAAGTTAGTGAAAAACACATACAACCTGTCTTTCAAAGCATCAAATTCAAACTCTACTGCAGAAGAGACAGTGATTCAAGGGAAAAGAGAGAAGCCGCCGCAAACTCCTCCAGCCTTGCACATTGAATGTAAAGCAATCAGTTGGAAGGACAAACAATCATCAGGCAGCAAAGCAATCCACTGTCATGGTGAAAAACAGCCTGTTGACATATCAAAAATATCACAACCATGGGTGTGCACAGAGACAAAAAGAGATGCTGACATCACTGAAATAACATCCAAAGGCTCTTCGCCAAAGACTGAGTCAAAACAAAAAGCACCATATTCTCACTCTACAACCACAGATGGATTACCTGAATCGGAATGTATCAATAAGAGATCTTACATTCACTGTGATCAGGGTTCTAAAATGCCCCCTAGACCCCCAAGTAAGGAGCGAGAAGTTTCTGCATTGGTGGTTCTACCGGATTGCACATCCAAGACAAAGACCATTTCCACTACAATCATTGACTCTACTCAAATGAAAGATGCAAGCAGCAGCCACACTGTATCCATGCTACTGAAAGAAAAAGGGATGCAGGCTGACATTGGAGTGTGTGATGTTCTCACTGAAGGTGCAAGTGCTACAGCTAAACATGTCAACAGGCTTGAGGTTCCTGTACAGGCTTGTTTATCAGAAAGCATTTCAAGTGAAGCACAAGTAAAGGCAGAAAATGCATCATTGCCTTGCAAAGCTTTTGTCAACGATTCGTCAAGAACATCTCAACCAAGTGAGAGTCCCAAGGGAACACTGACAGAAGAACCTTCAACAAAAGAACAAGAAGAAAAGAAAACTGCCACCACAGCTATGACACAAATTCCAACTTATTTAGCAACACCTGGCAAGCCAGAGGTGAGGACTTTTTCAAGCAGTACAAAAAATAATGCCACGCCAGTGAATGCATCAAAAGAGATTGAGCTACCCATACAAGTGAGATCAATATCCACTGATAGACTAAAGCCATTTGTACCACCAAAACCCAGCTATAAACAGTCATTTGCTGAAATTAAGTCAGTGTCAAGTGACCCATCAAAAGCAGATACTCAAGCATCGCCTGTTATTAAACAGCAAACAACGTTAAGTAGTGAGTCAAAGAAAAATGAAACACCATCAACAGTGACACACAAGGATCAATCAAACGAGACTTCATCAAATGATAAAAAAAGACTGGCTGTATCAAGCTGCAAACCACCATCCATCCCAGTCACAACAACTCCAAATGTTGTGCAAAAATCCACCACAAAGACACTGGCCAGTCTGGATCAACAGCAATCTTCTGCTTTCTTGCAAACAACCAGCACTTGCCAGCAGCAGACTCCATCATTCAGTCAAGACCAGTCAATGCTAGATAGTTCCTTTGCTTCTAACCCATCAGGACCACAAGCCCTTAACCACACACCATCTGTGACAAGGGCATCATCTAATAATCGTTTTCACACAGATGACTATCTTTTCTACGCTTCAGATGATCCTCCCAGCTATGATGAGCGAGGGAGTTTCAGCCCGCTAAGGCTCTCAGACTTACCCCCACATAGGTCATGCAAGTATCATCCAACAACTAAGCAATCTTCTTGCTCCTGCACATCAAGTTCTCATTCACATCAAGGACATCCCAATAACAGTCCACAGGAAAGGGTACCAGCAGCCTCTCGGTCTCCAGGCCAAGTCCTTACCTGTCCCGGAGCTCCTCCGCAAGCTCAAGTTCGTCCTCATCAGTTCAGACCAGATGGTCTACCAGTCTCCAATACCACAATACCCCATGCCTCAGCTTTGATTCAGCCTCTACACAACCCACGAGCTTGCCCTGTTTCAAACTCACAATCCTATGGTGATGACCATCCACCAGCTTCTGGGCTGCATGCAGATAGACGCCCAGCCAATCACCCTTCACCTCAGGCAGCAGGTCCTGCTCCCTATCATGAGTATTCTCATTCAGCTAACATGTCTACTCTGGATCCCAGGCCTCAGTTGTTTAATCCCCAAGATTTGCCACCATCTTTTGGCCATGATTATGCAAATGAAGGTCCAGGTGGGGCTGGTGTATTGTATCCAGGGAATGCAAGTGGGCTCAGCTGTGGCCAAGGTCCTCGTCGTGTCCTTCTTGATCCTGAGACTGGTAAATACTTCTACATTGAGGTACCAATGCAACCACTCAGAAAAATGCTGTTTGATCCTGAATTGGGCCAGTATGTGGAAGTTCTCATACCACAGCAGGCAATGTCCCATTCAGGGCTTTATCAACCAGCTGCACCACCCTACTCCTCTTTGCACAGTCCTGGGTTGTATGCACCACAGTATCTGCCTTACGCATTGCCATCTTACCCAGCAATCTCAGGTAGTGCCCCGCAAGTTCGCCATCCAGAGCCACCTCCTGTGCCCACCACACTTCATCAAACTTCCTTAAGGTATGGAAGCCCTGCAAGCCAGATGCCAAAAAATGAACCAAAAGGCCATTCATCGCTGGATCAAAGCTATCTAGAGAGCATGTATTACATCCCCACTGGGATGAATGCAAGCCCAAATGCAACCCCTTCAGAATGCTACCACAAGCCATCAAGCATGCCTCCTTCAGGGGGACGAAGAGCATGAAACATCAGTGGATACATGTAGTCTGTTTACATTTGAAATCTGTTCTAGTTGGCAGGATTTTTAATTTAAGTGGGATATAAAAACATCAAATGTCCAGTCAAAAGTTGTAGCTACTCAGTTACAAGACTAAGATTGAAACCATATTTTTCCTGCTCAATTCATTTAAACATTTACTGTGAAAGACAATGTGTTAACTCCTCAAGAAGACCCCAAACAGCTTTGCTTTCTTTCTTTTATTCTGACATTTGACATATGGTTGTCATTGTCTGATATAATTTCAGTGTATCATTTGGACAAGTCCAGGTTTATGCAATGGTAGGCCTTATCTTGCAATAGCTGTCAGGAGTTTAATAAACAGTGTCTTCTTTTAACACCCTTAATAGTTATATGTTTCTGAAGGGATTTATTTTACTGCAATAAAGTGTTTGGCGTTTTCACCTCTAAGTGACATTATTTATCAAATACATAATATGATGATCTAATTGCTTTGTGCAACACCTTTGATGTGCACTGTGACGTGCAAGTAGATGCTGTACATTTTGGTAAATGAAAAGAATGTGGATGAGCAAGATCCACCAGTTCATGAGTATTAAAATCACATACTTTCTATCTTCAGAAGATTGCGATTTGCTATTTTTTACACATAGATACACCCCATTAAAGATAACTGTCTACAAAATCCAAGTCTGTTTTTTTTTTCTTCATTGAATGTTAACTGCAACACGTGACTTATTTCAGTAAGCGTAACGCTAAAAGCTGTATGCTTCGACTTCTGTAATTCCTGCTATAATTATATAATCACAATGTAAAATATGCCTACCACATATCTTTTTTTTTTGTCACATTTTGTGTAACATTATTAAGCTCAGATGTAAAAGAAGAGTTTCCATTTTGGTAATTCGCATGGCATCCGGTTTGGGAGAACCACATTTGCTAGTCACAACATAATAGAAGATGACCCACTTAGAGTTTAGGGACACTGCTGGGCTGTCGTTTTATCTCAGGATGACATCTAGTGGACAAGGTCTAACATCCTATCTAATGCTTTCTTTTAAGGATGTGCATGAGTATAACGTGTATTTTTGTAAGAGAAAGAAACAAATACTGGCCTAATGCTATAGCCATTCTAATAAGTCATTATGTATTTCCATCAACTCTGGGATCATTCTGTTTGCTAAGTAGCACTTGTTTTGACTGGTGTGAACTATGGGTGTTTCTTTTATTTGGGTGTTCATCATTGCCGATGTGACATAATGGACCACCATGGTCTTAGCTGTGACGTTTTGTGGAAATGTTTCCACTTATTCAAGCAAACAGTCTTCTCCCTACTCCCAAATTGCAGCCGCACCCATAAATGACTGAATTTGATTTCCTGACCTGTCTGATCATACTGTAAGAAAGGCTGATGGAAGTGTCTGTGTGGGCAGACAGCTTTGTGGGGGAGAGGGCCTTGACTCTGTTTGTGGGGTGTTTGACTGAAAACACAAAGATATTCAAGTCTGCCCATGACTTCATTCAAGATCCTCTGAGCAGACAGACAAGGGGAGTAGTGTGGAAATTAAAACAACGTCTTAGGGCAAGGACTGATCTTTACATAATCGTGTCCTTATGTGCTGTTCCATGATGAGTCAGGGAACTTATAGACGCAACAATTTAAATTTACCATTTCACATTATCTAAGGGCTAATCTCGAACAGCTGGCCATTCAGTATCTTTCTGAAGGTTTGTGTGTGATAATGACTGACTGACTGTAAATCAGGGTCAGGCAAAATTCAGAATTGAAGAATTGGAATCCCTTTCAAAACATGAGTTGGAATTTGGCAAAATCCTAACGGAAGTTGAATTTGAATTACAGGAAGAGGAATTTATTGAATTATAATTTAGAGAAATTCAACAGGGAATGTGAAATTAAGTGTTCTTCCACACTGGTCTATAATTTTATAGAAATATAAAGAAGAATATGCAATTTTAAGTACAAATTCCTGTAGCTCACATTTCAAACAAACATCTGCTTGTCTAGTCTTGCGTAGCCAGAGCTTCAGACTGACAGCAGAAGGTCTGGGAAGCTTGTCTGCTTTGAATGGCCAAGGACCACTCAAGAGGCCATATGACTGACAGGTAAAGCAACCAATCACGTTTTTCAAGAGTCTATGTGAGAACTTTACATATTTCACATACATTTGAAAATCCAGTGTTTAGTTGATCCTGATAAGCGCTCATTGTCACAGTTGTAAACACAATGGCTTTCTTCTTCGTAAGGGTGTTTTGTTTCCAGGCGGGACGGTAAAGAACACGACAAACGCGTCTCTCAGAAATCCTGTATAATTCAACCAATCCGACGACTTCAAAACTCCTGAAGTGTTTCCAATTTTGTGTGCCATGAGGCTGTCTTGACAAACCTTCCCTTCACTGAAACAATTCCAGTTCTTTAATTTCGGTTATTTATTGTGGTTATTTTACATCTATTATATAAGTAGATGGACTTGAAATATTAACTTGTTTTTGTTCGATTTGGTGGTCATAAAATATTTGACATAATGAGGTTTTGTATACTGAAATACCATGTACACCATGTGTAAAATTTACTAACAATGTCTGAGTGAAAACTGTTTGAAAGTAAATGTAAGTCCTTTTATTCAATTACAAAGAAACAACAAATCACACTGAATTAAAAGTTTTGTAATATTAGTAGTTATAGTATTTTCTTGTAAAGTGTACTCCAATTTATTCACAACTAATTTTTTTTTTTACTGTATAATAAAGTGGCACTGTATATTTGCTCAAATCTTAGTAGAAAATCTTTATTCCACTTCACAAATATAAAAATTTATGTTTTTAAATTAAGTTCTAACAGAGACGAAGGTCTAAATCCCCAGGTGAGATAAAGGATTAACCCTTAACCTTTAACCCTTATCACAGTTGACCCCTTCAGCATGGCACTTAAAGGGATAGTTCACCCAAAAATGAAAATTTTATGTTTATCTGTTTACCCCAAGGGCATCCAAGATGTTTCTTCAGTAGAACACAAACGAAGGTTTTTAACTCAAACCGTTGTAGTCTGTCAGTCATATAATGGCAGTCAATGGGCACAGAATCTTTGAGAGAAAAAAAAACATGCACAGACAAATTCAAATTAAACCTTGCAACTCGTGACGATACATTGATGTCCTAAGACACAAAATGATTTTCGTGCACCGCCCTACTTGAGAAACTGAACAGTATTTATATCATTTTTTACCTCTGATAAACCTCAATGTCCGACTGTCACAACATCCGGTGCGTCAACCTGCTCTGGCACATATATATACATACATAGATGCCTCATTAGCGACTGTGTCTATGGGCTGCGATACGTAAGGATCTACGTATATATCTATGTATATATATATATATCTATGTTCCAGAGCCGTTGACGCGTCCCGCGCCGGATGTTGTGGATGAGCTCAGGAGAGTTGGACATTGCCTGTATCAGAGGTAAAAAAAAATTATATAAATACTGTTAAGTTTCTCGCACAAACTGTTCGTTTTGTGTCTTAGGACATCAATGTATTGTCACGAGCCGCAAGGTTTAATTTGGATTTGTGTGTGCATGTTTTTTTTCCTCTCAAAGATTCTGTGCCCATTGACTTGCATTATATGACTGACAGACTACAACGGTTTGAGTTAAAAACCTTTGTTTGTGTTCTACTGAAGAAACAAAGTCACCTACATCTTGGATGCCCTGGGGGTAAGCAGATAAACATCAAATTTTCATTTTTGGGTGAACTATCCCTTTAACCTCAGGTTGCTGCAGGCAGGGGTATCCCTTACATTTTTGTAGTGTTAGTTGCTTTGTAATTTTTTATTTTATTTTTTATTTTTTTCCAGACAAAATAACCATAAGGAAGCAGCTCCTTCGAGGAGTTCAGTTGCCCTTGTGAGGTGAGTAAATGCTATTGCTACATAATAGCTCATTACTCCCATACTCATAAACAGAGCAGAAATGTTAACTTTGTCTTGTACCATATTCTGTTTTGAAGGACAAACCATATATGGACGCATTCCGGGGATGACAAGAAATGCAGGCATGAATGAACTTGCCTCCAGGATGAATGAACTCTTGTCTACCTGCAGGATGATGGATCAGGTACGCAGGTTAGATTAGGAAACGTATTTCCGCTGCCCTTCCGGTCGAGTCATGTCACATATAGCAACAACTGAACCAAACAATGCTTCCGTCTGCAGGCCAAACCCCGACAGAGGGCGGAGAACAGACTGTTTGCTGAGGTACCAGCAGGTGGTGCAGTCACACCCACAAACATACACAACTGAGATGCTTCACCTGCTTATGTTTCACTGAAGAGCTATTTTATTACATCAGGCATTTTTTAAATTCCTTTTTGCAGACATTGACTTATTAACCACCGTCACATACACAGTGGCCCCAAAAGTTTTTGGACATATAAGTCAGACATAAAAATGTCTGAATTTCATTGCATTTGCATTCCATTTTACTTTTAAAACAGTGTGTGTGAATGTATGAAGTCAGCTTCCATTAAGTAAACACAACCTAACAAACCTTGTTTTTTTTTTTTTTTTTTAATTTTTTTGTCATATAATGCAAATACAACTATATCTATGCATCTTCAAATACATGAGGCATCATGTAAATAAAGTATGAATAAAATAAAATAAAGTAAAATAGGAAAATAAAATAATAAATAAATAAATTACCACTTGCTTTTTTGTTATAATACATTTGCATCTGTTAAATAGAATAAAGTAAAAATAATTAAATCAAATGAGAAGTAAAGAAAAATAAAACTGTAATAACTTAAAGCTCTGACTGATTTACTCTAAACAGATTTACTTTCCCTTTCCTGGAGAACATACGGAACATATTTTGAATGTTACTTGATGATGTGAGCACTTAAGCACTTCTTTCGGTATGTCTTCTCCGCAAGACATTGGACTCTCAATGAGGCCTGAAACTTGAAGGATGGAAGGAATTTGCAGTGAGACGTCACCCCTAGAGAGCCCCTGTGTGTGTTGAGAGAATAAAACCACTAAACTATCAACAATTACAGGACAAAGGTGAGGGGAAATTAAGCTACTGTATGTGTGTGTTATGGCAACACGATAGGGAGAGGCAAATATTTTCCTTAATTCCCTTGTAAAAGTCACATAAAATGAAAAGGAAATGGCTTGTGAAGCAGGAGGTTTTAATCATTCGGTGTTTGTAACATTCACATGTGAAAAGTGAAACCCTGTTTCCAGTGACACAGTTCAGATGAGGGGATTCCCCTTCCCGGCACGGCTGAGGGATCAAATCTGGATCTCTCATTATTGGATTTTGTTATATATTAAATGAAAACACAAGGTCAGACTGACATTATAGTTCCAGAAAGATTGCAGAACGGGAGACTGGACACAAAAAATAGCAGAGTGTGTCACATTGACGGTGACTTATGGGTAAAAATATGTCTCCCTTTTACTTCTGGATCAGTGTATCCAAAATACTGACTTCATCTATGATATCACCCTGATGTGTCACATCCCCAGTTGTATGTTTTACAAATACAAATGAGGGTGTCTGGATTTTTAATAAGTATTTTGTTTTAGTGTCTGATCACAACCAGATGTAAGTGAGCATATACAACGCTTAGGAATTGCTGTATTTGCGATTTCATTGCCTTATGGTGACATGTTTCACCGCTAGTTATTCTTAGAGACACCCACGATTGGTTTCTACTACAAAACCCTTATCAGTAGGGAGTCGATAATCTCGGCAAGCATGACAGACGCATTTCTTTTTGGTATCTCTTCCTACCTCCTGCAATAATACACTGCTTATTGTTCATGGCCACTCCCTCACTTTGATGTCAGTATGGCATTTGATCAACACGGCCCCAAGGAATGCTGGGGAGGGCTTTGAGATTCTGTGGTGACACCATAAAACAACACAAAGACGTGAGGAATTTAAAGTCAAAATGCTTGAGCTGAAAGAGTAGATGGTGGCATGCTGCATGTGACTGATTATTCTCAAAGTCTAATTTTGAGGATGTATTCGGGTGAGATAGGTTGATAAGGACAGTGATCGATAAATAATCTTTTGACTTTTAATAGTAAACAGAAATAGTGGTGATGGCTAATGCAGCATAGGCGATGCTCTTGGAGTAATGACACAACACTGAGAATTCCTGACATGACAGCATTTACAGTGAGATCAACTCACTTCGAACACATCACTAGTTATTGTTAGGGAAATTTGCTTTTTGTTTTTTTTTTCCTGTTTCTATTCTTTGTCTTTCACTTCTTCCCTCTTCCCCTTTCTCCTTATCATGTCCACACAAATGTTGACAAATCACTTTATTACCTTAAAACACTTTCTAATTTCTGCAGATATTGCCCTGCTTACTCAGTCAGTATGACGCCATGATGAAAGTCCAAGTGTAGTGTTAAACAATCACAAAATTAATTACATTTATTACCAGACTACAGATGTATCAAACCAGTCACGCCACATTGTTCACGCCACACAAACTAATGCATCCTGATTTGCATCTGTTGTGAAATTAAAAGATTTTTTAATTTACATTTTTGAGATTCAAATTTTTCTTTTATAGCTCAGGAGTCCTACACTGTAAATTGTAATGTTTACAGAAAATGACTGTAAAAATGCTACAGTAAAAAACATGCAATATACAGTGCTCTCCACTAATATTGGCACCCTTGGTAAATATGAGCAAAGGTGGCTGTGAAAATAAATCTGCATTGTTTATCCTTTTGATCTTTCAATCAAAAAATTCACAAAATTCTAACCCATCATTGAAGTAAAACAATTGAAAGTGGGGTGAAAATCTCATTGTGAAATAAATGCTTTCTCTAGCTGTTAAATAATAAACAAATAAATAATAAATGCTTTCTTTATGTTGGTGCTTCTTCTCTTAAGTTCACCCCACACATTTTCTATAGTGTTCAGGCCAGAGGACTGGAACGGCAATGGTAAAAGATTCATTTTGTGATCAGTGACCCATTTTTGCAGTAGCCCCTCACTGCAGAACAAAGATCCAGGGGGCGTGGTTGGATCCACATCTAGGGGGTGGAGATGGGTGGGTTTAGGGATCGGGGTGGAGACGGGTAGGTTTAGGTATATGTAAGGTGGGAGGAGTTGGATCTGGACCTCGCCCCCTGGATCTTGTGTTCTGAAGTGAGGACCATCTCCATTTTTGTGTTTATTTTGATGTTTGTTTTGGATTATTATCCTGATAGAAGATCCAATCACGGTCCATTATAAGATTTCTAACAGAGGCAGTCAGCTTTATATTTTTTATCTATTGGTATTTGATAGAATCCATGATGCCATGTGTCTAAACAAGATGTTCAGGACCTCCAGCAGAAAAACAGGCCCATAACATTAAAGATCCAGCAGTATATTTAACCTTGGGCATGGGGTATTTTTATCCGTTTGTACTAAACCCATCTGGTGGGTTTGCTGCCAAAAAGCTCTTTTTTTTAAAGTTTCATCTTACCATAGAAGCCAGTGCCATTTGACGTTCCAGTCGTGTCTGACAACTGAATATGCTGGGGTTTGTTTTTGGATGAGTGAGGAGAATTTTTCTTGAAACCCTCCCGAAAAACATGTGGTGATGTAGCGGCTGTTTGATTTTTTTTTTTTTTAGGTTTCTGACCCCGAGACTCAACTAATCTCTATTATCAATTCTCCAGCTGTGATCCTCGGAGAGTCTTTGGCCTCTCAAACTCTCCTCCTCACCGTGCATTAAGACGATATAGACACACATCCTCTTCCAGGCAGATTTGTAACATCTTTAGTTGATTGGAACCTCTTAATTATTGCCCTGATGGTGGAAATGGGGATTTTCAATGCTTTAGCTTTTTTCTTACAGCCACTTTCTATTTTGTAAAGCTCAACAATCTTGTTCTGCATATCAGAACTATATTCTTTGGTTTTACTCCTTGTGATGGATGATTAAGGGAATTTGGCCTTTGTGTTCCTCATATTTATCATCCTGTGGACCAGGAAGTCATGGCTGGACAGTTTCATGCTCTTAGTCACCCTGGTGTGCTAAAAAATGTAAATATGAATGGGAATATACTTCAGAGATATTTTAGTCATAAGAATTTCTAGGGGTGCCAATAATTGTGGCCAACATGCATAGAAGAAAAACATTTATTTCATCATGAGATTTTCTCCCCACATTCAGTTGTTTTACTTCAATGAAAGGTTAGAATTTCTGTTCATTTTTTGAATGAAAGATCAAAAAGATCAACAATGCAGATTTATTTTCACAGCCACCTTTGCTCATATTTACCAAGGGTGCCAATATTAGTGGAGGGCACTGTATGGTGAAAACATGTTAAGTGGTTAACTTTAAGCTGCTTTGCCATATATGGTGAAAAACTGTAAATGTTTCAAGACTGCATTATGTGTTATTGTAAAATACTGTCACTATGAATTAGCATGTAAGTTATGGTGAAAAATAGCACAAGGACATTCCCAGAAGTTCCTGTGTGACACATCACATATGATTATATGTAATTAGTTTTGTTTCTGATTATTTTTCTTATGAGTAATGTGCATTAAGGTGTTTTGTGTTACATTTTCTGTTATTTAGTTTATTGCATTATTTTAGTGTCATGTGTGTTACCCAGATGTTGTATTGTGTTTATGACCCTGTGCTCCATCTGTACAAGAATATTTTTATGTTTTATGGACAGGCAACTTATGATAAGCCCATCGTGTGGCTTTCTACTGTGTCACTTGTATTAAGGTGGTTATCAGTACATTTTAAGATACAAAGGAGATTTTAATAGTATTTTTTTATAGTGAAAGTTTTAGTAACCTTTCGGATTTTATGAGAGCAGGGAAGTCCACACCACAGCTATGATAGTGACACAGAGGAACGATATCGCTGGAATCACTTTAAAAATGATTTTTTCGAACTGATGATCGATAAAAACATTGACAGCCAATCAGAATCCACCGTGCCTTAAACAGCAGTGCACGCTTACAATAAACAGAACCATTGGTGTGGATGCTAATATAGTAATCGTTATAGTTATCTTTATAATTATAGTTCCTGTTATCATTTGCTCACCCTCATGCCATTGTAAATCTGTATGAGAGATATTTTGAATAAGTCAAAAAACAAAACATATATCTAAAGTTTTAAATGTTTGGAAAGACATGAGGGTAAGTGAAATTGTGATTTTAAAGTCTCCTTAGATTGTTGTCATGAGGTGTCATTTGTAGTTTTTCTTTCCTGTGGGTTCATTGTTTACCCAAAGCACCTTTCCATGACTCCTGCATCAGTTTCCTGTGGTCACTGTTGTGTACAACCTGCCCGCCCCTGATGAAACCCCTTCCTTCTTCCTTCTGAGAATTCTCAAGAGTGGGCAAACCAACAGCGTGAGTCAGTGCTTCAATCAGCACAATGCGGCTAAAACAGTCTACGAGCAACAACCTTCCAACATCATATTTAGTTCTCACTCACTGTCCTCTTACGCAAAACACGCGACCACATCGTTTTTGTTTCCAGCGGGATTTGAGTCCAGGCTTTTGCAGTTGGCTGCTCACAGAGTCTGCGAGTGTTTATGCGGCTTGTATATTGAGTGCATGACGGCTGGCTAATGCTATTCCAGCCATGATAATAAGGAGGGAGCGGGCTATATTTATCAAGTGGGGGAGTGTCCATCACTACAGCAGAGCTTAGCGCAGGTTGTGGCCACAGAGGGGTTCATATGGGCCTCGTAGCAAGTCTTAGTGTTTGTATTTTTTCACACCAGACATTATTCCAGTAATTACAGTCTGAGGTTTACACGTCTAATTATTTTAAGTCTTTGATTGTTCGTGGGTGTTTACAGTAAATTCTCATATGTGGGTTTATATATGTGTGTGAGTGGTGGCAGATTTATGCTATGCAGGATGTGTGTGTTATTTAGGCCTTTACTGTGCTAATTGGCTGGTGGTACTTTGAAAACAAGCAACTTTTTTTGTACTCTGTCTCCCAAGATTGTCAGTCCGCTGTCATGCAGTTAGCTCTGTGTGGTTTCTGTCTGCACCATATACTATATATATATATATATATATATATATATATATATATATATACAGGTGCATCTCAATAAATTAGAATGTCATGGAAAAGTTCATTTATTTCAGTAATTCAACTCAAATTGTGAAACTCGTGTATTAAATAAATTCAATGCACACAGACTGAAGTAGTTTAAGTCTTTGGTTCTTTTAATAGTGATTACTTTGGCTCACATTTAACAAAAACCCACCAATTCGCTATCTCAACAAATTAGAATACTTCATAAGACCAATAAAAAAAACATTTTTAGTGAATTGTTGGCCTTCTGGAAAGTATGTTCATTTACTGTATATGTACTCAATACTTGGTAGGGGCTCCTTTTGCTTTAATTACTGCCTCAATTCGGCGTGGCATGGAGGTGATCAGTTTGTGGCACTGCTGAGGTGGTATGGAAGCCCAGGTTTCTTTGACAGTGGCCTTCAGCTCATCTGCATTTT
Source organism: Spinibarbus caldwelli (assembly GCA_039654775.1). NCBI lineage: Eukaryota > Metazoa > Chordata > Actinopteri > Cypriniformes > Cyprinidae > Spinibarbus > Spinibarbus caldwelli. Next base: position 19,725,292 of record CM077246.1, on the reverse strand, counting down.
TTGGTCTCTTGTTTCTCATTTTCCTCTTGACAATACCTCATAGATTCTCTATGGGGTTCAGGTCTGGTGAGTTTGCTGACCAGTCAAGCACACCAACACCATGGTCATTTAACCAACTTTTGGTGCTTTTGGCAGTGTGGGCAGGTGCCAAGTCCTGCTGGAAAATGAAATCAGCATCTTTAAAAAGCTGGTCAGCAGAAGGAAGCATGAAGTGCTCCAAAATTTCTTGGTAAACGGGTGCAGTGACTTTGGTTTTCAAAAACACAATGGACCAACACCAGCAGATGACATTGCACCCCAAATCATCACAGACTGTGGAAACTTAACACTGGACTTCAAGCAACTTGGGCTATGAGCTTCTCCACCCTTCCTCCAGACTCTAGGACCTTGGTTTCCAAATGAAATATAAAACTTGCTCTCATCTGAAAAGAGGACTTTGGACCACTGGGCAACAGTCCAGTTCTTCTTCTCCTTAGCCCAGGTAAGACGCCTCTGATGTTGTCTGTGGTTCAGGAGCGGCTTAACAAGAGGAATATGACAACTGTAGCCGAATTCCTTGACACGTCTGTGTGTGGTGGCTCTTGATGGCTTGACCCCAGCCTCAGTCCATTCCTTGTGAAGTTCACCCAAATTCTTGAATCGATTTTGCTTGACAATCCTCATAAGGCTGCGGTTCTCTCGGTTGGTTGTGCATCTTTTTCTTCCACACTTTTTCCTTCCATTCAACTTTCTATTACATGCTTGGATACAGCACTCTGTGAACAGCCAGCTTCTTTGGCAATGAATGTTTGTGGCTTACCCTCCTTATGAAGGGTGTTAATGATTGTCTTCTGGACAACTGTCAGATCAGCAGTCTTCCCCATGATTGTGTAGCCTAGTGGCTTTTAAGGCTCAGGAAACCTTTGCAGGTGTTTTGAGTTGATTAGCTGATTGGCATGACACCATATTCTGATTTGTTGAGATGGTGAATTGATGGGTTTTTGTTAAATGTGAGATAAAATCATCACAATTAAAAGAACCAAAGACTTAAACTACTTCCGTCTGTGTATATTGAATTTATTTAATACACGAGTTTCACAATTTGAGTTGAATTACTGAAATAAATGAACTTTTCCACGACATTCTAATTTATTGAGATGCACCTGTATGTATGTATGTATGTGTATGTGTATATATATATATATATATATATATATATATATATATATATATATAATATTTTTTTTTTTTTTTTTTTTGGAGTAAATATAAGTCATATGTTCTTGTGCAAAACTGCCACAAGAACATTGCTATGTGGTTTTAAGGTATTCTGACAGTTTTTTTGCATGTTGCAATGCAGTTCTGTGTGGTTCTGCGTGGTTGCTTACCGGCTCAAAAGAGCCTCACGCACTCATGCAAAAACTGATTTAATCCAGGTTTGTTTTTATGGCATTCTGGTTTGGCTTTGGTTCCTCATTCACTGTGAGACTCTTTTTTCGTCCTTGTGTCATCCAAACATTTATTTGACTACTATAAATTACTTATTTTTTCTGCAATTGTAAGTATTTATTTATTTTTTATTTATTTTTATTTTTTTAAAAGGGCATTAACATTTAGCCCTTAAAGGGATAGTTCACCTTCAGTTGCTGGTCCCCATTGACTTCATAGTATGGGGAAAAAACACTATGCAAGTCAATGGGGACCAACTGAAGGTGAACTGTCCCATTAAGGACACTGCTTTTTTGTGAATCACTCAAGAAAGCTGCATTAAAGTCATCTGCGATATAGAGTAGAAAATCAGTCATTGTGTAAAACAATAAAATATTCTTAAATTTCTTGAAGAGAGAGTCTGTGAACTTCAGGAGTCTTTGAATGCTCGATAAATCCCTCTCACAACCTCGACAGGGGTCCCATTAATAATACAAATGTCACTCCTTCTACAACCACAAGCCCACTAGCAGTGACCACAAATACTCTCTGCCTTTACAAATGCTGAGAGCTGGGGGGTTTGCACCCATCTGACAGGTGTTGAAACTAGATGTCATCACCCGTCACAGCCCATAGACACCCTGACTGCCAGCACAATCAGGTCATAGTGGCACCTCAGCAGACACAATGCCCAAATTTACCTTTGAGACTTGGATAGACTCACTCATTGTCTGGCCAAACCATGCACATGAAAAAAACAGTTCATTGCAAATTTGCAATAAACTAGAATAACAAATGTATTTGGATACAATTATACCCAAAGTTAAATTCATATTGCATTTACTTTTGATCTTTCATTACTCATGAATTGAAATTTGTTTCTACTAACATGAATTTGGAGGCGGAACTATCTGATTATCTCACCAATGACACATGAAACCTGTTTGTAAGAATCATTATGCCTGCAATCCTGTTTGGTGACACTAGAGGTGCAGAAAATACACACTTGAGCTTTAAAATGTGCTTTAAAACAACAAGATGATCTCAATGAACAAGCACGATCGTGTTTGAATTATAAAACACCAAGAAGAAACATTCTGTCCAGTGCATTTCGGTGGCAACACGTCTCCAAAAAGTATAGTAGTATTTATATCACATTACATTTTAGGTGGGGGTATGAAGGAATGGTTGCGTGGCTTTCAGATCTGGAATGACATGATGGGTCGTGATTGATGGTGTAAGTCACACTTGAATCTCCTTCCTCAGGCCAAAGTAAACTCTTGGGAGTCATTACAATGATGATAGTATGAAACCCTCTGTCACTCTGCCAGGCAGTTGCGGCTAAATCCAGTTTTGGAAGGAACAAGGCTTTCGTTTTGCTGAGTTACAGACTGCAACACCAGCAAGCGTCACTAATAGTATTGCTCAAGTATATTATTTGATATTTGGTTTGTTTTACATCCCTAACCATGGCAAACACTACTAATAAATTAAAATAACAGTGCTGGAAAACAGCAAAAGAATGTTCTCCACTGCATTACACAAAATGAAATATGTTGTCACAGTAAAACCGCATCTCTAAACATCCTTTCTAGAAAAGTCTAAGTCAAGTCTGATGAGCCACAATCTAACCAATCAGAGTATGTAAATGTAATTGCTGTATTTTCCCATTTTTTATATGTGGGACAGTGTGTTCTATGGTTAGTACTTATATTTGTTTCTGGATAAACATCCCCGCCTGCCACAGTACTGTCAAATCACGATATGATCAGAGAGCACTAATCTAAAACTTGGTGGAGTCACATCCAAGGTGCCGTATTTTCCACAACAGCATTGCAGTAGCTTAATCATTTCAGGAACTATTTATTGAGAAAATCCAACATGCAACCTGAAAATAATAGCTGTAAAAGAAACCAGACTCATTTTGGGCTTTGTGGAAATTTTGGACAGCATTCCAGAGTTGTGAGAGCGTTGCAAAGCTCAGGGAGCACCCAGCATGCCTAGGCAGATCCTTACCTCCACCCAAGCCATAATGATGAACACTGAGCTCCTTCATACCAGTTCCCTTAACAACTGATGCTAACAGGTGGGATTGTAAAAACAAAAATATGCACTTTCAGATTTTCATATCTAAATGAGCATAAATTTGGGTGGTCAGCATAGGGGTTGAACTTGGAGTTTGCGTCCCACAGGTTGTAGGTTCAAACCCCAGAAGTTAGTGAGCTACCATCATTGTGTCCCTAAGCAATGTACTTAAATGGATAGTAAGACCAAAACATATCTTAAGGGTTTGTTCACACTTGTAGTTCAGTTCACTTTCTTCTTTTTGAAGAGAATTATACATTTAGTCCTCATTTGCGTAGCGTTCACACTGTCATTTTCAAAACTCAATCTAGATGCAGACACAAACTGATTGGACAGCCTGAGCAAATGAACTTACCGAACATCTAAAACAATACTGGGCTACGTACTATTTACAACAATGCCGCTCTTTGTATGTGTGTACATATGGTGGTATTTTTACCAGCTGATAACTCATAGAGTTTATAAAATATGTAAAGGAATCAAAACCGAACTAGGAATTCCTTCATTGCACACAAAAACAGGAAACTGGATTTTGGTTTGTTTATTTGTCTTTGGTCTGTGTTGCAGAGTCTCTTTTCATTGGGTTTTGGTCCAGTTGTTTGGTGCACACCATGGTTTGTGTTGTGAACGCACATTGAAGAGAAGGAATTGTTGAATAAAGTCGTTATTTTTGTTTTCTTAGCACACAAGAAGTATTCTTGCAGTTTCATAACATTGTAGTTGAGCCACAGATGTCACATGGACTATTTTAATGACTTACTACCTTTCTGGGCTTTGAACATGGTAGTTGTGTTGCTGTCTATGCAGGGTCAGAAGGTGAAGAAGGTCTTATGGGTTTGGAACGACATGAGGGTGAGTAATTAATGACAGAACTTTCATTTTTGGGAGAGCTATCCCTTGAACAGTTGTTCAAATGAACTCAGAGCAATTGCACCAGCAAATCGAACCAAACCTGCAAAGTGTGAACACACATTAAATGTAGACTGTATGACTTGTGCACCTATTCTTATAAGTCTTCTTATGTCATATAATATCTATTCTCCTCTCAAGTTCTCAAATTGGTCTTACATTTGGTTATGATACGCAGAACTCAATTCTGTTTGGCATAAATGAGGTCAAACATTGCCTAATGCTTCTAAAGCCACTATATTTGAATTTAAACACAAACATGGTTTTTGAGTGCATGCTGACTTCAATTTCTTCACAGAAATGGTTTTATAAGACCTGAAATATGGTGCGAAATTCATTTTTTCAATGATATTTCTAAGTATCTTTAAATGGCCATGGCCATTTTATATGAAAGAAAAGCATTGACATTGTTTAAAATTTCTATTTTGCATTCTATAGAAAGTAGCAGCATACAATGACATGAGGGTGAGTAACAGAATGATGACAGAATTTTTATTTTGGGTATAGTATCCCTTTAAGATTGTGCTTGTCACTTTGGATAAAAGTAAATGCTTGCTAAATAAAGAATAATAATGTAATGTCATACGTGATGCAACCTCAGATCTGCATTTGACATTAGCACACATTTAATTTTCTTGGTTCAAACTAAGCTGTCAGCGATGGAAAAAATAGACTGTCAAGGGACATGTGCTATTGTGTGTTTTGGCTCTCAATAACCATTTTTAAGAAACTCTGTAAGCCCTGATATAGTGTTGTGGGATTTCACAGGCCGGATTGTGTGAAGGTCAGGAAACACTGGCCTGGCTTTCCTCAGTATGGACAGCTGCTCTTGATGACAAGATGGCAGGGTAAGCCACACTGAGGTCTTTACTTTACTTTTTTTTTTAATTTATGCAATATGCACACTGTGTAAGCTAACAGCATGTTATAATAAATTCAGGATTGTCATTTGCCGGCAGCAAATGGAAAGTCTGGAGCGGAGGTTAAAGTCCAGTTGTTCTGGGAAACTAAGAGCAACAGAAACAACATGCCAAAACAAAACCGTATGTTTTGCTATCAGTCATTAGGGTGTCATCACAATAAACCAGAAGGAAACCTCTTTTATGACAGAAACCTGATGACAAGTTTGCCAGACGCATGTTACAGCAGTCGGATGATGTGGGTGGATCTCGCAAAATCATGTCCAAATCACATTTCATGTCAAAATCAAAATCAAAAATTGCATGAAAAATTTAAATGCATGAAGATTTAAGAATATTTCCATCCAAATTCTGGTAACATTAGTGGCAGCTGTGATTAAAATAATAATTACAAGCATTACATTTAGAAAGATATTTTTGCAATACTTTGCTGAAAATTTGGAGGGAAATGTGCTGATTTAAAAGAAATGTTTTAAAAATAGACATTTTCTTAAAGTAAAATATTTCTTTAATTTCTTTTAATTTTGGAAGTGAAATATGACTAGGACATTTTCTTGACAAGTTTTCTAAAATTAACTCTTATAGGTAAACACACAAACACTCCCAGACTTCCTAATAAAGATTAACTTTCCACACGAAAGCTCCTGAAGCTCAAGTTCACCTTTGTACACTGGTTAACATTAACAAACCTCGAGTACGACCTTCATTCTTTAACTGTTGTAAATATTTGACACCTGGTGAAAGACAGTTCACCGACTCTAGGTTTTGTGTTAGCTTAGTAAAGAACAATTCACTCTGTCATGACAAGCATCCAGTGAGGCCAGAGTGGGCCTCAGTAAACAAAGGAAACCTGATAAGTGTGCTGTGGGTGTTCAGGGAGTTCCTGGGATTCTATTGCTTGAACACACCTGATGAAAAAGCCCTCCATTGACGCTGCTGGCATTGAGAGTCACAGCATTAGTCATGGCTCAGCTTTGTAATAACAGCTCTCACCGGAAGGTTTCATATCAAATAAAGATCTGATAAAGAATGTAGCCCATGGCAACAGATTACACACTACTGTCTTAGCTTGTTGGTGGCATTCTTAAGCATTCTTCAGGTGTGACCTGCAGGGAATCCGAATGCGTCATATAAACCGCTTTCCATTCACAACAACAACAGCTGTGGTTTCTGTTTGTATACATACAAACAGTTCATTTTCTCACTCCGATTTTTTTCCAAAACACTGAATCAAAGCAATGTACACACTGTCAGTGTTTGGGACTGACAACCGCATTTACAGGTATGAGTTCACACAGCATCTTTTGATACTGCAATGAGTGGCCATCAAGCCTGGAAAGTCTTATCATATTTGAAGCAACGAAAGTCCAGTCGAGACAAGAGTTTATCCATAAGATCTAAATTAACTGTCAGTAGCATTTATAGCTTATATAGGGGGTTCCACCGGTAAAAATCACGTTCCGGGGGGTTAAATACACGTTTTTTTTGCTTGGTTCCGCTGGTAAAATTTGCATTCCAGGGGCTAAATATCACATTATTGAGGTCGCAACAACCCACGGCAAAAGTGTTAAAGTAACCCAATTTCGCAGGAAAACCACGGACCTGGCAACACTGCACAAAACTTGGATGGAAGATAGACAGAATTTACGGGACTGACAACTGCATACTCAGTCACATTCGTAGCCTATATTTTCAGGTCTGGCAACCGTATTTTCAGCAAAGCACTGCAGTGTGAAAGGAACCATACACTCTTAAAAATAAAGGTGCTTCACGGTGCCATAGAAGAACCTTTTTGTCTAAATGGTTCCATAAAGAACCTTTAACATCTGAAGAACCTTTCTGTTTCACAAAAGGTTCTTTGTGGCAAATAAGGTTCTTCAGATTATAAAAAGGTAAGCAAGAGATGGTACTTTAAAGAACCTTTGACTGAATGTATCTTTGTGGAACCAAAAATGGTTCTTCTATGGCATCGCTTAAAGAACCTTTTCAAGCACCTTTATTTTTAAGAGTGTACTACATAGGTACTGGACATTTCGAAACTCACATCGGTAATTAAAGGGATAGTTAACCCAAAAATAAAAATGATGTCCAACCAAACAGTTGCTGGCATTGACTTTAATAGTATTTATTTCCCTCATACTCAAAATATCTTCTTTTGTGTTTTTCTTGATTTGTTCATTCAACTGATTCGTTTAAAACTCAGATTCTATCAGAACCAAAACTACTAAAAGTAACTGTACTTCCAAGCGAGTCACTGAATCATTAATTTCACCAATTCATTCAAAACACTGATATTCAAGAATAAATGAGTGACTGTCTTTATGAATGAGTGAATCATATGCTATGTTCACACTGTCAGTATTTGGGATTGAAACTGTAGTTCACCCAAAAATTAAAATTCTGTCATCAGTAACTCACCTTCGTGATGTTCCAAACCTGTATGAGTTTTTTTTTTTCTTCTGTTGGACAGTAAATTGTTGCTATACCTACTGGTGTATGGATGTAACCTGTAGAAAGTAAACATAATAATATAGAAATATAGCCTACTGATTGCAGTATAGTGATAACTGACAGTAATAATAGCTGAAATCTGAAAATGACAGAAATTGTATAATGCAATGAATTATAAATTTTGTTTCACCTGTTCTCCTCATCTTGGCCTTATTTCCTTCCTTTTATCTCATGTGCATTTAAGATTTCTCCTATGCATTTACTGTACTTATGATTTCATTAAGTGTTCTGATCCATTAAAGGTTAAACTAGTGACTGCTAGGTACAGCACATCTTATCTGAGTCTGGCCTTGAATGTTCTTACAATTTTCATCAGTTTTTTTTTTTCTTTCTAAAGTTATTTATAGAAAACCCAGAAGTGGAAGAAACCTGCCTCAAAAGAAAACACCCAAGAATAGATTCCACAAGGAGAAGAAAGATAGCATAAGCTGCTGGTGAATGGAAATGGGAAACAATTGCTCTCATTTCTAAAAAAAAAAAAAAAAAAAAGGCTGATTTTAGGCTGCACTTTGTCATAGCTACTTGTTGACAGTGTTTGTTGAATGGTGAAAGGAGACGTCAAAGTTTGTGTGCCTTCAGAACAGCTTTATGTATTTTTCTTCCTGAGTTCCACTTGTATTGTTAAGGGTTTTTTTTTTTTTTTTTGGTGCCAAGATAGCCATAATTTAGATTTTAATGACTGTTTTTAACACTCTCTTGACCCTTAGAATAAAATGGACCATTTTCTGCTACTGTGCCTTTTAGAATTCTCCAAAAATCGATTGATTGATTGATTGATTGATTGATTGATTGATTGATTGATTGATTGATTGATTGATTGATTGCAAATTATGAATTACATTTGACAGAAAAAAAAATATGCATTGAAATGTTCTGCACAAACCATTAAAATACTGAAATGATGCGGAATCCTGTTAAAAATAATGTTGGTTTCTATAATTTTGGGGGACTTTCCAATGTGGCTTTAAGGTTAATAGTATCTATTCAACTTTTTCTTTTTTTATTTCCTCACTGTGACTAGGCGGGCCATGTTTCTGAATACTGAATAGGCATTGTTGGTGTGTAAATGTTAATTTTTCATGTATTTGACGTCTGTAATCCAATGATTTCAGCGTGAGCCATTTTTGTAGCTTAATTTCACTTAATATCCGTTTTTAAAATGGTGAGGAAATTTTGAGTTACAGCATGTTTTCATAGTTTCATCTCAAAAGATTAGGAAATTTTTTATGTTGCATGATCTGACACCTTAATCTGTCACTGAAAAAAAGAGAAGTGAAACAAAAAAGGCCAAATATGCAGTTTAATAGTCAACATACAGAAATACACTACTGTTCAAAAGTTTTTTAAAAAGTATTTTTTTACTTATAAGGCTGCATTTATTTATAAAAACTGTAAAATAACTTTTTTATTTGAATATTTTTTAAATATTATTTAAATATAATATTTACTCCTGTGATGTCAAAGCTGAATTTTCAGCATCATTACTCCAGTCATTTAACATTTCTTATTATCAAGGCTGAAAACAGTTGTGCTGCTTAAAAATTTTGAGTCTTTGCTAAATAAATTTATTAATTTCTTTCCAAAAAATGCATACTGACACTAAAAACTCTCTTTGACTCTTTGTGTCAATTGACCAATCAGAATCAAATATTCCAGAGAACGTTTCATAACATTTCATATTACAATATCAAGGAAGGGCATCTACACAGGATCCACCTTGTATTCTTGTTACAGGCCAGTTGGCACGAGAAGCAGAATAAAACAAAAGCCTTTTCTTAGTTTCTGTCACCATCCCATAATATCAGTCCAGCCTACACAAGGAATGCAGGGGAATGACCCGTAATGTTAGCAGGGAACAGACTCATTCCTTTAATCTCCATTGGGTTTCTTTATGAGCCAGAGAGTAAGAGAGACTCAACATCAACCTCAGCAGATGTGTGGTTTATGCCCACAGATCCACCTGCACAGTGTTTAATCACCAGCTATAATGACTAGCTATAAAAGTCTGTTTTTGTTTTCTGTTCCATGTTCTCCTTCCTGCTTTCAGTATAGCTTTATTAGAAGGGGAATATTGGTTTTACAGCAAGCCCCTCCTTTTGCAGGTGGTCTGGAATCTGTCCTCAAAGTTTCAGTAATTTCTGTCCATACACCAATTCAAAAATCAACAAGAAATCAAACCCAATTTACTTTTTAATGCACATTATTGGTTTTATTAAATTAATATTTCCCATCCTACATTGTTTTTTTTGTTGTTTGTTTTTTTTCTGTTGAATATCCTGTTTAACTCTTAAACACATTATATAATGTAAATAAAATGGGGTTTTAATACTATTTTAAAGTTTAATATCTTCGTGTAGGACATGAACTAGACCCAAAAGAATTATCAAACTGACCCTTTTTACTTTTTAATACACATTCTTGATGTTATAGACATATTAATTCCCATCCTGTATTGTTTTCTGCATTTAAATGTCCTGTTTAAATATTAAACACATGTGATATAAATTAAATATGTCTTCAGATTAGTTTGGAAGCTTGTTTCCCAAAAAGAAAACAAAAACAAAAAAACAAATCTGACTTTTTATCTCAACAACATGAGTTTATATCTTGCAATTCGGAGTTTATATCTCAAAATTTTGAGTATTTCCTCAGAATTGCAAGAAAAAAGTCAGAATTGTGAGACATAAGCTTGCATTTCTAAGATAAAGTGTCAGAATTATTAGATAAAATCACAATTACCTTTTTATTTTTTATTCTGTGGCAGAACCCCCCCCCCCCCCCCCCCCCCCCTTTACATTGTGAGATGTAAAAAAACATGAAAAAATGAGAATGAAAAAATAACTAAATTCTAAATTTATAACTTGCAATTCTGTTTTTTTTCCCCCCTCAGAATTGTTAGTAAAAAAAATGTTGAAATAAAAAGTCGCAATTACCTTGTTTATTTATTTTTTATTCCATGGTGGAAATAGGCTTCCATAGATTTACGTAGAACTTGAATTAGACCCCAGAAACACAGTCACAGACACACACACACGGGTCCAATATCTGAATATATACCATGGCACATTCACAGGTCTATGTTTAGAGCTTTTATGATGTGCGGATCATAACTGCGGATCCAGATTTAGAAAGGACGGAGCCTCAACATTTATCTAGTAATGGAGTCAGTGTCAATATTGCCGCTCTAATCATGTTTATTTAGTATTTGCATAGTCAACTGCAGCTTAATTGTTCATAGCTGTGATTCAGTCGTGTTTCAGATTCACTGAATGATGTTGTCTGTTGACTCACAGAACATACGAGGTCATCAGCGTAACATTTGCCTGATGCCATATAATGTGGTGAGTGTTTGATCCGAGTTCATTGATGATGGGCCAGACTCATATAAGCCTACATCATCTCATTGTCCCCGGGGCCACTCATCTGCCTGTCAGCCCCGGAAAACACAACAGGGGGGCACCGAGAGGAAGAGGTTTCACATGGAGACACAAAGGCTGGGTGCTCTGACTCACGCTTACACATTCACCAGGGGAAATGGCTGAGTAATCAGTGCTCACCGCAGAGAATTTTAATGATCTATCAGGTCTAAGTGACTGTTAGCAATAAACCGTTTTTCATATTTCTATCCAGTCAGCTTTTGAAAGAGTAAGAAGTGTGGAGCACACAGAATAAATGACTTTTAAGTGCTCTGAGCCAGGCTTTGTTCATGCCTGGAAGAAATGCCAAAACCCTGCGCTGTGAGTCGATGACTGGGATCTGGGTTTGTGGTCAAATTACGGCTTCCGCTTATTGCAAAGGTCGAAAGTTGAGGGTTTTGGGACTAGAAGGAGCGTTTTACTTACTGTAGAAGTGTATTGTAAATCCTGTTAGGATTTATCTTGTTTTAAGCACGTTTTACTGCAAAACATGACAAAAATCTGATAAAGAAAATGATGCATTGATGTAAAAACAAAAACACATGTCTGTGCTGGTCTTTTGAACAGGGTTGGGTGCAGATAAAAAACCTGGACATTATTCTAATACTACAGGAATGGATCACTCCTTATAAAGCATGTTGATGATTCTTGCCATTACTACATCTCTTTGTTGTAAAGTAAAGCTTTTACAGGAGAGCAGTGAGCTCACCATATGAAAAATCCCCTCCTAACATTCCTCTGGCCCTGACTACATCTCCCACCTCTCTGTGGCTCGCTGTTCAGAAACCAGACAACACGCAAACTAGAGAGCGAGACTGGTCTTTTCAGCACCTGATTCAGGCTTCTTAAAGGAAAATTCTTGGTTAATACAAGTTAAGCTTCATCAATATTTATGTCATGCTAACAATTACCACAGACAACAGAACCGAAGTACCAGAGCTTTTTTTTAACAGGATTTTAAAATTTTTTTTTTTACTTTCTATTCACGGTTTACAAATATATATGAAGCAGCACAACTGTTTTCAACTATTGATAATAATAAGAACTGTTTCTTTAGAACCCAATCAGCATATTAGGAAGATATTAGGAAGAAAAAGACTGGAGTAATGATGCTGAAAATCCCACTTTGCGTCACAGATATTAACGTTAACAGATATTTTAACCGTATTTTTGATCAAATAAATGCAGCATTTGATTGAGGAGTTTGATTGACAGGGGATCTAACCAGTCATAATGGTGAATCTATCATTTTGTCCGATAAACTTTAACTTGAAAAATGGTCAGTGGTATAGCAGATGGGCACCCAGGGCACACACTTGCGCTACACCACTGAAAATGGTGTGTATTGACATCATTCTGCGATTGAAAAAGATACCTTCTGATGTTCATTCATGTTTATTTTGTGCTATAACTAGTAGAGGAAGAGATGATCGGTTCACATGCCACTTAAACTGAGGTGCTACAGCGATCTGACACATTAAAGAGCCACAAAAGAGTATTCATTGTTTGAATTTCTTACAAAATTAAAAAATTTGAATGCTGAGACATTGTTTCATACTAAAAGTAACCTGCTCTGTCTTGTCTGTCAGCACATTGTCAGTTTCCTCTTTGATCAGCCATGTATTTTTCACGTGAGAACATGATGTGTGGCATGAGAGCACCATGGCTTGTCAGATGTAGCCTTTTTTCTTTAAATTGTTTTGTTGTGTGTTTCCTTTTGCTGCCTGGTCATTCTTTACTAAGAGTCCTCAGTGGGCGAAATTCACTAAACAGTTAAACAGTATTTCAGCACAAAATCCTGCATCTTATTAATTCCCTCCAGTCACCCTTTTTACATGGTTAAAAAAGTAAATCATTTTGACTCATACTTCGATTTGTTCATATGAACAAAATGTGCTGACATTCATTGTGTACTTGCCCCATTGGCTTCCACTATAAGTGCATTTTTTCCCTCTTGTTTTTAGTATATTTTTAGTAGTGAGGTATATACAGTATCTCACAAAAGTGAGTACACCCCTCACATTTCGGCAATCATTTAGTATATCTTTTCAAGGGACAATACTATAGAAATGAAACTTGGATATATTTTAGAGTAGTCAATGTGCAACTTGTATACCAGTAAAGATTTACTGTCCTCTGAAAATAACTCAACATACAGCCATTTTTGTCAAAAAAGCTGGCAACAAAAGTGAGTACACCCTACGTGAAAACAGCTATACGTCGTTTAACCATGCAAAGCCACGTCCTATTCATCATGTTCATGCTTTTGTCTGCTTGACAGGACCATACAAATTTGTGTGTCTTGTTTTAGAGCAGTTAAAATTTGGTGCTTTGAGTACAATTCTCTCATACTGACCACTGGATGTTCAACATGGCACCTCATGGCAAAGAACTCTCTGAGGATTTGAGAATTAGAATTGTTGCTCTCCACAAAGATGGCCTAGGCTATGAGAAGTTCGGTAACGGCAGTGCGTGAGTGTTTTGCTTAATACTTTGTTACTAGATCTGTTGTTTAAATTATTACTTGCTTGTAGGAAGGAATATTTCGTTTTCTACCTATTTCTTCTTTGCTTTTTCGTTGTAGTTTGTATTTTTGATTGCACTTACTTGTTATTGTAATAACAGCCGTTGATCGGCTTAGTGTTATTTGCATTGCTGCCTTCCTGCACTTAAGTGCGAATAGTAGTTTCGATTTGAGCAATTGCCCTGCTATAGGCTGTTGGGTGTGCTAATTAGAAGGCGTCACAGCTGTTTTTACTTGTGGTTTGCTAGACTGTATTTACTGGATATCCGTGCGCTGACACGGAATCGTTCAGCCATCGTATTCAGCCTCTTCGGGTGAAGACCTACGAGGGTAAAGTCCTGCGACTTTTACCTGCGCGACTTTAATCGAGCAACGTAACCTACAACGCACTTAAGTACTCTTTTATCCTCCCTTTCACACTCTCCTTTTTCTGTCCTCTCTTTTCTAACTCTGTTTGAAAATGTGTTTCCAATACATTCAGGTTGTCTCTCAGCCACGCTCTAATATCACACGCAGACAGCAATGCAATCTTGCTAACCTGCTTCCTATCTTCACATCTTCTACTGCACCTCTTTCTTTCTCTGTGGGTCTTTGGAATTGTCAGTCAGCTGTCAACAAAGCAGACTTCATTTCTGCTTTTTCTTCACAATCCGCACTCAGTATTTTGGGCTTGACTGAGACCTGGATTCGTCCAGAAGACTCAGCAACCCCAGCTGCTCTGGCTAACAATTTCTCTTTCTCCCACACCCCTCGTCAAGTTGGCCGGGGTGGGGGCACTGGTCTGCTCATTTCAAACAATTGGAAATACTCTACCCACTCTCCCCTATGCAATTACAACTCATTTGAATCTCATGCGATTACTGTAACCGCTCCTATAAAACTCCAGATTGTGGTAATTTACCACCCCCCTGGGCAAATTCTTGGCACCTTCCTAGAGGAGCTGGATGGGCTGCTGTCCTCCTTCGCAGAGGATGGCACTCCACACTTAGTCTTTGGCGACTTCAACATCCATCTAGGCAAGCCTTATGCTACAGACTTCCATTCACTCCTTGCTTCATTTGATCTCAAATGCCTTACCACTACAAGCACGCACAAATCAGGCAACCAACTTGATTTAATTTACACACGCAATTGTACTGCAGACAACATTTTGGCAGAACCACTACATATCTCCGATCATTTCTTCATTACATTTAAACTACATTTTGCTACCTGTGTGCCACCAACTCTTATACCAGTTACGTTTAGACTAAACTTACGCTCCCTTTCTCCCTCCCATCTTTCCTCTGTAGTATCTTACTCTCTTCCCTCACCTACCCACTTCTCATCTCTGGATGTGAATGCAGCTACTGACACTTTATGCTCTACTTTAACCTCTTGTCTAGACGACATTTGTCCTCTCTCCTCCAGGCCTGCACGGGCTGACTCTTCTAACCCCTGGTTATCTGATGTTCTTCATGAGCATCGTGCCAAACTCAGGGCAGCAGAGAGAAAATGGCACAAATCAAAAGATCCGTCAGACCTTAGGTATCAGTCTTTGCTTTCATCTTTCTCTGCTGAAGTCCACACTGCCAAATCCTCATATTTCCACAACAAGATTAACAGTGCTCCAGACACGCGTAATCTCTTCAGAACATTTAATTCTCTCCTCTGTCCTCCTGCACCACCTCCCACCACTTCTATAAGAACTGATGACTTCGCCACATTCTTCACAGACAAATCTAGAACAATCAGTAGTCAGTTCTCAGCTCTACACACACAGGACCTCCAACCAACCACATTCACTGCTAAAACTCCCATCTTCTCCTTCTGTCCCCTCACTGAGGTAGAAGTATCCAAACTTCTCCTCTCCAGCCATCCTACTACATGCCCTCTAGACCCAATCCCCTCACACCTTCTCCAAGCAATCTCTCCCACACTTTTACCAGCACTCACACACATCATCAACATATCTCTCCTAACAGGCACCTTCCCCACTGCATTCAAGCAGACCCGGGTAACCCCACTGCTCAAAAAAACCTTCATTAAACACTTCTCTTATAGAAAGCTACAGACCTGTCTCTCTACTTCCATTCTTAGCGAAAACACTTGAACGAGTTGTTTTCAACCAGGTATCATTGTTTCTTTCACAGAACAACAAACTGGATGCTAACCAATCAGGTTTCAGACGTGGCCATTCAACTGAGGCTGTGCTACTGTCAGTCACAGAAGCCTTGCGGATTGCAAAAGCTGATTCCAAATCATCAGTTCTCATTCTGCTGGATCTATCTGCTGCTTTTGACACTGTCAATCATCAGATCCTGCTGTCTACCCTCTCATCACTGGGCATCACAGGGATTCCACTTCGCTGATTTGAATCCTATCTCACTGGTAGGTCTTTCAGAGTGGCCTGGGGAGGGGAGGTATCCACAGCACATCAACTTGGTTCCTCAGGGATCGGTTCTTGGACCCCTCCTCTTCTCCACATACACTACATCACTGGGTCCCATCATACAGGCACATGGCTTCTCCTACCATTGCTACGCTGATGACACACAGCTCTATCTCTCTTTTCAACCAGAGGATCCAACGGTAGCTGCACGGATCTCAGGCTGCCTGGCGGACATCTCGGCATGGATGAAAGAACATCACCTACAGCTCAACCTGGCAAAGACTGAGCTTCTTGTCTTCCCTGCCACTCCAAGTCTACAGCATGATTTCACCATCCAGCTAGGTTCTTCTACAATTACCCCATCAACTTCGGTCAGAAATCTTGGTGTAATCTTTGATGACCAGCTGACCTTTAAAGATCACATTGCAAAGACTGCTCGATCTTGCAGGTTTGCATTACACAACATCAGAAAGATCAGGCCCTTTCTAACAGAGCATGCTGCACAACTTCTTGTCCAGGCCCTTGTCATTTCTAGGCTGGACTATTGCAATGCTCTTCTGGCTGGCCTTCCATCAAGCACAATCAAACCTCTACAAATGATTCAGAATGCAGCGGCACGACTGGTCTTCAATGAGCCCAAAAGAGCCCATGTTACACCTCTCTTTATCTCCTTGCACTGGCTACCGATTGCAGCTCGCATCAAGTTCAAGACATTGATGCTTGCATATAGAACAGCCACAGGCTCAGCACCCGCCTACTTCCATTCACTATTACGAATCTACACCCCCTCCAGAAGTCTGAGATCCGCTAGTGAGCGACTCCTCGTGGTACCCTCATAGAGAGGCTCAAAATCACTCTCCAGAACATTCTCGTTCACCGCTCCTGGCTGGTGGAATGATCTTCCCACCCTTATCCGGAATGCTGATTCCCTGACAATTTTCAAGCAACAGCTGAAAGCTCATCTCTTTCGACACTACTTGACTTCATCCTAAATTTAAAAAAAAAAAAACCTTTGTCTTTCTCTTTATTTATTCCTTCCCTTTCTAGCTTGTACTTATTTGAACAATGACTGAGACTTGGTATTACGAGCACTTCCTCTGTCTGTTTGCATCTTTAAGATGAATCGCTTTATGTATTCCCCAATTGTAAGTCGCTTTGGATAAAAGCGTCTGCAAAATGACTAAATGTAAATGTAATGTAAATGTAGCCAGTGACCAGTGTCACACAGAGGTTTTCCAAGACGGGTTCCACTCAGAACTGGCCTCTCAAGGGTCGATCAAAGAAGTTAGGTCCTCGTGCTGTGAATCAGGTGCAGAAGCTGGCTTCAATAAACAGACGCATGAGTGCTGCCAGCATTGCTTTAGAGGTTGCAGAAGTGGAAGGTCAGCTTGTCAATGCTCAGACCATACGCCACACACTGCAACAAGTCAGTTTGCATGGCCGTCATCCCAGAAGGAAGCCTCTTCTGAAGTTGGCTCACAAAAAAGCCTGCAAACAGTTTGCTGAAGACAACCTGGCCAAGAGCATGAATTACTGGAACCGTGTCCTGTGGTCTGATGAGTCTAAGGTAAAATTGTTTGGCTCAGATGGTGTCCAGCATGTGTGGTGACGCCTTCGTGAGGAGTACCAAGAAAACTGTGTCTTGCCTACAGTCAAGCATGGTGGTGGTAGCATCATGGTCTGGGGCTGCATGACTGCAGGTGGTACTAGGGAGCTGCGGCTGATTGAGGGAAACATGGATTCCAACATGTACTGTGAAATTCTGAAGCAGAAGATGATGCCCTCCCTTCAGAAACTGTGCCTAACGGCAGTTTTCCAACATAATAACGACCCCAAACACACCGCCAAGAAGACAATTGCCTTGCTGATGAAGCTGAAGGTGAAGGTGATGGAGTGGCCAAGCATGTCTCCAGACCTGAACCCTACTGAGCACATGTGGGACATCCTCAAGCGGAAGGTGGAGAAGCACCATGTGTCTAACATCCAGCAGCTCCGTGATGTCATTGTGGAGGAGTGGAAGAGGATGCCAGCAACAACCTGTGCAGCTCTGGTCAATTCCATGCCCAGGAGGATTAAAGCAATGCTAGAAAACAATGGTGCCCCTACAAAATATTGACACTTTGGACACAGTTTTGACATGTTCACTTAGGGTGTACTCATTTTTGTTGCCAGTTATTTGGACAATAATGGCTATATGTTGAGTTATATTTAGAGGACAGTAAATTTGTACTTCTATACAAGCTGCACATTAACTATAAAATATATCCAAGTTTCATTTGTGTAGTATTGTCCCTTGAGAAGATATACTAAAATGTTTGCTGAAATGTGAGGGGTGTACTCACTTTTGTGAGATACTGTATCTCTTTTTTGTCATTCAACCATAACTGACACCTAATGTGACATTTTCAGAAAGTGTAACCTGGTTAACTATTTAAAATCAGCATGCTCTGCAAAACATGGGCCTCTTGGAAGAGTCATTCTGGCAGAAAGGCATGCACACTTTAGCTTAATCCTGCCCAACCGCATTCGCCGGAAATGGGAGGCTGTGAGGGGGGTGGAGGCTCTTGTTTAAATATGTGAGTCAAGTGCAAGACATCCCGCCCTTCTGACTGAATTCTGCAATGTGGTAAAAAAAGGCAATGCTCAACACAAGGCACAGCCCTGGAACACCATCAGATTCCCAACGTTTATTGATAGCATCCACTGAAAAAGCAACTGAATTTGTTTGTGCAGGAGCCGGAGCAAAAAAGAAATGGCTTCTTAGTCATTTTGTCCTCTCTCTGCTCCACTCCTCACAGCGTTATCATATCCTCTCCTCACATTTGACATACAATCCTGCTCGGACCCTCCAGGGGATCTAAATAGACGAGTGAGAATTTAATAACGTGATAAAGATACACAAGTGTCTGTCCAGCAGCATGAGGTCACGGTGAAAGTATCCGATGGCAGCTCATGTGGGCCATCAGGACAGAAGATGAAGTGGACTACTGGCTCTCTAGGAGAAAGACAGATGGTGCATCAGACAGTTGATGTTTATGTAGAGATGTACCATGAGACATTAGAAGTGTGACAACTGCAAACGTTCAATTCCTACCCATAATCCCTAGCCGTGTGTCCATCTCCTCAGACTGCCATGTGCTATGGATAATGCAACTTTAAACAACCCGAATTCCGGAAATGTTGGGACGTTTTTTAAATTTGAATAAAATGAAAACTAAAAGACTTTCAAATTACATGAGCCAATATTTTATTCACAATAGAACATAGAGAACATAACAAATGTATAAACAGAGAAATTTTACACTTTTATCCACTAAATGAGCTCATTTCAAATTTGATGCCTGCAGGTCTCAAAAAAGTTGGCACGGGGGCAACAAAGGGCTGAAAAAGCAAGAAATTTTGAAAAGTTTCAGCTGGGAGAACATCTAGCAACTAATTTAATTAATTGACATCAGGTCTGTAACATGATTAGCTATAAAAGGGATGTCTTAGAGAGGCAGAGTCTCTCAGAAGTAAAGATGGGCAAAAGCTCTCCAATCTGTGAAAGAGTGCTTAAGAAGATTGTGGAATACTTTAAAAACAACGTTCCTCAACGTCAATAATATATAAATTCAGCATTCCCTCATAATCATTCTTTCTCCTCTAAAAGCAGTTATTTTAAAATAGTTACTCATCTGTCCATTATGGAAGGCCGTTAATATGGAAGCTCATTCCTACACTGAATTAAAAAAAAAAAAAAAAAAAAAAAAAAAGGTAAAGGTAATTGCAACTTTTTATCTCACAATTCTGACTTTTATTCTCAGAATTGTGAGACGGTCGGCCGTCGTGCAGTTTTTGTTCGTCGGCCATCTGATCATTCTGATTGGCTGTTCAGCTGGTGAACCAGTGCATGAGAAAGGTGCAGAACGGACGTGCTACTTGGCCGTTGGGTGTCAAGCGTCGGCTTGGTGTGTCAGGGCAACTTTGGACCCAGACGCTGCCGACGTGAGTCGACCCTGCAGTCTGCTTTCGTCGCCACTAGTTCGTTGGTGCCGGCTTGGTGTGTTCCGGGCTATTAACTCACAATTGCAAGTTATAAAGTTGAAATTGCAATATATAAATACACAATTTTAAGAAAAAAGTCAGAATCACAAGTTTTTATCTGGCAATTGTGAGAAAAACTGTCAGAATTGCGAGATATAGGCCTAAACTAGCGAGATAAAAATTGTCTGAATTCTGAGAAAAAAGGTCAGAATTGTGATTTTATATCTCGCAATTCTGACTTTACATCTCGCAATTGTGAGTTTATATCACAATTCTGAGGAAAAAAGTCAGAATTGCGAGTTTGTATAATGCAATTCTGAGAAAGAAATCAGAATTGCTAGAGATAAAAAGTCGCAATTACTTTTTTATTTTTTATTCAGTGTTGGAAACAGGCTTCCATAGTCCTTTGCAATAGAAGATAATAGTAAATATTCCTAAACTACATTTTTTAATCTATCCACTGTAGTGGAAAACATGCAAAAAAAGGAGTTGAATTTCAGGATGTAGCTCCTTCCACAGTTTATATGGACATGAATGACACCTCAAATTTTGTGGCCACTTAGCAACCACTTAGCAACCTGCTGATGACCACTGAGAATAATATAGCAACCCCTTGGCACCCACCACCCACAACTCCCTATAGTTTATATCCTTGCTACTACAAATGTAAGTTTTTGTGCCAAAATTCTGCAAATGTTCAGACAGTATTTCTAGATTCCCTTTGAGCTGTAAATAGTGAACAAGTATCTCACTGTGCTCTATCCGGCACCTTGAGTGTTGAATCACAATGGCTCTGTCGACACCTCATCCATCAGATCTCGTGTTTCACCAGCGGAGTGACAGTGTGTCCGACTCTGCGGCAGCTGCTCTTCTGCGCTGCCAGAGAGTCATTAATACACCACACACACACCCTGCTCAACACAGGTGAGTGAGTGAAAACACCTAAGACACTACACCTTCTTGAGATATGTGTATAATGAACCTTTAGACCAACACATTCTGGTGGCCTAATGAGATCCCCAACTGTCAGTGTGCGCACTTCCATTGTACAATGGAAATGAGCCATTGTTACAGCAGGAAACACCTTGCTCAACAAATAGGTTTTGAGAAAAGGCAAGTTTTACTGGCAAACAATAAATGTTACTCAACTGAGTCATCTTACTCAACCGGAGGAGATGTCTCAAAGGCAGAGCCACTACAAGAAATGTCTGAGCGTATGTCAAGTCACCTTTATTTATATGGCGCCTTATACAATACCTAGACTGTTTCAAAGTGGATTCACAGTAATAAACAGGAAAATAACAGAATCAGTGATGCAAACTTCAGATATGAAAGAAATTCAAATTCCACTGTAAAGCAGCTCTAAAAAGACAATAGAGTCATTATTCAGCTCGTCAGTTTTGCTAATTCAGTTCAGTTCAATGGCTGTGTAAAGTTAATCAATTATTAAACAAATTCAATTCAGCTATAAGCAGCTCTACAGAAGACAATAGGGTTATTATCTAGATTAAGCCAGTTCGGTGTTGATTCAGTTAAGTAAACCCTTAGTCAGGGTAGCGCCATATTTAATTTTTGACAGGAATGAAAACTAGGCTATGAGGAATAGAAGTGCAATGCGTTCAATGGATTGTAGGCTACTGTTGTTTAACAACATGGCTACCGATTGTTTAGCTGACAAAATGTCTATCCAAAAAACTTTAAGTAGACAAAATATAGTTTTATTCACGTAAAATTCAATATGGCTTCTAAGAGACAGCAGCTTCTGAGACATGCCAAAGCCACTGGAAGGCAAGCCTGCAAACTTTAGCCAAAAAAGCGTAACGGCTAATGCTAACACTGTGGCTTTGGCGGTACGCAGGGAAGGAGACCAGAGCCCATTTTATGACTGAGGTGCCTCATGTGATCCAAGTTAGCCGTTACGCTTTTTCCCACTGTAAATACTACATTAAATAAGACGGTAAAATAAGACAATCTCTGGACGTGTGCTTAGGACTGCGTATGTACACTGGCTGATCTAGCCTGAAAAAAGCTTTTTTAATGCTACTTGGGCAAAAGAAACCATATATGAGACAGTTGTTGTCAGATTTCATTGGTGATTTCAAATAAGAAATTTAATCATAAGTTTTGGTGAATTTGATGTTTCCACATTCAAAGAGATTTCAAAGATGGCTGCCAAGTGAAATGACTTGCCTTAAGGGGGCTTTGACTACGTTTTTAGAATGCCATATCACGTGTGAGATGCAAGCGCAATGGTTAAACGCATCTAGTGTATGTTTCCGTAGAAAAACAATGGAAAAATAGCACAATGGAATGGAAAAGCAGTTCACACCAATCTCATTTTTTCATTGCATTGCCTTTTCTTCATTCCTCTTTTTTAAAGCAAAAGTGTGCTCTGTGTAAACCGCCCATAATAATGTTGATGTTGCAAAATTCATCAGTTACGAAACAAATTCAATTCAGCTATAAAGCAGCTCTACACAAGACAGAAGTGTCATCGTCCAATCGTCCATCGTCCATCGCTCAATAGAGTTCAAGTTTTATTCTCATCTGATCAAATGAAAAAATCACTAGTATATTTCACAATTAATTACAAAGAAACAAGACTGACAGTATTTTCTTGTTAATCGTACTCTGATGAATTTTATTTATTTATTTTTTTACAGATTAAGCAAGCCAAAGGTGGCAGTGGCAAGGAACCCAAACTCCACCAGGAGAAAGAAATGGAGAAAGCTTGGGAGAAACTGGGCTCAGTCGAGGGGTAATTTCTGCTCTGGTATTTCATCATAACCTTCCTGAATTATGAACTGTAAGCTCGACATACTGCCAGGGTGTGACCCAAACCCACATGTACAGTATTCCGACCAGATGTGGCAGAGTTAGATTGGATAGCTCATAAAGCACGAGAATGATGTCATCCCTAAAAGACGGCTGTCGGCCACCCAGTGTGTGATGAACTACCCTTATCCCCTGCCAGATCGGTCAGCTGACCACGCCATATCCCATTACTCAAAGCTGAGTGAACTTATATGAGTATAAAACAATAAATGTTCATGTTGTCTTTTAGTATCACTAACAAATAGTGAAAAGTTGGGACTCGGCAAACACTGCTTCCGATGCCCCTGCATGAATGATGTTACCCAACGGGAGCTTTACAAACAAACAGCACGAGTCATTCATTCAAGCAGACAGGCACTGTGCGGAACAAGCTGAGCTTGTTAATGCATTTTGCGGAGGTGGTTTGTCACAGACGTTTAAACATTGGTTTAAAACAGTGAGGGTCAAAGGTTAAAAAAACCAACAAAGGATCTGAGACCGACTTCAAACATGCAAAAGGAAATGAGCTCTGTGGTGTGGGTTCTGCTTTTAAGTCTGTCACGGATCCAGCTTTTATAGATCAGAAAAGTAATTTCAGTTGAGTAAAAAATGCTGAAGGTGTGACCAACAAGTATTGCAATTTTCTGTCCAGGAAGTGCCATTTTACGATGATGCAAGCAGATAATGCAAGGTGAGAAGTTGTATGTGATGGGCGTGTTAGTGAAAGTGTTTATTGTCAATGTAAAATGGCCACAATGCAGATCACATGCTCAGGATACAGGTGCATGTCACATGAAAGACATCTTTGGAATTGAGAGCAGGAGGCAGACTAGACAAAATTTTCTTTTTATGCCAAAACGTAGACATTACTGTATTTTTGTCCCTATTCCAGTTTTCAAAAATATCTTCAAAATGGGAAACCGGTCCTAACTGCTCTCATGAGGAAATGACTCATTGCATCACACTGGAATCTTCCTCCTTGGGAAAATAATGAGCATACAATTCCCTAAAGAAACTACAATAACTTGGTCTTTTATATAAAGAGGTTTTTTATTATTTGCTTTAATTTCTTGTCTGAGCATTTAAAAAAAAAAAATACTCCATACATACAATGAGAGAATGAGGAAACAACTACTGTGTCTTATAGAGCAGGATGCTGAAATTAAATAAACAGAAAATGAACTAATAATTCACATTCTTAATTGGAACACTGTTCAGTAACAGTGTAAGCATTTTACTGGCCAAAAAAAAAAAAAAAAAAAAAGCTTGAAATAGGACTTTTCATGTTTGCTGAAATATACATTCTAACACTGTCCTGAACATCAAAATACAAATAATAATAATTCCAAAAATTCTCTTCATTAAATGCATCAAAAATATCAAAAATCGCATACCATTATAATATACTATTATTTTGATTTTCAGTCTACCATTGTTCAGTACTCATTTACTGAAGAGACACGGATTACTACTGCTTCTTTTAATAAATAAAATATTACATCAACATACAACAGAGACTTTCAAATACGTTGCCAGTGCATTAGAGCTGGACAAGGTTGGTCTAAATCCAAATAAATATTAATAGTTATATATACATAAATAAATAAATTAAAGCATAGCCAGCAACGATTAAATACACAGTGCACAAGACATAAACAAAAATGCTTATTTGTAAGAATACTTATTTCAGGCCAAGCTTCTTCAGTACTAGAAAAAGCCTCGCATCTAAAACTCAAACTACATTCCCAACCCCGAAGAGTTCCTTATCATTCTCTATCGAACAGCTCGGTTTCTCTTCCCGACCGAGTCCGTCCGTCAGAGTTCCAGTTTGTGGCAGGTTTTGAGTTCTCCTGTGAACAATTTAGCGAGTCATTCATGAGTCAGGCCCTTCACAGAGGTGCCACGACTGCTGCCAAACAAACGCTGTCACTCTATCCTCCTCTCCAGCAGGCTGTGCCCGCTGCTCCACACAACATTCAACTTTGCCACTTCATTTTGAGGTAGAATTTCCGCACGGTTGCCCTAAAATAAAACAAGAACGCAGATGTCAGGCGACTGAGTCAAATCATGCTGGATAATTTTATGCAGTATGTACGAATGGATGACTTCACTTACCGCTCTCTCCCATCTCGTTTAGTGGTGTGGGGCGGCTCCCAGTTTAACTTTCTCCTCATTTTCCACATTATATGCACCTTGCTTGTGAAATCTAGATGATAAAAAGATTGACATTATGATAGACTGCAGACAACTAAATGATTATAAAAAATAATGGGGGAGTGCAAACCTGAGTGCCAGTAAAAGTCCAATGATGGTGAGACATAATGAAGAGAGAACCACGGCCACCACAGCAAGTGCTGTAGTGCGGTTATACGCTCCCTCATTCTGCTTTACTTCCAGGGAGAAAAGGTGACAGCGCTCTCCCGAATAGCCCTGGTCACATCTGGGGGGAAAAAAAAAAAAAAAAAAAAAAAAAGGGGCTTTAATATATAACCATTTTAATAGAAGAGTGACAAATTACAGGAGAAATGGTTTAAAGGAAGTGCTTACATGCAAGAGGGCCCCTTTAAGTCCCTCAAATACTGGCAGGTTCCGTGGATACAAAAGTCCTTGTACTTTTTTAGACATGGATTCCTTTTCTTGCCTTTTCCCTTTCCTTTGGCCTTCTTCCTTCCGAGCCCCTTCCTCTTCGAGCCTTCAAGTTTCTCCACATTCAAAACTGCACTCGGGTCTTTGGGTTTGCTTGAAAAAGAAACTGTTTTGGTGGGACAGAAGAAGAACGTACAGTTATTCATACTAAAATTTAAACTACAGCAAATGCAAATCACAAAATCTGTGAAGAATTGCTTATGCACTTATATTGTAAGTCATTTAGGATTAAAGCATCTGCTAAATGCATTTAAATTACCAAGTGGCACTTCATAATCCCCTGAAAACTCATCCTCCTCTTCATCATCATAGTAATACTCGTCTTCCTCCTCATATTCCACTTGCTTGTTGTCCACAGTAGATCTCTTCTCATTCAGTGCCTCCAAAAGATCAATCACAGCTGTTTGTGCAGGCCTCTCGCTCTCAAACCGCTCTATAGACGCACCGCTCACTGATGTGACAGCTACTGAATGGAAAAACATAGTGAATAGCCATTAAAACTTAGTCATTTAGGCTGATTGATTGTTTATGGTTATGCAGTAGATTGTTGACTACAATGTAAATGTTATACTTGCTGGTGTCTCAGAATTGTATTTTTTAATCTTTTTTTTGTTGTTATTATTAATGCATAGAGCCCACTAATATTTTCTCTTTTAACTAGAATAAATACAATCGAGTTTATTTCAAGATCCAGAGACTGACATGCAGATAAGCATGTTTTAAAACTAATAATAGGTTGTGTGCATTACCTAAAACCCCTAGAGGGTACTGAGGGGCTTCATTTACAAAAATCTTGCATGCACAGACACTGAGCTAACGAATGAACGCATGAGACAAAAATAAATATATCCCAGAATATTCTTAAAACAGAATGACATTGTTGATCCATTAATAGGGTCACTGGCAAATCCGAAGTTTGAATGGTAAAAAAAAGCCTCAGTTGAATATGAAAAGTCATGTTATGAATCCCCACACAATCTATTAGTAAAACCAAAGTTTCTTCATCAGAAACTGAGAATTTTACACTTATATAACCAGCACAGGGTTGTAATGCGACACCCTTCAGCAACAAGCAACCTCGGTCTGTCAGTTATAGCCTACTCACCGATGGTAAAGACGAAAAGACGCAAAATAGTTAAAAACTTCATATTTTCCCTTCTGGTAATGACGACGATAGATTCAGCTGTTAAGAATAAAATCCTTCCCGCTGTGTTAATTCCTTTGAAGCCACCGCAGATTGTTACTTTGTTACTGTGAGCGTCGCTCGTCTCGTGCATCAAGGTTCGAAAATCAGCCGCGTCTCAGTGACAGCTGTTTAAATATGACTGTGGCCACGCCCACCATAGAGCTGTGACAGAATGAGTATCGAGACTAAGTGCTTTGAAGATGTTTTATTCGCTGTTTTATTGGTCTTCACCTTTCTTCTTTTTTTTTTCAGAAGTTTTAACCCTCCTACTGTGCTAAAATCTACACCCACCTGTGATCATCTGGCCTACTTTGTAAATAATTAAAAATGCATGACTTTTTGAATAGAGCACAACGGGTGCTTTTATCTTTTTTTAAATTCTTTTTATTATTATTATTATTGATGGAGTAGCATAAATGTTGTTGTTTTTTTTTCCTGGCTAACTTCACTTTTGGTATTTCGTAATATCTCACATATTTTATAACAAATTGTATATTCTGGTATTAGTAAAGTGGGTATTATAGATAAATTTACAATTTCAACATATTTTACAAATAAGTTGCCATTGTGACTGGAGCAGTAAATAAGGCTCACTGTGAACATCCATCGCAACAAATCTGCTTATCTACATTCTCTACTGAAATGACCCAAAGACAATAAAAGGTTAAAAACAACACCTGCCATGATTTTGATCACGAGTTTGAAGTAATAAAAAGAACGTAGTATTATGTCATTATAATTTAATTAGCAGGGGAGCCATGCAAGTGGATCAGTATAAGAACATTAAGGGAAAAAATTTATGTAAACCATATTGAATTTTCTTTTAGAGTTCTTTCAAAACATGTTCATCTGTTTTCAACAGACATGAACTAATGCTCTGATAATGAAATCAATGTTAGTTTTAATGAAAGTTATGGTTCAAAACCTGTAGTGAAGCAACTAAATCAGATTCAGATTTTGACTAACACTGTGATCAAATGAATGAATGAGAACATGTATGGAAAAAAAAAAAACATTAAATTGCTTTATGGGTTGAGATCTAACACATCAATTAACCTTAATTATTTTTAATCCTTGACATTATTACCCATTCTTTCATATCACACCTTGTGTCTTTTGGTAATGCATCACAACAATCTAAGATTTTTTAACACTCAAAAGTTGCCTTAAAAACCTAAAACATACTTTGCATCAGAAAAGTCTTTCCCTGGTTTTGGATATACAACACACTGAGCAGAAAGCATAAAAACAGCATGATCAGTCAATGAGCACAACAGCGTTCGCTACTGCCATCTACTGGATGCATTAAACTCCTACATAGACAGTCCAACCAATATGCACACATAATTTTTTAAACTTTAAAATATGGTTTTAAATTAGGTTTAAAATATGTCTGTCCGTATGTGGGTAAGTTTTTCAATCTATTTTTAATATGTTTTACATTTTTAATTGATTTTGGTTTATTTTGTATTACATTTCTATTTATTTTCTATTTGATTTCTGTTCAATATTTTTGTTCTTTCTGTACTATTCGTCTAATATTAATGTATTTAGTAATCTTTCTCATTTTTTTTAAATCGATGTCTAGATATAGTTCAAAAAAATCTCCTCAATCGCCGATCGATTTGTCTCCCCTGAGCGTTCAAAAGCCGATTGCTCTGGTCTCGAGTCACATGTTTTGACATGTAAACATGGCGGACGAGGATCCAAACACCAAAGTTGAATGCGAAGACGTTCCTGCTAA
Organism: Spinibarbus caldwelli; assembly: GCA_039654775.1. Taxonomy (NCBI): domain Eukaryota; kingdom Metazoa; phylum Chordata; class Actinopteri; order Cypriniformes; family Cyprinidae; genus Spinibarbus; species Spinibarbus caldwelli. Next base: position 19,696,736 of record CM077246.1, on the reverse strand, counting down.
AGAAGAAGAATCAGAGGCTACGGAACCGGGGCAAAATGATGTCGCCAACGACACCGACGAGGCCCAGAAGGACAAACGGGCAGACAGCTCCTGGTCGGCGCCGATTCTGTCGTTTGCTCGTAAAGCGACGGAGACGCTGAGCAGCGGAGTGAATCAGTACAGCGCGGGGTTAAAGGGGTCTGACCCCTCACAACACACCTCTGACACCCCAGATCCCCTGAAGACAGACAGAGGTATGACACCTCTTCAGCTCTCTCATATTTAAATATAGGGATAAGAAAGTTAATTGACTGCGCTTACTTAGTAAGATAAGTAGTCAATAACAAAATTAACAAAGTGCAACGATAATTCCATATTTTTGGAAGTGGGACCATGGTATTGCCATAATATTGGATATAAATATACATGCACAGTACTTGTTTCACAAGGTAAGTGTTTTTTTTTTTTTTTTACTTTTTTAAATACAACATGAAAATCTGACGTTCAGATTGGTACGAATGTATAAAGGGAAGGTGTGTATATATTTACCATGAAGTTTAAAATCAACTTTTTTTTATTTTTTTTACTGTTTACTTAAATATCCCTGAGGGAAAAGACTATCTGAAACTACAAATATCGCGTGCAGTGTCATATTTTAGATGGCAGTTACTGCATCTGTATGTAAATACCCAGTTTTGTGTTAGGAAAAATTAATAATAAAATATAAATATGTGCAGTATATTATGTTTAAAGTATTTTTCAAGTTTTTCTACCTAATATATTGTACTGTGTATTATTTAAATGTATTTTTATTTATTCTATTATAAATTATTTATTTAAAAATTATTTTAATTATTATTTACGCTTTAGTTTAATCTACCTTTTAATTTTTTTATTTTTAAACTGTAATACTGTAGTAATTATTGTTACGTTTTTTTAATCAAATTGCCAATTTAATCCAATTATTGTTACTTTTATATCAAAATTTGCATTTATTTTAATGTAATCATATTTTTTATTATTTTATTTATTTATTGTTTTTACACTGTTTTTTTCTAAACTTTTCCGTTCTCCCCCAGCTCTCACTTGTCTCACTGTTTTGAAAACCCTGTCATGCTTGATATGAGAAAATAATAATTGCTTGTGTATTTTCTTGATGAGAAGTTTGAATCTATACTAGTAAAAATTATATTGTGGATTAATGTATAAATACTGAAAAATATAACATGCCAAACTAGAGAACACTGCTGACACCGCTTGAAATGTCATGTCAGCTGCCCAAATACTATGGTATATGAATATAGTAAAAATGATGTACTTTAGTAAATGGCAAAGAACCATGTTATCATCTGATTTCAGCACTGCTTCATCAGACTGTACAGTTTTGTAATAGAGATCTATAAGTGTACCATTCAAAAGAATGTAGAGGTCCAGTTGATTGCATCACACAGGTTAGTGTATTCATGAGCTCAATCCTTGCAACTCTTATCGGGCCATTATCCGTTCTGATTAGGCATCTATGAGTATAACAAGTGATTTATAAATTTTAACGCAGCTAGTGTTATATGGTGAAGAACATAGTCTACATCTGTGGCTTATTTTGTGGTATAATGTGACATAATTGTATTGTAGACCATTACAGTATACAGGAAATGAATAATGCACCTGCTTCCTGACTGAATTTTTTTTTTTTCCAGCAGGAACTTCCACTTCCCCTCAAGTTCGGTTTAAGACTCTATTTGTTATTCTAAGTTACCGTAATATTTAAGTCATTGTTTTTCATTTGCACTTAATTACACCGACTCACCGGTTAAACTAAGCAACCGTGAGCTGATTAATCCTGCAGATGCCACAGGAAGTGTTTGTGCTAATGCATCTGTGTTGTCCAGCTGTGAAGGATCCCATGGTGGTGGAGAGGTCAAATCTCCTCAGCATGATGAAGCTCAGCATTAAGGTTCTGATCCAGTCCTCCCTCAGTCTCGGCCGCTCGCTGGACTCTGAATATCCACCTCTGCAGCAGTTCTTTGTGGTTCTGGAGCACTGCCTTAAACACGGGTTAAAAGGTGAGATGGGACAGAAATCTTTAAAGTGAATGTAGAATTATGAAATGTCACTGTATTCATATAGGTAACTCTCACAAAAACATATTCCGATGACTGGTCACCTTTCACCCTCAAAATCAAATGAGAAGAATAAAAATATATAAATATATATATATATATATATATATATATATATATATATATATATATTTTTTTTTTTTTTATTTCAAAAAATATTTTAGATGCATTTGTTTATTTATTTATTTATTTAAGATCTATCTATCTACCTGTCTGTCTGTCTGTCTGACTGTCTATTTACTTATTTATGAAAATGAAGCATATTTACAGTTTGACAGTTTGGATGGTGCACATTTTCCACTTGAAATGTTATTGCTGGGCATTTTTTATTTTCAGTTTGAGTTATTGTTATTGATTGAAAATGATTGTTATTATTGATTCTCATTATTGTAATAGTCATTTTTATTATATAAAATTATTTATTGTACAGTAAAAATAAAATGTTGCAATGTAATTATTTATGTATGTACATATGTAATCTAAAGTTTTGAAAATTACATAAATTTCAGTACAACAAATACCTCCATGATTTATAAATACTTTAGAGCAGTGTTCTTTTTGTATCATTGCTATACTGTTTTAGTTTTTATTAATATTTTTTCAATTTATTACATTTCATTTTTATATTTTCTGTTTTCAGAAATTGAAAATGTGGCCTTGGTCACTAGCTGAAAGAAATGTTTAATATTTTTAATATATTTTATTTCAGTACATGTTTATTTTATTCAAGCAATGAAAATGATTTTATGTTTTTAATTTAGTCAACAATAATAAAGCTGCTTCAAAGTTTTAATAATAAAGTATATATATAAATAATTTTTTTTTCAGGAGGGAAATGTGTTTAATTGTTAAGAAAACTTAAAGGCTACATTTCTTGAAGGAAAATGTGATTATTTTTTTTTTTCTTATTTATTTGTTTTGATTTTGGAGTTTAAAACCTAGATATTCTTGACAGGTTTTGTGAAATTAACCCATTTTATGGCCTAAATCCTGCATGTTTCTGTCTCACCTCCTGTGCAGTAAAGAAGACCTTCATTGGTCAGAATAAGTCTATCTGGGCTCCTCTGGAGTTGATAGAGAAACTGTGCCCTGAGTCAGCTGACATTGCCACCAGTGTGCGGGATATGCCTGGAATCAAGTAGGTTCCTATCACAGGCGTTTGTCTTGAATATAATATCATGTCTGAAACAATGTAATAGGAGAGTGTGATTCGATCTATACATTCATGAGGTTCTGTGTTGTTTCAGGACAGGCCTCGGGCGAGCTCGAGCGTGGCTGCATCTGGCTCTAATGCAGAAAAAAATCGCAGACTACATGAAAGTGCTAATAAATAGAAGAGAACTTCTTGGGTAAGAGCTATTAAATTCCAGTGATCTTTAATATTTTGACTCTTCTACAGAATGTTTAATATCATACAAAATACAGTACTGTAGTGCTATTTAATTCTGGGCTTTTTTTTCTGTCTCAGGGAGTTTTATGACACCGGGGCTCTTATAATGGAGGAGGAGGGGGCTGTGATTGTAGGCATGCTGGTGGGTCTGAATGTGATCGATGCCAATCTATGTGTGAAAGGAGAGGATCTGGATTCCCAGGTAAAACACATAGCCATCCAGACCATGTTATCAGATGACACTGATGCTAAACACTGTGTTTTTGTTTCTGCAGGTGGGCGTCATTGACTTCTCAATGTATCTAAAGGATCTGCAAGCTACTGAGAACACACAGGAGTGAGTGTGTGATCACTTAGCAAAGATTAAGCATTAAATCACTAATTACATGGCTAGAAACAAGACTATTATTTTGTTATGATGAACTAGTTTAGTAATTTTGACTCTTTCTGATTCTTTAACTGCTAACAGTGATACAAAAATGACAGCCATTCTTGACCAGAAGCACTACATAGAAGAACTGAACCGGCATCTGAGCTGCACAGTAACAGATCTTCAGGCCAAGATGGACTCACTGGAGAAGACCAACAGCAAACTCATTGAGGAGGTGGAAAATTTAGATTGATTGATTTTTGTGGACTTTATTATGACCTTATATTTTTCATAATGTAATTTCTTGGTTCTAAATTGTGCACATTATTAAATACAGGATTAACATGGAAAAATATATTTATTCAATGTCCTTTGTACAGCTTACAGCAGCCACAGACAGAATCAACGCTCTGCGTGAAGAGCAGGAACAACTTAAACAAAAAAATGCAAATATTCTCGAATCTAGTCAGAGGAAAGAAGAGGTGAGAGTTGCAATAGAAATATTGCATTATGAAAACAATCAGTATGAAGTAATTTTTTAAAAATCTGCATCTGTTCACTGGAAAAGTTGCTAGAAAAAGTTTGGAACCTCTAATGCCAGGACCCTAAAAATGGCCAAATGTTGGCCTGTTTGTTGGTTTATTACTAATAAATTAATCCATGCAGTATTTCGTCATTCCAAAAGAAAGTTACCTGCCATCTAGGCAGTTTTATTTTCTAAGCAAATTTGTACTCACTTTGGATTGTTGTTTAGGTGACTCTACAAGACAGCCAGGTTGAGCTAGAAACATATCGACAGACACGGCAGGGTTTGGATGAAATGTACAATGTAGTTTGGAAGCAATACAAGGAGGAGAAACGAATCCGGCAGGTAAGAATATAAAACAATTCAGCTCTAAATGTAAAAACATTTTCATATATGAGTCTGCATTGTATTGCATAGTATTAAAGGGATAGTTCACCCAAAAAAAAGAAAATATACTCACCCTCATGTTGTTTCTTTTTTCTGAGATATTTTGAAGAATGTGATTAACCAAACACTTGCTGGGCCCCAATTGCTTCTATAGTATGGAAAAAATACTATGATGGTCACTGGGGCCCAGAAACTGTTTGGTTACCTACATTCTTCAAAATATCTTCTTTTATGTTCAGCAGAAGACAGAAACTCATAGGTTTGGAAAAACTTGAGGTTTAATAAATGATGACAGAATTTTCATCCCTTTCATGCATTAATGTAACTATAATATTTTATGGAGCCAGTCAAAGTATTTGAATAAACTGTTTGGCAAACCAGGAGCTGGAAAAGGAGCTGGAGCTGCAGATCGTTCTGAAGCAGGAAATGGAAGTTGCCATGAAACTCCTGGAAAAGGACACGCATGAGAAACAAGACACGCTGGTCGCACTTCGACAACAACTTGATCAAGTCAAGAATCTCAATTTACAGATGTTCAACAAAGCACAGGTGTTATATCTTGTTGTCCGAACAAAATGTTGCTGGAATAGGATTACCTGTAACCAGTTGAAACTTAAGTCTTGTCGTTTAACCTATAAGGAGTCTGACCGAGTGGCCCAGAAAAAAGTGGAGGACATGCAAGAGTTGGAAAAGAAGATGATTCAGATGGAAGCAGTCATGAAGGAACTAGAGCAGAGGTGCCAGGACATTTTTAAGGAATAATTCACTCAAAATTATTCATCATTTACCCACCTATATGTTGTTCCAAACCTAATGACTTTGTTTTCCTTATGATCTTTGGAAGAATGTTGATGAAACAAGTCATACAGGTTTGAAACAACATGAAGATCACAGATATGTATGAAATGATATGTATGTATGTAGTTTTTCTAGATCTGATAAACATGAGTATTTGCTCCTTAGGCTTCAAAATTCAGAAAACATGCGCAAGAACACAGATGAAAGCCAGAATGAGCTAAGATCGGAGATGAAAGGGAAAGTGAACGCTCTGCAGAAGCGCCTCGCTGACCTCGACACACTCAGGTAGTGTAAATCAAGCTTCTAGAAATGCGCTAATTTTTCTGTCATAGATACCTTGAAGGGATAGTTCATCCAAAAATGAAAATTTTGTCATAATTTCTCACACACACACACTTAAGTTGTTCCAAACCTTTATGCATTTCTTTTAGCTGATGAACACACCAAAAAAATATATTTTGATGAATGTTGGTATTGGTAACCAAACTATGGAAGCCCGTTTCCGCCACTGAATAAAAAATTAAAAAGGTAATTGCGACTTTTTATCTCACAATTCTGACTTTTTTTCTCAGAATTGCGTGATATAAACTCGCAATTGCGAGTTAAAAAGTAATAATTGCGAGACATAAAGTCGCAATTCTGAGAAATAAAGTCAAAACTGCGAGATATAAACTCACAATTCTGATTTTTTTTTTTCTCGCAATTCTGACTTTTTTTCTTAGAATCTCGCAATTCTGAGAACATATCAGTCTCCCCCCCCCCCTCAAAACTGGACTTTAACTCGCAATTGAGAGTTCATATCACGCAATTTTGAGAAAAAAAAGTCCGAATTGTGAGTTTATATCTCGCAATTCTGACTTTATAACTCGCAATTGCGAGTTTATATCTCACAATTCTGTGAAAAAAAGTCAGAATTGTGAGATAAAAAGTCGCAATAACCTTTTTTAATTTTTTATTCAGTGGCGGAAACGGGCTTCCATACCAAACAGTCGACTTCCATAGTATAGAGAAAAAAAAATACTATAGAAGTCAATGGATACCGTCAACTGTTTGGTTACCAATATTCTCTTGTGTGTTCAGCAAATGAAAGAAACTCATACAGAACAAGTGTAGGGTGCATAAATGATGACAGAGTTTTCATTTTTGGGTGAACTAACTCTTTAAATTTAAACCAGCTGTAAAGTATCTGTTTTGAATTTACATTTATTGTTATAATTACTTTAGAAATCTCATCCTGCATTAGAGAACATTTTTAAACTAAATTGTATTTATTTATTTTATGTATTCCCCCAGTTGTTTTTGTTCTCTAAAGATTTTTGTTGAAAAGTAAGTTCAAAAATAATTAAATAAAAAGAGATGTGGTGAAATTATGACCCCCTTTTTTTTTTAAAGGGGTCATAATTTCACCCCTCAAGATTTAGATTTTTTTTTAGACAAAAGTGTCGTTTCTATTCTCTTTTCAGGGCAGGCCTGGAGTCAGAGCTCAGCGCAGAGAAGGAGCAGCGGCAGAACCTACAGAGGGAGCTACAGAGAGAACAAGACAACAGCGCAGAGCTGCGCACACAACTGCAGCAGCTGCAGGGCCTGCAGACGGTCAGATGCACTGCTGCTTCCGCCATAAAACTAACCACTACAAGTCAATGAAGACTCTAAATTCTACAAAATCAAAGCAAGAGTGAAGTTTTTGTATTATGGTGCTAATAAATTATGACTGCTTCAGTCTAGGGACACTCTACCTTTGTTTCCACAGGAGCTGCTTGACCTTCGACAGGAGAAGAAACAGCTCCAGCAGCTGTGTGAGGAGCAGGAACAGGCTCTGCAGGAGATGGGCCTTCATCTCAGCCAGTAAGACTGCTCCACTCACATTTTCTGATAATTCTGGATAATGACAGTTCACAGTTGTCTTCTGAAGAGCTGCTTTATAGCTGAATCAAATTTGTGTCATAATTGATGAACTCTGCAACACTGACAGTCTTTTTGAACTGAATTGAATCAACGCTGAACTGACTTAAGCTGAATGGTCATTTTAGAGCTGCTTTATTGCTGAAAGTGTTCATTTCATAACTGAAGAACTTTGCAGCATGCTAAATGTCTTGAACTAAAATCCTGCTTTCAGATCCAAACTCAAGATGGAGGACTTCAAAGAGGTCAACAAAGCCTTGAAGGTAAAAGAGCTTCATGCTTTCCTGTATTTTTTTTTTTAACTTTGCTGTTTAACGTCTTGTATACTTACTGATGTGACTTATTTTTGTAAAATTGTCTTTACTGTCACTTTTTGATCATTTTAATGCATCCTTACTTAATAAAGGTATTCATTTTTTTTCCAATAATTTAAGTAACAATTAATGTTCAGTATCCAAATAATTGTGAATTTTTTTTATCCGTTTTCCAGGGTCATGCCTGGTTAAAAGACGATGAAGCTACACAGTGCAAGCAGTGCCAAAAAGAATTCTCAATCTCTCGGAGAAAGGTGAGTGATGCTCCACTCTCTCAGTCACTACATATCAGTCTTTAACTCAGCATGTAACTCGACTCTTGGTTTTTTTCTGTTTGAAGCACCATTGCAGGAACTGTGGAGACATCTACTGCAACAGCTGCTCCAGTAATGAGCTAGCTCTGCCCTCGTTCCCCAGACCTGTCCGCGTGTGTGACGTCTGCAATTCCCTTCTGCTCCAGAGAAGCTCCACCGGCTCCTCCTGACAGCATTCAACATCTCTGCTGATTGTGTGTGTGAGAAACTACAGGCCAACTGTATTAATCAAACTCTCAAGCTCTGTTTTTAACACTTATGCATTAATTACTTGTGGCACAACTGGCTTCTGTTTGACTAAAACTTGATTTTTGCAAAACCATATGCAAAGTTTTTTGACAGGAATACGCAAGGATAATTAGAAACTAACATTAATTTGATTGTATTTATAATGATAGTCTCCATTTTATGGAGAGCACTAACATATATAAGCCTTTCACGTGTTCACCAAGAGTGGATACAGAGGATTCATATTTCGATACTCTTCATGCTTTTTAGTCTCCTCTTATCAAAATAGGACAGAATTAATTTTGTAATGATTTTGTAAATTCTGGTGTTCTATTTTATTTTTTAAGGAGACATGGAATTACTGAATTGTAATCTTTATCACTAATTATCACTATTTTTTTAGTGTATGTGCTTGTGCTGTGAAGATTTAATCTGTGCATGTCATACAAAAATATACCACTATCAGAAGTCAAAAGTTGGGACCAGTTCCTGTATGAAGTTAGTAGATATGTGCATTGCTCAACAAAATGTGTAAATCATTCATAAAACCATTCTTACATAAATAGAATTGAATAACAATGGTTTTATGAACACATTTGTTCTGCTAATATCATGAATGAAGCCCAAAGTCTGTAAATGATTTTTCGTTGTCCAAAGGTAAAATCACATTTATAGTATGCAAGACTAAAAAGCAGATGGATTGTATTTTCTCCAACTTTTTTTGCTCATACCAATCAAAGAAAAACTTTTTATAAAACTTTTTAAGGCTCTCTGAATACAAAATGTCTATTTTAGATTGTATGACAGTTTCCTGTGTTGTACCCTCTTTTGTCTACTGTTCTGTTCATAAAGCTGTAATGAAGTTTCTGAAGATTTTATAGAATTGTGTACGGTTTAATAAACACTGCCTCAAAGTAATAATCCATCTGTGAAGCCATAAGGAATCAGACATTTGTCCACTACACTGAAATCACAGGTGATACACTGCATGGGAAAAAAAGCAAATGCAAACAGTAACATGCATCTAAATGAAACCCGTCCACTTCCCACCATGCATTAAAATTATACAAAAATCTTTTTTTTCTTCTTCTAAACTTAAACACTCTTTAAACGATCGGCCTGGAGTAAGCATTAAGTACATGCAAAACACCTTTGCAGGAGCCAAATGTTTAAGATATGATGCTACAATCACTGACAGAGTGAAACCTCCGTGTGCAAAGACGTCAAGCTGTACGAAAGGCTTTGATAAAGTTGGCCCATAGAGGATACAAAAATCACCTCTTTAATACTCTACTGTAAAAACAGGTTTACAGGCACCTCTCCAGTGTGATACATGGGCTGTTTGTTTTCAACCATGTCAAAAGGGAAAAAGAATTTTGCTTGTGTACAGCTCTAAACACAACTTAGAAGGGAACAAAGAACAAACAAATGAAAGAAGACACTTCCAATGAAGGTTATAAAGCAGCTATGAAAGGCCCGGAGGCTACATCCCCCAGCCTCCTCCCATGCCGCTGTTGAGGCCGTTCATTCCCATGGACCCGCGGCTCCCTCCACCGTAGTAACTGCTCCCCATTCCGCCCTGATTACCTGACAGGAGAAAGAAATACACATTTTAGGACCAGGGAGTTCTCAGTGTGGAAAGAATCGCTATTTATACTACGACTCTCGAGGCCTGGTCACATGACAAGCGATGCAGGTTTGTCATGAAAGGGTGATTTACATGGTTTTTATAGTTAACTACACTAAATTTAAAACCATTACAAAAACATTTGTCACTTGAAATACAAAATTCATTTCAGCTAGTTGCCAAGTTTTCATTTTAATGTAATTTAACGTATTAAAATAACAAAACGTAATAAAACTATATAGACGAATATTAAAAAAAACTACAAAATGACAAAAACAAACACTTTGAAATAAAATGAAAACAAAATATACAAATAATCAAATTAATAAATATAATAGGACCGCAATACTATTATGCAACATTTTTAAAATTCCACATGAAAAGCAACTAGAAAAAGTCTGTAGACAAACTTTAAGTTGGCTTGAAAAAGCCTAGCTAGAAAGTTTGAAGTAGTTTTATAAGCTTGAGGTTTAAAGAGTTAAAAGGGTTTTGAAATAGTTAAGTTTTAATTTACTAGTTTTAAAAGCTAAAAACCAGCTAAAAACAGCCGATTTAGTAAAAAAAAGGAAAAAAAAAAAAAGAAAAAAAGAAAAGAAGCTAAAACCAGCTGATTTACCAAAAAAAAAGTTAAAACCAGTTAAATCGGTTAAAACGCTAAACCCAGTTCATTTAGACAAAGGTAAAAACCAGCTAAAACCAGATTTAGCAAAAAAAACAAAAAACAAACAAACAAAAAAAAAAAAACACTAAATAAAAAAAGGCTAAGGAAACAACTAAAACCTGTTAATTTAGCAAACAAAAGCAATAAGCGGTATCATAAGAGATACAGAAGTCATCGTTAAAGCATCGTTAGGTAACTATGGTCTCAAGTTCCATTAAACTCTATTGGTAACAACAGAACTTGCGGCCGTGGTTGATTTTGGGAAACGCACCCGTTTAGTTGTTTGTTTTTACACAATGGCATAACCCATGTAACGATACATCAGGTGAATTGTTTGGCAATCAATCACTGCACTTTAAATGGTCAGATAGGATCAAAGGTGAAACAGTTTAAACTTTGGGTGTAAACATTACATCATTTAAAGTGCATGCAATCCAGTGTCAGAGAAAATGCTGGTTTGATGATTGGGAGACTTTGATGAAGGTCATGTGATAGGGCCTTGAGTGATGCGTCAAATTCTAACCCACTTGGACCCCTAAAAGATTCCACCAGCTTGAAGGACTACTAAATACTAAGCCTTAACCAGCAACATGCGTCAATAAACCAGCACAATGCAATCAATAAAAACATCAGCATTTTTTCTTTAATTATATATCCTGTGTACAAATTCTGGATGTCCTAACTCAGAGACTGCATCTTTCAAAGACAGCATTCTGAAAGCATCAATCCGGGGCTAAATGCATTAATGTAGCCTCAAAATGCGTCCTTCGTTTCCCGGGCCATGAGGGATGCAACAGATGGATCCTTCACAACCCAAACTATCCCAAGATTCACTGTAATTCACCAGTAATAAGAGGACTTTTATTGAGAGAAAAAGCAGAATTGCACTTTTAAATGTAGTATTGAGTTTCAATTTACTCTGATATTTAACTTATCAATATAAAAGTCAAAAAGTCTAGTACAAACTTTACTGCCACTCATTAACAGCAGGTGTCACAGTTTCTATGCAACAAGAGCAATCCACCATTAGTGAGAACATCCCATTTAAACAATACTTGGTTTGGCCTTCATAGACTTTGAAGAATGCAGCCCCTGAATTGGGACACAGATGATGTCATTTATAAAAAGATCAAATTAAATGCCTTTGTTTTGGTTAGTAAGCTAACCATCACCATAATCTACACATTTTACATGCAACCTTTACTGAATTTTGCTCTCTGTTAAATGTGTGAAAATTATGATATTGAAAGGTACACATTTATTCAAAATAAAGATACTATGTACTCAATGTAAAATCCAGACAAACTTTATTAAAATTATATTATTGGCATTGAAGTACTGTTTAATTGTGATTGTATTTACCTGATCAGCTACAACAGGATAACACGAAAGGCTTTTTAATCAGGCATTACAAACAGCTACCCCTAGGGGTCCAAGGGCGATAGGATTTGGCAGGGAACCGGCTAGCAGAGCTACGGAAGAGCTGACACTCACTGTAGTCACTGTAGCCCCCCATGCCACTCTGGTTACCATAACCTCCGCTGTAGCCAGACCCCATCTGCTGGCTGCTGTGTCCGTATGACGACTGGTTTCCTGCAGAGTGACAATTATGCATTTATGATAGCTGCTCAGTAAGAGTTACTAAATTCTGAAGCAGAGGTGAAGAAGGGGTCTTACCCATACCGCCCATCATTTGGCCACCGTATCCTCCACTTCCGCCCCCTGCCGTGGAGTTTAGGAACAGCTCCACATAACGGTGCTCTGCATGAGAATAAAAACCCATTCACACCAAGAACGATAACAAAATCCACACCAACAGAAGATAACATTGTGTTTATTATAAGCATATGCTGCAGTTTTGTCGTCTGCTGGTTTAAATGCTTAGTGGATTCTGACTAGCTATCAAAGTTTTTGTCATTCATCAGCTTGAAAAGTTGCTTTTAAAGTAATTCCAACAATATAATTCAAAACTTTGTTACAGTTACTGTCCTTTAGTGTTGTCAGTTAAGCCCAAAGTCAGTGAGTGTCAGTGTACAGTGCGCGATGTGAATTTTAATCAACAGAATAGTACGCGCACCATCAGATTTTTGTAACCGTGCGTACTTTGCGCATTGATTGATTTTGCACTAATCAGTTGTTCCACAAGGTGGCAGCACTGGCCCAGGCCGTTGTTTTACAGTAGAAAACGAAACTAAAGAGACAGAACAACAACAACAAAATAACGGAGAGTGCAACAACAATAGACGGCTGCATTGACAAGCGCTTGTGTCAGGGGGTTATGAGAGAGCCGCAACTTTAGTTTAAAAGAGTTCAAAGACATTTTTATTGGACATAACTTGTAGAAAAAACAACAGATGCTGGACAAAGATGATGCTTTCCATAGTGCATGTATCGTGCCTGCGTTTGCTCACACTATCAAATGGAGGATACTGTGAAAGGCTGCGCGTTCGACTGTACGCATACGCTAGCGAACACGTACAAAAACAAAGTATACTTTGGGCTTTAAGGACCCGATATACTTCAAACGAAGTTTGTTTTCGTTCTTCATTTGGGGGCAAAAAGAAGTTCTAAAAGGCTGAGCGACGGTATACTGTTTTCGAACATTCCAACACCCCTGCGCTGCTGGAGGCGGGGTGTAGATTAATGTAAACGTGTCGCGACACTCGCGGGTATGCCTTAAACACAACAACGGTATCTAGGTCTTTTATTAAACTGGATAAATTACACGTTTTTATATTTTATGTGGTGTCACGATTTAATTAAAAATGAAGGTTTATTATTGTATGTTCTTTTGGCATTTCATTTATTGTTTACCTTTTAAATTCGCTTATTGAAAGAACAACAGCAGCAGCAGCAGTATGGTGTAACATTTATTTGAAACATGTATTTGGTACTTGCTACCTTATATCTTTACTCTTTCCTTTCATGGCTTTGGAAAACTTGCATCTGATGTTTCTCTACATCACTTTTTGCATAACTCCCGGTCGTCGACACCAAGCTTCGTTGCGATTTCATTCTAGGAATTAAATGCTTTCTCTGAATCTTTAAAGTCTCCCCGCGAGTGATCGTACAGGCGCGGATATATTTGTGGCAGTTCAGTTATTCGAAACAGTGTTTATGTTGCTAGTGACTTGGAGATGTTGTTCTCCTGCCTGACCTTTGTTGAATGAGAAACGAACCGGGGAAAAAAAAAAAAAATCGTGTGTCAAAGGAGGCAGAGTTTCAGAACACACTCACTGATAGCGTAATCGCCACCGACCAATGGTAGCTCAAAGCTGTTTAGGAGCCAAAACGAACTCCCCCAGAAAGTTCGCTTTGGTGAGCTGTATCGAACTGCCAAAACAAACTCAAAATGAACTTTGTTTCGGCCTGATTTTGTTCGTCATATCAGTTCGTTCTTCGATTTCGTTTGAAGTATATCGGGGCCTTTAGGCTCCAGAATATCACCTATCATAACCAAAGTTTTATTAAGGTGTTCAGTTTCCTTCAATAGAAGAATGCAGACATTCAAGACCCATTAATAGGACTGAATTTAAACGTATAGTTCACTCAAAAACAAATTCTCTCATCATTTACTCAATCTCAAGTAGTTCCAAACCTTTATGAATTTCTTCCATCAGCTGACACAAAAATATATTTTAAAGGATGTGGGTAAACAAACAGCAGACTTTTCATTTTTGGGTGAACTATCCCTTTAATGAAAATCATTCAGTTTTACTTTTGTTTCCTCTTCTAACACTTACGCATATTGGCTTTGTCCTTCGACATGGCTGCCACCGCGTCCTCATGTGTGGCAAATTCAACATCTGCCTCGCCCGTTACTCTTCCATCAGGGCCGATCTCCAGGTGAACACGCACTGGGTTCAGTGGCGAGAAGAACTAGAGAAGAAAACATGGAGATAGACAGTAAACAGGACATGTATGTAATCAAATAAACGCTTTGTGTTAACAGATACTTGAAATAAAAACGTGTATAAGGACTCACATTGTATATGTCAGTTTCAGTGGCTCTATACGGAAGGCCTCTCATGTGCACACAATGTCCCGTTGTGCTCTGAAAGGAGGAGCCGCCGTCTCCATAACGACCATCTTTGAGGCAAATAAAAGCAAGAACAAGTCAAGAAAAAAAAAAAAAATCTGCCTGATAAGCCTTTCGCTGTCTGTTTTACTTAACTGTGCACAAGTATCTTGACAGGATGCTGTAGAAAGAGCAAGATTCAAAGATTTATCTCGACAGAGTAAAAGCAAAGCTATTCCTTTATTCATTTAGAAAAGGCTTTCTTATCTAGTGACATAAAACAGTTCCTTGAAAGTCCAGGAAAGTTCCTTAAAATCACATGAGGTTTGAACCTACAACCATTCAGTTAGCAGCCCAAATCCGCAACTTATTTTTGAACTACTTCAGCCGAGTGCCATAGTGTCTAAATTTTTCTCTATATGCACACTACCATTCAAAAGTCTGTAGTACTTTTTTTTTTTGTTTTTAAAATTGATACTTTAATTTAGCAAGGATGCATTAAATCAAAAGTGACAGTAAATGTTCTTTTTAACTTTCTATATATCACACAATCCTGAAAAAAATGCAACATATCCACAAAAAAATAAATCTGGGGTCATCAAGATTTTTTTTTAATTGATACTTTTTTCAGCAAGGCATTACCTCATCAAAAGTAACAGAAAATACTTTTATATAAAAACTTTCTTGTATATTTTTATTAAATGATTATAAATCAAAAGAATCCTGAAAAAATGTATCACAGCTTTCAAAAAAATATTAAGCAGCATAACCGTTTTCAACATTTCAACAAATATCTCTTGTGCGGCAAATCAGCATATTAGAATGATTTCTGAAGGATCATGTGACACTGAAGACTGGAGTAATGATGCTGAAAATTCAGCTTTGCTTCACAGAATAAATTACAATATATTCAAATAGAAAATGTTACTTAAATTTGTAATTTTTCACAATATTACAGTTTTTACCATATATTTGACCAAATAAATGTGGCTTTGGTGAGAATAAAATACTTCAGAAAAAAATCTTACCAACCCCAAACTTATGAACAATAGTGAGATATATTAACGCAATATTCAAGGTTTAGTATTATTAAGCTCTATCATTAGTATTTGTAGCAATGTTAATAACAACCAAAAATACTTCACCTCCACCGTAGCCTCCACGTCTCGTTCTCTCAAAGGAGACTCCTCTGCCCATGCTGTTGTAGCCGCGGCCGCCTCCAGGCCTGTCGTAGGGGCTCGGTCTCTGCATGCCCATGACCTTACGCTGGGGTTCATAATGTGTGCGCACTTCCGCCCGGCTGCTCTTGAAGATCTCTATATACCTAAGGACATAAATGCAGAGTAATGGCACCAGGGTCTACCGGTAAGAGACAAGAGCATTCCTGCGTGCAGTATAAATAAGGGCTGTCTGAAAACGGGTCTAATGAACAAACACCCTTACTAAGAATGACTCTGGGATGACACTAATTAACAGTCAGCCTCTCCGTTCAGTGACTTTACGTAACAGTTTCCGAAAAAAAAAGAGACACAGAGAGAGACAGAAAATAAAGAACCCTTAAATATTTAGTTTCATTCAACCCTTCATTACAAAGAACTTTTCTTATGGTCACCCGAAGGCAGCTGGCAATGTGTTACTGTGGTCTGGGTCTTATTGGACTGACCCGCTGCTTTCGTTCTCTGCTAGCAAAGCACTTCAGACTGTTAGGGTTAACTTTGTATTACCTGTTTAACTGGGTCTTCGTGATCTGAAGTCTTCAAAATGGTAGAAACTGAGAGATTCCCATTGCATAAAACTTAGTGCTGAGTGGCCATGTGACTAGGGTATCGATCAAGCAGGGAAGGGTTGACGTCAAACATCTCAAATAAAAAGAAATGTTCCTTGAGCAGCAAATCACTGTCTCAGAATCATTTCTGAAGAATTATGGGACACTGAAAATTCAGCTTTGGCATCACAAGAATAAATTACATTGCAAAACCGTTATTTTAAAGAGATAGATCACCCAAAAATGAAAATTCTGTCATTAATTAATGTCATTCCAAGTAAGACCGTCATTCATCTTCAGAACACAAATGAAGATATTTTTGATGAAATCTGGTTGCTTTCTAACCTTGCATAGACAACAACGCAACTACCACGTTCAAGGCCAAGAAAGGTAGCAAGTACATCATTAAAAAAAAAAAGTCCATGTGACATCAGTGGTTCAATCATAATTTTATGAAGCTATGAGAATACTTCTTGTGCACAAAGAAAACAAAAATAACAACTTTGTTCAACAATTTCTTCTCTTCCGTGTCAGTTTTCAATGCATTTACGACAGTACCATGACAATTTAATGCTGACACAGGAGCCAGCGTTCTGACATAGAACATTCATCTCTCTTAGTTCATCGTCTGTGTATTCTGGTTCAAATAAGTAAGGTTGGACAAAAAATTTCAAGTCATCCTCTCTGTCAAAATCTTTAGACATGTTTATGATGACTGTTTTATCTCTGCTTGTAAACAAGGTGTAGTGCATCCGATTTCACACATGCTTCGTGATACTGCTGTGAATGCACAATGAAGACTGACATGGAAGAGAAGTGACTGTTGAATAAAGTCATTATTTTTGTGTTCTTTGCACACAAAAAGTATTCTCATAGCTTCATAACATTAAGGTTTAACCACTGATGTCACATGGACTATTTTATCAATGTCCTTACTATCTTTCTGGGCCTTGAACGTGTCAGTTGTGTTGCTGTCTATGGAGGGTCAGAAAGCTCTTGGATTTCATCAAAAATATCTTAATTTGAGTTTCAAAGATGAACAAAGGTCTTACGGGTTTGAAACGACATGAGGGTGAATAATTAATGACAGAATTTTCATTTTTGGGTGAACTATCCCTTTAAATTGTAAAAATATTTCACGATATTACTCATGTCAAACATAAAAAGTCCAAATACTGTTGTATTAAGGTGCAATTACAGATGAAATCCAGTCATTTCATAAGAATCCACATGATCGTGAATTTCATGCGAGGACAAAAGATTTCCCCTTGCAGATCTTGCAAGAGGTTCATGCTTTTGACAAATTCACTACAACCATCAGAAAGCTGCTTGGTTTGAAAGTGTCTTCTATGTGAACTGCGCTTCATACATGCTACACTATAGTCAATTTATGATGAACGCTTTTTGCCAGAAAAATTTTGCAGAAATTCTACCGCAACTTTAATACATCTGGCTGATATAACTGCCCATTACAACCCAAAATGCTTTGAATGCTCATTTAAATGACAGTTAAGAGTAAAAATTCACTAAACTGTCTTAAAAGTAGCCACATTCAGTTATCTCTCTAAATCTACACAGTGCAACTCAATGGTTCACTCAGCACTAATAATACATAATCTTTAAGGCTTCTGGACCTCATCTTCCTTGTTTTTTTTTTGTTTGCCGTCAAATCATCTGTGGTCATATCTTGCCATTTCTGCAGTGGATGATTTATTGAGGTGAACACCATAAGAAAAGCAACGTATCCAGGCAACCAACCAGCCATCCCCACCTGTGCCCTATTCTTTCCTTGTGTTTCTTTAGAGCCTTTTCGGCTATATCCTGTGAAGCAAACTGCACGAAGGCCTCCCCCGTACTCCTCCCCTGGAAGTCCACCGGCAATGTTATCCCATTTGGCACGATTTCCAACCCTTCAACCCAAGGACAGATAACCCCAGTGGGGGACAAATTAAGTCACAAGCCCATTAACAAGACTTTATATTACTCTATGGGTTTCTCTTTATGTCAAATGAGAAATGGTACTACATAAACATTCCACATGGGGCCACAATACATTTGAACCTTTTCTGGCACAATTTATGGATAATTTTGTGCAAGAAAAAGAAGGGTCACTTAAATCAAATGCCTCGAGCGTCTGTCTCAACCCATCTCTTGTTTGTTTGGTAAGCCCCAAAAATTATCTAGATTGTTGTGCACCTGTTTTAGGTATATAAAAATACAAAAAGGGCTGAGGCAGTTTAATTCAGAAGAAAAAAATGAGAAAAAAGAAAAGAAAGCACAAATTCTAATAATTACATAAACGGACAACGCTGGATAAAAAAAAGTGACCCATCTTGGTCCTTCTGGATGGTCCAATTCTTAAGATTCAATACAAATTTCAACTATTCCTAATTTTAAAGATTATATGACTGAAACTGAGCTCTTTAATTGTGCAAATGATGGTCCGATGAACTAAAATAAACCTAAGATAAATGGTGGCATAATGTTTAATTTTGAGTAAAAATGGCAATTCGAAATTCCTATCGGACATACCTGCAAAAAACTGGACAATTTCCTCCTTGCTGCATCCAAAAGGCAGACCGCGAAGCCTAACCAGGCCGTCCCCTCCTGTGTCCGGGCAGTTCGGTCCGGTGTGCTTCAGAACCCAGTCCATCTCAACACTATTGGATTTGAATACTGAAAGCACATATGAATCAATCAGTATTTTATCTTGAATTATTTGTAGTTCAGCAAAAAAAATTATTTGCTGAAACCCTCAGGTCATCCAAGATCTAGATGAGTTTGTTTCTTCATCAGCATTCAGATTCTTCATCAGATTTGGAAAAATTGAGCATTACATCACTTGTTCCCCAATGGATCCTCAGCAGTGAATGGGTGCCGTCAGAATGACCAAACAGCTGATAAAAAAATACATCACAAGTACTCCACATGACTCCAGTCCATCTATTACCATCTTGTGAAGTGAAAAGCTGTGTTTGTATGAAACAAACCCATCATCAAGACATTTTTAAATTCAAACCATTGCCTCTGCCTTGTCTGAATCAGGAGAGAAATATGCACAGATGAAGCATGGTTTAGAAGTGAAAACAGTCTGAAACAGTTCTAAACAAATATGTTGATGTCGACTTTGAAAACACACATTTTTGCACTTCACAAGACATTAATTGTAGACTGGATTCATGTAGATTATTGTGATGTTTTCATCAGCTGTTTGGACTTTCATTCTGACGGCACCCATTCACTGCAAAGGATCCATTGGTGAGCAAGTGATGCAATGCTAAATTTGACCAAATCTGTTCTGACGAAGAAACAAACTTAATTACAAGGATGACCTGTGTGCGCATACATTTTCAGCAAATTTTCATTTTTGGGTGAATTATTCTTTTAGGGATCCTAACTAAGGCAAAAGAAGCTGCCTACCTTCTACATAACGGTGGCCCATGGTTTCACGATCTTTCTTCACTGCAATTTTAAGATCTTCTTCTGATTCGAACTCTACAAATGCTTCTCCACTTGGTCGCCCTTCCCGTGTGTATGTGAAGTGTATGCTTGTCCCATTGTTTGCAATTTTGCACTCTACGATGAAATTTAGCTAGAATTAGTCAGGCAGGGAATAAAACCTAAGTGGAAAAGACTTAAGCAGAGGACTTTTTTACCTGAGAAAAACCTCTGAACTTCATCAACAGAACAGGACCACGGCAAACCTCTGACTCTCACCACAAAACCCTCTCCATCCGCCATGCTGGAAACAACCCTGTTTAAACACAATATATAGGATAGTGACTCTATAATACACTATAGTAGATCACAAAAACTAATATTTCTTATCTGCATTTCAAATGAAGCATGACTGCATGGTAAACTACCCCAGACATACAACATATAAAGCAAAATGTTCAGCTAAAATAAATAAACAACAGGGCAGGGCCAACTATTAATTAAAAGCTAATCCAATCAATCGTGCACCTAAACATTTCCCATTCATTCTCTATTCAGTCAAAACGAAAAAAATAAAATAAAATTCCTTTAAGCATAAAACAAGGCTCTATGTGAAAAGTAGTTATTTACATAATAAATGAGGGAAACTCTTTGGCATAAGTGAGGAAATGTTAGCTTAGCGAGCTAGCTGAACCACATACCTTCTGATAAACCCCCCAAAGACGCTTCGTCAACTCAACCGAAGCAAAGTGACGTGATTTATCTACCCCTTAATAAAGTATTTCACTATACAACTTCTTACATATGTCTACAATAAGTAAATGACTAAAAAACAGGAGAAGCTGAACTGTGCTCACACATGAACGAGCGATAAACGGCGCTCTTCCCTGATCTGAGGCGGATTCAGAAGCTAAAGAGGCGTTTGTCGACACCTTCTGTTTGGGATGTGAAACTACAGCGCGCTAAGTCTATATACTGTATATAGATAGACACATATACCCAAATTTAGTGTGCCATATTATTTCAGTACATCTGTATCACTATCAGGGACTTATGTTCCTATTTACATATTTTGAATCCAATTCAAATTAACAATTTCACATCTTTTAACAGTTTCTGTTTATATCATAGACTGGATAAAAAGGTTTAAATTCGTATTCGCCTGGCCTATCACTCAACCAGTCTGAATAAAAGATCAATATTTTTTTTTTCCTTTCTGAGAAATATACAATATATAGGATATATAATATAAAGGCTACATTTACAACAGTATTATTAATGTTAATTGTTTTTAAACGGAGTTTAAAACTGACATGTTCCAAATATAATTAACACACACAAAAATAAATTATTATTATTATTATTATTATTATTATTATTATTATTATTATTATTATTATTATTAATCTCATATAAAATTAACGACCTCCTGAGGTTGGCAAACATAATTTTCATAAAGGTTAACCTTTTGCTAACCATTTGTTAAAAAAAAAAAAAAAAAAAAAAGATATCCTATCCTATAATTATGGAAGGAAGTTTTTGACAGACAGACAAACAAACAAATAATTTGGTAAGTCATAATTATGACGCAAAAATTCGAAATTATGACTTAGCATCTTTTAATCGCAACTTTTTATTTATTTAAAAAAAGTAGCTTAGTAGTTTTTTCATATATTTTACCCAGTATCTCATCATTTCTATTTTTATCTTATACCTTTTTATCTCATAGACTTTTTAATATCATAATTATTATTATAACTAACTAACTAACTATTTGTTTATTTATTTATTTGTAGCAACTTGGCTTCCATATATACTTGTCTAAGTACCGTGGAAATTCAAGTCCTTGGCAGAAGTTTTGTAAAAACAAATCTATTTCCCTGAGAGATCTGGCAACCCTGCATGTTACACCGCCTGTTTTTGTTGTTGCTCAAGTGTCGTTTATCACATGATGCGAGTCACATAGTCTGAGCTGTTGTTAAATAGCCCTCAGCTCCACCACTGCCTCTCTTCAGAGAGCATCACGAGACCAGCGCTGTCTGCAACACGCTAAAAATAACTTTGACGTTTTTTATGCAGTTGAAACTTTGTTGAGCTAAGTTTCATCTTAACCAAACACTTCATATAGACGAGTGTCCAGAGCCCTTACATATCATCGTGTTCAGTGGCACAGAGTTTTGAGTGCATTTCAGCCACGATGTCTGCCAACACGCAGCAGAGCAAGAGCTGCCCCATTCCCACGCGTGTCCTGCACCTCAAAGACTGGTCCCAGCTCCCAGACTGCTACAGTCAGACCCCTGGAGGAACACTCTTCTCCACCACACCAGGGGGTAAGGCTGTGCTTTATGCCTGTACAGTTAGTGTAGGTTGGTGAACCTATTTAGAGGAATATAAAAGATTCTTTTTTGGGGGAAACAGTCTGAGATCTTGGTTGCTCTCCCAGCATGATCTGTTTGTTGGTTTTAGGTGAGTTTTGTGCACTTGTCAGTTGATCAGTTTGTGAGACCAACCTAAACCAGCTATGACCATGTTGTCCAGCGTTAACCAGCCAAGACCAACAAACCATCTTGGTCTAGTTTAGGCTGGGTTTTCTTTTAGCAGTGTGTGTGAAATTGTTAGAGAGACACATGTTGCCATCCCCTACTTTACACATTAAAAAAAAAAAAGATAGATAGATAGATAGATAGATATTGTGGATTGTGTACATAAAATTAAGCAACAGAGCAAGCAGATGTTAAGATGATCACAAATTAAATTAAAAAACTTTTTTTCCCTTAAGCATTATTTTTGTCTTGTAAATCTTTTTATTTATTACTTTTATTTATTTTTGCATGAAGATGATTGTCGTATGATTGTGATTTTTAACCTCTTAATCTCATTTTTAACTGGTTGAGCTAATGCTGATACAACTCACCATGTTGAACTGCACAATCTCAACTATTTTAAGCAATATGAAAGTCTGATGCAATACTTTTTAACCTTGCTATATTGGTTGACTTGCAATAAGACACTGTATTATTTATTTATATGTTTATTTATTTATTAATTATGCATGCATGTATTTATGCATTAAGCCAGGGGATGGGCATGCATTTTAACAAAGTACATTCAATCTAAAACCTGTTTATTTTATTAGATTGTAATGATCTGAGATATAGTGTGCCCGCAAAACACCTCACTGGTACCCATTCCTGTTGCTACACAAACTTTTGTTTTGAACAACAAGTTAATCATTTATGGCAGACCGTCAGCAGCAAGATAGCCCAACTGCCGTGCTTGTTATGTAACAATGTCTGCTTATCTGATTTGCGACCTGCATGTCCTATATGATACTAGGCATTGAATAAATCTAATCTTGTGAAAAACAAATGCTTGACCCCTTTTCTTAAAGGGATACTCCACCCCAAAATGAAAATTATGTCATTAATCACTTACCCCCGTGTTGTTCCAAACCCGTAAAAGCTTTGTTCGTCGTCGGAACACAGTTTAAGATATTTTGGATGAAAACCGGGAGGCTTGTGACTGTCCCGTTGACTGCCAAGTAAATTACACTGTCAAGGCACAGAAAAGTATAAAAAACATTGTCAAAATAGTCCATCTGCCATCAGTGGTTCAATCTGAATAAATGTCCTTATTTTTATTTTCTTTGCATACAAAAAGTATTCTCGTCGCTTCATAAAATTCAGATTGAACCACTGATGGCAGATGGACTATTTTGACGATGTTTTTTATACTTTTCTATGCCTTGACAGTGTAATTTACTTGGCAGTCAATGGGACAGTCACAAGCCTCCCGGTTTTCATCCAAAATATCTTAAACTGTGTTCAGAGGACAAACGAAGCTTTTACGGGTTTGGAACGACATGGGGGTAAGTGATTAATGACAATTTTCATTTTGGGGTGGAGTATCCCTTTAATGGTCAGGACCCTCCACCCCATATGTTTCTCAAACTCCTTTGTCCCTCACTAGAATATCTTTCGCATGTGGCTGTAACTGTAGCACATGCAGAAGAGGAGGCAATTCTTAGAAACACCCCTCCTCCTTCACAGCTGCTGTGGATTTCAGGAATAACAGAACTCTATGTGCTTGGGAAAATGGATTCATTGGGGCCACTGTATAATGGATGGTTCCCTCAGGGTGGAAGCAAAATATCAGATCAGAGGCATGTGCATTCATATATATACCCTATATATGATAGTTAATCTCGGTAAACCTTTTACAAACAAAATACAGAAAGAAATAAAATGCTTAATGGTCCATTTAAGATTTTTTGCATTGTGTTGATACATAATATACATTACAAATAATTCATACATAATATCCCCTGGTTTCACAAACAAGGCTTAAGCCTATAGTCCCAGACTAAAATGCCTGTCTGAGCTGTTTCAGCATGAAACAAACTTGCACTTAGTGATCTTAAAATATATCAGTTCCATTGTTTTGTCTCAAGATGCACACGAGTAATGTTTTTTTTTTTTTTTCTTAGGCACGTTTATAAAAACTACTTAAATGTCCTAATTGAATTATGGCCTAATCCTGGCTGTGAAACCATGCCTATATATCATAATTAAAAAAAAAAAAAAAAAGGTAAAAAAAATAAATAAACATTTGTAAAAAAAATAAATAAATAAAAATTGTGCTTAATTGTCATGCACATAATGTCACAATTACTCCCCCAAATTAAAATGATTAAAAACAAAATAATATTCCAATAATAGGTTTCTGTTCTTTATAAAAAATATAATTTCACCTTTTTTCCTTATTTATTTTTTATTTTTTTGCTGATTTTGGGGTGACATAATTAATACATCAAAAGGTAGTATTTGTTATACTGTTTCTTTAAATAAATAAATTAACACAATGTCACAGGGCTATATTTAATTGTCCTGCGATTAAAAACTTCCACTATCTTGAATTAAGAAGCTGAAGAGCAATCAGGAAACAAAACATGTTGGGTTGGTCTCTCTGCATTCCTCTGACCAGAGCAACTCACAGTTGAGACCGCTGTTCGTCCAAACCCTGTCACTAGCTCCGTCCACACCCTGCCCCTCCCCCTTCTCTCTCAGCCCTCTTTTGTCCAGAACACACTGAACTAAATGGCAAGATTGCATAACATGTTTTTCAGCCACTGGTAGCACTGTTGAGTACAGTATAGCTTCAGCTACAACAGAGATGGCACTACGTTTAACACATGCTAGCAGTCAGAACAAACCTAACCAGGGCTAGTTAAGCTCCACAAGTTTGTTCACAACATGTTCATCTGCTACATCCTGGTGCCTTCGTGTCTCGGCTCTGCTTGCTCACGTGCAGATCTGCTCAAATTTCCTAGAACTAAAATGGGAGGTGCTGAGTCCTGCAATTCAGTTCACCCCGTTTTTCATTGTGGGAGCTTGAGTGCTTCCTTTCACATGCAAAATGTCAAACGTTTCAGTCTTTGTTTACAGTCTTTTAGCGTGGACGTGTTGAGTGGCACATCAAGTTCCTTGCTATCTTTCTTTTGTTTTGTTAAATAGATTAGAATTGCTGTTCAAGAAATCCTCTTCAGTCACATTTTATTGTCTGTTTTTGAGTGCTAAAACATTTGGCTGGAATCCAAATGTTTTTTTTCTTACACGTTGTACCCTGCAGCCTAGAATGTAAATATGTTTTTCTAGCTGTCTGATTGGCCGCTGTAATATACGTTCTATCCCTCCTCCAGGAACTCGGATCATTTATGACAGAAAGTTCCTCCTGGACTGCAGGAACTCTCCCATTGCCCGGACCCCACCCCGTTGTTTGCCCCAGATTCCTGGGGTGACCATTCCTTCACACCATCCAATGTCTAAACTGCAGGAACTCAAAGAGGAGTTGGAGGAGGAGAAGGATCTGGCAGGTAAAATTGCTGTCTGTTCCAGAAAAAAGAAAACCTGTTCTGCAATTTAAAATTTCCAGGAAACTTTAAGTCCTCAGGTTTCTCCTGAAACAAATTATTTTGGTATATCCTGTCTGGTCTTTTATGCCTTGCAATTCTGAGTTTATATTTCGCAGTTGATTTTTTATTTTTTCAGAATTGCAGGACAAACTCAGAACTGTGATATAAACTTGAAATTGTGAGGAAAAAAGTGTGAATTATGAGAAGTTGCAATTATATATATATATATATATATATATATATATATATATATATATATATATATATATATATATTATTTATTTATTTTTTTATTTTTTTTATTAAAAAAGTGAATAGCGAGATGAGAAATAAAGTCAGAATTGCAGGATATAAACTCACAATTGCAAGGAAAAGTTACAATTGTGAGATAAAAGTCGCAGTTACAGAATTGTGATATATAAACTCAGAATTAAAATAGAGATATGAAGTCAGAATTCCAAGACAAACTCAAAATTGCTAGGTAAAAAGTTTGTTGTAAGAAAAAAGTTGCAATTACATTTTAAAAAAAAAAAAATAAAAACAGAATTGTGACGTGTAAACTAAGAATTCAGAGAAATTATCTCAGAATTGCAAGATATAAACTAACTATTGCAAGGAAAAAGTTATAATTGTGAAATAAAAGTCAAACAATTGCAAGATTGAAACTCAGTTTAGACAGTCAGAATTGCAAGAAAAGTGTGAGATAGAGTCAGAATTACTTTATTTTGTTGTGGGAACGGGCTTCCATAGAATATCTCAAAGAAACACTCTAATCAACCTCTCTTTTTTTTTTTTTTCTTTTTTTTTTTCTTTTAGCTGATGACAACCAGTTTGAAATGGACATTTGAATCTTTCATCTACCTCCTGTGGAGAATTCTCTATTACATCTGTCGGGATGTTGCTGCTTACCCCACGATCAGCGGACATTACATATTCACCAGATTACAGGGCTTTTTAATGAGCTAAACACCCAAAGGGTGTCTTATTCTTTTGTTTAAAAGTATTTGTTAGATGTTTACCAGAAAAAAAAAAAAACACGATTCTTTGACAAGTGGCAGTGTTTTAAAGTTCTTTATTGTACATATGGTACTTTCTACTATTTTTTTTTTTTTTTTTTTTTTTTAAGAAAATATAGCATTGTGTGGGAACCGGGGGCAAAACCATGGCAAAATCTCTAATTTCTGAGCTTTATATCCCGCAAACATTGTTGATTGTTTAATGGTACAGACCGACTACATGCCAAATGAATGTCTGTTGCATAAGTTTGGTGTTTCACCTGAAAAAGCACATCAGAACATAAATGTACACCATTGTGTGCCCTCAGGGTTTTCCTGGTGTTTCATTTGCCTGGACTTCCTCAGGTTTTATTATTTTGAATGAAATTAAAAAAAGAGAGAAAAAATAGTTGTCATTTCATCTGTCATTTCAAGAGTTTATTTGAAAAATATCATACTGGGAAATTGCTATTCATCTTGGGTTTCAAAATTTGCATAACTGCTACAAAAACCATGGGAACTTCCCTCTACGGCTAAAGACATGCGACTTGTGTAAACTAGATTTACATTTAGAGAAGGAATTGTCTGAACAAACAAAATTTATAAGCTAAAATTAAGCTGTGGTTCTGTGAAAATTAAATTAGACATTATGGTTGTCAAGGAACACAACAACAGCAAGACAGTTGCCATGTGAAAAACTATCATAAAGTAAATATGACTGTCTTGGAGCAAAACACTAGAAGATACACGTAAACCTCGTGGACAAAAGATGTATGTTTGGGTTATGAAATATTTTTTTCTTTTAATGTTTTTGCTCAAGTCTTTTATGCTCATCAAGGCTGCATTTATTTGATAAAGTTAAAACAATGATTATAAAATATTTAAAACAACTGTTTTCTATTTTAATAATTTTAAAATTATTTAAAAGCTGAATTTTAATTCTTCAGAATCACGATCCTTAAAAAATCGTTCTAATATGCTGATCTGATGCTCAAGAAACATTCTTAATGTTGAAAACTGTGCTGCTTATTTTTGTGGAAATTGCAATACAGCATTTATTGAAACATACATTTTATTATACGTGTCTTTGTCACCTTAAATCAATTACACAAATTCTTAAAATTGTACTAACCCCCAAAAAATACATTTTAAACAGTAGTGTGTGTGTGTGTGTACTATAGACAGTATATATAGGTTAAGCTGGTTAGCATGGCCTCTGCTGGTGGATGCTGTAACTACACATGCCACTTATAGATTTCTTTCTAAATGTTAAACTTAAAACTCACTCCAAATCCTCTGCATGTATCACCTCAAGGAAAAAACATTTCGAAATGTGACAACTGTAAAAAGTTTGCGTTGCTTTAAACCGAATTTTAAGTTCTAACAAAAGCAGAAGTGGAAGATGCATGTGCTATAGTAATTTTTCTCTTTATATAATAGGTTAAGCTTGGAACAAGATGCTTTATCCATGCATGTTCATCTAAGCTGTGTTCCAAAACAAATTATTTCTGTCACCTTTAGATACAAACTGGCCTAGTTTAACCAGTGACCTATTCTTTTATACTTCCAGCTGCCTCTATAAAACAATCCTGACTGAACTCTAAACCTCATACAACAACCCAGTTTCACTGTCACTTTGTACAGTAATAATGTTAAACCTTACCAGCATTACTTTTAGACAGGCATTCTAAATTCTTTAAATGCAAACTAGGGTTTGTTGGTTCAGAAAGACAATTATGCAAGTTGAACGCAAAAGACTTAGACAATAGACATCTTAAAAATCAAGTTTATTTCTTGAAATTTGTCCAAGACACTGGAGGAATGTGTATCCAGTGTTGAGAAAGAATCTTGTTACAGTTACCTGTGTATGTTTTGAGGTATAGTTGAATCACTATTAAAGCCACTCTTAAATATCTAATAAGACGGGAGGAAATCATCTTAAAAGCAGTAGAGAGGGGAGAGAAAAAAAATAATAAAACAAACAAAATAAAAAGTCACCAAGACTTGCCACTAACAGATTTCAATGGACAAGCTTACAATCGGAAGGAAATCCCTTTTCATCTCACCTTGAAGCCATGCAACTTTGCAACACAGAGCACAGGTGACACAGGAAAAAATAAAAAATCTAGGAACACCAAAGAAAAATTAAACTGTTTATTTTGAAAGCATTTTGAGAGCTCTGAGCCTAGATGTGGTAGACACAGCCATGATGTAAAATACAACCATACAATAACATTAGATTCAAAAGGGTACCAAAAAGTACAGTAAAAAAATAACACTTCCATCTCTGGAAATGTAAAAAGGACACAACGAAAAAAAAAAAAAAAAAAAAAAAAAAAAAAAAAAATTATAAAACAAAATGTGAGAAGTGACATTTGCGCCCCCCAATTCCTTATGTTTTCTGTACAAAATGAAGCAGAAGTCCAGATTCTGCCAACTTCCAAAAGTAAAAGACCCCAATGTTCACTGTGACCAGACCGCTGGTTCCTGCTCGGTAGCTTTACGACCTTTAAAAGAGAAAACAGAGATTTAGCAGCATGAATCCATGTAAACTGTTAACATGTGAAAAATAAATGAGGTGAAGAGATGGGGGCCTATCATGATCTACTGCTACAACCCTACTGGACTACAAAAACCCACCCCCCAAATGGATCACTATCTGCCTTATATTTCAGCTGGGTAAATGGAGATGAATTGGTAATGGAGCAACAACCAAATTAACCTTACCATGAGTGGTGGGAAAAAAAATTAATTAAAATTCATACCTGCACTACACATGATCAGTATGGCTTGTAGCTACTCTGGTGAGCCCCACGTCTTGGAGTTTTTCCATAGCTTGTATTGCCCTGGTCTAGGGGGGTAAGAAAAGAGCAGAGAAAGGAACTTGAGTCCCTTGCATTCACAAGAACCTGACGGGGGCGGGGAGGAAACCCCAAGGACAATCAGTGCTTACTGTAGTCATATCCGCCGCCGTAGCCGTAGTATCCACCAGAGTAATCATAGTTGCCATAGCCTCCGTATCCACCATAACCTTGCTGGCCACCATAGCCATAACCCTGGTTACCGTAGCCCTGATTCCAGTAGTTATTGTAGCCCTGATTCCAGTTCTGACCCTGGCCTATAAAACAAAACCATTTTTAAACATCATGGCACAGTAATGTACTGATATCTGTAAGCAACTAGTAAAACCATAAAGTGATTGGTCTCTACTCAAGCTTTGTGGGGCATTAGAAAGGATTTAGATTAATCAGATCTGAGATCAGCCAAAGCTTTTAAAATAGATTACATCTGAAGACTTACACGCAAGAGGAATTAGATTAAAATATCTGCATGAGCAATAATAAATTCTGACGAGACTTTGTATTATGGATTTCTAATTCTATGAAGTTATTCAGATTCATCAGTATGTTTAAACAAGTCTCGGTCACAAACACTATCCTCTGTAGAGCTACATATAGCAGAACTGAACTTGTTTCATAACTGCAGTAACTTTACAGTTACTGAACTGACTTAGCTAACTGAATACTGTCTTTTAAGAGCTGAATTTGTATGTCATATTTGAAGTTCCCAGCATTGATTATTATCTTCCTGTTTATAACCATTAAGTGGTTTTGAAACAATTTGCATTGTATGAAGCTCTATATAAATAAGTGACTTGCCTCAGTTAACTCAACAGCATTCAATTCATTTTGACACACAAGGGTGAACTCCGTTGTTTTTCTTTCTCTCGCTCATTTGATGAGCGTGCAGTTATCATCTAGGTAAACTTTGCACAGACTAATGCAGCCTATAGTTTGAGTGGTGGGTGAGACAGGCCAACAGGAGAGAAGCATGCAGTGGTACTAACCTCCACGTCCCCTTCCTCTTCCCCCAAAACGACCTCCATACTGCTGCTGCTGGTACACTTCTTTTGGCTGTGCAATCTTAATCTCGCACTGGGAAAAAGAAGAAAAAAATAAAATGAGTGATTGGAATCATAATAGTAGAACATCTGCATAAAACACTACCACTAAAATGAATAATCAAATAGGTAGCACAATGTCAAATAGCGAACAACAACCCTAAAGATTTATCACATCTATCAGTAAATTCCAGCTAAACTTCACACTGGTAACACTCACAAGGCCTTCTTTTCCACTTGTGTCCTTAGTTCCACTGACGTTGTGATATTTCTTTTCCACAACTTTCTTGACAGACTCTTCTTCCTTGAAGGTAATGAAGACAAACCCTCTCCTCTTATTTGTCTTTGGATCCATTGGAAGTTCAATAGTCTCAATCTGCAGTGGCAAAAATCATCATGTTAATAAATGTGTACAAAAAAAAAAAACCCTATACACAGAAACCGTGCAAATGTCAAACTAGACACTTTACATGGCCGACATACAGTAATTACATTATAATTGCACAAACACAAGCCAATGCATTATTTGCAAGATTTGTTAAGCTTGCTTAAAACAATTGAAAGTTGTTAATCTATAAGGAATGCTCCAGTACCTCGCCAAAGGCACCAAAATACTCGCGGATCCTCTCTTCTGTAGTTTCGGGGTTCAGCCCGCCGACAAAGATCTTCTTAACGGGTTCTTTCTTCATTGCCATTGCCTTCTTGGGGTCGATCTGTCGTCCATCCAGCCTGTGCTCTTTTTGTGCTAAAACCTGTGCAAAGAGAAATAATGATTCAGCTTTCCATTGAAGAATCACAAGACTTCAGGTTTTTCTAAGCACCAAAGCTTACCTTATCTACACTGGCAGGCTCTTTAAAAAGAATAAACCCAAATCCCCTTGATCGCCCAGTGTTGGGGTCCATTTTGATGGTGCAGTCGGTCAC
Source organism: Spinibarbus caldwelli (assembly GCA_039654775.1). Taxonomy (NCBI): domain Eukaryota; kingdom Metazoa; phylum Chordata; class Actinopteri; order Cypriniformes; family Cyprinidae; genus Spinibarbus; species Spinibarbus caldwelli. The sequence goes on along the minus strand of CM077246.1, from coordinate 19,665,168 downwards.
CTCTCCAAATTTAGAGAAATAATCTTTAAGATCCTTTTTACTAGTGTCCCAGCTGAGCCCACCAACAAACATTTTCCTGAAGAAACGAAGCAGAAAATCGGAGTGAGACCAGGAGGGGGCGTGATAGCACAGATTTCACATATTTCCCCATTTCGTGCATTTAAAACCCCCACTTTCTACTAATAAACAGAAATAACTGCAACACAACATAAATATATTAGCTAAGCGCACAAAAAACGTTCGCCTAAGGAAACAATTAAGAGGCTCAACAGTGCATTTTAAAACCCCTCTCCGTGTTCGCCATCGCGCCCATCCCCCTACAAAAGACACATGGCGCCAACAAAGACGGGAAGGAAAAAAGGATTTTACGTCCCAGCATTTAGCACAATTATGCCTTTTACATACCCCGCATCTTCCTCTCCTTTGCTGGCATCAATCTGCCCCCCGTCCGATGAGCCATTCTGCGGGTCTTCCTCGTCCCCGGCCGTGTCGTCGGCACCGGTGTCTCCCTGCGCCGCGGCCTGCGCGTCCCCGTTCCCTTCCTCGTACTGCCCGGCTCCGTTCAGATCGTCCTCGTGGCCGTTTTCTGAGGTCTCCATATACTGTTGCTCGGCGTCTGACATGGTGGTAGTTTAATGTGAAAGCCTAAAACTGCAGCGAATGTGAAATGGTTACGAAAGGAAGCGCCTTATGTAATACATATGAACCACCATTTTGAACAGCGGCCCTTGCATTCTCATACGCAACAAGAATGTAAACACATCGTTTTCCTAAATCAAAAATACACAGCGTTACTGAGCTATAATTTAATATAAGCGTTAACGCAACTAATACGCACACGGAGGCTAACAAATTCATAATTTACACGTAAATACTTTACCGTAAAAGCAGCAAGTGAAAAATCTCCGTGGAATGCTTTCCGCGGTGTGGGCCCTTCCTTATTGCGCCGACAAGCGGTTGGTTTTATATTACTGGATGGAAGATAAAGGAAGTTTAGTAAGGACGCATTTGATTGGGTGGCTTTGAACGCCTATCATTCTAATAGCCAATCAAATGTGTCGCTAACGCGTCACAGAAATCCTCCCCCGAACGCGCTTCTTCTGAACCTTCGTGTCGAGTGGGGGAGAACTCTTTGTTCCTGTTTGGTTTATAAACATGCTGTTGACCACTTTTAAATAAAATAAAAAAGTATGTATTTTTTAGAAGGGAGCTACGAAGCAGATAATGCAAGAAACAGACGTTTGAATTTAGATTTTTTCCTGCCTAGTCAAAATAGTAATAGGAAGGAGGTTACAGCTGCATTTGCTATAGGCCTTTAATTATTTTCATTCTTACGTTCATTTTGTTGTCGAGATCAGATAATCGTCTTAATGTACTTAGTTCTTCACTTTCAAAACTGATAGTAAACCAAATATTTGTTTATCACCACCAGACGGGTATTTTATTTTATTTTACAATTTTATTTGATGTTGAATAATGTTAAATATTTATTTCTGCTGTTATAGTAATCAGTGACAGGATTAGGATACTGTAAATTTGCAATTTTATATTACATTTAATTGAACCATGATCCTTTAAAACTGACATTTAAATAGCACAATAAAAAGGGCTACGACAAACTTGCAAAACTTTATTTTATAAAACAGTTCAAATGATATGAGAGAAAACGATCAAAATAGAGTAATACAGTAACTTCTTGTTGGTAAATTCTTGAGGAAAGAAAAAATAAATAAAAGAAAAAAAAAAACAAAATCACACTGCTGCCTCCTCTACTACTGTTCCATTAGATATTTTGGGCTTATTAGGGTTATTATTCATCAACCAGTCTGCAAGCCATGTCTGTAAAGAAAAATAATAGTACAAAAATAACTGAGTAAATAGCATATTGATATACAGTAGTCAACATTTGAAGTGGATCGAAACCTTTAATCAAAGCTGTCCTAAAACCAAAATGCGTTATTGTCTTAGGACAACTTTGATTAACTTTTTTGAGCCACCTCAAATGCTGACTACTGTATTATGAAAAAAAGATTAATCTGGATCAGAACTGTCCAAGTGTTTAATCTGAAGAGGCAGAACAGCACAATAAGACAATACAAACATCCCTTTCCGTTGTCAGTTTTTTTTTTTAAACAGTCAACCCCTCACTTGACCTACAACAAATAAAAACAAACAAACAAATATACACAGAATAAGGGATGCAAATTGTTAAAACTTCTTTTGACTGTTTTTGTTTGATATTGACAGCTGGGGGATTATTTTATGAGGCCAAAATCTTTATATCTTATATATATATATATATATATATATATATATACACACACACTGAAAAGCTTTACAGTAAACAGTTGTAAAGATTTATTATATTTTGTCCCTGAAATCCACCCAGCTGTTAGGATCAGTATAATCCAGTTTTTTTTTTTTTTTTTTTGAATCAAAGGCATCCCATTCCTACTAAAGAGTTTTGAACATTCTGAAGGTTTGATTAAGATCAAAACCAAGACTGTGAGATCTGTTCTAATTTCAGAGTCCTTTTTTTTTTTTTTTTTGAGAGGCTCATTTTTATGATTTGATCCAATAGTCAAAATCCAATCGAATTTCCTTTGAAGCGCTGGGCCCAGTGTGTCAGACAGGAAACTGGTTGAACAATTTTAAAGAAATACTTCCAAAAATACAATTCTGTCATTATTTATTTGCCCTCAAGTAATTCCAAATCTATCAAAATGACTTTAATGAAAATACTTTTAATCAATAGATACACTTACAAAAGGGTCCAGTGGCTTTTTCTTGCTCAGCTCTGTTAGTCCGGTGAGAAGTGTTGGGCTGACGTACCGGCTCAGGTAATCTTTGGCAGCATCTCCCAAAGGAATAGGTTCAATCACAGCTGAAATAGATGACAAAGACAAAAATGCTTTCATATCCTGTTCACTGATCACTCATCTGGACAAGGTTAGATTTACTCACAGTTGGGAAACATGAACCTGATCTCCCTCTCAGCAGCAGAGAAAGATTCACTGCCATGCACAGCATTTCGCAGGTCACACGTGCCGAATCTCGCTCTCAGACTGATGGAGACATTCACAGTGATGATGTGCGCCCAGAAGAGTATTTCCCAGAAAGAGGAATGAAATATGACTGTTCTATATATTACAGTATGCATAATGAATATAGATTTGTTGCAATGACAAATGAGTCATGTGATTGATTTAGGCATTGCAATGAACACTGGTTTTGTAAATTATTATCCGGAAGTGCATAAAATCCAACAAAAGCATCTATTTATTTTGCCAGGAAATTAAAAGGCAGTTATTGGTGCACTGTGATCGTTCTGCCTACAATACATGAAAAAAATGTAACTTTATAAGTCCATTTTATTATTAAACCACCTGCATAGACAGAAGATTCATTCAGTGACACTCATTACCAGTCAGGATGTGTCTCTCTAGCTTTTATGGTGCTGACTGGTCCCATTATGGCTTTCCAGGTGGCAATAGCCTGGTGTCGAGCCAGTGCTAGAGCAACAACCGGTCCAGAGCTCATGAAGGCAGTCAGATGGGGAAAATGCAGCTTCCCATAATGCTCAGCGTAGAAATCACTGCATTGCTCTGGACTCAGCTGAAGCCTTCTTTTCTGGTAAATGAGAAAAACTAAATGAGAACGATAAAGGCATAAGCAGAATGCAAATCTCATTCTTAAACTAAAGCATTGGCTACAAAATATGAACTATTAGCTGATAAGGGCCATGTTCATTTATTTATTAAACACGCTTTTATCCAAGCGACTTACAAATGAGGAATACAAGCAGTTTATCATATGGACGCAATGACACAAGAAGCACTAGCATCACGTTTTAAACATTGTCCAGATTATCACAGGATAGAAAGAAGGAAATAGAAACAGTGATAGCATAGATTTTAGTTGTTTTAATACATTTCATCAGCCTCATTTTAAACAATGCAGTGGCATCAGACACCACATGACTGTCTTGTGCTTACAAAATGACCAGAGTCAGGGATTGTCAACTCACAACATAAATAATTCATCTTATACATCGTGCAAATTAAAAATAAATAAGACAAGAAAAAACGTGCCACGTGTCTGATCAATGCGTAACGTTACCTGAAGAACTGTAAATCCAGATTGAAGAATAACGTCCTCAATTTCATCAGTTTTGTGGATGGCATCAGGTTTGATTAAAGCCAATGTTCTCTCCACGAAGATACGAGGTGCAGGCATCTGTTTTTGAGGACTGTCGCTCTCCATGACTTTTAAACAGCTAGCGTTACGCTATTTTTCTGCAGTTAACTTACTGGACTTTTTCACAATTAAGTCACATTTGAAGTTGCTTGAGCAGCCAAGGCAACATTTCCCAAATTATAAAGTGCAAAATATTTTTACCAGAACGGAAGCACAATTAATGTTTGCTTACTTACAATATTAAAACAGTTAATGTTATTCAAGCGTCTGCGTATCGTACCGCGTCCTCAACGTTGAGTCCCGTTTGTTGACCTTGTTGCTAGGCAACAGACAAATCAATCAACAGTTGCGCCATCTAGCGGCTATTCAAACCTATTTCAATGACTCACATGGTTGCGTTTCTGTTGTACTTTATTTAAAGGCAGAGAAATTTAAGTAAACAAAGTCAACTGTGGTTCTTTTTAAGACTTTTTATTAGACATTAGAAAAGGCGTCTATCTGGTTCCAATGGTCACCTGCCACACTCTGATCAGGTTGTCAGTGTAGCCAGCAAAGAGAGTCTGTGATGAGAAAAGAGACAGGAATTATAAATCAAGCATCGCTTTTGAAGCACTTGCTACTGATTTAAAATCATCTTTAATGTCCCCCTCATATTTGCAGGACTGTCACCATAAGGTTTCAGATGGTATAAGTGATTGGGAATAATCAACGGGAGCAGCTGATCCAGCCAGAATTTGCAGACTAATTCAAGGAATAGTTCAGGAACTCATTCCAAGCGGAAAAGGCTGCCGTAAATAAAACCCACCTGTCCATCAGCAGACCAGGCCAGAGAAGTGCACTGAGGCGGCTCAGCCTTGCTGTTGGTGGTGATGATGTCCTGCCTCAGCTCATCAACAATGATCTTGCCCTCCAGATCCTGTTGAGAGAAAACGGTCAGCTTTGCAACAGCAGTATGATAATGTTATACCCGCTCGGGCTAACAGTTCTCAGAAACAGCCTCTTTATCATCATAGAGTTACAGAAGGCATTGGACTTTCACTGACAGCAAAGGGATATCTTTGCATTTGAAAAACACGTGCATATGAATGAGAAGGGTTCATGTACATAAACTCACCCAGATCTTGATGCTAGGTCCAGTGGCGGCACACAGCCAGTAGCGGTTGGGGCTGAAGCAAAGGGCGTTGATGGTGTCACCACCGTCCAGGGTGTAAAGGTGCTTGCCCTCGTTCAGGTCCCACAGCATGGCTTGCCCATCCTGTAATGAGGACAAACAGTAAGTACAGATAAGAAAGTTAAAAATGAGTTCTGAAAACTAAAATGTTTTTTTTTTTCCAGTGTTTTTTGTGTTCAGAAACAGCCTCTTTTATAATCACATGGACTCAGATGGCATTAAGGTTTCATCATCTTTACCCGGTCATCTCAATCCTCTAACCGGTCAACAAACTGCAGTAGTGAAAACCTGAAAAGAAGTGATTACCTTTCCACCAGAGGCACACAGAGATCCATCAGGAGACACGGTCACTGTGTTCAGGTATCCAGTGTGGCCAATGTGGTTGGTCTTCAGCTTGCAGTTAGCAAGATTCCATACCTGTAACAAACACGCAACTTAAACTGGCTGCATTAGCAATTATTCAATCAATCCATGCAAACTGTCCTGATTAAGTTGATCACTTTGACGTTCTCAATCCGTTACCCATCATAATTGCAGGACTTGTCGTCAGAGCCCAAGAGCTCAGACAATATGTTTAATCACAAGGTAAAGTTATTACAAAAACACAGAGCGACTATTCTAGTTTACATTAAGGTACAGACAAAGGTCTCACCTTGACCATTTTGTCCCACCCACAGGACACAATGATGGGGTTGCTGCTGTTGGGAGAGAAACGCACGCAGGACACCCACTCAGTGTGGCTGTCATCCTGTGGACAAGTCAAAATAAAGGGTTTCAGAATTCAGAACAGCACAAACTAAACAAACCTAAACATCAGGGAGCTTTTCATATTAAAGCCTTTATGACATGCACAAATTAAATACTGTATGTACATGCAGTACAAACAAATACAACTTCAAAATAAAATTAAAACATCTCAAGATTCTTTAACGTAAACAGAAATTAAACAATCCTTTTATGGCTTTTTAGTTAATTATAACGGTCCTTGTTAGAGATTAATCAATATTGCATTTTGCTGATATGATCCTGTTTTAAAAGATTTTTTTTTTCTTTGAAACATGCAAAGCTTCCATTTAATCTCCTTTTGTACTTTAATAGTCACATTAGGTCATATTGAGATTCCAGTCCACACATTTAAGACCTCTAAAAATGACAAGATTTTTGTTATACCATATTTATGAAGACTAAATGACCTTAAATGTAATCAGACTGAATTCAAGGCTTTTACATTTTTCCTGTTTATGTTAGATGGTCAAAGACTGCCTCCAATTACAACCTCTCCATAAAGTGAGCACTAAACTTGCATAAAGAGCATTTAGAGGTCTACCTGGATGGTGTACTTGCAGACTCCCAGGGTGTTCCACAGCTTGATGGTCTTGTCTCTGGATCCAGACACGATCTGACGGTTGTCAGCAGAGAAAGCCACGCTCAGAACATCCTTGGTGTGTCCTACAAAACGGCGGGTTGTAGTGCCACTGGGTGAGAAAAATGGACAAATTCAGATTAATCTGACAAGATATAAGGTTGCAAACTATGTTTTGTTTTTTTAATCTGATCTGACACTCCAGACAAATGATGGTATGGAATTATTCTGACTGTAAAGTTGGTTTTACTTAAGTTTATCACCATAACAGACTGTCACAAACAAGACAATAAATACAAATACTTCAAAATTCTAAAGACTTTTTATATACATAACTACTTGTGCTTACTTGTGATTACTGTTGTAAAAGTTTTTCTGCATCCATCATGTATAAGTCTTTCAAAGTTTATTTTTAATTGTTGTCATGACAACTGGGCAGACCAAAAAAAAAAAAAAAAAAAGTGCACAGGTTATACAGACAAAATCGCATTTTGGTGGTTCTTCGCCCTTTAACAAATACTATACAGTTGTAAGTACGAAAAAAAAGTAATAGAACAAAATGTTCTCCAAATAATATTTAGACATTCATAATATTTTTTCACAGTATAAACATGGCCTTTATACAAGACACTATATAGATCACTTAAATCTTAAGGTGGGGGTCCCTTCCATGAGGATGATCATATTTGGGGGTCTGTGGCATCTAACAGATTGAAAACTCCTGACATGCACAACCACATTCATTGTGTTTCTAAGAGTTTTAAGTTCAGAAACAGCCTCTTTATCATCACAGTGACACAAACAGCATTTGAGTTTCATCACCACTTCAAAACCAGTGGAACAGATCTTGAATGACTGCCCCGTCCCTCCAAATACTCACGTTGTCAGGTCCCACAGGCGCAGGGTGCTGTCCCAGGAGCCAGACAGGGCGAACTGACCATCAGACGAGATCACAACATCACTCACAAAGTGGGAATGGCCCTTCAGAGCACGCTGGGGGATGCCATAGTTGGTCTCATCACGGGTCAGCTTCCACATGATGATGGTCTTGTCTGCAAGGTGGACAGCAGAAGATCACCTAACAGTTGTGTAAGCTTTTATTTGCACTATAATTCTGGCAGCTGGAGGCATCCCACACACTAGACAGGTACCATTCACTAATGCTGCATTATAACATCTGTGTTTAACCATAAACTAGGTCTCGATAGTACACAATATCAGTTTTATAAAGAACTAGAGCTGAATCGACTTATCAGTGTAATTTTAAGGGCTCGTGTTTCCGGCGGATGTTCTTTGGGCTCCAGCGCGGCTCTGCGGACACTTACCCCGGGACGCGGACAGAATCATGTCGGGAAACTGGGGTGTGGTGGCGATTTGGGTGACCCATCCACTATGACCCTTGAGGGTCCCCCTTACTGTCATCTGCTCGGTCATTTTGGCGCAGGAAAGATTCACCTATAAAGGTGGATGGAGTTGGATTTTGTCGGAGGGCCGAGTCCCCCTCTATCTCTCACACTGTGGCAAGAGGAAAAGGAAGGAGCACACCGGAAGCAAAACTCTTGAGGGTGACCCGTCTTCTTCAGTCCGCGTTCTCGCGTGAGATACCTAAAGTGAACAGTTTACTGCCATCTAGTGTGTAGATTACAGACCACTTCAAACAACTTATTTTTAAGCTTTCATATTTTATTGTTAATGTTAATAAATTCTTATGTGTTTTAGTGTATTATTCATTATGTTTTTATAGATTTTTGCTCCGTTTTTTTTTTTTTTTACTTTTGTTCCCCTGAGTGGTTGTCTCATAGATATGTATGTATATTTTTATACATGTACAAATCTATGGGATGTCTTACCAAAAACTAGAGGGACTTACATTGTTGAATGTTCCCTGTGTTGTACAATCATAAAAATAGCATGTTTGCAAAGGGTGTATAAGGTGCAAGTTGCTAAAATGGTGTAAAGTTGTTGTGGAGAAGGCTCAAGTGGTTATTTTTTTTTACATTAATATATGCAGATACATCAAAATGTATTTTAAAATAAAATAACAAATACCTTAATTTTAAGTGTATCAAAATAAACTACAAAATACAGCAGCCGCACCATGTATCAAAATAAACTACTGTATTTTTGTATTTTAAAAATACTTAAAAAATACAAGGGAGCATGAAATTTCTCTGCAAACCTTCCATCAGTTGGCCTATTTGATCTATCCCTTCACCATTAAACTGACTCAGCTGATTAAGTAAACAATGTTTGATAGCAGCTTTTCCCTGCCTGAGTCATGCAATAAGTCTGACATATGCAACCAGTTAACAGATCAAATATTCACATATCCCTGTGATCTCCCAGATGAAGGTTAGTTTTAAAGTAACCAACAGTTTAATGTTTAACAGTTTGCAAATGACTCATAATTGTATCCTAATTTAGTTACTTGGTGTTTGGTAACGAAGGGCCTATACTTTGTATCAGCAACACTGACTTAATGACAAACAAGTCATTCATGAGAAGACAACTGATGACACCTGTATTCATAGCAACTAGCTTCTAACTAATTAATCATTTGATTGTTAATCATTAATATAATAATATATTATGTGTCAGGCAGTCATTCATGTATTGGTAGCTATGCAAAATCATGATCCTACTAAACAGCTTCTTCAATTAGGGTACAATATTCAGCAATCAAATATTTATTTATCAATCATTTGGAAGTTGAAAACAAACATTTTAGCATTTCAACAATTATTAAATGATCAATATGTTCTGATTTTAAATGTAGTCAGAAACGTAATCAGAAAGTAGCAACAGAACTTGTCAAGGAGTATTAACCCAACTCCAACCACTGAATCTACTGAGAGCCATATAAGTATAGAGGACACATACACATTAATAGTGTAATAACAAGTCTGGGCAAACTACTGAGTAAGCACCAATTAGTGGCCACGTTTTTATGATGTATTATATGATGTAAGTATTTTAAAACTACAAAAATACAAAACACTAAAGTATTCTTAAAATATGAAGCCATTTTCATCAACCCTATCAAATACAAATACGTTTAAAATACGTATTTGAAATACATGTCTCATAAATACTGCCCATCCCTGAATATATGCATATTAACATTAGCAACACCAAGATAAATATACAATGAACCAGTAAACAAATGTCAACTGGTTAAATTACGCAGACAAAAATAATAATGTTTTCTTTTTTGCTTGTTATGGTTAAAATACTATAGTATTGTTTACATAGACAGCTCAGAAATATAGCCTACCATACTTGAAATATTAATATACATATATAAATAATAGCCTAATATATAATAATTGTATTAATTCTATGATATATTGGTAAAGTGCTGGTTAAATTAATGTTCATCAAGATTTTTAGCAAACACATATATATATGTTCATAAAATAATATAATATAATAGCAATAAAATATAATAGGTACTATAGCATAGAGCTGAACGAAGGTGATTGGAAATAAAAAAAAAAACACAAAGGGCAAGGATCAAGTAATTTCTCTAATTCAATGCAATAAATACATGACGTTTTTCAAAAAAAAAAAAAAAAAGAAAGAAAGAAGAGTAGTTTTTAGGCAGTGTTTAGGCTCGATGTACAGTCAGCACTAGCTTCTCGCGCGCCGGATCCGATGACGTCACGGGCTAGTTCTAGAAAGTTCCAGATCTACAGACGCCATTTTAAACCACACCAACGACCTCAGAGAAGACGGAGCGAGTAAATACGCTTTTCATCGAGCACTGCTATTATTTAGAGGACTTTCTTAAGCCAGGTAAGGTAATGATTTACGTATTCGCTAATTACTTCACTTACACAACGTAGTAGCTTTTTTATAACAGATTTTTATTTTTTACCTAAACGCGTTAACGACGTCGCTACTACTGACGGTGTGTTTATTAATCTTAACCGTGGTGTCACAAAATGCATTTTATTGTCTAAATGGGTTTTTATTTATTGTTATTATCTTCTAGCCATTTTCAGACTTCCTAAAGAGAATAATTTGCAGCGGGTAAACACTTCTCTGACACGAGGTGTTAGAACAAAGAGGCCACTGTATTTGTGGATCCCGTCCTAACGTTATATGTTAGCCTAAACGGATTCCGTGGATATGGTATGTGCACTTAATATAAAAGTTATTTATTTGTGTTACGCTTGTTTTATCAGATGAGACAAATAAGACTGCGCTCTCCCTGGCTGAGAGAGGCGAGTCTGGAGGAGAGAATGGAGAACAGAAAGAGACACAGACGAGACTCGCACAGCAGCAGCGAGAGAGAGAATAAATACAGAAAAAAACACCATCACCACAAGAACAGCGAAGGGTGAGAATCATTCTCTAACTTCTTGTATTTATTCCGAGTCCTTTTAAATCAACAAATTGTATAAGGCATCTTATACTAATATTAGTTACTCGGTAGGTTACTAATTTAAGGGATGTCTGATCTTTGGCCAGGGCCCACTGAGCCTTATGTGGACATCTTCTGGCAGTGTGTTGTATAATACTTGTTTGACAAGTTTGCCACCTTCTTGGAAGCTTCCTGGAAAACATTTGATGACATGACCTCAATATGTCAGTCTCATCTATTTTTAGACGTGATTTAAGTCATCTGTTAGTGTCTCGGTTTAAACTTTTTATTTTTAGCAATGTATTTTATATGTGCTAAAAATTATTTTATTTATTTTTCCCTCTTATGATGTTTTCTTAACATAACTTCTTCATAATTTATTTTAAGAGTCTCTGACTAGAAAACAACAGCTTTGGTGATGTTCATAATCTTTAACCAAATGCAAATAAGTCAGTACATATTGCATTTTTTTTGTATTGTCTTAATGGACTCAAATGAAAGACTGGAAACTAAAGAAAGACAAGAGGTCCCATTTCGGTGTCCACATCAAATTAAATTTACAAAAGTCATTTTATATACATATAAAGTATATTAAATGCATGCAAGTAAAGTTTCTAATGTTTTAAATAACTTGTGAAAATGTTGAAAAAATGTCATCATTCAGCATAACAGATATATTTACGTAAAAATTCATCAGCATTCTTATGCTGGCCTATGCTTATTAAAGAATATAGAAGCAAAAGTGGTCATTAAATTTTGCTATTGTAAATTATTAAAAACTTCTTGCTGACAAACGGTTAAGACCTAGTGGTTTGACTGAAGGATAGTGGCAAAGATTAGTAAAGATTTAAAGTTACAATTAATTAATTTTTGGGGGCTGCACTGTGATCCTTAATTGGAGTCTTTTAATGTCATTGAATGATTTTTGTTTTAAATAGGCCTATGACTGACAAGAGTTTTTGGCGTATAAGCTATTGTGAATGACATTTAACATTGGGTGTTTTGTGTATATCATGGTAAAGACACATTATAGACATTATTTTTTGCTCACAAAAAATAAAATAAACGGGATGCATTTTACTGTAGGAAAAAAACAAACAATTTAAAGCTGTATTAAACTCTTTTTGTTTTGAAATTTTTTTCTTTTGATGCTACTTTCTACTTTTTGTCTTTGTCCCAGCAATGCATTTTTATATGTGCTAAAATATATTTTTGTCATAAATTTAAATACAGTAAATAAATATTTATTTTTCCTAATTTCACTCATAAAGACACAGGATTGAAAACAATAGCTAGAGTGATTTTTATAATCTTCAGTCCAATGTGAATCAGTCGGTATGCACTGATTTATGGAGCACAAATAATAGAAACTAAAGAAAGATACATTTTATTTTGTAGATTTGCATGTATGTTTCAAATTGTCTTTTTATTATTGTTAAAAAAGCTGCATTCTCTTAATAGGCATTACCTTGAGACAAGAAGCTCAAATGAAAGGCTGGAAGCTAAAGACAGGCGAGCTGTATTCAGAGACCATGAGGATGACAGCCGAGGTGCCTGTAAAGACAAGGAGAGAGACCAAGACCGGGACAGATCCAGGTGCCGTGATAGAGACCGGGGCCGGGAGTGTGACCGAGACTGGCACCATTACAGCAAATCCTCTGGCAACAGCAGGCGGAGCAGCCGGCACCGACACCGGCACCATCACTCTGACTCGGTATGACCACTGTCTGCCTCTCGTTGCCATGGCAACTGTCTGCTTTCTGTGCCTTCTTTCTTGTTATTTGCACTGTGGGAGTTCCTCATTTCCAGTATTGTCTGAATGAATGACAGGAAGAATGTTGGATGAAATTATTATGCTAATATTATGACATAATAAGAGGGTTCTTACTCGAGACATAACGTTAGTTTGATATCCACAGCACATAAAATGTTTTAAAGCACCTCATTCATGAAGGGGTAATAAAGATCTAGAATGTTTTTCAATGATGAATTGTTATAATTGTCTACTTAATGGTTTGAGAAAGTATCTCATCTGAAAATATGTTGCCATTGTTTTTCTTCTGTAACACACACGATGTGGTGGGCCCTGTGTGTATCTCGCGGGCTGAATTTGCGTTGGCTGCTCCCTGTGGCCGGGCCTGGCTGCTGCGGGTATCTGAATGGGCTGAATCACTTCCCCCCCCAATCGTGAATGAATGAATGGCGCGTTCTGGTCCCCCACGATTCTCATGGGTTAATGATGATGGTGGTGATGATGATGGCGGTGGTCCGAAACCCCAGAGGAGCCATCGCAGGAAAAGATCCAGGAGTATTGAGGATGATGAGGAGGGTCACCTGATCTATCACAGTGGAGACATGCTAAGAGCAAGATGTATAGAATACACACTTTTCTGTATCTCTTCTGTATTTTTTCATTTCTTTCACTGCTTATTTTCTGTTGTGGGGTCAGACTAATTTTACACGCTAATTTTGGGGTCCTGATAAATGCAGTTGTGACAGAACACTTAGACTTATCCTGATGTGTGTATCATCAGTCTAGTATTGTCTTATGTTCGTCGATTATTTATGCATTGCTTTTCTAATTTGAGTGTTCCAAAACGCAGCAAAATCTTTTGAAAGGGTTTGATGGACCATTGTGTCAATTTTATGTTTCTAACTCTCTTTCTTTAAACCCGTAGATGAGATTGTGTGCACACTTGGAGAGGGAGCCTTTGGTAAAGTGGTGGAGTGCATTGATCATGAAAAGTAAGTCTTCATGCCACGTTTTACCATGTTAAAATTTTTTGTTCTCCCCAAGCCCCATATTGATTTTAATCATTCTCAAATCTGATACTTAAAGGTTCCTATTAAATGGAAATAACAACAGCTCTTTTGTATTGTGGCATACATTAAAATGAAACTGATTATTGAAATATATGCCGTTTCACCCAAAGATGTAGTTAAAAAAAAAAAAAAAAAAAAAAAAAAATTACACAAATTTTCAGCAAATTTTCATTTTTGGATTAACCAGTCCTTCAAGATCAGCAATATGTGTTTAGAAAATAGAATTTCTTTCATGACAGCTTTAAATGTTTTTCGGGAAACGCTTTGGTTGAATAAGTGCAGGCATTTGTGTTCTCATGTATGTTAATGATATTACTGTATGTTGTTATTGCAGGGGAGGAGTTCGCGTTGCGCTGAAGATCATTAAAAACATTGAGCGCTATCGTGAAGCGGCTGTGTCTGAGGTTGAGGTGCTGGAGCAGATTAACTCACTTGACTGTGACAGAAGATAGTAAGTGCCTGTGAAAGCAGATAAGAAAGAAATCTTAAATAATTTATGCCTCTGTGATGCATGGCTGTGTAATATATCACACTTAATTTGAAATTTACAGCCTCCTGAGTGTATAGAAGTCCAGACTACATATTAGGAATGCAGTATATCATATCTATTCTTCCTTTCTCCAGTGCTTGTGTGCGGATGTATGACTGGTTTGATCACCACGGCCACATCTGCATCGCCTTTGAGCTGCTGGGCTTGAGCACGTATGATTTTCTCAAGGAAAATAGCTTTCAGCCCTTCTCTATGAAGCACATCAGGCACATGGCCTACCAGATCATCAGAGCAGTCAGATGTGAGTCACGGATCTTGCTTGAATGAATTTTTTTCTGTGTATTTTGGACAAAACATTGATGTAATATTTTGCATTTCTTTGCTTCTTTGTGTCTTAGTTCTTCACAAGAATAAGCTGACACACACTGACTTGAAGCCAGAGAACATCCTCTTTATTAATTCAGAGTATGACATCAAGTACAATCCAAAAATGGTAAGGACGTTGACTCCAGACAATTTCAGTATTATCCATGTTCTGTAAATAATATTTAATATTTAAAAATGTATATTTTTGTCATTTCATTAGGTTTTATAGAAAATATTTCTATTTAAAAAAAAAATTCTATTACTGTAAATATAGAAAGTATTTTTCAGTTTTAGTAATTGTAGTAATTCAATTTAAACGTATTTCAGTTAGTTGCTAGTGGAACTTTTCTAATTTGTTTAAATTTTTCATTAAATAGATTTCAATTCAGCCCAGTCTTAGATATTTCAGAGTGAATTTTCAATAGTTTTAGTTAACAAAAACAGAACTGATTGTGCATTAATTAATAGTGTTGTTTGAAATTGTAGAGGAGGGATGAAAGAACTCTGAAGAATCCTGATGTGAAAGTAGTTGATTTTGGGAATGCAACATATGAACATGAGCATCACACCTCTGTGGTGTCCACTCGACATTACAGAGCTCCAGAGGTTATTCTGGGTAAGTAGTTACAGATACTATGTATGTATGTATGTATGTATGTATGCATGTGTTTTCTGAGGTACATTGATAGCACACTTGCTATGATTAGGGTTGGGTATCGTTTGAATTTTATCGATTCCAATAAGATAAACAAATTCATAAAAAAAAAATTAAGTCAAACATTTAGATGTCAAACATATTTATTCTTTGTTTTTTTTTGTTTTTGTTTTTTTGCCAATGGTTTTACCAAACAATACCACAGGAAAAAACAACTAGACTAATATAAATTTCAAACATTCAATTGTTAAAGACAAGTAAACAGTAAGTAATAAAATAGAAACAAACAAATCAGTTAGTAATAGCATAAAATAATAAAACTGAACAAATTTCAGGTAGAGAAATTGAAATCAAAAGTTTAAAAACACGGCATAGTTTTCTTAAAAAAAATAGATTAATCCTCGTTAAAGTTAAAATATTCAGTCAAGATCAGTTAATGATTTTCGTTTGTTCTTTGATTTAACATTATTGACAGTCAGCGCGTTTATTATGCATCTGTCTCTTTAACACCGAACGCACGGGGATCTAAAAATATTGTTACACGTGCGTTTTCGTTCTCATCTGTTTACGATCACTTAAGACAAAAAAAGTCTGTTTATGATGATATACTGATGTATTTTGTGCATACTGGTCAATAAATTGTGAAAGAGAAGTCAGTTCTGGCCCGGAACAATCTTTTCTGCAGTGGAATCGCACGGACCGGTTGGAGAACGGACACAGGTTGGGAACCCGGATTGGGACCGCTGTCAAAGCTGCTGTTCTCTGTTTGCGCTTCAGATGTGTGCGCTGCACGTAAACAGTGCGCAAGTTCTTTCCCTTCCTGCGCTTAAATAGTTTAAAGTCACATTAAAATGCGAACGCAGGAATCATTAAGCTGAATCGAAACGCACGTATCTTATTGAATACCCGGTTCTTGGAAATTTGGAACCGGTTCTAAAATGGAACCGGTTCTCGATACCTAACCCTGGCTATGATTGCATGTATTGTGAGCTATAACAGCTCACATATATAAAAAATATTATATCTATATCTCTCTGTTTCTAACAGATCTAGGCTGGAGTCATTCCTGTGACGTGTGGAGTGTGGGTTGCATTCTGATCGAGTATTATCTGGGATCGACTCTATTTCAGGTCATTATCCTCGTGAGTTCAGATTAGTTAATTTATGTTCACACACATGACTTGTTGATTCAGCACTTATATAGTAGTTTGTGGTTTTTGAAATTACAGACGCATGACAGTAAAGAGCATCTGGCCATGATGGAGCGAGTGCTGGGCCCTATACCGACACACATGCTGCAGAAAACAAGGTAATTTCAATATTTGCAATTAAATATTTTTGCAGGATTTGTGGTAATATCAGGGAATTTTACAACTCTAATTTAGCCATTGAAGTCATGGAAATTGAAAAACTACAATTTTTTTTTTTTGTCTACAATTAATTCAAATGTATCTAGTTATGCTCTATAACAGTGGTTTTCAAACTTGTTCCTGGGGACCCACAGCTCTTCACATTTTGCATGTCTCCCTAATTTACACACCTGATTCAGATCATCAGCTCATTAGGAAAGGGCTCCATGAACTCAAATGAATGTGTCAGATAAGGGAGACATGCAAAGAGGAACAGGATTGAAAATCACTGCTCTATAATATAATAAGCTATGTAATATTTCATTAGCAGGAACCACAGATCCCTGAAAAGGCATAAAAATTGCAAAAGGAGGAAGAATCTTGTTTGTAGTTCCTGAAAAGCTGTTCCTTATTTCTTAGTTTGAGCCTTTTGCCTAAATTGGCAGATTTTTTTTTTATAGTTACCTTTTCTTATATTATCTTTAATCTCACATACTGCTCGTTTCATGCAAACAGAATCAAAATGGCTTTTTTTTCTCATTTTGCAGGAAGAAGAGATATGTTCACCATGATAAGCTGGACTGGGACGTTCACAGCTCCTCAGGACGTTATGTTAGGAAGCAGTGCAGGCCGCTGAGAGTAAGTTTTTCATTCTTGAAGTTGTTTTACAAAGTTGGTTTTGGGTCAGTTGAGGTTTTTGTTTTTACTTGAAGCCGTTAAGACATCTAGAAACACACAACTTATGAAATAATGACTTTTTAATTTTCTTGCAGCAATACATGGTCTCCGGTAGCTCTGACCACGTACAGCTGTTTGATCTCATAGAGAGGATGCTGGAATATGACGTCACGAAGCGGATCACCCTGGATGAAGCCATCAAACACCCTTTTTTCGACTCGATCAGAAAGACAAAGAAATAAATGATGGATTCTCTTGACTTTTGCTATAGTTCCTCTCTGAGAGAGGCAGTTTCAATTGACTGTATCAGCCCTCTGTATAGATCATATACTGCTCCCTTCTTGTTTATATTTATTGTGCTTGTTTTTCAGTTTAGGGTATGTGACCTATTGCTCTTGATTTCTTCACTGATTTGTGCTTGTTATCTGCATCACATGACAGAATGTGTACCTGTGAAGGGGCAAGATTTTAGGGTGTTAAACATGTACAATAATTAACAGATTTGTTAGCATTATCAATATAAACGTAGTGATATTTGTAAATGTCTTTTCAGTTTTTCCTTGATTTTTAAATAAAATCAGTTCATGATCAGTATCGTTTGTCTCATGGAGGTGTAATGTTGTCAAGCGGTCAATAGGGAGCGGTAGATCACAATTTCCACGTGCAAAATGTATGCTTCTATGAATATGGGTTTATGAAGTATTGTCGACGGGGGACCGTCAAAACGTGGTTTAGGGATAGTTTGGTTTATATTTTATATGTATTTTCTATATATATATATATATATATATATATATATATATATATATATATATATATATAATCTCACACACACACACAATTTGGTTTCCAACATTTCACTAAGCACAAAAGTTATAAAAAATGTATTCGCAGAAGGCAAACAGCAATAATAGTGTCTTCGGATGAAGCAGACAAATTAATGGGACCTGTAATACTGGCGTTATTTGTCGATTATACGTGCATATATCGCCGAAAATACGACGTTTGGATAGCTGTAACATACTACGGGCACATGAACAATGCGCCGTTACTTGCCAGACCGGACAAATAGCCTGGTTAAAATTTAAGTGACAAAAAAATACCCAGCGAAGCATCGAAACGCGAGAATGATTCTTCTGGTTTTATTACATTCAGTGTAAACAGCGATTGATATTTTGGATAGTGTATTTCTGTTATCAAGGTCTCTTTGTGAGAGACGTCTACACAAATGAGCAACAACAAACATAAAGAAACTCAGAAGAAACACACTGAGATATAAATTCAAAATGCTTAGTTTATTCATAAAATGGAGTTAAATGACATACCATGACAAGGGGGCTATTTTGCTGAATATTTCACGATTGCAAATGTCACATTGATTTTAGTCCAATAAACAAGTAGTTAAGTAGTCAAATATTTATGTTACTTACATTTTATACACAACATTTACTGGTTTGTTCTATTTCACCAACGAAAATAGTTCCATACAAAGATCAGCACATTCTCCAAGCAACACTCGGCGGTGTTTTGTTAATGAATGATTCCGCGTTTTGAACGAATCGGTTGATTCAATGACTCACTCATTAAGTGACTTACCGCCACCTACTGGTGGTTCAGTACGTTTAAAAATATGCATTTCCCCCACCAACATTTATTATTTGTATATCCAAAAATGTATTTAAAATATTAATCTCATAACATAATTTATTGCAGTTGTAATTTTTCAAGGTAAATTATTTAATCTGACTGGCAACAGCCCTATAGCGTATATTGAATTTATTAATTAATTGTAATAATTTGACATGAAAGATGCATACATTTAAAAAGGTCGAAAAGGCCTTTGTAAAGGTAAAATAAAATATGCAGATTTTAGTATGTAAAAGCTGATAGAACACTGATGAAAATAATGCTTCAGAATAAATTGTTTACACCACCAAAAATCTCGGTGATGCAGAACATTTGTGGGGGATATTTTGTATGGAATATTCTCTGCTGATATGAAAAGTTAACAGTATATCATTGTAATAAATATCATTTATGACAGCAATGATATTTTGTTTTCTTTTTACATTAAACACATCAAATATTACATATATGTATGTAATATAATGTGTGTTTCCATGGGTTTAGGTCTTAAATTTCATTTAAGGTGGTATTAAAAAGGTCTTAAAAAGTCTTAAATTTAACTTGTTCATATCTGCAGAAACCCTGCGCGCACACACACACACACACACACACACAAGCTCCGCATACTAACTAGGTTTGAGTCACACGCTCATGCTGTTCAAAGCGCAGTGTGCTGCTCCGCGCTGCTCAGTCTGACAGCCACATCTCATCGATCAAGAACTGATCAATACTAAAAGTTATCTAACAATCGGAAACTAACATAGACTTTTCCAGCATGGATCAATCTGCGGATGGAAATATAGAAAACAAACAGAATGCTGCGAAACCGCTTTATCAGCGCTATTTAGTGTCTTTTCCAACCATACTGTGTTTAGTGTTATCGCTGAGTTCAATAGCGGTGTGTTTTCTCATGACTTTCAAAACGCATCAGATGGAGAGCAGGCTGCGCGAGCTGGAGATAAAGATGACTGACAGCTGTCAAGAATCATCAAAGGACGTCTCTGTTCCGCAGGAGCTGCGGAAATCCATTGAAACACTCTTTCAGGAGGCAAGCATTTTAATTCTTCATAAAGGAAAGCTGCAACATCATATGTTTCGTTCTACTGTTTCACGTGTTTCTGTAGTATGTTATCCAATTTAATTTATGCTCTGATTAATTTACCGCTAGTTATAATTAATCCCATTAATCAACGCATAGCCTTCTCTCTAGTTGCCAGTGGTTTTGAAAGTTGTTTAACTAAGTAACAACCGCAAATTCACACATTGTTTTTACCAAGCTGAAAACACATCTATCTATCTATCTATCTATCTATCTATCTATCTATCTATCTATCTATCTATCTATCTATCTATCTATCTATCTATCTATCTATCTATCGTAAAGGATTATAGTTTTAAATAGCCTATAATTCTGCATGTGCAGTGCGTTTATGTGATATGTAAACATATGCTTAATTTATTTTGATTTTACTGGTAAATTCTTGTACTAAAGTAATTCTTCTCATTGTGGTGTATTAATTAAAATAAACTAAAGTGAATGTGCTATATATTCTTTCCCCATCCTATGTTAAGAATTACGGTATTTATTTATATATATAGTAAATTTGTATTGTAATATAGTGAATTGTGTAAAATCAACATAAATTACAAATATGTGTAACATCTCAATAAAAGATAAAAGAATGCAGCAGAATAATCAGTAGGCTACTATGTAATCCAGTACTATTAGTATAATCATGTTGTTTGCCAGTGTTTTTATAAACCTTTTTAAGTAAGCAGTAATGGCAAATTCACACCTTTTTTTCCTCTACAAACATGTATAACCATGACCACCACTGACACTTCTGGTGTCTCTTCAATATTTAGATTACTGCTTAATCAGGATGATTTATAAATGACTGATTCTTAAAATTTGACCTTTGACCTCTACCCAAAATTTGAATAATTAATTTCCTCCACATTGTTTATCACAGATGCCAAAGTTGCGTGTGGCGAGAGATGTGACGCAAGACTGCAACTGTCCTCCAGGTACGTCCATGAATCTGCTCTCATAACAGTCTCATAACAGACTGTTCAGTTCCAAAACGTGGGAACGTCACTCCAGGATGAAACCTGATAGAAACTGTGATAAATTCATCAATGTCTTGTTCTTGAACAGTGATTGCAAAGCTGTGATGTGGATGAGATGGACAGATTAGAGAACTGAAAGTACAGGTTTCTGAGATTTGTAGATCAGATTTGTAACTAATTAAGGAATATTAGATTCCGATTGGTCAATTTAAGCATTTTCCAAATAAATATTTTTGGATAATGATGCTTAACTGTAAAGTCAATTGATTTCTCTCATATAATTCTTTTAAAGATCTATTTATATGTTTAATGTCTGTTTAGAAGTCATATAATCAGCCTTTCATGCTTTTAGAGTTTATTTAGTGATAATATTGGCTGACTGGAGTCGGGACGTCAACCAGCCCTAAAAATTTGAATAAGTGTTTGTTGAATGCAGGGTTTCTTAAGGCAATTACAAATCACCATGATTATAGTTCTCTTTACACAGCTCTGTGCATTTCCAATTGTGATTATAAATACAGAGGGAAGGAGAAAATGTGGAACTGTTGCATATTGATGAATTGGTGGTTGTCACAAAATGTGGTTGTTAAACATGGGGTTGGTGGTAACTTGAGTTTGGGTGCATTGAGAAACTTCGAGGAGCTGCTTTCCTTCTTTTTCTTTTTCACAATCACTCTTTACATCGAGTCATGGTGCCTATAAAATCCAGTGTTTCCATAAATGTATGTCGGTTCACATCTGAGGGGAGATATTGGTGTCGCAGGACAAGAGGGAGGTCATAAGCATCTGTTTATAGGTTCTGAGCGTGAGTGTGTGTGTGTGAAGGGGCCCCAAGTATGCGTCTGTGTGAGTGTGTATTTCTGTTTGTTTGTGTGGGTAGTGCCACAGAAGGCCCGACAGAGGCACCGAACTGTAAGGTGAGACCCTTTCATTTTAGAAGCAATGGTTGCCACCTGAAACCTGAAGTGTTTTGAGCGGTCCTGGCAGGCAGGATCAGAGGGACAAGTATTTCTGTCTCCACAACAGACGTAAGCTCAAAACTCTCTGGGCAGGTTATAGTGTCGCACCCTACAGGAGCTGCTTGGAAGGACACTGATGAGAGGAATAGTTTAAAACCTGAATGACTTTAGTATTTGTTCCATTGAGCACAAAAGGTGATTTTTTTTTCATTGCAGTTGCAATTAATGATGCTTTTAATCTTCAAAAAGGATCCAAAACACCATAAAAGTATGATAAAGTACTTTTTTCTGTCTTCTGAAGCCATACGATAGCTCTGTGTGGGAAACAGAATGAAATTTGAGAAAATTTCTTTAAACTTTAATTTCTTTTCATCCCTTTTTCAACCTTATTTTGTTGTTTATTATTATTATAATTTTTCATTCTGCTATAATTTAAAGAACCCATACCTTATTATTATTATTATTTAATTATTGCAGAGATTATTTGTTATATATTATTTTATGCCATTATTTAGGCTTTGACAACCCATACATTAAAAATTAGATTTGAAAAAAATATTAAAATGATTTGTAAAATATATTAAAAAATATTTTTTTAGAATTCTGTATTTTTTAAGCCATACATTATTATTATTATTATTGTTGTTATTGATTGCCTTTTAATTTCAAAATAAAAAGGTTTAGAAAATGGAGAGAATTTATTTTAATGTAATTAATTGATTAATTAATTTTTTACAATTATTGAAAGTTGCATTCTTAAAATGGGAAAGTATTGACCATGCCAACCACAATTGTGATATTTTTTACTAAATAAAGCTTATCAAATCTGTAGAAATGCACTTGCAGGAGTTGTAGAAGGTCCCTGTCATGTCTTTCTCCTTAAGCACATAGCTTCTTTCATTTCTACTTCCTCTATTCATTTCCACGGTGGAGTGAGTTCTCCCTAATTACCTGTCGACTGAGATGGTTGTCCTTGCATGCTAAACGATTCCCTGTCTGTTATCACCCATTTCCACCAAACACCAGGCCCTGTTTGACAACAAGCTGTAACTCTCAAATGAAAGCACGAGAGGTGTTTAACTCGGTCACATCTCCCTGTCTCATTTTTCAGGCTTGCATGTTCTCCTTCACTCTATTTAGTCCTTGGAAGGGTTGGACAAGGTCAGGGATGCATTTCTCCGCTTTCCTACATTCATTGCCCTAAGGATTTATTGTCTTTCTTCACCCTTTTTTGAAAGTCGTCACCGTGCAACATGCACAAGTCTATTCAGGAAACATCTGAGCTGTAGGTGTGGTGTGTGTTTTGTAGTGATTGACTAAAGCCAGGGGTCTCTTTGTCTTATTTAATGCCCATTTCACTTAAAGAAATGCTGATTAATTGATTCATTTTTAACACACTAATACTTTGTGTAAATGGACTAGGATTATCTGTGTCCAGTTTGTTGTGTATAGTGATCCTGTAGCTCAAACAGTACAGCATCGCATTAGGAATGCCAAGAGCACGGGTTCAGTTCTCAGGGAATGCATGAATTGATAAAATGTGTGCGTTAAATGCAATATAAATGGCTTTGGATAAAAGCATCTGCTAAATGCATAAATATAAATGCATTCCATCTTTTGCCTAGTCTCAGCCTCAAAAGTCATGCTCATGGACCACCTGCTGAAAATCTGATGCATGCTGCCCAGAAAAATGGCAAGCAATTTCTTGATCTGGCAACCTCAAATCTGATTTGCTGGCTGGTATCTAAATGATGCTTCATAGCATTATGTAGCTCAAACAGCAGAGAATGCTACTGATATACCAGGACTGAGGGTTTGATTGCCGTGGAGCTTATTAATCAAAGAAATCGTTCACCCAAAAATGACAATTTGCTGAAAATGTATGCACCCCAAACTAATTTACATCATCCAAGATGTAAATTAGTTTGTTTCTTCATCAGCTTTTGGGAAATTTAGCATTTTGCACCAATGGATACTCTGCAGTGAATGGGTGCCGTCAGAATGAGACTCCAAACAGCTGATAAAAACATGACAGTGATCCACTAAAACTGAAACTTTGATTGGTCACTTTCCATGTCAGTCAAACAACCTTTTCAATAAAAAAATGCAACTACTTTATGCTTCCTTGATGTCAATTCACATATGAATGCGTACATGGGAGACTGGAAATGCAAAGTCATTCATAGACATTTTGCATTCCGTTGCAAATGAAAGTTCAAGTTTGGTGAACTCTGACCTGCCTTTGCATAGTCAAAGTCTTCAGTGGACAGAATGAGAGACCAGGATATCATACAGTAGCCATTTACCCATAGTTACACAGTTCTATCAGGCACATCAAAGCACAGCTGAAAGTATTGGGCTCATCTAATTTCAAACAACAGTGAAATACAGCGTTTCATATTTCGCCTGCTAGAGATTACAATATTAAATACCAGTGAATAATAGATATCCGACTTTTTAATGACTGTAAGTGGTATTAACATAAAAAAGGTGTCAGAAAGGCTTAATCTGGATGGGTTTTTAGCAGTGCTCAGAAATCAGAGAGGGTTTTGGGTGTGGCAGCGGGATCTGATGGACTCAGCACTGTATTTACTTTCATCCCTCCAAAAGGTCCGGCTTAAAATATCCAGCCAGGGCATGTGCATATGTGTGATATCTCACTAGGAAGTGGTGCAATTAGATATGCTGCCCATGGCTGTGCAAAAGAGACGGGACATGCAACTAGGAATTAGGACTTTCCTTCTATTACACACGTACACATACTCACACTTGTTTAGTGGTATGCGATTATGAATGTGCACATGCACATCTGTGCAGAAACGCTATATAATGCAGTGCTGGTTTTGCTGCAGTACTCATTTTGCACTGAATGTCAAGTGGCAACACTAATATTTTCGCAGTGTGATTTTTATTAAGTAAACATAAGAGTATCTTTTATTTTGTTAGAAATATTTCAAGATGAACAATCATGTTAAATCATGTTTAGAAAAATGATGCTTAAGTCATGTTTAGAAAAATCATGTTTAAATGTAAGTATCAAATATGATATCAGGATTTTGAGGAACTGATACAACTGTTATTTATATGCTTTTTTATGCAAATAGTCTGTTATGATGTTATAAAAATCTCATTGATTTATTTTACAAGCTTTCAGTATTTCATCTTTCTTTTTTGGCCATATAAATATCAGCAACTGCATCAAATTGGATACTTTTTCTCAATTTGAAAAAACAACAACAAAAAAAACAATTATGTGTTTTTTTACTTGAATATGAGCTCCAGATTCTATATTGTACTATAAAAGCAAAAAAGTCTGATGTATCACACTGTATGTAGCCTATGGTATTCAACAAAATCACAAATGCAAACTTCTGTTTAAATTTAAAAGAAAAAAAAAAATTGTCTTTTTTGTGATTAAGAGTGTGATCAAATGATTAATCGTGATTAATCGCATACAAAATAAAAGTTTTTGTTTGCATATGTGTGTGTGTTCTGTGTATATTTATTATGTATATATAAATACACACACATTACAGTATATATTTTGAAAATATTACATGTATTAATTATATATATATATATATATATATATATATATATATATATATATATATATTATTTAACGTATATATTTATATTCATATAATTTATATTATAAATAAATACATATATTTAATATATAAACATAACCTATTTTTCTGAAATATATACATGCATGCATGTGTATTTATATAGGTGCATCTAAAAAAAATAGAATATCATGAAAAAGTTAATTTTTTTTGTAACTTATTTCAAAAAGCGAAACTTTTATATATTCTAGATTCATTAAATGTAAAGTAAAACATTTCAAAAGTTTTTTTGTTTTACTTTTGATGATTAGAGCTTACAGCTCATGAAAGTCAAAAATCCAGTATCTCAAAATATTAGAGTATTTACATTTGAGTTTCATTAAATGACCATTCCTACAGTATAAATTCCTCTTGTTCTTTGAAACCACAACAATGGGGGAGACTGCTGACTTGGCAGTGGTCCAGAAGACAATCATTGACACCCTCCACAAAGAGGGTAAGTCACAGGAGATCATTACTGAAAGGGGTGGCTGTTCACAGAGTGCTGTATCAAAGCATATTAAATGCAAAGTTGACTGGAAGGAATAAATTGGGTAGGAAAAGGTGCACAAACAACAGGGATGACCGCAAGCTTGAGTATACTGTCAAGCCGATTCAAACACTTCGGAGAGCTTCACAAGGAGTGGACTGAAGCTGGAGTCAGTGCATCAAGAGTCACCATGCTCAGACGTCTTCAGGTAAAGGGCTACCAAGCCACTTCTGAAACAGAAACAACGTCAGAAGCATCTTACCTGGGCTAAGGAGAAAAAGAACTGGACTGTTGCTCAGTGGTCCAAAGTCCTCTTTTCAGATAAAAGTAAATTTTGCATTTCATTTGGAAATCAAGGTCTGGAGTCTGGAGGAAGACTGGAGAGGCACTGAATCCAAGCTGCTTGAAGTCCAGTGTGAAATTTCCGGAGTCAGTGATGATTTGGGGTGCCGTGACGCTTGCTGGTGTTGGTCCATTGTGTTTTATCAAGTCCAAAGTCAATGCAGCCGTCTACCAGGAGATTTTGGAGCACTTTATGCTTCCATCTGCTGACAAGCTTTATGGAGATGCTGATTTCCTTTTCCAGCAGGACTTTAGCACCTGCCCACAGTGCCAAAACCACTTCTAAGTGGTTTGCTGACCATGATATTACTGTGCTTGATTGGCCAGCCAACATGCCTGACCTCAGCCCCATATGGAATATATGGGATATTTTCAAGAGAAAGATGAGAAACAAGTTGATCCAACAATCCAGACGAGCTGAAGGCTCAATAGTGCCTCAGCAGTGCCACAGGCTGATCGCTTCCATGCCATACCTCACAGATGATGGAATTTGTGCTAAAGGAGCCCCGACCAAGTATTGAGTGCATAAATGAACATACTTTAAAGAACTTGAACTTTTCTGTTTTACAAATCCTTTTTTTGATTGATCTGAGAAAATATTCTAATATTTTGAGATACTGGATTTTTTACTTTCATGAGCTGTAAGCTCTAATCATCAAAAGTAAAACAAAAAGACTTTTGAAATGTTTTACACGTAATGAATCTAGAATATATGAAAGTTTAACTTTTTGAAATAAGTTACAAAAAAAAAAAAGAACTCTTTCACAATATTCTAATTTTTTGAGATGCACCTGTATATACATAATAAATATACACAGCACGCATGCATATATTATGTAAACAAAAACTTTTATTTTGGATGCGATTAATCGCGATTAACTGTTTGACAGCACTAATTTATTTATTTATTTATGAATATTATTAATTTTTAGGCCATGACCCACTATCACTTAATGTTAAGCCATCTTTTATATTACTGATGATACTGAGCACTTATGTTCTGATAGTAGTCAAAATGACTAAGCAGGTTAAGAGGAGCAAAGGATGTTGACCCCAGTCTCTGTATGGGTGGCACGACAGGCCCCTCAACCAAACCAAATCTTCATGGCTTACTTCAACGTTCATCTTTACTTGTCTTTCAACAGGCATCTTATTAAAGTTAGCTTTGTAAAACCACACTCTTTGCATTCTTCCCTCTGAAAAATAAACAGATCACAGGCCTGTTGGTGTAAAGCGGTGGTCTGAAACAGAGTCTAAATACTTCAACCGTACCGACCCCGAGCGCTTATAAAATATTTCTAGCTATCGGTTCACTGGGGCAGGTGGTGTGCACAGATTTATGGTTTAAAAACAACATGAAATTGCTTCAAATGCATTTAACTTCTTTAATGTGACATATTTTGACTTAAAAACAATATTCAGTGGGAAATAATGTATGTATGAATCATGTACAATAACATGAGTGACATTGAGATTAAAGTAAATATATTGTAAAAATGTGCTTCATCCAAATGAACATGTAGAAATATGATTTAATTTCACATTCTGGCTTAATGAAAACAAAAGCCAATTTCAAGGCTCATACTGCAAGTAAAGTAAAGTAAAAAATAAATAAATAAATAATAAAAAAAAGATAAATAATTTTTACAATTAAATATTTTTTATAATTTCAATTATATTTTGTCCTTAAAAAAAGAACCAATGCACCTTTATCCAACTTTTTTAGAGCACTGATTAGTGGATTTAGATTAGAAAATTGCATGTGATGTTTTATTGCCTGTAACTGTATTTTTTTTAACGTCATTTGGGGTCAACAAATAATAGTGAACACACAATATTATCTCAATATATCTCACTATTTTCGCCTGCAGGCTTGTACTGTACAAGGAGTATGATTTGTCTTTGGTACGGAGGAGATTTGCAGTGTGGCATCTCAAACTGTCTCTCAGCATAGCTTGCAGTATTAACTAAAATAGAAGGCTCTGCTAACCCTCATGTACCTGATGCCCTTTACTGTCCCTGGAGTTCAAGGCTGATAAGGGGGCGAATTTATTTAAGCATGTCCCAACTAAGACCCAACAAAGACAGCATGGAAAATTTATTTTGTACAACACTCTTGTTAGTGGACTGGGTAGTTTAGAATGATTTCATTTCTGGCATTTTTAATTATTGTTAAAAATGATTTAATTTGATCAGATTTGTGACCACGTGTGGGCCGCATTCCAGAATTGCTTTCCCCTGTGTGGAGTCTGACACAGCGCTCTTACTGTAGGTCACAATATTCCAGTGCGCCAAGGTGTTGCATGGGAACGAGAGGCGCGGGTGGGGGAATGGAAGTGATTATATTGTGTTAAGTTTCATTATTGAGAGTTACAGGTGACATGGAAAGTTGCCATTAAATTTAATGAGGGAGAGCGTGAAAAACGGTTAACACTTTATGCTTATGTGCATCAGTTGCTTTGAGAGGCTTACCACCTTCACACAATGGATTCTCCTTGAACTCCCACCTGGAACCTGATCTCACATCTGTATCTGTATACAGCTGCATGCTACTGCAATGTGCACTTCTAACTTTCTCAAGTAAGCTTTCTTGATTAGACTAGGACTTGGTGAAATGGCAAAGAACCACAATATATTTTTTTCATATTGTTGATATTGATATTTATCACTACATTTAAAAAAGTTCAAGTGCAAGCTGCCTTTTAATATGCAGTCTAAAATGTCCCTGATGTTGATATGAAAAATCCAAGCGCTATCCTTGCTCACTCTTTCTCAGTCTGCTGTCACAGTGTGAAGTTTGAGAGCATATTACTGGCTTTTAATGAACATAACACATCAAACATGCCACTGGACTTCATGTGCATGTCTCTGATATCGCTCTCATCTAGCACTTACACACACCTGTCTCTCCTGGTCTAAATTGCATTAGCCATTAAACCATTACCTCAAATCCTGTTTAAAATATCTGAACTTATTTACTCTGCATTTAAATTGCAGTTCCTACAGCTGTTTGGCATTTGGCCACATACGGATCCTATCCCGTATGAATTCAATACTGAACCCAAATTTTGTTCCCTTGACAAGGCTGGGCAGCTTCATACAGACTGGAAAATCTGATAAATGCTTGCATTTTAGCATTAGTGATGCGGACTTGATCGTCTAGATGTATGACTTGTGCCAGATAATAAAATTTTAAATATTTTATCAAGATTTTCATTTGGTGGATGATAAAATGTGCAAAAATGTCTCTTACAGACTTCTGTCCACACACACACACACACACACACACACACACACACACACACACACACACCTTGGCAATATGTCCAAAAAACAACAATAGATTTTTTCATATTGTTTGGTATTAATATTTATCATTAAATATTAATAAAACATTAATCCACTTATTCAGGAGACCTAGCTATTAACTTAATTAAATGCATGGTTGCAAGATAAAACTTCTAATTTATTGATTTAATTAAATCTTTTAAGTTACAAACATTATTTTGATACTTAATACTGTGTATGAAATTGTAATAACTTAATCAAATGGTCTTGATAATTAAAAAAAAGTCAATTAAAAAAAGAATTGTGTATGCTACAAATTTATGCTAAAAATTTTAAACGTCAGTGAGCCAGATGCATTTCTTAGAAGTTTAACTTTTTAAAATTTGAATTTTTTAAAAATGCTTTTAGAAGTTTTAGAAAGCTCTCTTGTGCAAAATGCTGCAAAATCCTGCAAAATACGCAAAACGGTCAAATGTCCATCTAGCATGTTTACTTAGAAAAACAATGGAAAAGCAATGTAAAATGCAAAATACAATGGAAAATACATTTTGTGAGAACAACCTCTTACTGTCACATGTCTGGACTGTCTGTGTTGTGTTTTGGCCCTGTGTCAGTTCCTGTTTTTCCTTTTTTGGTCATGTTCCTGTTCTCGTTGTCTTATTAGTTGATTCCCCGCACCTGTCTGCCCCTCGTTATCCTGAGTTTATAAGCCCCAGTCTGTTCAATTCATGTTTGCCGGGTCTACTTGTTGAATGTCTTCCTTGCCTGTGCTCCCCATTTGGATTATTAAGGACTTTCATTTTGTGAATTCTCCTTGTCCCATCCTGTAAGCAGAGTGTGACACTTACATGAGTGGAGGGACCTGAAAATATTATAGAAACATTTGACTTAGTAAGCAGTATGCAATCACCTAAAAACCACTTACAACATCCTAGCAATTGCATAGCAAAACCCTGTAAATTAAAATATTTTTATTATATTTTCTATAGAAAATGTAAAATTTGGTTGTATTCACCATTTCACATATGTCTACATGTCTGTGATGTTTTCAGTGGACCAAAACCCAAACTGAGCTGAAACATGACTTTGGTAGTCGCATCTGTCTGTAACATTCAAACCATCCAACCTAACAGTATCATTAACTGGTCCTTATTTAAATGAATGAATACCATATTTTAAAATTCATTGATGCAGCCTGGAGATAAATGGTGTTATTAGATCTTTTGAATTATTTAAAGATAAACACAGAGAAAATAGATTTAGACATGGTTTACAATGATACTTTCATTCCTGAATCATTTAAGCCATTTGTGCTCCCTTGATATACACTTTAAAGACTAACAGAACTCAGATTTTTCCTCACTGCTTTTGAGGCTGTTTACAGTTAAGTATCGATCTATCCTGTCGTTCTCTAACTGCAGTCGAGTGAAGTGTTCTGTTGTAAACTTTCAGCGTAACCTCTAAAATCCCATTTGGCAGGAGAAGTGTTTTTATAACTTTCAGGTTGCAGTAGCATAGGCCGCCTTGGACCTTTGCCTGAGTGAGAATCTTTCAGCACCTGTTAAAAAAAAGTTAGTGCTTGTCTTTCTTCTCAATGTGTAAATGTGCGTGCGTTTGAGCCTGCATGCTACCAATGTATGTGTGTGTGGTTTTCTTCATAGCCTTAAATTGCACACATAAAGAAAAGGAAAATACATGAGCTTGTAAGCTAATTATGATCGTTAAACAGAGTTATTTCGTGGTACTGAGCAATTAGACATACAGCCTTGCCTTTAATTAATGTTTTTTTTTTACTGTTAAGTCAGGGATTACAAAACTTTTTTTTGCCAGCCGAACCCCTTTGGCCTAAAATATTTATCTGAAGTACCCGTGAGATTTTAAAGTTAATATTTCAATCATTTAAGAACACATTCACATGTTCACAGATTTCTGATAGTTTTCATATATATCTTTATTTCATGTGATAATATATTTCATATATGGATATTTCATATATGTACATATATTACATTTGTGTATGGGATACACTCTTTTTTCTAAGTCATTCTTTCTAAATCTTTCTTAAAATCGAGTTGTTGCATTTTGAGAAAACGTTATAGATTACTGTTTAATGACAGGTTGACCACTTCTCAACACAGACATTTTATTTTTAAACCACATCTTATCAAATCATAGAAGATTATCGTTCATTTAAACAGATGAAAAACAGTTGATTACTGGTTGAAAGTTCAATGCTCTGGTGACGTACTTCATAGATCCAGATGTGTGCTGTAAGCATTGCGCTCTGTAAAACTCTTCCCATTGGTAGACAATTGAGAAGGACAGCAGGTATTACAACAAGCTTACTTATCTGTTCAGTGTATAAAATATGTGTATTTGTTTTGTTTCTCTCAATCTCTAAAACAGGGTTATTAGTTTGTGTCCTTCATGGATTCAGCATGTTTTGTTTTGTCTGTGGGAACTATGAAACGGAAATACTATGGGTTGTAGTCTTTTTTATTACCTCTGTAAAACTGGGTTTGTTGAATTTACTCAGAGTTTACAGCAAATGGCTTCATGCTTTTAGGGGGTCGACATTAATTTGCCTTTTGCTCAACACAACAGACATGAGCAAACCACTTCAGTAGTCCAAAGAGATCCAGTGACGTTTGCGCTATGTATCCTCATTATATGTTCAGTAGTGTTCTCAAATGTGTCATATAAATCAGTGTTTATCAGTAGCCTATTTATAAATGTTTTAAGGATTGAGACTAAATGCAAAGAGGTCTGTAACGAGAGCGAGTTAATGAGACAGATATGCTATATTTATGCAGTAGGGGAGCATTTAATCAGAACAGCATTGCTAAAATCCTTCTTGTTGATATTGAGCCAAAAATCCATTTAAATGTGTTTTAATAGCAATGACTGGCTTCAATGAGCAATTACTGTGATTAGAGCCTGCTGTTTCTCTGTGGATTGTCTTAAAGATTCTTAAATGAGCCTGGAATGATCCTTAATGGTCTTAATGCAAATCAGTCTCCCAGTATTAGACAAAAAGGGAATAAAAGATGTTTATTAAAATAATACACTAAAACTAAAAATCTTTTCTCCAAAAATAAAAATAAATAATTAAATGAATAAAAATTGATGAACATTTCAATTGATGAACATTTGACAGTGTGTGGCTCTTAAATGTATGGCTTAAAAATTGGGAATTAATTCCAATCTCAATACTATTATAGTTTTTAATTAATATTTTGAATTTATTTTATTATTATTATTTTTTTTTTTGCATTTAAATTTTGAGTTAAAGTTTTAGTAATTTTGATGATTTTTGTTATTTTTAATGTATGTCTGTATAATTTATATAGTCTTTTTTTATTTCGGTTTTTGTTTAGTTATTTTAATACATTAAGTTAAACTAAACAAAAATGAGAAATGTTGCCTTTTCAGGTAGCAGGGAAAAAAATCAATTAACATTGATTTTATTTATGGTTTTAGTCTTAGTTTTAGTTAACTATAACAACCCTGTCCCAATCTCATGATATTCAAGAATGCAGTTTGCTCTTCCAGGTTCATATGTTAAAAAATGTCAAACATCAGGTCCCAACTATCCATATATATATATATATATATATATATATATACACACCTTTCTCCAGATGTTGTGAATAGCTCTCACTGTGCATTGGTGAACACTCTTAACCACAAAATTTCTATGGTATGCAGTCAGCCAATATCTTTGAGTATTTGCGGTCCCAGAATCCCCAGACTGTAAGGTTTAGCTCTTAAGTGTGTATGAATGTTTGACAGCAAACCCTGTGGTAAACCACCGTACAAAATGCGATAATTATTACATTTAACCTTATGATACCTGCTGTTTGGTATTGCAGAAGTTATTTGTTTTAACCCTTGTGTGTGTGGAAGGTGTTTTGACCTCATAGAAGGTGAATTAGAGTCATCTGTTCCTCCCTGTGGACATCAGATGAGCTGTGGAGGATAATACTCTGTCAACAGGTGGAGGAAAACAGAAAACGATCCCGTCCTGTGTGGTAGAATAATTGTCCAGTATATTTAGTAACTTTGCTATGCTGACAGATTGTCAGCTGTTGTCTGTCTAAGATTTATTCTGACTGTTTATTGGACACTCAGTTCAAGATATTTTAAGCCTATCGAAGGCATCTGAAATGTGTGAAAGTTCTTATTTCTTGTTCATCATGGGCATAATAATGGCTAATTTTCGAACTTGCACTATCAGTCAAAGATTTGGACACTTGATAGAATCTTCAATAATCTTGAAAATTACCTTTTCTTTTGATCTCATGGCATAAATACTTTCGTAGTCATATAAAAATTGTGCCTACACATGAATTTCTTTAAGATCTTAATATATACACTGACACAAAAATACTGACTGAAAATAATGACAACTTGCAGTTTAGTAAGTGAGTCAGATGTTGATTCACTAACCGATATGATTGTTAACTTTTTTGGTAAAAAATGATTCAAAATCAATTTCTGGCCAAGTACATAACCGGTGAAAATTCTTATTTGGGTCTTACTTCCAAGATGTAGAATCCGTGATTCTGAGGTACAGTGAATATCCACACCGGCTTTTTTTTTTGTAATATTACAATATGATTTATTTTTGACTTGCAATGTGTTTGCACAATATATTTTGATTGTGTATAATATTAAATTGTTTGCATGGTGTTAAGTATTTAAAAAAAAAAAAAAACTTTTCAAAAGTGGATTTATGGTCTTCTGGTGACGGTGGGGATGATGGTGTTTATAATATGTCTCACATGTCAGCATTGAGCACATGCCTCCTGCAGGCCTCGCTGGACAATTAGACCAATGCAACACCCCCTCCCATTCCCCTGCACCCCTCCTGAACCCAATATCCCGCTGTCCACACCCCCTCTCCGCTCTTTAAGGACCAGACCTCCATCAGTGCACAGGCTGTATCAGATGACCTCATTACCCTGGCCTCTCCTCTAAGGATTCAGCTACTGCTAACTGTCCATCAGCAGTTCACCATTTACAGCCCCAACTGTGAGACAGCGGTGGGCGATTGCGCAATTGTGCTGTGCGCTGAGCAAAACAATAAAACATGATGGTTTTAGGATGTTTACTCCTGGTCATTTTAGACTGAGTGGCTCACTTCAAGAAAATGCAAACAGACAGTTTGGAGTTTGGATTCATTAAACAGTTGCACCACTTGCATGTGGTATTTCAGAATAAAATATTGTGTGTTATTCGACAAGCACCTGCAATCCAGTTTAACCAGGAACTAAATGTGCGGTAATCACTTTAAATGAGCTCATAATCATTTAAAAAAGTCCTTATTTGAATATTTTCTTTAGATAAACGTGTGCTAAAACAACAATCCATATATATTCGCTCTGAGAGATTGAGCAAGTTCATTTAGTGAAACATCCATTAGACTGTTTCAAACAGTAACGGTAAGTTTTTTTGAATGAGATTCATAAGAGAGTGTTCATGAAGTGGACTACACTGGTCACGCTGGATGTTTTGTATTCACTTAAAAAAAGGCTAATAAGATTATTTTTTCATGAATTTACAGTGGTTGGACTGTATGTTCTTGATTTATTAAGAATAACTGGCTTATATGAATCATTTATTCATGTGTTTGATTCACTAAAAGAAAAAGTAATTTGTTTGTGAATCAGACGACAAGGTTGTGCTGTTTGTTGCTGATTCACTGTAAAGAACCAGTTCATGAGAGTTATTTGTTAATGAATCAGACCAAACTAAATGTGCTGTGTAGCCATGCACATTAAATGAGCTCATAATCATTTAAAAAAAATAATTGTTTAAAAAAAATCTGAATTGATGAAGTGATACTAACAGTTGCAAGTAAAGTGTGTCTGCATCCTGCACAATCTAGCACACATTCGCATATTTTCATTAGTTAATCAATGTTAAATCAGGAAGAGAATACATTCAATTCACTCTTGGTGAACTCCTGCTTTGGTATTTAGTCTCAGGTTGGACAAAGGTCAAAATCAGGATTTTGTCCATTTCCAAGGCAATTCAACATGTCTTTGAGATTTGGAAATTATGCATTGCTGTTCCTTCAAGATAGCTTGTATTTGCAATTTTTCTGAAAAGAAAAAAAAAGTGTTTTAAAAATAAATTAAATAGAAATAAAGTAAATA
This sequence comes from Spinibarbus caldwelli, assembly GCA_039654775.1. Classification (NCBI taxonomy): domain Eukaryota; kingdom Metazoa; phylum Chordata; class Actinopteri; order Cypriniformes; family Cyprinidae; genus Spinibarbus; species Spinibarbus caldwelli. Next base: position 19,629,166 of record CM077246.1, on the reverse strand, counting down.
AAACTGGTCTGGAATTTAGTTGCCATTGCATCTTTCTCTCTCAAAAAAAGGTACAAAAGCTATTAGTGGGGAGGTGCCCTTTCAAAAGGTACATCTTTGTACCTTATTTACCTCTAAAAGGTGCATATTAAATAGTACATTAAAAATGCATATTAGTACTTGAAGTGTACATATTAGTGCCTAAATTTTAGCACCTTTTTAGTACGTTTTGAAAGGCTGCTGTCGCAGTGACAGCTTAGTGTTGAGCAAAGATCAAATCAAATACTTCTGGGGTGTCCTTCAACAGCCACTGAGATGAATGCTAACTGATAACTTTCTCCAGGTATAATAGAAGCCTTTGATGCTAACCAGCCAAACCTTGACTCCTTGTATGGAAGAAAGCAGGAAGAGCAGACGTCTCCCTGATTTGAGCATGCAGTCTTCATTAAATAAAAAACATAAAGAGCTGACAGAAAGTGAGCAAAACATGAAAACAGACAGATCCGGATCAGTGGATTTGAGCAGCGTCTTAATTGAATACAGTGGAAAGAGCAGACAAGCTCATCATCAGAACATGCAGTCTTCATTAAATCAGTAAAAACAAGAACGGATTTCCTTAGAACAATTAAATGAGCATCTGATGAAATCATACGGCACTTTAAATGATTCTTAAATCACTCATTGATATGTCTAATTGGTTTGACTTGTCAGGGGAAGTTCTCAAACAACATTTGGTGCAGATTTGAACAGGCTTTTGGGCTTTGGCTTGGCTGTCTTTCATTAATGTGCCATATTTTCATAAGAGCTTCCAAGTGGTTGCTAAGACCCAGACTTTTCATGCTAATGAACCCTGAATAAATGGTTGAATCTGAACAATTCATAAGTCTTTCTTTTCTTTTCTGAAGACATTGTGAGTTGTTCTTGACTGTAGAAAACTTGTGTTTGCCAGAGCTTGTGTGTGTGTGTGTGTTTTTAATAGTTTGCATTGACTTCCTAATTTTGATTAATTTCTGGCAGATTTCAGTTATACTGTCCAATTGTCTTGCATACAGAATACATTCTCATGCTGTAAATTGTACCTTTTACAGTTTTTTAAATCACTATGACAATTTCAATACTTTTAACAATTTTCCTAAACTCTTAACACAGTTAGCACAACATACGTTTGTGCAGGCTGTACAATTAACACATTTCTTGTTGCTTTGACACAAAATGCATACAGTTAACAAATTTTAAATGCTTGAACTTCTTTTACACACAACCTCAACCAAGACCAAAACAATGTAATTTTACTTTCAAATTTTCAAATGCTTTCACACTGTATGTCAGAACAGATAACATCATGTTCTAAACCTAACTGATAGGCTAAAGTCAAAGTGAACAGCTGTTCATATTGTGAACTGAAACACAAATATGTCCCCTGTATTTTATTCCATTTCTAATGAGAAACAGCTGATTCAAGTTATGCAAATATATAAATTACAGCTGATTCTCGGAAACACACTCAGGTGTTGAGGTTCTTTGAATTGCATGACCATATGATATACAGTAAAAGAGGACCTCTTTGGGCTGATCTTGTGTGGAAAAGTGCACTCCTGCATAAATGTGAGATTTTAGAAGATCTGCACCAAAGACTGGTGACAGAGAAAGGGGACAGGTGGGAGACCACTTGTCAATATATGTGATCACATGGAACAATGTGGCAATCCACCATTCCCAGTGCAGTCAGAGCCTGGTTTGACAACCATTTGAGAATGATGTCTCTTTTCTTTGCCCCTTACTCCCCTTTCCTTGACAAGACATCACAGCTGAACAATACCAGGAAGGATAAGGCATACCAAAAGATTCTTCCCAAGATGCCTTGCCAGAGAAGTTATCAGGTGTGATATGGATGAGAACATGTGGCCAAATGCAGAAGACTGGGCAGATTAGAAGGGCAGATTGTTTGTATATTTTGTATTTTCACATAATAAATGAGAGCTATATTGCATTCCCCCCCCCCCCCCCCCCCCCCCCCTTCTGCAGCAAAATAAACAAAAATACATGCATTTACTAAACCTAACAAAACAAAACTGTAGAGAGGCTTCAAAAGAAACTGTAGTGTAAACACACAATTTATGATCAATGGAATATGCTGTCTATTACTGTGAGGTCAGGCCTGACACCTAAAACAATGCAGTTTCTGTAATTCCATTTGATGTTAGTGTTTATATGATATTGTGTTTTGATTGACTAAATGTTCCTGTTGGAAGAGAACACGTGTTAGTGTTTAGGAATAATAATTTGATTTTGAGACATGTTTGCAGTGTTTTGGTAGATATAGTGTATTGTGTTCGTGTATTATTGTATTTTGAAAATTAGTGTTAGAGTTTAGTTTGCAATGTGTGATTTTGAACTGTTTTGTCAGTTGTGTGTTGTAGGTGTGTTGGTGCGATAAGAGTTTAGGAAAAATTGTTAGAAGTATTGAAAAAACTGTCATAGCGATTGTAAAAACTGTAACTTGGTCTATTACACAAATAAAACATTATAAATTAACAAAAATAACTAACCTGCAGTTCAAATGCTATTTGCTTTATCAGATAAAATAAACACAACCAAAAACTGCTCTGTGTGACCAACTTAACTTATTAATTTATTTAAAGCTGCAGTCCGTAACTTTTTTGGGTTAAAAATGATCCGTAATCAATATTTGAACAAGTACGTAACCAGCCAGTATTCAAAACTATCGCCTTACTTTAGCCCGATTCACAACGGTTAGCTTATAATAATGTTTTCTAATTTGAGTGGCGCGGGTAGGTTTTCATGGGAAATTCGAGCATGGCACTGCGTCATTATGTCACATCTGTAAACATAAAGAAGTTGTCCCGGCTACTAGGCTATCGCATGTGAGGATCCTGCAGGTGGCGGATCATTTATAGCCTTTTCTCACAGCAGCTAGAATAATTAAATGTATAATTTTGATGGCGGATTGTAATCCAGAAAGGATTATGTGTTTATGAAACACGTGAATGAAATTAAATTATATTCCAGTTTTAAATATGCTTCTGATTACAGATAGCCTGGGATTACACAAGATTTGTATTTTAAAGAAAACCAGTTCGAAGGGAGCATAGTTTGCTTTTTGGGTTAAAAGAATTTCTTAATATGAAATTCGAATGGTATGACAATTAGAGATTAGACTGTACAGAAATTGAAATCTACACGCTAATACATACTATACTCATTGTCACGCAATGCTGATGTTGTTAACATTAATAATTTGAGAATAAAATATTACAATAATAATAATTTGCACGGTTAGATGTGATATGAACTAACCGATCGTTCGATTTAATTACCATTGGTAGCGCAATTTATTGTAATGCTTTTTTCCTCAGTTGGTCAGAACAAACGTGGCAGACTTGTTACTTACTTGTTCAGATGACAGTATATGGTGAAAATTCTTATTTGGGTCATATATTCCAAGACGTAGGCTAGAATCTGTGATTCCTGAGTACAATATCCACACTGGTGCGGTGACTGACAGACTTGACACACATACTCCTCAAAACATTACATTAATCCGCGCTGGAGCTATGCCAGAGTACAACCCCACGCAAGGAAGATAATTCTGCAAAAAGCTGCAATTCCAGGTTTTCAAACAGAGATGGCGACAAAGAGGCAAAACTTACGGACTGCAGCTTTAACTTTATTTAAATTAATTTAACTTTAAATTGGATTTACGTCAATTACATTGCAATGTGTATAATTATTATAAAATCATATGTAACAAACACATGAAGAATCTATATATTGGCTTCAACAGATTCACAAGTTTATTATATGAAACATCCTTTTGACTGATTCAAACAGTAATGGAGGTCTTTTTGAATTATTCAAGGACAGGTTAATATAAATTATTTGTTTCTGAATAGAGTTATCATACTGATTTTGCTGTATGTTTTTGAATCACTAAAAAGAACTGGAGTAATTTGTTCATAAATTGGGCTACACAGTTTGTGCTGTATGTTTTTGATTCACTTTAAAGAATCAGTTCATTAGAGTCTTTTGTTCATTAATCAGATTACACTGGTTGAGCTGTATGTTACGTAGTTTGGCTTGTGTTTTCTTGCCGTTACTTCATGGCACATATCCTGTTATCTCATCACATTAAATTCAGACTGCAGCTTATTTCCTTGAAGCTTTAAATTCAGCAGTTTGTTTTGATTCATTTTAGTCTTGACTGACAGGCAGTGCAGTTCAGTCCAGCTGGCCCCTGTTTACGTCATTGCCGGAATGCCAAGGTCACTATCAGGCCTCAGTTGCTCCTTGTTTGGACTATTTTAAACTGATTGTCCGGATCAAGATACGGTGTGTTTCAACCACTGCAAGCAAGAATCTCATTTCTAATTTTAGAGTTTAGTGATGTTGATTCCCCTCTGCGGCTTGAGACTGCACCCGGTTGAACATCAGGGCGTTAAACCCATCTCACGCTGACTGGTGCTGGTGAGTGTGGATCGTCACCTCCAGGGTTAGAGGGATGTATTTGGAACCGTCACGAAACGGATTATGAAGTCTGAGACTCCACAGCCGTCAGTCCCTGAGGGAGATTAAAAGATCCAAAGGTGGCGGCCCGGACAGGAATCTGACACAGAAGGGGAATGATGAGAGGGGGGTCTGTGCTGGTTGTTGCAGCATGAGATGTTAGGAATTAACGTACGCCGTGACGTTATGAACATCCTCCTCTTCCTACTGGGTATCAGTTCTTTGACTGCTTCTCCAGTGACTGACGGACAGTGTAGCACCTGGTGTAAATATATAAATGAGCTCAGTTTAGTATGTAGTGCCTGTGGTTGCTGACAGCTATAGGGGATAAAAATATGTGAAGCACTCACTGGATTTAACACTGACTGCATGTAACGAAAGAATAAACCGGCTTTTATGTGATATCTGAACCGTTCCAACATCACTTCCCTTTCTTTACCAAAAGTGGTACTTTAATAAATTGTTCTTAGCATTTAATATCTGTGCAGTGAATACGAGCACCATCCTCATTTTTGTGGAAAGGCACTGATAATAGAATAAAATCTTTGAATAAAATCAGCCAACTAATGCTGTCAGGAACACTGTTCTTATGATTGCTGCAGAATATAACATGTATTTTGTGAAAACTATGCAGATATTGTGTATGCCAAAACATTTGCTAAAATGTGCAATATGCAGCAGAAAATAGTGAATTTTTTCCCCACATCTTGGTTGATTATTTGATTGAACTGCCAAGCGTTGAGACTTTTTATTTTATTTTATTTTTTATACAAAATATTGAATTATTATTATTACTTAATTCTTTTTGTATTGGTTAGAATTGTTTATTTTTATTGGTTAATATTATTTATTTTATTATTTAAATTATTCTTAATTATTATATTATATTTTATTATTTCTTTTCTTTTCTAAATTATACAAATTATAATGATACTGTTTGAAATTGTTATTTTTGTGTAGTTTGTGCTGTTTAACATACTATTTAAAAAAAAAGATAGTTTGGATTTCACAGTATGCTAATATTGCATCTGATCATATCCTAATTATACCTATTTATTAGAAAAAGGAAAAACTAAACAAAACAAAAACAAAAATGCACCTTGTTTGCATTACATGTACTATATTTCAATGACCACATACCATACCCATTTGAGGTTTTTTTTTTTTTTTTTTTTTTTTTTTTGGCTGTCTTGCGCACTTTACAGGATTATTTGTCTACTTAGTAACATGTCAGATGAAAAACAAAGAGCTTTGGGGTTTGAAATGCTTGTTCCTCCAAAAACCTCAGCCTTCTTGCCACCCACTCTGTCTTAAGATCTCTCAGATTACAACAGACCAATCGTTAATTTACTCACAGCGAAAATGTTAATAAATGAAGCGCTAGCAGTTTGTTAGTCATTTTTTAAAATAGTACTCTGTCATAGCAACAGTTTGGTAAACCATTCAAGCATTTTTCTCAATTGAAGGACGCATTTAAAGACTTGCCACAGGGCCAGATGTCATAAACAATTGCTAAACTTTTATTCAGATTGATTTGATTCCTGACTCACAAAATGAAATGATCAACTGATTATTTCTGCATGAGCAGAGATGATTATCTGATTTTCTGCTGAATTTGCCTAATGCTAAAACACATTATGGGATTGTATGTAAGCTGTAACAGGACTGTAAATGCTGCTCAATGCTCTTCAAGCCTTGTGAATCCACCAGTCTGGTCGTTTTGACACTGATAAGCTCATACCGCACAGAACGGTGCATCCTGTCTCCTTGCGTGTGACCAGAAAGCACTTTTAACAGGAAAACAGTCTTTCGTGAGCAGTGCGTTTATAGGCTACCAAGGTAAGCGTGAGAGGGAAAGTGTTGTGTGTGATCCTCTGTTTGCATGCATCCACTACACGCAAGCAGAGACGAGGACTATATTGAGATGTTTCTGTCTGTGTTGATAATTGCCACTTGGTGTGGTAGTTAGATAAAGAATGTGTGGAATGCTGGACCAAAACACTCAGGCCACCTAGTTAGTTTCAATTTTAGTTTGTTACTTTATATTTAAATCTTTTATGCATCTTAGTAATTTAAAGAAATGCAATTTTTTTTACCAAAACAAAAAAGTTTTAGTGTAGGCAAAAACTGAAAATAAACTTTATTTAACAATAAATTAAATAATCAAATTTATTTAATAAACATCCAAATAAAACTGAATTGAATACAATCATTTAAATTGCGCATAGGTTTTAAATCAACATTGATTTTAATGACATGTTTCTCCAATTGATTGTTTAAATATAAATATTTAAATGGTGGATGCATAAAAAACTTGCTTTCATGACATTTATTCAAACATAAATAAAGACATCACTAACATGTAAAATAAAAATATAATAAATATGTAATGTAGTGTATATATTTAGCAAAGTACTTCTCAAGTTATTTTTTTCCAGCTTAATAATGAGCTATGGACATTTAATGGCTTTCCTATTAAGTAAACGTAGCTTCACATGACATTGTTAACATTGTTGTAATGGTGTTTTTCTACAGTTGAAAGACTGAATGAGCGACATGTACTGTTTTTTTTTTTTAATGTACTGTTCCTATACAATGTACATTCATGTTTATTTTGTGCTATAACTGCTAGTAAAGAGAAAGAGATTACTGGTGCCTGTGCGCTCTGTGCTGCTGCTTGAACTTCAGGTGGCTAAAGCAATCTGTCACACCACTTCAAAAAGTGCCAAAATGACATTTGTTGTTAGAAATTGTTCTGAATTTGGAAGATGAGACTTTGTTTCATATCAAAAGCACAAAACTTATTGTGATTATTGAATGGCAGGCATGCTACAAGTAGCCTAATGTTTAGTTTTGTTCACATATTAACAATAACAGCATATATCTATCTTGTGTTTTAAATCAATCTACATCGGAGAAGCTCAAATGAAATGTCACTGTTTCGCCAATGATTTTGGCTCACCAAAATTATTTCAGCCAAAACTGAAATTTTGAAAAGTTTTTTTTCCCCCTGGTTGCAGCAAAGTTGGTTGCCATGATCATAGCAGATGTTTTATTTGTGTTTTAAATGTTACTATTATTATTAAATCAGATGTCAGTTACGCTTCATTTAAGCATCAATTTAGTCTCAGATGTTTCTCTTAAATTTTTTAGAGACATAACAATAAACATCAAGAAGACAACTGTTTAGCAATTAAATGAATAATAGTTTTGGTCTTGGAAGAATTAGATGAAAAGTGTTGTCCATATTGAACTTATTGAACATATCTTGGCATGTTTTCTCTCAGAAACGTTTCCATTTGCTCTTCATTTAATCAAATTGAAAGTATTTGAAAGTGCTTTAGCTTTACATATGAACTTCAAAGATTCAGAGTGCTAAAAACACAAACTGTGCTATTTTTAATTACTCAAATTTAATTACTCAAACTCTGCTGTTCTCTGATAAATGTGAAGTTGTGGCCAACATTTGGGTGTGTGGACAGAAAAGCGTGTACTGTGATGATTAGTCAAAGGCGAATAATGGACCTAGACGTCAGCATGTCCATTGATGGCCTTGTATGCCAAGACAAGTGTTTTGAACTTGATCCTAGCAGAGATTAGAAGCCAGTGGAGTGAGTGTGACATGACCTGACATAAGAGGCAGCATACCATAGTTATATAACTGAGGACAATATGATTGGAAATTCAAATATCTGTTCAGAAATTCCTAAGAGCGTCTTTCAATTTGGTTGTAATAGAGATTGGGGTTCTCTGGGCTTCGTCCATCTCCGCAACTTTTGCTTGATGGTGTGAGTTTGATGCATTTGGCATCCAAAGAAATTTACATTGCATCATGCATTTCCTGGGAATGGAACCCATGATCTTGGTGTTGTCATTGCCATACTGAACAGGAACGCTAGATGCTTGCCTAATATTCTGCGTAAGAAGTGTTCACTAAAGCCATCTTCAGATGTGAAAAGCTAGTAGCACTGAAGCTGCCGTGGCATGTAGCAGCTGGGAATTATGGTACAAGCTGTTCTCATACCATCTCTTACTTAACCTTTCCTCCTTCTCTCTCTCTTTCGTTGTCTCTCTCTTTTTTCTCTACCTATTTTTGTACATAACCGGTCAAAAGTTTGGAATTATTAAGGTTAATGTTTTTGAAAAAAAGTCTCTGCTCACCAAGGCTGCATTTATTTGATCAAAAATACAGCAAAAACAGTAATGCTGTGAAATATACCTTAACCCTAAAGGAAAATGTTTTAGATTTTTAGATTAAATAGAATTATTTTAATTTATAACTACTTATTTTGGTCACACTTTATTTTAAGGTCCAATTCTCACTATTAACAAACCATTAACTACGGCTTTTGTCTCAATAAACTCCAGAATATGTGCTTTATAAGTAATAATAAACAGCCAATATGTTAATAAAAGGCATGCTAATAAGCAACTAGTTAATAGTGAGAATTGGTCCCCTATGCTAAAGTGTTACTCTTATTTCTTATGTATTTTATTTGTGAAGTTATGAGTGTCTCCAAAGGGAGGTTTTGTCAGTTTTTTTTCCCCTCTTTCGACCATATGGCAAAGCATGTACATGGACATACACCGAGTCCAAGGTCATCCTGTCCATTTGGGTGTGGGGACAGCTGTCCTGCACTCATTGAGGACAGAGTTTGGCTTCCTCTCAAGACAGTTTTGAACAGCGGCCCCTTACAGAGGTCAGTAAACTCTCATGCCACTGACAGAGTCTCTTCAACTGCTGATCAAAGTGTTGGTTTAATATGCTATGAAATCATGTTTTTCCACACACACAAAAAAAGTTATTTTTAAAATTGTGATTTTGGTGTGCAATATCTCATTATATGTATCTATAGAGTGGGCTCCTAAATTCTGAGATGAGTAGGTTATTTCAAAATTTATAATATTTTGTTTTCATTACCACACACACACACACACACACACACACACACACACACTTGAATTTGTGGTTTACGGGGACTCTCCATAGGCGTAATGGTTTTTACACTGTACAAACCGTATTTTCTATTGCCCTACACCAACCCTACACCTAAACCTACCCCTTACAGGAAACTACTGGCAATTTTTGAATTTCATAAAACACCGTTTAGTATTTTTTTTAAGCCTTTTATTTTATGGGGACACAGGAAGTGTCCTCATAAACCATGTTTACGTTGTAGTACCCATGTCATTATACACATTTGTGTCCTCGTAAACCAGATATACCAGTACACACACACACACACACGTTTGTTTTTGTGAAAAGTGGGGACATCCCATAGGCGTAATGGTTTTTATACTGTACAAACTGTATGTGCTATTGCCCTACACCTACCCTACACCTAAACTTAGCCCTCACAGGAGACTGTGCATTTCTACTTTCCCCCCCAAAAAACTCACTCTGTATGATTTATAAGCATTTTGAAAAGTGGGGACATGAGGTAATGTCCTGAAAAGTCACCTTCACCTTGTAATACCTATGTCATACCTGTGTCATTATACAAATTTATGTCCTCATTTGTCACAAAAACGCGCGCGCACACACACACACACACACACACACACACACACACACAACTTGTTAAACCATGAAGACCATAAAAATATTTTGACATAACATTTCATGCAGATTGCTCACCCTGTATTTATGGCAGCATCAGTAAGCCATGTTGTTTAGCCTGGCACTTCCTTTATGTTGTCCCATGGCAGAGGGGGGTTTAGTTGGCCAGACATTATTTAAATATACACAATGAACGTATTGAATTACCAACAAAGTGTGACTTCGTCTTCTCTGTGTGAATTCCGCAGTGAAATGTCCTGCGTTTGTGTCATACACATCCACTCACTGTGGTGAGAAAGCTCAATCACCTTGACCCTGTGCACTCATACCGCATGTTTACGGGCTTCCTGTATGGTGGGTTTGCCTTAATCAGGGGTCGTGTTTTGATACTGCCTGAAAGGCTGCAGTTGTGGCCGGAGAGGTTAATGAGGATCAGGGAATGGAGGTTTTTCCAGAGGACTTTCTCACGTGTCAGCAGCTGTATAGTGTCACACCAACATATGATGATGTATGAAATCTCCAATGCACCATAGGGGGATCCAACTCTACTTTCCTTTTTTTTTTTTTGGTGTAATAATAGAGCTTGGCATGGAATTTATTATTACTGGAATTTGTTATTGAAGATTTTTTTTTTTTTTTTTTTGGTGTGAGAAATATATATAATACTCTTCAAAAATTTGGGGTTGGTAAGACTATTTAAGTCTCCTATACTCAACATGGCTGCATTTATTAGATAAAAAATGCAGAGAAAAGTGAAATATTATTACAATTTAAAATAACTGTTTTCTGTTTAATACATTAAAAAATGTAATTTATTGCTGTGATGGGAAAGCTACATTTTCAGCAGTCAGTACTTCAGTCTTCAGTGTATGTTGTGCTGCTTAATATTTTTTGAAACCGTACATATAAATCTGTTAATAAATAACTATAAAAAATTGTAATTTAAGAATTCATCAGGAGTGTTAGGTCGTATTTTGTGCACTTTTTGCATAAATATGCTTTAAATTTTAGAGTACAATTACATGTGTGTATATGGTTTTAAGAATTGTTTGATTGGCAGTGTGGGCCTCAGGAAACAATTCTCTCTGTAAATTTGTGTCAGACAGGAGGTACCAGCTCATAAAACCCTGAGCTTACAGCCTCTAGCATGCTACACACAGAAACACACACATACACACATTGTGCAATACCCCTGCAGAGATCCTCTGCCCTCAATAGACAGGAGCCCTGCCCCAAAAGGAGGAAGTCGTGAGCTCATTAAAGTTAGAAGTTAATGATGTGGTTCTTCAGGCCGTTGCTAGGGGGCTCAGACGAATAAACAATGATTCAAAATATGTCTTTCAAATCCAACATTACACTTTTATATAATTTGGAAAGCTCTTTTTTTGTGATCTGGAAATTAGCAGAGAACATTTAAGTGCGTGTTGCATTATTAAATTTGATTTGGAGTATTTGGTTGTTTTTTTGGATGATGTGAATTTGTGATGTGGAAAAAATCTGTTTATTCCTTTTTGTTTAGAATTCATGCCTACAAAATCTCCTCCATCCAAATGCTTGACTGCTTCACATTAAGTCTTTTCTATGAGGCATGACTTGGCCCTGATATTTGCCAAGTTTACACTCAGCATGTTGGCCTATATGTTTAGCTCCAGTAAACATGCTGTTATGTGCTGGCACATGCCATCGTCTTGGTTATTTGAATTGCATGCATCTTGCATAGATGATATCTCTTGCTTTTGAAGTACCAGTTGAATCAAATAAATCCAAGGTTTTGTTGCATTGTCTGAGATCAGATTGAGAGGATCATGGTCCATTAACTGGTGGATTGCGCTGGTATCACTGATCCGTGGCCTGTGCGTGTGGCCAGATGACTGCAGATGATAATCTCTCTGATGGACAATACATTAGTTCCAGCCGTCTGAAGAATCAGCTCCACTGGATCAGTAACACACTGCCTTTTAGTGTCTCATGTTTGTAATATTCAGCAGTCACATGGCAAAAATGACAAGACAGGACTTACAAAGGGTCTGGGGCCAGTTGCATAATCATAGTCACTATGTTAAGACTGTGTCTTAAGAATTGGTTTGACCAAATAACATCTATAAGTATTAATTTTCATATTCACATTAGACAAATTTATCTTTTTATGTAACTGATATTAAAAAGTTATTACCAGTCTTTTAGAAAAAAATAGATGACTAACTTTTACGACTAGTCTAAACAGTTTATGCAACCTGAACCTGGTGTGTCATGATGCTTCTTACTGGTAATTTCTTAGATGGCCAGTAGTTAATTTATGAAAGCTAATAAGACACACTGACCTGTTGATCATCTCAGTCAGACAGCTGCAACAGATGCTCAGACCAACAGCATGACTGCAACTGTGACTGTGATATAAACAAGACGTTAATTTCATATAATTTACATTTTAGACACAATAGTGCCATTTACTTTTTTCTAGCAGAATCACCAAAAAGCCAAAACACCAAAGTACAAAATACAGTTTTAGTATTTTGTTCTCAAATGAATCATTGTTTTTCAAGGAGTTGAGTGAATGATTCAGTGAGTCACTCATACTGTTGAATTCAGAACTGCATACTACCTTTACTATTTTTTTTTTTTTTTTTTACCATATCTTTCTATGACAGAAATAACAAGAGTAACATGCTATTATGCTGTTGAGAACTCAACAACAGTCACTTGTTTCATTCCTGAATGAATTAGTGGCTTTGAGGGAATTGACTGACTAAATGAGTCAGTGACTCCATCATAAAGAAAGACTCGTACTGGCATATTAACGTAATTAATAAAGAGACCAACTAACAGTTGTATAAATAAATAGCCTATCTATAATAAAATCTATAATAAATATGTATATTAAATATATTTACATTAAATATATTTCTATTCTATTCTATATTCTTTATTAATATTTAATTTGTTTAATATATATATATATATATACTTTTAATATATAAAAATATATTAAAATTACTCTTGTTATATTAATATTAAAATATATTATATATTAAAAGTATATATATATATATATATATATATATATATACTTTTAATATATAAAAAATAAAATACAATATACAATACAATAAATAAAAATACATTTCAGTATTGATTAACAAATAATAAAACAGGTGAAGACTTATATAGATTTACTGCATGTACAAATTAAGTTAGTGACTTAATTTAGTTTTTGCAACAGCAACCACTCAGAACTCTTTAACAAATGCAAAGCAACACTCTATCAACCACACTGAAAATGTGAAGATCTCGTCATAAACAGCATTTCCAATTTGCCGGTTGTTACAAACACTAGAAAATCAATGTGCATTAAAAGATCAAAAGACATTTCAACAGGTTTGTGTGTAATAAATAATGCTTGATTTTAAGTCATGTAACGGTTTTAGCTGTTTTCAGACTGCTGTAGATGTGGTACTGTCAGGCTTCATTAATATCTAAACTACTGATACCTGTCCTCTGTCTGCTCTTTAAAAGCAATACATGTCTCTATTTTGGAATGTGTGCACCATGGCCTTTTCTGTCGTTCTATTTAGAAGCATGTGTGAGTGTTTTATGGTGTTTGATGCCATTTCTTCTCTCACTCTGCACACCTGTGCACATCCACTGACAATGTGATTGACAGGTCATTTCATCAACGTGGCACATGTGCGTGATGCTCATCTGATTGACACGGTCAGGCATTTGCCCCGTGCTCCATGCCACCTCCTTTACAGACCTGAGGTCAGTGTATAAAGACAACAGAGGTCTTGAGTGGTCGTAAGGTGATGACACCCCCTTTTTTCATTTTTCACGTGCTGTTTTTGAGGTGGAAGGAGCAGATTTATCAGAGAGTGTAGACAGATGCTCACTGCTCATAATCAACCCCACTAACATCTGACCTCACAGCTGGACTGAGCAGACCACTGGACCAAGAGCCTGATGTGTGTGTCTGTGTGTGCATGAAAGAAAGAATGAAAAAAAAAAAGAGTACTGTTGTTAATAGGAGTGAGGGAAAAATCAGTTCACATATGAATCACAAGTCTATAATCACAGGTCTATTATCGTCTACCGATTTTGCAAAAATTGATTTTGGTAACTGACAATACAGTGCTTGTAAAAACAAATTCATATATCCTCTAACTGAGGCTAAATCACTAAATAATGCAACAGCACAGGTGCATCTCAATAAATTAGAATGTTGTGGAAAAGTTCCTTTATTTCAGTAATTCAACTCAAACTGTGAAACTCGTGTATTAAATAAATTCAGTGCACACAGACTGAAGTAGTTTAAGTCTTTGGTTCTTTTAATTGTGATGATTTTGGCTCACATTTAGCAAAAACCCACCAATTCACAATTGTTCTCAACAGATTAGAATACTTCATAAAACCAATAAAAAAACATTTTTAGTGAATTGTTGGCCTTCTGGAAAGTATGTTCATTTACTGTATATGTACTCAATACTTGGTAGGGGCTCCTTTTGCTTTAATTACTGCCTCAATTCGGCGTGGCATGGAGGTGATCAGTTTGTGGCACTGCTGAGGTGATATGGAAGCCCAGGTTTCTTTGACAGTGGCCTTCAGCTCATCTGCATGTTTTGGTCTCTTGTTTCTCATTTTCCTCTTGACAATACCTCATAGATTCTCTATGGGGTTCAGGTCTGGTGAGTTTGCTGGCCAGTCAAGCACACCAACACCATGGTCATTTAACCAACTTTTGGTGCTTTTGGCAGTGTGGGCAGGTGCCAAATCCTGCTGGAAAATGAAATCAGCATCTTTAAAAAGCTGGTCAGCAGAAGGAAGCATGAAGTGCTCCAAAATTTCTTGGTAAACGGGTGCAGTGACTTTGGTTTTCAAAAAACACAATGGACCAACACCAGCAGATGACATTGCACCCCAAATCATCACAGACTGTGGAAACTTAACACTGGACTTCAAGCAACTTGGGCTATGAGCTTCTCCACCCTTCCTCCAGACGCTAGGACCTTGGTTTCCAAATGAAATACAAAACTTTCTCTCATCTGAAAAGAGGACTTTGGACCACTGGGCAACAGTCCAGTTCCCCTTTCAGTCGGTCACTCCGAGTCACGTCGGATGACCGACGAAATTGGGATCTCGCCAGAGAGACCAATCCACTTCGAGTGTAACTAAACGAGCCAATGGACATTGGCATGCGATTATTGCATCCAGCTGCCGCTGATCACAGCGTGAGCATAAGAGGCAGCTGATGCACCGCATCAATTATCCTTTCGCTTCGGAGCCGAGCGGTAGTGGTTAAAGCTACTGCTCTCCCTTCCAAGAGAGTGTTCTGCGAGCGAGTGCGGGCGTTACGGCGCGGCAGCGGTGGTCACGGTGTCCGGGAGAGAAAGATCGTCTTCCTGCTGACAGCCACACTAGGAGTGTGCGGTGGCCAGCTCCCCTGCGTGCTTCAGCACTAAAAGAGCATTTCTCTGAAAGAGCAATTTCTCTAAAAGAGCAACACGGGTGATCGCGTCTTTTTAAAGATGTCTTTTCACCCGTGCGTTTCTGGGTGTGGTCGTTTCCTGGCGCCTCAGGACGGTCACGATCGCTTCCTCACGTGTCTGGGCATTCAGCACGCTGAGGTGGCTTTCGTGGATGGTTCATGTTCTTCTTGCGGGGACATGACCATCTCGGAGTGCGACTCTGCTATGTCAAACATGGCAGAGTCCCTCTACCTGCCGTGATCCGGCGTGCACACTGGATCCGGTGGAGTTAGAGGTGATTTGAGGATTACGGTGAGGGCTTCCCCAAGTGGAGCTCCTCACCCCTCAAGCACTCCGCAGCCGGTGGAGCTGCCGAAGGAGCGCGCTGGCCACGCGTTTCCTTCGGTGCCCCCTCTGACGACCAGATGTCGATCACCGCATCGGAGGGCGGGCCCTCTCTCTCCGGGGATGACGACCCGGCTGCGTTGCCCCCTTCGGGTGTGGTAGCGTTGTCCGTGCCAGACCCAGAGATGACGGCTATGCTTTCCCGGGCCGCCGAGAATGTCGGGCTCGTGTGGAATCCTAAAAAGCCACCGTGTCCCGATCCTTCGAGGCTGGGCGAGTGGTTCCTCGGTGGGGGTGGCGCTGGTTCTCAGCGCCCCCCTCCGGTGCCATTCTTTCCGGAAGTGCATGAGGAGCTGACAAGATTGTGGAGGGCACCTTTCACTGCCCGAAACACATCTTGTAGTTCTTCCGCTCTCACCACCCTCGATGGTGGAGCCGCTTTGGGGTATGCGGGCATCCCCTCGGTGGAACGGTCTGTGGCCATGCAACTGTGTCCAACAGCCGCTTCCACCCTGCGGGGTGATCCGTGTCTCCCCTCACGGGCCTCTAAGTATTCGTCAGGTCTAACTGGCAGTGCTTGTAGAGCCTGTGGGGAGGCGGCTTCCGCCCTCCACGCTATGGCGTTGCTGCAGGTCCACCAGGCCAAAGCACTGAAGGACCTGCACGAGGGTGGTCACGACCTGGCGGTTCTACATGAGCTGCGTGCTGCGACGGACCTCGCGCTACGAGTGACGAAGGTGACCGCACAGTCTCTGGGTTGTGCGATGTCCAGGAGCGCCATCTCTGGCTGTGTCTCGCTGACATGACGGGGCAGGAGAAAGTACTCCCGTGTCACAGACCGGCCCTTTCGGCGACGCTGTCGAGAGCTTTGCCCAGCAGTTCTCGGCAGCCCAGAAGCAGACTGAGGCAAACACATCATGCGCCGGAGGAAACCTGCTGCTTCCACCCCGGCTGCAGCCACTCAGCCTGCTCGTCGCCGTGGGCGCCCCCTGCGGCCGTCCCCGCTCCCGCGCAGCCGCAGCAGCCTTCACCAGGCAGCGTCGTGGAGCCGGTCGCAGGCAGGACGCCCAGCCCGTCCAGGCCCCCGCCAAACCTGGCGGCAAGCGCAAGTGCAAGAGGCCCTGAGACGGGCGACCCAGAGATGGAGGAGACTGCTCATCGGGAGATGGTGACTGCACCACTCCCTCCCCCGGAGGAGGGCCGGGTGGAGTATCTTTTGTTCATTTTGTTCCGCCGCTGGCCCAGCAGCCAGCGGTACCCAAAACATCAGTAAAGAGCGGTTTCCTCAATCTCCGGGTCTCAAGAGGAGGAGAGTGGTGATCCGTGCATCACAGGATCACTTCCCTCCTCCTCTCTCGCCAGCAGGCAGCGGGTGGTTGCCCAAGAGCACCCCTCCTGCCCATTCGTGGAACCAGGTAAGGGCAGTAGCACTCCAGTCCCCGCTTCAAGTCGTCAAACGCCAGGCTGTCACAAGCCTCAAGCCGGGTCCCTGTGTCTCCTCCCATGCGAGGAGAAATCAGGTGAGTGCTACACTACACACCCAGACCCCGCCCCCTGCCGTCACAGGCCAGGCCGTCACAGGCCCTGGGGCCGGTCCCTGTGTTCCACCTCGCTGCCCCACCGCGGGCATGTCGGTGGGCCCGTTGGCCCCGCTGGTGCGGTCTCTCGGAGCCTGGTTAGCGCTCCCCAGCCCGTCCCGGTGGCTCCTGCGGACCATCAGACTCGGCTATGCGATTCAGTTCGCCCGGCGTCCCCCCCAAGTTCAGGGGCATCCGGTACACTTCAGTCAAAGCCGTCGATGCCCCTGTCTTGCTCGCGGAGATTGCAGTCCTACTGGCGAAGGATGCAATAGAGCCGGTCCCTCCAGCCGATATGAGGTCGGGGTTTTACAGCCCTTACTTCATTGTGCCCAAGAAAAGCGGTGGGTTACGACCGATCTTGGATCTGCGAGTTTTGAACCGTGCACTTCACAAGATGCCGTTCAAGATGTTGACGCAGAAACGCATTCTTGGATGCGTCCGTCCCCTAGATTGGTTTGCAGCAATCGACCTGAAGGACGCGTACTTTCATGCTTCGATTCTCCCGCGAGACAGGCCATTCCTGCGATTCGCGTTCGATGGTCGGGCATATCAGTACAAGGTCCTGCCCTTCCGGCTGTCCCTTTTCGCCTCGTGTCTTCACCTAAGTCGCAGAGGCGGCCCCTTGTTCCCCTGAGACAACGGGGTGTGCGCATTCTCAACTACCTCTACGACTGGCTCATACTTGCACAGTCTCGAGAGCTGTTGTGCGCACACAGGGACCTGGTGCTCAGGCACCTCAGCCAGTTGGGCCTTCGGGTCAATTGGGAAAAGAGCAAACTCGTGCCAACGCAGAGGATCTCTTTTCTCGGCATGGAGTTGGATTCGGTCAACCAGACAGCACGCCTCACCCAGGAACGTGCTCAGTCGGTGCTGAACTGCCTCAAGACTTTATCAGGCAGGACAGCGGTCCCACTGAAACTCTTTCAGAGGCTCCTGGGGCATATGGCTGCAGCTGCGGCCATAGTTCCGCTCGGTCTGCTCCATATGAGACCGCTTCAGCACTGGCTCCATGATCGAATCCCGAGGTGGGCGTGGAAACGCGGTACTCACCGGGTTCAGATTACACCGGCCTGCCGCAAGACCTTCAGCCCGTGGTCAGATCCTTCGTTCCTTCGGGCAGGAGTGCCCCTGGAGCAGGTATCCAGGCATGCTGTGGTATTCACGGATGCCTCGGCCACCGGCTGGGGTGCCACGTACAACGGGCACGCAGTATCAGGGGTTGGACGGGCCCCCTTCTGCGTTGGCATATCAATTGCCTCGAGTTGCTGGCAGTACGCCTTGCCCTGTGCCGCCTCAGAGGGCGCCTTTGGGGCAGGGACGTTCTGGTCCGTACGGACAACACTGCGACCGTTGCGTATATCAACCGGCAAGGCGGTTTGCGCTCCCGTCGCATGTCGCAACTCGCCCGCCACCTCCTCCTCTGGAGTCAGAAGCATCTGAGGTCCCTTCGTGCCATCCACATCCCAGGAGTGTTCAATCAGGCGGCCGACGAGCTGTCTCGAGCGGCACCTCCTGGGGAGTGGAGACTCCATCCCCAGGCGGTCCAGCTGATTTGGAGTCGGTTCGGAGTTGCTCAGGTAGACCTGTTTGCATCTCCAGAAACCACCCACTGCCAGTGGTTCTACTCCCTGTCCGAGGCAACGCTCGGCACGGATGCACTGGCACACAGCTGGCCCCAGGGCTTGCGCAAGTATGCGTTTCCCCCAGTGAGCCTGCTAGCACAGACATTGTGCAAGATCAGGGAGGACGAGGAGCAGGTCCTGTTAGTGGCTCCATATTGGCCCAACAGGACCTGGTTCCCGGAACTCATGCTCCTCGCGACAGCCCCTCCCTGGCCGATTCCTCTGAGGAAGGATCTGCTTTCTCAGAGACGGGGCACCCTCTGGCACCCGCGTCCAGACTTGTGGAAACTTCATGTGTGGTCCCTGGACGGGACGCGGAGGTTCTAGGTGACCTGCCCCAGGAGGTAGCGCTCACTATCGCTTCAGCACGAGCACCGTCCACAAGACGGGCCTATGCGCTGAAGTGGAACCTGTTCGTCGAATGGTGTTCCTCTTACCAGGAGGACCCCCGGAGATGTTCGATCAGAGCCGTGCTTTCCTTTTTGCAACAAGGGTTGGAGCGTAGGCTGTCCCCCTCCACCCTTAAGGTATATGTTGCTGCTATTTCTGCCCACCACGACCCCATAGAGGGGAGGTCGGTGGGGAAGCACGATCTGGTCGTCAGGTTTCTTAGGGGGGCCAGGAGGTTAAATCCTCCGAGGCCTCCCTCCCTTCCCTCTTGGGATTTGGCTTTGGTGCTAAGAGCCCTACAAACTGCCCCCTTTGAGCCATTGCAGTCAGTCGAGTTGAAGTTTCTTTCTATGAAAACCCTACTCCTGACTGCATTGGCCTCAATCAAGAGGGTGGGGGACCTGCAGGCATTTTCGGTCGACGAATCGTGCCTTGAGTTTGGGCCGGCTGACTCCAGTGCAACACTGAGGCCCCGGCCCGGCTATGTGCCCAAGGTTCCTACCACGCCCTTCAGGGACCAGGTAGTGAGCCTGCAAGCGCTGCCCCTGGAGGAGGCAGACCCAGCCCTAGCTTTGCTCTGTCCTGTACGCGCACTGCGTCAGTACGTGGATAGAACTCAGAGCTTCAGGACCTCAGAACAGCTCTTTGTCTGTTACGGAGGACAGCAGAAGGGGAAGGCTGTCTCCAAGCAGAGGATGGCCCACTGGATAGTGGATGCCATCACCTTGGCCTACGAAGCACAAGGTGTGCCCTGCCCGCTCAGGTTGCGTGCTCACTCCACTAGGGGTGTCGCATCGTCCTGGGCGCTGGCTCGTGGTGCCTCGCTAGCA
The DNA here is from genome assembly GCA_039654775.1 of Spinibarbus caldwelli. Taxonomy (NCBI): domain Eukaryota; kingdom Metazoa; phylum Chordata; class Actinopteri; order Cypriniformes; family Cyprinidae; genus Spinibarbus; species Spinibarbus caldwelli. The sequence continues at coordinate 19,608,877 of CM077246.1, read as the reverse complement.
GACATCTGTAGAGCTGCGGGTTGGGCGACTCCCAACACGTTCGCTAGGTTTTATAGCCTACGTGTCGAACCGGTTTCCTCCTGTGTTCTCACCTCAAACGGGTAGTGGCACTGAGAGGGCCGGCTCAGAGTCGGCTTGCGGCGTCCTTACGCCTAATTCTCCAGAGAGTTCCTTAACCAGGCAAACCCTGTTGAGTCCTCCAGCACTCCGGCGTCCGGACACGGCGGAGCGTCCGGCGCCAGGCCTTCAGCCAATGAATTCTTGAAAACTGGTGCGAGGCTAGTGCCCATATGAGAGACCCTGTCGGGATCCCATATGTGTATTCCACGGTATTCTTATTAGAGCCGTGTTTCCCCTGGCGGACCACGTTCTGCCATCTCTAAAGATGCAGCCTGAGCCATCTCAGAGACTTCCATGTGCAAAAGGGCCCTCTGGGTTACTTCACATGTTTGAATGTCACTTAAACCCCCTTTGGGAGGAGGTGACTCCGCAGTGTGCCTCTTCCAAGTGGAAGGGCACGCTTCCCAGTGTTATCCTAGTCCTACTGTTTGGGTTGCTCAAGGAACACCAGTAGTTGACCTTCTCTGTGTAGAGCCCGGTCCTATCGTCTGCCTTATAGGAAGGGTCAGGAGCCCTACACAGGGCACTGGAAGGGGCAGCTCCTGTGGCGCTTTGGTAGGGATCCCAATTTCGTCGGTCATCCGACGTGACTCGGAGTGACCGACTGAAAGGGGAACGTCTCGGTTACGTATGTAACCCTCGTTCCCTGAAGGAGGGAACGGAGACGTCACGTCCCGTCGCCACAGTCGCTGTACCACCGCTGAGCTGCCGGGTCGCCGGCTCGGCTCCTCAGCGAAAACATAATTGATGCGGTGCATCAGCTGCCTCTTATGCTCACGCTGTGATCAGCGGCAGCTGGATGCAATAATCGCATGCCAATGTCCATTGGCTCGTTTAGTTACACTCGAAGTGGATTGGTCTCTCTGGCGAGATCCCAATTTCGTCGGTCATCCGACGTGACGTCTCCGTTCCCTCCTTCAGGGAACGAGGGTTACATACGTAACCGAGACGTTCTTCTTCTCCTTAGCCCAGGTAAGACGCCTCTGACGTTGTCTGTGGTTCAGGAGTGGCTTAACAAATTTCTTGACACGTCTGTGTGTGGTGGCTCTTGATGCCTTGACCCCAGCCTCAGTCCATTCCTTGTGAAGTTCACCCAAATTCTTCAATCGATTTTGCTTGACAATCCTCATAAGGCTGCGGTTCTCTTGGTTGGTTGTGCATATTTTTCTTCCACACTTTTTCCTTCCACTCAACTTTCTGTTAACATGCTTGGATACACCACTCTGTGAACAGCCAACTTCTTTGGCAATGAATGTTTGTGGCTTACCCTCCTTGTGAAGGGTGTCAATGATTTTCTTCTGGACAACTGTCAGATCAACAGTCTTCCCCATGATTGTGTAGCCTAGTGAACCAAACTGAGAGACCATTTCGAAGGCTCAGGAAACCTTTGCAGGTGTTTTGAGTTGATTCGCTGATTGGCATGTCACCATATTCTAATTTGTTGAGATAGTGAATTGGTGGATTTTTGTTAAATGTGAGCCAAAATCATCACAATTAAAAGAACCAAAGACTTAAACTACTTCAGTCTGTGTGCAGTGAATTTATTTAATACACGAGTTTCACAATTTGAGTTGAATTACCGAAATAAATGAACTTTTCCACGACATTCTAATTCATTGAGATGCACCTGTATTATATTTTTCTAACTCCAAACGATCGGCCACCATTCAAAACCAGCTGATAATTACTTTAATTCGATATGTCTCTCAACTTGGAACTCAAATAAACAGATCAGATTTTAATGATGCAGAAGACGTGCATCTTTATATTTTCATTTTAATTTTAGTTAAAGAAAATTCAAAGGTTAGAATTGAATATAATATCAGATCTTATGCATTTATTAAATAGAAATTCTATTTTTAGTCCCACCTCTAGTTGTTAGTAATCAGACCAATAGCAAAATGAACTTGCATTTTACATTTACATTTAATCATTTAGCGGACGCTTTTATCCAAAGCAACTTACAAATGAGGAGAACAATAGAAGCAATCAGACCAACGAGAGAGCATCAGTAAACAAGTGCCAAGACAAGTCTCAATTAGTCTAGCACAGTACACGTAGCTAGGCGTTTTTTAATAGATGTAAATAGAATAGAATAGAATAGAATAGAATAGGTAAGTGCTAGTATTAGTTGGTCAGGTGCTGGCGAAAAAGACATCTTTAGATGTTTTTTGAAAATGGCTAAAGACTCAGCTGTTCGAATTGAAACCAGGAGGTCATTCCAGCAGCTGGACACAGTCCAGGAGAAGGTCTGTGAGAGTGATTTGGTACCTCTTTGGGATGGCACCACAAGGCGTCATTCACTTGCAGAACGCAAACTTCTGGAGGGCGGATAAGTTCGAACTAGCGAGTTTTGGTATATTGGTGCAGCGCCAGTTGTTGTAACGTGAGCTTTTTTTGGCCCATTAGAGACCACTCTCACTGCTGCATTCTGGATCAGTTGCAGAGGCTTGATAGTAGATGCGGGGAGACCCGCCAAGAGAGCATTACAATAGTCCAATCTGGAGAGAACAAGAGCTTGAACAAGGAGTTGTGTGGCTTGCTCTGACAGGAAGGGTCTAATCTTCCTAATGTTGTATAAGGCAAATCTGCAGGACCGGGCTGTTGTAGCAATATGGTCTGTGAAGGTTAACTGATCATCGATCACAACTCCAAGGTTCCTGGCTGTCCTGGAAGGAGTTATGGTTGATGAACCTAGCTGTATAGAGAAGTTGTGATGAAGTAATGGGTTGGCCGAGACCACGAGCAGTTCTGTCTTAGCAAGGTTGAGCTGAAGGTGATGGTCCTTCATCCAGATAGAAATGTCTCTCAGGCAGGCTGCAATGCGAGCAGCTACCGTCGGATCATCTGGATGGAATGAGAAGTAGAGTTGAGTGTCATCAGCGTAGCAGTGATAAGAAAAGCCATGCTTCTGAATGACAGATCCTAATGACGACATGTAGATGGAGAAGAGAAGTGGACCAAGTACTGAGCCTTGAGGAACCCCAGTAGCAAGAAGTTGTGCCTTAGAAACCTCACCCCTCCAAGACACCCTGAAGGACCTACCTGAGAGGTAAGACTTGAACCACAAGAGTGCAGTTCCTGAGATGCCCATCTTTCTGAGGGTGGACAGGAGGATCTGTTGGTTAACTGTGTCGAAGCAGAAGACATATCCAGCAAGATGAGTACTGAGGATTTGGAAGCTGCTCTTGCCAGTCTCAGGGTTTCAGTAACTGAGAGCAGGGCAGTCTCAGTCGAGTGGCCGCTTTTGAAGCCAGATTGGTTGTTGTCCAGGAGGTTTATCTGTGCAAGAAACATAGAGAATTGGTTGAACACAACTCGCTCAAGTGTCTTTGCAATGAATGGAAGAAGGGATAGATACTCGCTTGAGATCAAACAAGGTAAGCAGAGTGTTGAAGTCAGTAGACTGGGGTTTATCTAGGTGGATGTTGAAATCACCAAGCAGTACCAGAGGAGTTCCATCCTTAGGAAAGTTTGATAGTAACACATCCAACTCCTCCAAGAAGTTACCCAGTTGACCTGGGGGAAGATAAACAACTACAAAGTGGATTTTAACAGGGTGGGTAATAGTAATTGCATGTGATTCAAATGAACTGTTGCCTGTAGGAGATGGAAGAAAATCAAATTTCCATTCATTTGCGATAAGGAGACCAGTACCTCCACCCCTCCCAATTGTGCGAAGGGTGTGGGAAAAAGTGAAATTAGTGGAGAGGGCTGCAGGAGTACAGGCTGCGTACAGGCTGCCACGACCGCTGCCATGGTGTGCTAACCAATTTTATACTTGCCTGATTACTCGTTATTGAATGCAGCTGGCCACGCCTTACTACTTAGCAAACCGAAACTGGAAAGTCACCTGATATGCACGAGAACAAATGCGACTTGAGCGTGTGTTTACCAAGGTAAAACACAGTAAGTAAAACAGTTTCCTAGCAACGACAACAGCGCTGAAATCTAATGAGAAAACAAGACAAAACACTTACAAACTGCTGACCTCTTCTGCTGCTCGATTGCTTCTGCTAACAAGTGCTTCCAAACAGGTAAATAAATACTTTTACTGGCTTTGGCCACGCCTTACTACTTAGCAAACCGATACTGGAAAGTCAGGCGATATGCACAAGAACAAACGCGACTTGAGCGCATTTACCATGGTAAAACACAGTAAGCAAAACAAAGTTTCCTAGCAACGACAACCGCGCTGAAATCTAATGAGAAAACAAGACAAAACACATACAAACTGCTGTCCTCTTCTGCTGCTCGATTCCTTCTACACAATATTCAAAAAAATCAAAACTCTTATATCTGAGCTTTTTCTTCATTTAGATATCAGTTCTGCACAGCTTGCACATTCTCTCAGCGTACTTGTTAAGGTTCATCTTGCGAGTTTAATGCAGTTTAGGATCCATCGAAAACATTGGTGGTATGATGTTGATTCCCATGAACAATAATTTTGTAAAAATGTTAATGCGTTACTGACATGATTTATAAGAGTGGATTTTCTCTGGGTAAACTACGGGGGCCCAGTAGTGCACAACACAATGAAATCTCCACAACTCAACAAACTCTCCACCACACAACGGAAACAAGCCGCAACATAAGAAATTTCCACAACACAATGGCAACAAGCTGCAACACAACGAAATTTGCACAACACATCAGAAACAAGTCGCAACACAATGGAAACAAGCTGCAACACAAAAAAATTAGCACAGCACAACGGAAACAAGCAACAACACAATAAAATTAGCACAACACAACGAAACAAGCCACAACACAATGAAATTAGCACAACACAAAGGAAACAAGCCGCAACACAACAAAATTAGCATAACACAGCGAAATTAGCACAACACAACGGAAACAAGCCACAACACAACGGAAACAAGCCACAACACAATGAAATTAGCATAACACAGCGAAATTAGCACAACACAATGGAAAAAAGCCACAACACAAAGGAAACAAGCTGCACCGCAACGAATTAGCATAACACAGCGAAATTAGCACAACACAACGGAAACAAGCCACAGCACAATGAAATTAGCATAGCACAACAGAAACAAGCCGCAACACAACAAAATTAGCACAACACAACGGAAACAAGCCAAAACACAATGAAACTAGCACAACACATCGGAAACAAGCAGCAACACAAAGGAAACAAGTCACAACACAATGGAAACAAGCTGCAACACAGTTAAATTAGCACAACACAGCGAAATTAGCACAACACAAAGGAAACAAGCCACAACACAACGAAATTAGCATAACACAGTGAAATTAGCACAACACAAAGTAAACAAAGTGCAACACAACGAAATTAGCACAACACAACGGAAACAAGCCACAACACAGCAAAATTAACACAACACAGAGAAATAAGTCCTATACGTTGTGGTGACTTTGTGTTGTAGAGATTTTATCCCACTTGTTAACACATATATGTGGCTATACTTTTGAAACAGTGTGATAAAGGTGTATTTTAGGTGTATTTTAGGTGTTTTTAAGGTGTATTTAAGGTGTTTTTCAATTTCTGCAGTAAACCTCCATTGTAAGTGCAGTACTTTTTGGAATGAAATTGAGGCCAGAAATAATTTACTTTGGTAATCAGATGCTGTCAGTACATCTTAACTTGTAATGAACCCACAGAAGAGCACTAAAAAGCACTGTGTCAGGACAGATTTGCCTTGGGATGTATGAAGTATGACATTTTGTGTCAAATATGGCTTAACTCACAGTAAGGAAAGTCTCACACCGTTTCATGACAAAAGTTATTATGTTTTTACAGACGAGAGCCCAGTGTTAATGAACACAACTAACCAGAACAGGTACCACTGTAGCCTGTCTTTGGCCTGACTACAAGACTATCTCTCATGGCCAGTGTCAAAGCGCGCCCCTGCTCTCCTAAAAACAACGAGCATTACTGAAACAGGGGTCATTCATCAGCACTTGGCTAAATGATGCAACTGGTTCTTATTAGTGCAGCGCTGCAATGTTTTGTGGGGGGGGGCCTCTTCCCCTGCGCTGTTCCAGATGTTTCCCTCTGGGATGGCGGGACGCTGGCTATCAGAGGAGCGTGACTAGGCTGGCCGGCCATCGTGAAATAATTGAGAATGACCGTTAAATGCCATTATTTATCGATTAGTTAATCCACAGTTTGCAATATCCTCTTCTGTACATTCTGAAATAACACTCAGCACTCAAAGGTATAATGAACACTGCTGATGTTTACTAGAATTATGGCTACCCGAAATATGAGCTATAATCTGGATAGTTATTGATACCAAGCCACTCATAATTTAAAGCAATTCTGGTATAGTAATTTATATATATATATATTTATAATTTATATTTATATTTTTTATATTTGAATTTGCCAGATACTTTTATCTACAGCAACTTAGAATGCATTGAAGTAAATCAACACATTAATTACTTGGGAATCTAACTAATGACCTTTTGTTAGCACAATAGTTTTTTTGTAGTCTACACTACAAAAAAGTACAAAAATATTTATATAATTATTTAACTATTTTAAATGAAGCTATTTATCGGGTAATATCATTTTAAATATATATCTGTCATATTAGTAGTAGAAGAAGAATTTATTTATTAGCTCAATATTTTTCTGCAACCCAGTCAATCTCAAAAGCTTTTTTTTTTTTTTTTTGGTCTCACAGGTAAGGGTTACAAATATTAAAAATATTAATTTATAGCTAAAATTATTTTGACACATAGTGATGAACAGATTAACCAAATATTTTTGTGAAAAAAGAAAAAGAATAAAAAATGAACTGATTCACTAAATTGAATCAAATGTCCCAAGTATAACCACAGTGTATTTTTGTGCTACTTTTTGCTAGCCGAAAACATCAAAGCTAATGTCATGCAATTGAAAATTAGTAGCAATTTTAATAAGTTACTCTCTAGAACTGCTAACTTTGATAGTACACAGCTGAGTTATTTCACTGAACCAAATGTTACATAACGTCTTGCATGAAGTCATCTCATGTTGAAGTAATCTAGTTATAGAGCTTGTTATGTTTATGTATATATCTTGTTTATGTGACAAAATGTGGTATTAAGTAAGATCTTGCACCATAGCGCTGCATACGTTTTTTTTTTTTTGGTGTTTTTTTTTGCTGCCCAAACTTAGCCTGGTGTTTTCTTTGAAGTGGAGGTAAAGTTTGGATTGTGAGTTCAAGGATGCTTATCATTAAGTAAATCAAGTAAATTTACTTAATCGAGTAAATCAAAGTCAAAGGTCAGCTGAACTAATGCTTTCCATTTAATTATCCCATTTAAAAACTGCTAAACCCAAAATGATCAAGTGTCATATGTTTTCATATTTTGTCCTTGTAAACCAAAAACGTGTTTAATTAATCTGTGTTTGATCTCTGCTGGACAGATGGGAGTAATTATTGTTATTTGGTGTGTTTGTGGTGATATAAGTCTGGGACAGCAGGGGGTTTAGGGTATCTGAAGGGTCAGTTGGGTTATGCTAGCCATTGTTTGTGCATGATCCTGTTTGAAGGCTTGGTAGGCTCTGGTAGACTGTTATCTGCTGAGTGGCTATAGATGTTACCAGTTGAGCCTGTCACCCATATCCTGTCCACAATCATTTTTTGATGACAAATTAAACCAAATTGTGTTTTAAGTTCACCTGAGAATCATTTTTGTCTTATAACTGAAGCACGATGAGTGTTCACTATACGTGTGAGAGCAGTCACTGTAGCCCCGTCTCCTTCCTGGCCATGCAGATAAGCATTTCCTGTGTTCTCTTTTAAGAGATAATTGGCATTACTAAAAACAGATTTACATAGTTATTTGTAAGAGCAGGCCAAAGTTTACTGCAAACACACCATGAGCATTAACATACAATGATTTTGCCTTTGTTCTGAAACGGCATTTAGGAAGTGTTCAGCTTAATAAGACTGATCTTTATCTTCGAAATGAATGTAAAAATAGAATTGAATAGTTTCATGGTGTCAGGATTCTGGACTGGCTGTGTCATGTTTTGCTCCTATTTCTATTCCTGTTTTTCCTTATTTTGTCATGTTCCTGTCCTCGTTTAGTTTGATTAATATCCCTTGCACCTGTGTTTTGTCAATTATCCCGTGTATTTAAATTTCAGCCGTTGCATGTGTTGGCTTCAGTTTCTATTGTGGGTTATTCCCTGTGTTTTGTTGAACAAAGACAGTTCTCCTTTACTCGTGCCTCCTGCGTGCTTCCTCAGCAGCGTGACGTGACACATGGCTTCTGTGTCCAAAAAGCAGTCAGGTGAATCTCATTGAGAAATGTCCAGATCATTTACACCAAAATACAAAGGAATAAAATAAGAAATTATGTTTTGCATGTTTCAAGACCATTAAGATATTTTGCATTATGAAATTATTTTTGTGACAAAGCACATTTCCTCCCAAAGTCTTTTAATAAAGTATGTTTTATTACCAGTTAGATAGACAGATGGATATAGATATATAGCTTTTTTCTGGACACAATTTTTATTACAGTAATTACTACCATAAAGTATGTTAATAAATTATGTTAGTAAATTGTCATGAATCCAGCTTTACTTGTCTTTATGCAAAATAATGTATTTTCTTCTTTAAATTTTAGTATGAAAATTTTCTACAGAAGTAATTTTACAATATATATTGATAATATCAGCTAACATCAGTTTGGAATCAGTATTTTTTTGATAGAAAGTAATACTTTTATTCAGCAAGGATGCATTAAATTGGTCAAAAGTGGCAGTAAAGACATTTATAATTTAAAAAAATAAATAAATAAATGCTTTTCATCAAAAAATCCTAAAGTATGTTTCAAGGATACCAAAAAAACTTAAAAGATAACTAATTGCTAATAATATAATATAAATGCTGCTTAAAGTTCAGCTTTGATATCACAGGAATAAATGACATTTTATAATATATTAAAAAATAAGGAAAAAGAAAAAAGTTATTTTAAATTGTAATAACATTTCACAGTATTACCGTTTTTACTGTATTTTTAATTAAATAAATGTAACCTTGGTGAGCATGAGAGAATTCTTTCAAAAACATTAAAAACTCTTACCAACGCCAAAGCTTTGAACAGTAGTGCATGCATTGATATAGATCACAACTCCTGCTTCATTCATGGCCGATCCATCAGAAAGACACAAAAGTGATTCTCTGGCAGCATTTTAAATCAATTACCTTGAGAAGTTTCAGAGGCAGTTACAATTACCTCTTCAAATTCATTCCTGAGACTTTCCTCTGAGAGAGGCTGGATTCGGTGCGTGGCGATACCACGGGTTAAAACGAACAGGTTATTAAACGAGGGGTCATCTTGCAAGGGAGTTCTGGCCTTCTGGAAGGGTTGGGTGACAGTTATCGTCTCAAACACAACTTGTTATGGGGACCTGTGAGATGGCTAAGTGTGATAAGACAACGGTAAGTCGCTGGCCATGGCTTCTCAACGTCAGACAGACGAGACACCCAGGCAGCGCCATTTGGTACGTATTTGTGAACTGTTAATGAGTAAAGGGTTTGAGTGTCACTTACGGCCTGTATGGCTTTATTAGAACCGCATGTGTTTGTTTCATATTCAGAACTTTCTCAATTGCATTTTTATCAATGAGGAAAATCCAGATGGTCTGTGAGGTCCAACTCTCAACCTGGCAATCTCAGAAGAGATATAATACTAGATCTAGTTTGAAATGAAAAAAGATCTTTTCTTTGGCGCTCCAAAAAGTGAAAACACATTGTGCAGGGTCTTTTGGCCTTTCAGAGTGAAAAGGGCTTCTGTGTTTTCTTTTCTTGCATTTAAAGCGAGACTTCGTCCGTGAGGGACAAGAGCACCGGAGTTATTAACGGTAACATTCAATCTGTCTCTGTCCGCTCGCTCTAATGATTTCAGCTGGAAGTGAGACGTGGCTGACACTGATTCTCATTTTTGTTGTGGTTGTGGGGATTGGATTTGCTGTGAAAATGCAAAAAACACATTTTCTTTATTGAATGTGAGCTGATTTGCATTCAGTCTTGAATGAACCATCTGTTTTATACAAAGAAAGAAATCAATACTGTTTATGCTCAATGATTTTAAAAGGATAATTGACCCAAAAATGAAAATTCTGTCACCATTTACTGTTACTATTACTGTTACTTTTACTGTATAATACACAAACATATTTTTTAAATAACCTTCGCACAACTCTTTTCCATACAAAGCCAGGCTGCTATTTCCCATGTCTTCTGAAGCCATATGATAGCTTTGAGGAACTGGGCAAAATTTAAGAAATCAAATGGCTTCAAAATTATTTGAAATATAGAGCTTGACTTGAATGGATCAGGGATGTTATACTTAACTAAAAAAATGTTACTTGAAATAAAATAAATGTTAACTTAAATAAAATAAAATATAGAAAACTCTCATCTTAATGTGCTAAAATATCTCAAAATAAAACTGAACTAAAAATGCAGAAAAAGTATATATACATTGACATAAAAAAACTAATAAAAATTACAAAAACAAAATTGAATTTTTTTCTCAAACTACCAGCATTTTACTAAAACTTAAAAAAAAAATAAAAATTATATATATATATATATATATATATATATATATATATATAGGTGCATCTCAGTAAATTAGAATGTCGTGGAAAAGTTCATTTATTTCAGTAATTCAACTCAAATTGTGAAACTCGTGTATTAAATAAATTCAGTGCACACAGACTGAAGTAGTATAAGTCTTTGGTTCTTTTAATTGTGATGATTTTGGCTCACATTTAACAAAAACCCACCAATTCACTATCTCAACAAATTAGAATACTTCATAAGACCAATAAAAAAACATTTTTAGTGAATTGTTGGCCTTCTGGAAAGTATGTTCATTTACTGTATATGTACTCAATACTTGGCAGGGGCTCCTTTTGCTTTAATTACTGCCTCAATTCGGCGTGGCATGGAGGTGATCAGTTTGTGGCACTGCTGAGGTGGTATGGAAGCCCAGGTTTCTTTGACAGTGGCCTTCAGCTCATCTGCATTTTTTGGTCTCTTGTTTCTCATTTTCCTCTTGACAATACCCCATAGATTCTCTGTGGGGTTCAGGTCTGGTGAGTTTGCTGGCTAGTCAAGCACACCAACACCATGGTCATTTAACCAACTTTTGGTGCTTTTGGCAGTGTGGGCAGGTGCCAAATCCTGCTGGAAAATGAAATCAGCATCTTTAAAAAGCTGGTCAGCAGAAGGAAGCATGAAGTGCTCTAACATTTCTTGGTAAACGGGTGCAGTGACTTTGATTTTCAAAAAACACAATGGACCAACACCAGCAGATGACATTGCACCCCAAATCATCACAGACTGTGGAAACTTAACACTGGACTTCAAGCAACTTGGGCTATGAGCTTCTCCACCCTTCCTCCAGACTCTAGGACCTTGGTTTCCAAATGAAATACAAAACTTGCTCTCATCTGAAAAAAGGACTTTGGACCACTGGGCAACAGTCCAGTTCTTCTTCTCCTTAGCCCAGGTAAGACGCCTCTGACGTTGTCTGTGGTTCAGGAGTGGCTTAACAAGAGGAATACGACAACTGTAGCCAAATTCCTTGACACGTCTGTGTGTGGTGGCTCTTGATGCCTTGACCCCAGCCTCAGTTCATTCCTTGTGAAGTTCACCCAAATTCTTGAATCGATTTTGCTTGACAATCCTCATAAGGCTTCGGTTCTCTCGGTTGGCTGTGCATCTTTTTCTTCCACACTTTTTCCTTCCACTCAACTTTGTTAACATGCTTGGATACAGCACTCTGTGAACAGTCAGCTTCTTTGGCAATGAATGTTTGTGGCTTACCCTCCTTGTGAAGGGTGTCAATGATTGTCTTCTGGACAACTGTCAGATCAGCAGTCTTCTCTATGATTGTGTAGCCTAGTGAACCAAACTGAGAGACCATTTTGAAGGCTCAGGAAACCTTTGCAAGTGTTTTGAGTTGATTAGCTGATTGGCATGTCACCATATTCTAATTTGTTGAGATAGTGAATTGGTGGGTTTTTGTTAAATGTGAGCCAAACTCATCACAATTAAAAGAACCAAAGACTTAAACTACTTCAGTCTGTGTGCATTGAATTTATTAAATACACAAGTTTCACAATTTGAGTTGAATTACTGAAATAAATTAACTTTCCACGACATTCTAATTTATTGAGATGCACCTGTATATATATATATATATATATATATATATATATATATATATATATAAAATATGATACAAAAATAACACTGTTATTGACCATTTTAATGAAGCCTTTATTATGCTTTTTTTGGTACTTGTACATTCATCCTCATTCACTTTTATTGTATGGAAAAGAGCACCTGGGGAAACTCTTCTAAATGTTTCCTTTTGTGTTTCATGGAGGAAAGAATGGCATATGTGACATATGTTGGAGCAACATGAGGGTGAGTAAATTTTCATTTTTTAGTGCCTTTGGGGAAAAACTGTATTGTGGTAAAAATAGTTGTTTTACGGCCCAAAATTCTCATTTATTTCTCTGATGTAAGCAATCCTACTTGTTTTTGTGAGTAAAAGCCATTTACTGTATATGACTCTCAATGGGTTCGAGCCCTTTTGTTTTATTATGCACCTGTGGAAGTTTATAGAAATGTGCTCCAAGGAAATCAAGCAATGCCGAAAGCTTTGAAAAACCACTTGTGCAGTATACCTGGATGGAGACCAGTCCATGCAAACAGGAACTTCTCAGAAGTGCAAATAACAACTGCATCTTGACAGCTCTTGAGATGTTTTACTAAAGATCCCTGGGAAAACCTCTGTTTCTGGCTAAGTTTACTGTACACCAGTGGTGAATAGTGAACTAAAGAAATCAAAAGCCAAAGTCTCCCCTCTGTGTTTAAGTATTTATTTTAGTTCAGCGTAAATTCATTTTGCATTTGATATATACATGGTGTCCGGTGTAAACACCATTTACCTTACACTATCAACAAGGAAGTACTGCTATAAGATGCTTTGTATGTTTGTATTAACATACAAGTTCACAGCAAAGTTTAATCAAGTTTCTTATTATAATTATTATTTTGTATTTATTATAACTGTTGTTTGCCCATTATTATTATTCGTCTCATTTTATACCATTAGTTTACAAATCTTTGTAAACAATGCAGTTGTCATGGTTGTAAAAAAAATTAATCATTCTCAAATCATTTTGTATTTCAGGATCATGTGACCAAAATGTCAGAGAATAGAAAGTGAGCAACTAAAATAGTCTGTTTCAGTTCAAAAGTTTGTGGTCAGTGAGATTTTTTTTTTTTCTTTTTAAGAAATCAATACTTTTTATTCTTTTATTTAGCAAGGATGCATTCAATTGATCAAAAGTGAGAGTAAAGACATTTATAATTTTACAAAGATTTCTATTTAAAATAGATGCTGTTCTTTTGAATTTTCTATTCATCAAAACAAAAGAAACAGAAAAAATATTAATCATCCCATTTTCATCCATATTTTTGCCATATTTTTTTTAATATTTCAACCCTGAAAAGAATAAGAAATGTTTTTTGAACAGCAAAATCAGCATATTAGAATGATTTCTGAAAGATCACGTGACACTGGAGGCTGGAGTAGTGATGCTGAAAATTTAGCTTTGATCACAGGAATAAATTACATTATAAAATATATTAAAATAGAAAATAGTTATTTTAAATTATAATAATATTTCACAATATTACTGTTTTTACTGTATTTTCGATCAAATAAATGCAGCCTTGGTGATCATAAGAGAAAAGCTTACAATTTTATTGACCTTCAACTTTTAAACAGTAGTGTGCATGTAAAGGAAATAATGTAATTTTGAGATCAGTTTTGTGATCCTGAGACCTTGCCAGTGCCACCAAAACATAACGCCAAGTCTATTACATATTCAATAGCATCCTCATACCCATAAAATCATCAAAATGAATGACTGGGGGCTACAGTAAGTGATGAAAGGTGCTTTTCTTAGATTATTATATGATCATGGCCATACAGCTTTTATCTTCTTGTTATGTTTATTTGCGTTGCATTCAATCATTTCATCACAGCATCTATAGTATCTTTTGAAGTGTGCAAATGTCAGCAGATGGTTCCATTTTCACAGAGGCATCTTTCAGCTCTCTCTTATTTTCTCTAGTCAGGGAGGAGCAGGAATTATTTGCAGTGACCGTGTATCTGCATGCAAAGGTGACGGTTTATGATGGTGTGCGTGGATGCGTGTCTGTGTGCGTGCGTTGGGAAAGTGAATTCTTCCTAAATTGGCCTCTCTTTGGCATGTTTTTGATGTTGAAGCAGAAACAGGTTTGACTGAGGATGAGGTGCAGGGTAACGGTGAACCTTCCCACCCTCAGAACACGATCTTTCAGATTCAAAGGATGGTTTCGATTTCCTCAAAATAACTGTAGGCCATGTAACATGGGTCACAAAAAGTCTGAAATCATCAACACTTAAAAGCAATGTATATACATTTCAAAAAGCAAGTGAGAAAACAGCTTTTGGGGTGAATCTCAGGAAAACATGTCCAGGTCACACCGTGCAATCGAGACAAGAAAATAAATCCAAAATTATGTTTTGCATGAAGATAATGGGGCCTTTATTAGGTTTCACATTAAATTCTCTGTACTGTAGTACAATATATAAATACATTTTTATTTGAATCAGCATAAATTAAATGCAGCAACAAATAGTCTACTTTAATTTATAAATAATTAAATTGAATATTTTTATCTATCTATATGATTTTTTAAAAATTATTTTATATGTAATTGTTTTAAATAATGAGATTTTTTTTTGCATTATGCTAATGACAATTGTCTTTCAAAGTAAAATCTAAAAATACAAAAATCACACTCATTTAAAAAAAAAAAAAATTACCTATTGTGATCAATATTGCATATTCCAGATTTTAAGAAATGATGGTTCAGAATATGGAAATGTCTTTTAGAAAGATTTTGTTTAATTTATGCTGACTTTAGGTCATGCATAGTTTTGATTGTTTTCTTTTCAGTCATTTTAGCAACCAGATATATTTACAGTAATCACAATTTGCATATATCTGTATTCTCTTCAGCTCATTAACGAGGACAGTGATGCCATGTGCCACATGTAAGATGCCTTGGAATTTTCCTTATATTATGTTTCACATTTGTAGACCAGATATAGGATGTAAATTTATGTGTAGCGTTCTTGAAATCACTCTAGCCCTGAGCAAGAATGTTATTGTTTTCATTGGAGCGGGAAATTTTCATCCCATAGGGACTCTTCTTATTTTTCTGCTAAATTCAGTGCTATTCAGTGACATATTTAATGAAATGGATCTGCATGAAGGCAGCAGCATAAGAAAGGCTGTGTTTAACCTCTCTTTGTCCATGGTGAACTCTACTGTGTAGCAAGGGAATGCTGGGTAAACATGTGCCGTCCAGGGAGAGAGTATCGACCATGAATGTTGGATTTAATGCAGCACTAGGGCATATTCAGCTCAACTGCAGAAACTTTAAACTGACAGGTATTATTGCAATTGACTATGATCATAATTTTGTAAAATTATTCCTCCGTGTCTTAAAGGAATAGTTCAGCCAAAAAAGAAATTTTTGTGATCATTTACTCACCCTCCTGTTGTTCCAAATCTGTATGACTTTCTTTTTCTGTAAGAAGTAGTTGGTTGCTGATTTCCATTCATTTACAATATTTTTAAGACAAGAAAGACCTAAGGTGAATTTGGTAAAATTGTTAACTAATAGCCATACTTTCCCTAGTTGATTAATCATTGTACATTACAGAAATAATTCACCAAAAACAAATCTAAATTTGCTGAAAATGTACTCACACTCAGACCATTCTGTTTGTAGATGAGTTTGTTTCTACATCAGAACAGATTTGCAAAAATGTAGTATTATCACTTGCTCACCAGTGGATCCACTGCAGTGAATGGGTGCCGTCAGAATGAGATTCAAACAACTGATAAAAACATCACAATAATCCACAAGTAATCAACAAGGCTCCAGTCCATCAATTAATGTCCTGTGTTTGTAAGAAACAATTTTTAAAAACAAGGCGTTTTAACTTCAAACCCTCTATGGTCCAAAGAGTCCATAATCCATAATAATGCTTCCAGGTCCAAAATTCTTGTTTAATTTTGTTGACATATTAGAGTTGTTTTAGAAATGTTTTTACATAGGAAATTTTGGATATATTTTTAATAATATTACGATATATTTTTTCCAAAATACTATCAACATCCAGTAAAAAAACAAACAAATCAATTCACCATGTCTTTATGCTACATAAATCAGGTGAATGATATTTACACCCCTCTGTAAAAACTTTCAGAATATATATAAAACTGGAGAGTTTAGTGTATGTAAGTGGAGATTTCTGGCTCAGTGCATGAAAAAAAAGAGAAAAAATTGAGAAAAATTGCCTTTAAAGATATGTACTGAAATTAAGATATACAGGCAAAAACAGATAATGTGTAATAAAATTTTCTTTCCATTAGTCTGAAAAAGGCGTGTTATGGAAGCAGACAGCCTAAAATCTCAAAATCGACCAGTGCCTGGAACAGTGGTTTTGCCTTTTTGTCTTGCCTTAAGCTTCAACAACACCATAAACTGTCATAGGACTTGTGCAGTGTATTCCAAGTCATACAATACCTTTGTCATTTTTTGTGTTTCAAAAAGAAAGGATGTCGTGCAGGTTTATAACTACAAAAGTTCCTTTTTAGGTGAACTATTCCTTTAAGACAGTCAAAACCCAAAGATGTTTATTGGAAACTCTGTCTTAATTTTCCTGTTTAGTTTCACATCAATGGAGTGATTCAGACATTCTCCAGGGGGTCAATCCTAGTAGATTTTCTTAAACATAAGAGAGGCTCAGACAGATCAATCCAGTGGCTACACTTTGTATATTCTGATCAAACCTCACAGAAGCTTCCATCTTTTCTGTTTAGCCCAGTGGAGTCCAGCCAGCAATCTGATTGGCCTGAAATCTAGCTTAGTGTGGAGTGGATGCTCATTTCCTGTTCCTCTCACAACTCACTGCACTTCCCTTTATGACATCAGCCGTTTTCCTCTCCCTTTCCCTTCACTGAGCAGCAGGAATAAGCTGGGCCAGGATTACAGGGGCAGACACAGGGTCAAAGGTCACCATGTCTGTGACTCATGATGGTTCTCTATTTGCAGGGAGTTTGAATTAACGTAACTATGGCTCAGTGGGATGTTGTTGCACGATGAAGGTTCTTTTAATATTGTCAAAGCCTGCGGGTCGTGGAGGTCGAGGAAGAGGTTTGGTTTTGATTTAGGCCCACAGGTCTTGTGGTGTGCTGCAGCATGGGAGGTGAACAGCAACGATATAATTTAGAAACTTGGAAGAAAGAGACATGGTTTAAAAAAGTGGCATTGTGACATTTCTCAGTCCGTTCACATCTCTGGTCTTTTTTAAACTTTAAACATTCTGAACTGAGAATCGTTTTGTTCTTTCACGAAGCAGATTGAAGGAAAAAATTAATCTTGCAGTACAGATAATAGGGAATTGTCAGGCATGAGGACAAAAAGCAGAATGAACATTTATTTCCAGTAAGAGCAAGAAATTCATCCAAGAAATTTGGGTGGGGAAAAAATGCATTGAATATGCCCAATTAAACTGATCTTTGATTTAACAACCTTATACTCTCCGCCTTGGAGAGTGACTGATTTTACTAGGTTTTTGCTTTTTATAAGGAAAGTGCTTGTTTGTTTCTGTTCTGGGTGGTTGCTTTCACAGACCCACATTAAAAGACATATTTTGTTTTCTAGATATGGTTTAGATCACTTCTCCAATGTGAGTTTATGGGATTTTTGTCCCATTTCAGAATCAGAATCAGAAAGAGCTTTATTGCCAAGTATGCTTGCGCTTACAGGGAATTTGTTTTAGTGTCACAAGCTTCCAGTACACAGAGACAACAACAACATAAAAAATGAGACTAGAATAAAAAATACACATATGTAAATATAAATAGACAAAAATAGAAAAATAAATAGAAAAATAATATAAATTGTATGTACAGTTCTGCTTTTTTAACATCACTTAGGCAAAAATGGTGACTTTGATCACTTGGAAAAATAACATACAATACTGTTCAAAAGTTTGAGGTCAGTAGAAATTCTTTTATTCAGAAAGATGCATTAAATCAACCAAAAGCGACAGTAATTTCAAAGAATTATTATTTTTTACTCATCAAAGAATTCTGGAAAAAAAGTATGATGGTTTCAACAAAAATATTAAGCGGCATAACTGTTTTTAACATTGATAATAATAAGAAATGTTTCTTGAGCAGCAAATCAGCATATTAGAATGATTTCTGAAGGATCATGTGACACTTAAGACTGGAGTAATAATGCTGAAAATTAAAGGGTCACTACACCCCAAAATGAAAATTTTGTCATTAATCACTTACCCCCATGTCGTTCCAATCCCGTAAAAGCTTCGTTTGTCTTTGGAACACAATTTAAGATATTTTAGATCACCGTAGCGCCATTTTGGAGAATATCCACTGAACGCACTATGTACGCTCTTCTGTATCAGCCGCGCCACAAGGATGCGCTGTTTTTGTTCAAATCAAAGCGTAAATACGCGTAGAAAACGTATCGTGGCTGACAGAAGAGCGTACATAGTGCGTTCAGTGGATATTCTCCAAAAAGGCGCTACGGTGATTGCGGAGAGACACAGAGGAGACGAATTATTGAATAAAGTCTTTATTTTTATTTTCTTTACGTACAAAAAGTATTCTCGTCGCTTCATAACATTCAGATTGAACCACTGATGGCAGATGGACTATTTTGACGATGCTTTTCATACTTTTCTGGACCTTGACAGTGTAATTTACTTGGCAGTCAATGGGACAGTTACAAAGCCTCCCGGTTTTCATCCAAAATATCTTAAATTGTGTTCCGAAGACAAACGAAGCTTTTACAGGTTTGGAACGACATGGGGGTAAGTGATTAATGACAAAATTTTCATTTTGGGGTGGAGTATCCCTTTAAGCTTCACCATCACAGGAATAAAATACATTTTTAAAAATATTAAAATAAAAATACTTATTTTAAATTGTAATAAATTTATATAAAATAAAAAATGTTAGTCAGAACACATGGCTATCAATGGAAAAAGCGAAACCTCAGAATGATATAGTTACATCATCTACCAGCAGGGGCTAACTGGGGCAGACTAACCATCCAAACTTTGACCTCTTGATGTAAACACAGTGAGTGAACTGTGAATATATATATTTTTTGACATTAATTGGTGTCTGACTCACATAACCTGATTTCCATTTGTTTAGTATTTGTGTGAAAGTGAATGGCCTTTTTAGGCCCGAGAAGAGAGACTGTTTATTTTTGTAGAATCATCTCGGTGAGTCATCAGGGTTTTTCTCAACATTGCACTTGACTGAAAGGGATAAATTTGTAGCGCATTTATAGTTTCCTGTTTGTGTGTCGATGTTTGTGTTGCACCTGTGCCAGTGTCGACCAAAGCCAGGTGCACTTCAGACGAAACCTCTTCAACTCAAGAGATCTCTCAAAGTCTTCTCAGGCTACTCCTCTGGCTCCAGTCACGTTATCCAGAGGCAGATTAGAGCTCAGGCAACTATTCAAATTTTTTAAAAGCATTTCTGTTTAACAGCGGTTTTACCAGTGCATGCAGAATTTGAACACGCAGCCTAAACAAAACCAGGTTTTAAAGTAGCTTTTCTTTTCAGCAGGCAGTTTGCTGACTCAGAGTCAGAGAATTCTCATTACATTTACTAATAAGAAAAGTTCTCTTTGCATCATATTTCTTCACTCAGACGTGTTTTGTTGCATCTTAACCTTTAACTTGACTTTTTGTCAAGCTTGAAAATGTTCGCTGGTTTACAGCAAATAACATAAAAGTGTTTGTTGAATACCCAAGCTTTGTGTTCGTCTGTTTATCCGTGTATTTATCTTGTGTATCGCTCCAATATGCCGTTAATATAAATACTCGTTTCTGTTTTGCAATGCACTATTCACTTTTAACTGATCTGGGCAAATATCCATTCTGTAATAGAACGGGCTGCCAAGATTGATTTTATAAAATACCACAATTGTCTTATTGTGGAATACAGACCTTTTCTAGAGCCAAGTTTATATTATGTGTTGATTCCTCCTGTCATAATTTTCCATCGGCTGAGTCATAAATAAAATTAAATAGTGTTGTGCATCATTTTTATGCAGTGTACTTAATCTTAGTAGGCTTAAATACAATCTCAGTCTTTTGTGTTTGTGTATCTTGTGGCATCATACTGTAGATGTACTGTTCCCCATGCTGAAGTCTGAATAGAAGCATAGAGTGGTTTTCCGAAGATGAGAAGAAATGAGATGGCCACCAATTACTCAACCTCCCTAACCAAAAAAAAAGTTCTTCCAAGCTAGGCTATTTATTTATTCAGCTGAGCTCTGAATATGTCTTGAAATAGAGGGAAATTAATACCAGGCCTTTGATTCAATGGTTGAGGTAATTGTTTGCATCATGGTATTCCTTCTGTACTTGTTTGTTTGTAGGTTTGAGAGAACTGAGGAAGAAACACACGCTACTTTCCCCAGTGTACCTTCAACCATCATGAGTGTCTGGATTCGTTTCAGCCTATGGTCTGGTCTTGTATATTGGACTGTCACAGCAAATCATCCTTTTTTTTAGTGAATGGGAATTGTTCGGCTCTTTTGTTTGCATCTCCACACTAACAATAGGGTTACATCTGCCCGCAGAGCGTTTTCAAGTTCTAAGAAGGCTCAAAATACATTTTGATGAGAAGATAATGCATTATTGAAAACACTATGATTGTATTCGCCTTGTTGGCACTATGTGAGTTAATCAGATTTGTATTGCTTCAAAAATAAATAATATTGCTTTAATATGTATTTGTATTATTAAATCAGGGGTAGGCAAGTTTGGTCCTAACGAGACACTGTCTTGCAGAGTTTAGCTCTGGACCGAAGGACAGAACTTGCCGCTGTACTAAACAGTTTTCATTTTACATATTACTAATTTCTTTAGCAGTCAGAAATAATATGTGTAAAGAGCTAAAGACAGTCCAGGCTTGAGTTAAACAGATCCTGTTATGCTTTAGACTGTAGGATTAAAACCAGGGTGAGTTAGTGGCCTTCCTCTGTCCGGGTCAGTTTGTTTAGCGCTGTCAAAACTATCCTGCCTGTGTTCCCTGAGCTTAACTAGACCAGTTTGGGGAGAGCAGAGTCAGCAAAGACAGTCAGATGTTTGTGCTTTGCTTCAGAATTACTTTGATAAAGCTTGGATGCAACACGTTCGGTTAACACCTCCTGTTAGAAATTTTGTTATTAGAAATATCTGCCAAACACTTTCATGTTCCTTTTTGTCCTAAGTGAACGCAACATGTGATATTGGCCTTTTTCTGTAAGCCCCACCCACCGTGAAATCTCACTGGTCCAAAATCAGACTCTACACAGCTTTGCATTACACATCAAATACATTCTGATTGCCTGTGATTATGACATTTCACAATGCTTTTTTGCTTTTATTAAGGACACTGGAAATGTCTTGGTTAGGAGTTTCAAAATGATACAGCATGACAAATTTTTAAACTACATGTAACTTTTCGATTACCATTTACAGTCTTTAAATATTTATGTCGCAATTAATATTGACTATCGTCGAGCAATTCTAAACAGCCTGCTGGCAGAGCTCTTTGAAGTGTAATCTTGCCATGTCATGATTCCCAGGATCTCTCAGTCCAGATCAAAGACAGATCCTTGGCATGTTTTCTCCTTCACTGATCATATTCGGAGGGGCATAAAATGAAAATGAAAGATCTCTTTCCAATCAGCACAGTAAAAGTCCATGAGGGTTGATGAGGGAGTCCCTGTTTGGGGTTGCCAGATGTGCCATATGTTTTGAAAAACCTGTAAGACAAGTGTCAGCCCAGCTGCTGCCGAACACAAGGCACATGGCAACCACCCGAACTGCTAGAAAGTCAGACATGAGACATCCGCACACATGTGTAGATATCAACTCCAATACAGGTACCGCATGTTACATAGAAACCAGCCATACCGTGTCAGCCAAAGGACTGCAGGAAATCTGGTTTGAATGCCTTCATCTCACTCTAATTTTTGCATTAATCTCGTCCAAAAATGTCCAGGTCATAGTTTAAACCAAAATTGAAAATGAAGCCTACTAATTAATCATATTTTCTCCTCAACGTCTAACCAAAAGTATCCTCATGTTAAGCTTTCATTTGGTTCTGATCAAGCATTGCATCCACGACCGTGTGACTACGGTGACCCAGCGTCGCTGCTGAGAATCTTCTGAGAATCCTTCTCCTTCCAGCTCCTGCTTGTTTTTGCAGACTACAAACAGACCAAGGCATTTCTCTGTAATTGAAGTAAACTTCTCAGAAGAGCATCACGTAATCTCCTAACAGCGAGCAGACACTTCAAGACTCACAAACTGTCCCAAACGTGTTTGTTCCTGGCTGGACAGGCAGATTTGGCATGAGAGAACATTGTTTTGTTAGTTTAACGGGAGATGGAATTAATTTACAGCCACATAACCACATATTCATGCTGACGTCTTTATTTCTGTTCAAGAGCACAACAATACACCTCATTAAAGTCCCGTATTTACTTTAGCTTTAGTCTATAGTCGCATGACATAGACCGTGTGCTCTCATTAACGTAAAATAGGCCCGTCCAAAGGCCTGTCAATTCATATTTGCATCATCAAATCCAAAGTCTGCCTCAATGGCAGTTAGTTGGACCACCGTAGTGGTGGTCGCTACTCGTCCAGAGCCGGCATTCTTCTCGCAATCTGCTCCATATTACGACTCTGAACCCCCCATTGTGTTTAGCCTACACTAGTGCACAAAAGAGTCCTGCGATATAGGACACATATTGTGCAATGTTGTTTTAGCCCCATGGGGAGAGGAACTTCAAGTGAGAAAATCTCCAGGGCCTGACTTATTTAGGGTTATTGGCCTGGTGCATTGAAGCGCTGTTGTTGTTCTTGTGTGTGAGCAGTTGTGTTTGGGTGTTTTTGTGACTGTGGGTACTTTTATATCTCAGGGGTGGAGTTTTATTAAAACTAACAGATTTCAACTTTTTTATTTATTTATTTATTTTAAAACTCTTGTTTTTCGTTATTTATTTTTGCTACTTTTATTTTTTTTTATTTTATTTTATCATTGTCCAAGACCCAGACATTTAATTTTTAAATATGAAAAACCATCATAAGAATAAGCTGTTTTTGTGTTTAAATTATGATCAAATTATGATTTTCTACATAAACTTAAGCTTTGTGGACAGTTGTCCAACAATTTTGTATGATTTTTTTTTTTCAAAAGACATGTGATTCATAAATAAATTATTAAAACAATTAAGTTAAATTTTACTTCTATTTTATTATATTACATTTCCAGTAAAGCTGTAATTTTGTTATATAACTGAAAAAAAGCATTTTATTTTTGCTTGTTAAAATATGCTTTTTAAATATTTTATAATATTTAAAAATACATTTAAAAACATGAGAATCTAAACAGAGAATGTAAAATGATTTATGTAATTATGTTTTTCAACATGAATTTCAACTGTTCCAACAGTCTTCCAACAATTTGCACCAATAAAGTTTTTTCAGAATCGGTAAATCATTTACTACGTGGCTTTTCCAGTCATACTGTATTTTTTTGTGTATTATGCCAAAAAAATTAAAATATGATTTCATTGTGAGTATTTAGGACACAGAATTGTATGTTCATTGTGTGTATTTAATATTTATATAAACGTAGTTTTAGCAAGGCAAAAGAGTCTTCCATTTTATTCCACAAATGTTTAAAATTTAATTTCTACCTTGTTTGCATCACAGATTAAATACAATTCTTACTTTGAGATGTGGTGTAAATGACAGTTGTTCAGTCAGAAGATTGAGAGTTCAGGAAAATGACTTCTCGTGTGTTTACTTTTGAAGCTAGTAGATAAATGAATTAAACCAGTCAAGGTGGGAAAAGTGTGCTTTAATAAAGTTTATTAAATGTCCATAGGCCTTTAGTTGAAGAAACCACCCATATTTGGGCATGCGATTCCATGGCTTCATAGCTTAGTACAGTGGTTTGTAATTGGTTTTGTGTATGCATATGTACAGGGTGTGTATTGTTATAATAGTCTCTGGCTTGAATTAGTTGCAGCTTCAGATGGGGAGCTTGTTCAAAGTGTTCTGCACTGAAGTCTTGATGATCCATGTGTGGTTAAAACACAGCCAAAATAGAATGATACCAGATACACGCAGCACTGCTGTTCCTGAGCTGAGCAGATAATTCGATTTCTGAGGGGAGGGGGAATAATGATACATGGCTGTGATTCACGTCACACTATGGGATATTCAGAAACTGAAGATGCAAACAGGGCAACTGATGAAAGGTTGAGGAATGAAGGTAGAAGTCAAGGAAGAAATACGAATAGATCGATCTTTCCTATCTGTCTATCTGTTTTGGTTTCTCTCTCTATTGTTTTGTCCTTGTGATTGTGTTTTGTAGTGGAAAGTTTATATAAAATTGACAAGCATATAAACTGAAGGAGATATTAATTTCTGGCTAATGTTATTTTTTATTTTATTTTACACAAGCAGTTTTTAGACAGCTTAGAGGCTATATATTTATTTGTGGAAAAATAATAATAAAAAAGTTGCTGCATCCAAAAACAAATGTTTTTAGTAAATCATTTTTATGGTAATTCAGACGTCTATGCTGTCCATATGTTAATAATAGCATGCTTGAGCATTGCTGGTCAGCTTCTGATGAAGACAAGATGTTTATAATCACTAAACAATAAAGAGAAAGAAAAAAAGATGTTTTTAATAGGGAGCTTTTCATGCATATTATGTTGTTAATGTCCTGATGATGTATTGAACAGTTTTGATGTGCAATATTACCGTGGGAAACATTTGTCAGCGCTTTACACCATGTTTCTGATCACACAGTTGGGGTTTAGTTTGCAATAATGAGATTTAATTATTTTATTTTTAAGCTTTTTGACACTTTTAATGATAAAGTGGTGAAGACTGGAAATGATGAGAAAGAGAGCAAAAGTGGATTTGGTGTGTGAAAGAGAGTAGATCCAGGGCTTTACTTAATACTCTGTAAGAAGTTATAAATAAAACAAAGATTATTAGAATAAGAAAATACTATTTCAGTCTTCTACTTTTAATTCAATGTATTACTTGCTATTTCTTTGTAATTTATTGTGAAATTTGCTAGCAATTTCTGAATGAAAATTGTTTCCACGTCTATTTTTAAATAGAACTCCAGAAAATATTGAATTTTGCAAAGAGTTTAACAGTTATTCTGTGCAAAATGTATGATAAAGCCTTCTTTTTTAAAATCTGTTTTGCAGAAACCCAAACTTAAAATGTCTACGCAAGTCTTTAGTCAATTACTTTAAAATGAAGGGCCTCAAAGCTACGATTTACTGACTGGGTTGATCAATGTTCCATTCAGGTTGAAATTTTGCCCGGTATTCAATTTACAAAAAGAAGATTGTAAGGTTATGGTCAGAATTGAATCTGACTTCAATAAGTCTCTAAAAACTGAATCCAGATTGGGCTTTCCATTTGTTATTTTGCATCACCGACACAAACGCTTAGCATTGCTGGTCAGCTTCTGATGAAGACAAGATATTTATAATCACAAAAATAAGAAGAAAAAAGATGTTTGGCATATTATGTTGTCCCATTATTACAATGGGAAACAAATGATAGGAAAGAGAGCAAAAGTGCAATCAGTATGTGAAAAGTGATTAGATCCTGGGGTTTACATTATAGACGCCATAAATACAACAGAAATCACAGAATTTTGCAAATAATTCAACAGTTATTCAAAGCACAAAGCCTTCTTTTTTAAAATCAGTCTTGTGGAAACCCAAACTTAAGATGTCTTAAGATGACCTTCAAACGAAAGGCCTCAACACCACGATTTACTGACTGTGTCGAGCAATGATCCATTTCAGTTTGAAATTTTGCCTGGGATTCATTTTACATTTACAAAAAACAGATTTTCAGGTTGTGAACTGAATTTAGTCTGAGTTCAATAAATCTCTAAAAACTGAATATGTACTGGGCTTTCCATTGGGTCTTCCACATCACTGACACGAACGGCTCATGTCACTGCATGCAGGGGGGTTTCATTATGGGCCGTGCCAGAGCATGTGCCTGAGACCCTCTGGAGTCAGAGGTGGTCTTATGGACCTTTGCATCAGAGTCGTCCAGCTGGGTCTGCAGAAGCCCTTCAAAGATAAACACATAAAAGTCAGTGTTGGACGGAGAGAGTGCAGAAGAACACAGCCCAGGGGTGGGATACCGAGTGGAAAGAAGGATTTGAAGGCTTGCAGAAAGCAGGAGATGTCAAAGAGTAGGTATCATGGGAGGGGGGAGTTAGATCCTGAATAAACAACAATGGTGTTTGATTTGGATGTGAGGTTCATCTTCTCTATAGACGTGAGACGTTTGCTTGATAATGTTTGACCGCAGAACCCACAATACTCTGGAAAAGAGGGAGAAGCCAAATGAAGGAAAAATACACAATATCAGAATTAATTTTCATGTAATGAAGCAGAATGAACAACTAATCAAGTTTTAAAATAAATAGAGAGAAAATAATGAGGTTTTGTGAACAACTCTGGTGAAATGAACTTGAATTTGTGTTTTGGATGCTGCACTGCAAAAAATAAATAAATAAATGAAATAAAAAATAAATGTATATTTTTGTATTGTCTTCCAGTAAAAATACCTAAACATCCTTAAAACAAGATACATTTACTTGAGAAGCAAAATATTGTAAGATATCAAGTCTTTATTTTTCTTACTCTATTGGCAAATTTCTTGTTTTCATCATAAACCTTGCAAATTTTTCTTAAAACTTAAAAACAATTTTTTTGAAAACAAATCTTAATACCTTACAGTCTTTAGTTATTAGTTGCATTCCTGTTCTCACAGAACAAGCATGCACCCACACACAGATTTCTCATGAAAACATCATGATTCATAGATCATACAAACGCCAATACACACGTTCACAACCTGTAAACTGTTCTCACCTATGTTTGTCTATAGGCTCCCCCTTGTGTACACACCTCTATGACACAGATTTGTAAAATGGTCTCTTCCAGAGGTGTAAAGATGTTATGAATAAACCAATTTGTTCATTTGCTTATTTTACTTTTGTATTTTACATATTTTCTTTTATGTTTACTCTTATTTTACTTAATTTAATTTTGTAAAGACAGAAAAGAAAAAAACTTGCTGTTATGAATGATGCAAAATAAGACCATGGACATTTATTATGAAACAAATTAGGGTCAATTTTGATTTAATATGTTATCTTTGATCTACAGTATCTGTCATGCTTATGATGAATGCTAGGCGACTCCTGACAGATCCCTGAGAATTGTTTTTTCTTGGCAATTCTTTGCAGTACAAACCCAAGGTGGATAGCAGGAGAGAGTTATACATCTCAGAACTTTGCATTGGCCAGAGCGTTTCGGGACGAGTGCTCGCACACATTCAGACACACCCCTGACACGCTCCCCTGTTGTGTTACAATGTGAGAGATGGTTCAGGGCCGGGCAGCTGCTGGAAGACAGTGGCGAGTGTGTGTGTGATTGATGGCCGTGTGTGTGAGTGTCTCGTGAAACAGGATCCCGCAGAGCAGAGAAGAGATGGGGAAAAGAGAGAGGGGGTTCAGTCAAAGGGCACACGCTTGGCATTACTCCAAACACACTCATGTTAGTCTCTATCTCTGCCCTTTCTCTTTTTTACCCTATCTATCTATCTATCTATCTATCTATCTATCTGTCCGTCCGTCCGTCCGTCCGTCCGTCCGTCCATCATTCTGTTAATTTTTAATTTTTAATTTTATTTATTTTAATTTTTTATTTAATTTTTTTGTAAATGATAGTAAGTTCTCTTTCTGTACACCGCGAAAAACTGTATTTGATCTAATGGGACATTTTGTAATTTTACAGCAAAATGCTGTTAAATGCAAGTGAAAGAAGTGAAAAAGAACAAGTCATAATTTACAGTGAAACCGTAAACTGACATTATCAGAAATTGTCTGTGACAGCTCACATTTGATGGGTTTTTTTTTTTTAGTTTTGTCTTTTTAGTTATGTACATTAGGGTTTATGTCACATATTATGCTGTTAAATTAATGTTTATTGCATTATGCTGTTACCATGATGAATTATTGTTTTTGTGTATGACACTATGCACCTTCTATATATTAATATACACGTCAGATTGAATATATGCTTCAGAAAAGCTACTTGTGATTCATCATGTGGCTTTCTTTTTTCAGTATATTAAAGTTATCAGTACATTAAAACCCCATTTCAATAATTTGGTACATTAAAATTATTTCAGTTAATATATGTTTTTCAACTGTGAATTTAAGTTTAATTTGTAAAACAGAATATTGTTGTCATATTTTTTAACAGTAAAGTTCTGGCGATCACAGGTGCTGTTTTTTATTTTATTTTATTTTTTTTTATTTTTTGTAAATTTGATAGATTTTACAGTGATAAATTGAAAATAAATTAATATACAGATTTTATGCTATGAAGAATATAATTTTTTCTCCCTTGTCTCTCTCTCTATCTCTCTCTCTTTTCTCATGGCACTGGCTGTGGCTTCACTGGGTCAATCCACCTGCTTCTCCATCAGGTATTTCAGTCTTTTTTTATTTTGTGTCTGTCATTCTCTTTCTCTGTCAGCAGCTGTCCATCACTGGGAATTAATACAATTTATGGGCTGTCATGCAGTCACGAGTCTTACAATGGGCCCCTCTGCTGTTGTTCTTCAACAGTGAGCAAGGTTACCTGACCTTTTCTGAATACTATGTTTATGCTTCAGGATGCAAAAATAACTAAAAATATACTTTAAACAACATGAAATTAACTTGATGATATTTATATTTAGCAGTGGGTATTTAGATTAATTGTAAATGAAGGTAGAAGCTACGCTACTTACTGTGAGTGTAGATTTTGTTTGCTCCAAGTGTAAATAGCAACAAATAGCATCTTGCTTACTGATGCTATTCAGACAAAGTGCAAATAGAAGTTAGATATTATTTGTACTAAAGGTAAATCATCTGAGCAGTGGTGGGTGGAGTTTTTGTTTTCACATTAGTTAAAGGTATTGCGAGAGTCATTTTATGCTGCTTTTTAACATTTATTCACTTGTTGAGAAAAGGACTACTGTTACTTTTCTGAGCAATCAGACTTACATTTTTTGCCTGCAGACTCTAAATCTATCCCATAGATTTACACAGTAGAAGGGCCCTTTTTTGTGCTCCTTTTCTTTAGAAAATGTAAAAATCTTGTTTTAATTTTGTAATTGTGAAAAATGAATTGAAAAATAACAGTTGTTCCTTGAGATTTAGCATGCCAACTCTCTCTCTGACTCACTTTTTTGTATTCGGGTAAAGGTTTTTTGTGCCCAGTAATGGTTTGTTTACACTATAAATTTCCGATAACAATTAAAAAGGTCTTGTCAGACATTCACCTGGAACTAAGCATGTTGGGAATTAATTTGATCGAGAAAAGAGAGTCTTAGTCTGGTCTTTGTGGTATTTCTCCTTCATATGGAAGTGATTTGTATATTGCAGTGAGTCTGGATACAATCGTTAATTTTTTTCGTCTGACTGGCTCTTCATTGAGAGTTGCTGTGATGTTATTCACCTTGTCTAAAAATACCTTCCTCCTCATGCTTTGACGAAATGAATTGCTTGTTAAGAAGTGAGCTGCTTTGTGTTGTGTTCGTGACAAATTGCTAAATATGTAGTGCTTATTGCACTGTTGCTAACGTGTCTTTCTGTTGGAGTACATGGTCTACAGCATGTGGTGAAATTAGACTGAGTGTTTCTGTTTAAAACATAATGATGACTAATGGAATAGTGTCGAAAATAAAGTATGCATTGAGGACAGTGTGTGTTCATTTTGTTACTTGATCCCTAAGACACACAAAACAATGTTTTCTGAAGAAATTGTTAGTGCTTGTATGTGCAAAATTTGCCACACTGATGCCAGTATGTTGCAGTGCAGTTGCTAAAGTGTCTTTAAGTGTCTAAATGGGGTCTAAATGGGGCTTCGTCATCATAATGGTCATCACGTTGAACAGTCACATTTACAGTCTCAATGTGTTTATAATCGCAATCAAACTATTATAACTCAAATTTTCAGGTCAATTTTTTTTTTTAAATAAAGAAAAGTTTGAAAAAGTTGTTGGAAGCTTAGTGACATTAAAGTAATGCCATCGTGTTGTAGTTTGTTTATAGCCTATTCATTTAGCTTTTTACTTCTGCTGATTGTGTTTGGTAGGGTGGGCGATATGACCAAAATCTTATATCATGATATGAGTCATTTTATTTCACTGTAACAATACATATTACGATATAGTTATTTTTTATTTAAATCTCGATATAGGTCTTTATGAAATCAACAATTTTGATACCATAGAAAGTAAAGAGTAAGCGATTAAACAAGAATAAGAAACTAATAACAAGCAATAGGACAAAAAATACAGTAGAACAAATAAATATGAAATTCTAGATACATTATTTAAAGTAATTAAATGTATAAAACATTCTTCACTGTGTAAATTAAATGTATATTTCTTCTTATTAAAGTAAAAAAAAGTGATTTAGTCTAGGGCAGTGAGAGATTTTTTTTGTTTGATTAAAATGAACAACAGAGAGCAGGAATATTAGACTGCTGTCACTTTAAGAGCTTCCCGGATCCAATATACTGTATATTATAATTTTTACTAGTTAATCGTATCGACCGGTATATTGCCCACCCCTAGTATTTAGGCTTCAAAATTCCTGAAAGTTGTGTTAATTTGTGAAGATTATCATGCTGAACAAAGCATGTAAGGATCATAAACTTTTGTTGGCCACAGAGCTTATTTTCTGCAATAATCCTTCAAATCTGAGGCAAACTTGTAAGTCTGACTGCATTGTCCGTAGCACAAATGTTGTGGGAAAAGTTACTGCCAAAGTAAAAAAAAAAAAAAAAAAAAGAAATGAATGAGCAATTGCCTTAGCAAACAGTACTAAACTGCCCTTTCACTCACCCTTAAAAAGACGTACATACACAGGGACACATATTCACTCATGGTGTGCTCTTGTCACAGACGATTTGCCTCCCCAAACTCCTCATTCCTGCTGGAGCTGAGTTATGGTGAACTCAGTGGGAGTTCAGCGGGGTCTACGACCTCCTCCTGTCATCAGTTTGGGGACATCTGTCCGCACGGCCTCACCAGAGAAAGAGCCAGGCTAGTGCAGGCGTTAGTGTAGCTTGGCAAAAAACCCCAGAGCTGATTAGCATCTCTTAAACTCTACATTACATTCTCTGACAAGGTATAGGACTGGTGTTCTGCTGCAAATTGCAGAGGGGGTGTAGTAGTACTGAGCGGGTGCATTTTTCAGAGATCAAGGAATCAAAGGGTGTGATAAGATCTCTTCACAAATAATCCTTCTGTGTGGTCTTAACCTCCACGACCTTACAGTCAGAGAACAGAAGTACAACTGAACCTCTTTACTGTGAAAACAGCAAGCGGTCTAGTTGGCTGGCCACCAAGTGAACAACAAATCCGAAGCCAATGATGGTCCATTTAGGGAAAATGGGAAATCACCTTTAACCTGCAAAAACATGTTTAGAAATGTGGCCTGCTGCCAGATCAAGCTAGCATCAGTGGACATGGTCTTGGGTAGCTTTACAACAAGCCGTCAGTCAAACAACAGAAATATGGTTATCTA
The DNA here is from genome assembly GCA_039654775.1 of Spinibarbus caldwelli. Taxonomy (NCBI): domain Eukaryota; kingdom Metazoa; phylum Chordata; class Actinopteri; order Cypriniformes; family Cyprinidae; genus Spinibarbus; species Spinibarbus caldwelli. Next base: position 19,576,914 of record CM077246.1, on the reverse strand, counting down.
GCAAAACAAGCCCAGCGAGAGAACTTGCGTTACACTTGAAACCAAATAAAAGGTAGTAAAATGACAGCTGTACAAACGCGGAGATGAGAGGTTGACAGTTTAGCGTACTTAATGGGGCATTGCTGTGTCAGTTGAGTGATGCTGGGAGTTCGCCATGGGGAACTTTGTAGCGTGAGATCAAACGCTGTTGCGTACAGTTCAATAATAAACTCCTCCCTGCTCGAACATGGCCGTTCCTCACCCTAGTCTACAAACAAATTTTATGACTGTAAAAGGACCTTGGCCTTGGCCTTCAGGCCTTGTTGTGCCGAACACAAGCTTCCGTGAGCTTTAATTATGACGCGTTTGGGTTGCCAGGTTTTCACAGCAAAACCCACTCAATTGCTACTCAAAACTAGCCCAAAACTAGCCCAATCGCTTTTCAGGGGGGATTCCCGGTAAAAATCGCGTTCCGGTGGGGTAAAATACACGTTTTTTGGCGGGGTTCCCCTGATAAAAGTCGCATTCCAGGGGCTAAATATCACGTTATTGGGTCGCTTCCCAAAATCCCAAAAATGCTGTAGAGCTCAAGAAGTTAAGATCACAGAAATGCTTATGTGTTTTTGTATTGAGGTAGTAAAGGATGTGTACTTCTCCAAACCAAACAATTAGTGGTAGATCCCGATTTATGAGAACAATGAAGGTTGTAGCTACTAAATCTCTTGAACGCTGAAAGTTATTGACAGAGGACTGTTACAGCAGCCAATGCTAAGAATTCTTTTGTTTTGTAGTTTAACTCATGCTTGTGACTATTTGCACTACTTACTTATATTAACCACTGTACTTGTTGTAATACAGTACATCTGTAGTTGTTATTGTTGTATCGCTACATTTCAAGTAATTTGGTTTGCAAAGCACTAATGCCATGCACCCCTGTGTCAATTTAATTGATAATCATTTGCACCAATTATTTAACTACTTATAGTTACATTGATGGCTTCTGCTAACAACTTACCGGTATGTTTCATATTATTTCATTTGCAAAGTGTGAATGCAAATTGTGAAAATACATTTACATTTAGTCAATTAGCAGATGCTTTTATCCAAAGTGACTTACAAATGAGGACAATGGAAGCAATCAAAAGCTTGTTCTAGTTAGAAAATGTCAGTTGTTGGCACAACTATAGAAGCGCTATTTTCCATTAAGTGGCTTGGTTTAAAAGAGCAAATACTGCCCATTACATTGTTCATGGTTTCTCTGAGGGTATGATTCTGATGCTAAAACACGATTTACTGACTATTACTGCTTCTTGTATAACAAACCGAGGACAGAATTAACTCCTTCAATAGATTTATGGACTTTGGTCAGGATTATTCCACTGAGAAACTGGATTAGCCAGAAATTGTTTTTGCAAGATTTCTGGATGGTCATCACTCATATATGTTGGTTATTTTGAGAGGAGAAACAGGTGTGTAAAATAATATTTACAAATTTTCCAATATTCCCTTGGGTGGTATGGATGATCAGCCTAAGGAATGTAAAATTTATCTGCAATTTATATCTAATCCAGATCTTTCTGGAGAGCTGCAGTTGCTCATTTTCATGTGGTTTATTCATTATGATTCAATGACAATTGTTTTGTACAAATTCAATTTCTGTTTTTCAGAGAGCTTGGAAACTTGTACAACTTAAATTTTGATTGTGGGGTTTTAAGACTGGCAATTACAATATATGTGCAGTTAAAAGTTACAAAACGGCAACATTATTAATCGTTTAAAATTCAATTCTGCGTACAACATGTGAAATGATTGTGGTTGATTTAAAAGGCACATTTTGTTTTTGTTGTTGGTTTTTTTTTTTTTTTTTTTTAGGTCCGCTTCGGTCTGGTTGTAAAGTGGTGCATTCAATTATAATGATTTGCACAACAGACTTTAATGACTCTCGTTGTAATTTAGAAATAAAAGAGACATAGTCTCTAAATTAGGTCTTAATGTGTTTGTGTGGGAGTGCATACTTGCTCACAGAAGAAAGGCAGTACATATGAGTCTAAAATACGGTCGTTTTACATGCCTGTTGTATAAGCACTGGGGTTTAATAAAGACATGATTCCAGCATTAAGTATTTCCATACTAATTTTTGATGCATGTTCTGCTTTGTAGAAAACTACACCACCTGTTTCCTTTCTTCCATCATGCATTTGCTCTTTTTTTAGCTGGTGTTTTCAGATAATTATTATAGATGTTAGCTTAAATCCTTTAGGTTTGTCAACAGCAAATGGGCCTACTTCAAATGAATCAGACATACAGAGCAGAAATATATTTGGCAGTAATACCAGCGAGAAGACGGCTAGTTATAAACTGCCCATAAAGCATTGCTCATATTTTCAAAAACACTTTAATCGTCGAATAGAGAGTTGGATGAACTGTAGAGCAGAACAGCCGAGCACCTTTCAAAGCGTCAATCAGTCCTCCAAATCCATAACATAAAAGACAATTTACAACCTTTTATCTCAGGCTTTCACTGCCTCTGAGAATGTTTGGTTATAGTACATCAAATGTATAATTTGATTTGCTCAGGCGACGCACACCCCGGGGCCCCAGACCGTAAATTATTTCTCCAGACCTATGCTTCAACCAAAGGATATTTGTTAGGCTGCTGAACACAATCAGGCATGTGGGATTGGATATTTTTTCTCTTTTTTATGACTCAGATGTTGTTAATGTAAATGTATTTAAACACTTCACAAGCAAGTCAGTTTGATACTACCATATCACCATATGCAACTCTGTACTGTACATAATTCAAACTAGGAAAGAGCATATATGGAGTAAAGCGTGCCGCTGCACATTGCGTTCATGTTTAGTGTATTTGATGGTAATTTGATTACATGTTCCATTCATTGCTGTACAAACTACTCATGTTAGTCACATGCGTAAAAATCACATATGTAAATTAACATTCATATAATCCAAGCTTTTCAGTCCACACCCGTAATCTGTTCTAGGCAATCAGTGCCTCATATTTCCTGAAGTCATCTACTACATGAGTAACAGTAGTAAACTCTCTGAATCATATCAAACATGTCTTTAGCCATAGTATCTGAGGCTGTTTGACTTCCGAAAACTTCCGAGACTTCCGAGTTGATTAAAAGCATGGGACAGTGATGTATGGCCTTTATTTAGAGAATATCATGTTGGCCATTATGGCTTATTATGGTCTGTTTCTGGTACTTAAAGGGGTGGTTGATTGCGATTTCACTTTTTTAACGTTAGTGTGTAATGTTGCTGTTTGAGCATAAATAATATCTGCAAAGTTACGAAGCTGAAAGTTCAATGCAAACGGAGATATCGTCTTTTAAAATTCTGGCATTTTAATGCCTACAAAAATGACTGGTAAGGGACTACAACAAGTTACTTCCCGGGTCCGTTACGTCAAGAACCCAGAATTTTACATAAACCCCACCCCCCGGGAACTCGCAGCGAGTCAACAGTCAAAAAAACAGTCAACCATCCCTTTAAAATAGTAAAGAAACAAATGACTTTGATATTTTTGAACTTCGCCTCACCTGTGTGTACAGACATGGCCAGGGCCCATCTATGAGGCCACTGGAATTAATTTTAAATGAGTTTTATTTATGTTTGTTTGTTTCTACTTTAAATTTTTACTAGAGATGCACCGATACTGAATTTCTCTGCCGATACCGATAGCCGATTATTCAGAATGATAACGGCCGATACTGATAGTTATGTGCGAGTTAAAATTTGACGTGGTCACATTTGTGCCAGTGCATGGTCTATGCTGCTCCAAAACGTCTGCTCTGCTCCATGCATAAAGCGCGCGCTGCGGAGCCGCCGCACAGTGCAGCAGGAGTAAGATTTCTGATCACGTGAAGAGAGTGAGAGAGGCTCTTTCAATGCAAGCTCTTTGGGAGCAGAGCCTGGTTTATACTTGCCGCGTCAGCACGAGCGGCAAAAATGACGCGAGGGAACGAGAGAAATATTTATTAGCCAATTAGCAGATGACACCACCTTATTTTTAAGAGATGCTTCCCAAATCCCAATAGCAATTAATTATATAAAACTTTTCTCTAAAGCTTCGGGTCTTAATCTAAACATAGGTAAATATGAGCAGCAGAGAGACTTGACCTTGAGAGGCAGAGTACTGCTGGCTAAGGTGGAGGGCATCTCCAGACTTACATATGCTGCACTCTCTCTATATGTGGACAACAAAATTTGTAAATCAGTTGATAAAATCCTGTTTAATTTTGTTTGGAAAAACAAAATCCATTATGTTAAGAAGTCTGTAATAATGAACACGTATGAGTATGGGGGTTGAATTTCCTTGATTTCTCTTCTTTGAATAACACTTTCAAAATTAATTGGATTAGGCAGTTTTTGTGTAATCCAAACTCAATCTGGAATTTTATCCCCAATTACTTCTTTTCCAAATTAGGTGGTCTCCCTTTCTTATTAATTTGTAATTATAATATTGACATAATACCTTACAATTTATCTAAATTTCATAAACAGGTATTACTTGCATGGTCATTAATCTTTAAGCACAATTTCTCCCCTCACTGGTACTTTATTTGGAACAATCAAGACATTGTATATAAGAGAATATCTTTGTTTTTTAGTAATTGGTTTGAGAAAAACATTTTGATTGTTTCCCAGTTATTTAACTCAGAAGGTCTTATTTTAAGTTATGAAGAATTCTTATGTAAATTTGATTTTCCAGAAACTCCGAAAGAATTCTCCATTGTCATGGACGCTATTCCTAAAGGAGTTGTCATGCTTTTAAGGGACTCTGTTTGATCACCCAGTACTTTACCTATTTCTTTAGACCCATTTGAAATCCCAGTATGAAAACTGTGCTTTTTGTCATATCCTTCATCACGTAACTATAAGATTAGATCGCTCTTTCAAAAGGAGCTTCTAACAACTCCCTATGTGGTGTCTTATTGAAAGAATGTTGTTGATCATATTGATTGGAAAAAAGTATGGACTCTGTCTTCGAAATACATAATAACTAACAAGATCAGAGAAATCTCATTTAAATTGTTACACAGATTTTACCCAGCTAAAGTGTTTCTGAAAAGGTTTAAATCAGACATAGATACAAGCTGTTCTTTTTGTGGTGACCCTAATGAAACTGATATGCATATTTTCTGGGATTGTCCTCACACACAGCTATTTTGGATTGAATTCTCTAATGTTATCAATCGCAATGTGCTCCAGGGTTTCTCTTTGCTTTTTAAGGATGTACTGTTTGGCTTCTTTAATATACAAAAAGATAAAAATTAATGAATATTTTATTATTACCCTATTATTATTTCTTGCAAAATTTCATATTCACTGCAGTAAATTCTCTCATCAAAATCTTTTATTTATTGTTTTTAAAAAAGAGGTTCAACAGTATATCCAAACTATTTAATCTTCCAAGAATCTTAAAGCTCTTAAAACAGTTAATTTATTTCATCTTTTTAATTTTTTCTGTTAAAGCTTTCATTTTGTATTACTAATTTATTGTTACATACCTATATAAATGGTGCTTTGCATGTAATGTCACCTCTTTGTATGTAAAGTTGATATTTTTTTGTACTTGTATCTTTGGTACCTTGGCATTTATAAAAAAATAAATAAATGAAAAAAATAAAATAAAAAAAATACTGTGGAAACGATGGTGGACAGGACGGAGGATTTGGTTTTCAAGCGAAAGTAAAATAAAAGACTGCTTCTTAAACCAGAGAAGGTGAACATGTTGATTTTGTTTTTGCTGTTTATCTCACGTTACCCTATGGAGGCTTTCTTTAAATGTTATTTATTTATTTATGTTATTGATTCCTCAGTGGTTGCGAAACGTTCTGGTGTAGCCTATGCCATGCCTCGTCTTATTCATTTATGTTAATTACATTATATAAATTAGTTTGTAGCCTACTGTTTTATTGTTGTTGTGCATTTCAATTAAGAATAACAAGGAATCCATCTTTCAATCATTTGTTTTAGTTTTAAACAGTGAATGGATGTAAGCAAAACAGACAATTATCTTTTCTAGTAAAAAGTGACAACGTCGTGAATTCGAATTCAAAAGTAAAAGCGTCCGAATCCCGGCTTATAGCACAGCAAAAGAGAAACTCCCGTTCACAAAATTCAAATCACAAATAATACTGATGAAAAAGAACAGGTTGAATGTGAACCACTTTTGTTACCATAAACTTAAACATAAACTTTCCTTTTTTCTTCATAAATGCCTTAATGCCAGATTTATTCAAACATACATATATAATTATAAGTTAAAAAGCTCCTCTTCAGTGTTGTTTTATAGCTAACTAATGAACTGTGAACAGCGGAATAACTTTGCTGAGGTAAATGTCATGTTAAGTGACATACTGTTCACAATCTTTATTAAATTATTGGCATCTTTCCGCGGTTGAAACACTGATTGAGCGATTACATTAGACAGACATGATACATTTTGGTAAGCCATACTGTATCTTTCAACATCTTATGATGTACATTCATGTGTATTTTGCGATATAACTTATTAAACTGGAAGAGACTTGAACTTGAACTGAGGTGCAATAGCGATCTGTCACGTCACATTTAAAAGCATCGAAACAGTATTCATTGTTTGTTTTTCGTTATAGAATGTACAGGATTTGAAAGCTGAGAGTTTGTTCCTTATCAGAAGTAAGAAAGCACAGAGCTCTTTGTGATTATTGGATGTGAGGCGTGCTACAAATGTTTGGTGTAGAGAAAAACTGCGCATCTGGCAATGCTGGCTTGAACTACGGGTGATTCATCTGGTCAAATAGAGCCTGCTTTAATGTTGCTTTTTTTTTTTAACTGTTAATGCCTTATTGTCACGTTAATTTTGACAGCCATAAATTCAACAGAGATTTTCTTCACTCACAGTACGAGTTGCAGTCTGACACATTTTTGGCCGATAGTGAAATAAATTGCTTTTATCGGCTGATACCGATTGTTGGCCGATACATCGGTGCATCTCTAATTTTTACTGAATTATAGTACTGTAAATAATTTTTTATTTAAATCAGAATAAATATAAAGGTAAAAGCAGAAATGTGATGTATTATTTTTTGAGTAAAAATGAACAAAATTCTATTATTAAGTACACAAAAAGTGTTCAAAGCTGATGAGATTCATCAACAAAGTGCATGTAGTAAAACAACTCTTACTTTTTAAATACAGATGGAGATAGAGAGGCCATTGTTCCAAAGTACACTTTCAAATAAAATATAGTTGTTATTATTTTTTCCATTAATTAATTAATTAATTAATTCCATTAATAATGAGGTTTTTAATTAGATTATGGTAATAAAAAATTGTACAATAGTATTGCACTGCAACAGAATCTTAATAATCCGAAAATTATATTTATTTTCTTAAATGCAAAGTATTTTTGTATTTTTTTCCAGCACAATTATCTAAGCAGTCTTAAATCAAAATGTTTTTAATTAAGAAGCAAAGCTAATTAAGATATTAAGCTGAAATTCTGAATTCTGTTTTCTGAAATTCTGATCAAAATTAAGTGTTTATGCTTAAAACAAGAAAAAAATCAGCAAGATATATAATTTTGTTTGAATTTTGAATTAAGTATATTTTCTTACGCCATTAGCAGATATATTTTTTACTGTTTTAAGCATCAACTCACTTAACTTTGACCAAATTTTCAGAAAACAAGGCTTAATATCTTTGTCATTGTCATTGTGCAAATATGCACAATTTATCAAATTTATCTTGATTTAAGCATATTTAGATAGTATTACTGGAAAACAAGACAAAAACACTGAGGAAGAAAATAATTTTTCGCACTGTTGCAAAAATATCCTTTTTACTATTTATTTCTATTGATTTTGTGGTGAACATGTTCTTTCCAGGTGAGGTTGTTGGGATTGTTTGTGAGATTCGGTGTTGTTTATAAGCTGTATTGTTATGCTCATCCAATCATTCAGTGTTTAATTACATCATTTTTATAATATTGCAGTCAGATTTTTTTCTCTTTAGCTTAAACACACAAAGCAGTTTTATTTACTGGTTCATTGCCTGACCCTTTGGATCAGAGTCTTGTCTGAGCGATGGGAGGGAGAAGGAAAAAGAGGGCAGAGGAGAAAAGAGACGGGATGGATAAAACGCTGTTATGCAAACCTCCACTCATCACTCACTCCTGGACCAGATTAATTGCCCGTTAGAACAAGGCCACAGTGTTGCCTCCAGATGTACTCGAAGTAATGATGTCACCGTTTAATGTTCTTCTCTCTCACCATTTTCAATTTTTTATACAATTCTGCATACATTTTGCAGATGGCCTGCACATAACCATTACAATCCAGAGCAATAAACTGATGAATTCAAGGATTTGCATCTATTCATCACGTTGATGAACTGAAGGTTACCGAGTTTTAGGCGCTTGGATGTTTTAGTTGTTGCTTAGGGTTTATAAGCTGGCTCAGAATCAAGCACAGGAAAACAGGATGAGTGAATCTTTCCAACACCTTTGAGTCTCGCTCTGCCAAAACTTTCTTTCTCCCAAAGTATTACAGCATGTCTCCTTATTTGTCTTCCCTTCCCTCTCTTTGTTTCTCCTTCATATTTATTGTGGGCCATTCCTGTCAGCGATTTCCTGCCATGCATAACGTCGGCAGGGTTATGTGCCATTCATAATTAGATTGCAATGCAATTTTAATAAAAAATAAAATATAATTGCATTTAGTGTAATTTGAATTATTTTAACATTATTTTCAAAATTGTAGAGATTTTTTTTACATAAAAAAAATACATTTTGCCATTTCAAATTTCTGTTCAATAATTTTTATTACTAGAAAAGTCTTTAAGTTTTTAAAGGAAATTAATTGCAATTCAGACAACAGTTGCAGACCAGCTGTTCATTATATTTACTTGTCAAAGTCAAATTTTTATTTTGGACCCTGGCTGTACATGTAAATAATAGTACATGCATTAAATACGAAAACAGACAGATCTTTCCATACATTGCAATTTCACCCATGCGTTATTATAATTCAGAGAACAGTTGTAGACCATCTGGCCATTTTATTTACTCGCTAAAGCTGAATTTTACTAAATGTGTTAATTTTTAGCCCAGGCTGTACATATATGAACAATAGTACAGCATTACATACAAAAAAAAAAAAAAAACACATGCACACACATTTCGACACAACCTCAGCTGTGAAATTAAAATATCCAGCTTGTGGACAGCATGAGCTTACAGGGTTTCCTCTCTGCACCTCTCAATGGCAGAGACTGAGGAATATGATCTGAGTCATGTGATTATGTGAGTAGTGAAGTCGGGTTATCTTCCATTCAGCTGCGGTCCCAAATAGGTTGCACGTGGGATGCGTAGAACTGTTTGTATGTGAGACCGTTTCAAGTTTTGACTATGCATGTAGTAACATTAACCAGCTGGATTTAAACAGGTGTGTTCATACCTTGCTTCTAACTTTTTTAATGCTTTAGAGGCAAATATTCCATGTTTATTGTTCAGAGACCCATTAGATATGTTTGACAGACTATTATCTAATATAAATGTTATTTTATTTTATTCAATAATTTAATTGAATTAATCTCTGCACTGCAAAAAAAAAAAAAAAACGGTGTAGAAATAATTTTTAGTCACAAGAACTACTTACAGTAAGTAATCAAATTAAATGCGAAATTCTGAAGTAGAAAGACTGAAGTAGTATTTTCTTCTAAAATGTACTCTGATTTTTGTTTTATTTACAACTTTGAAAAATCATTTTATACAGTGTATTTAATTGAATTTTATTTCACGTTTATTGCAAGAAAACAACAAAATTTTAAACTCTTATATTTTTAAACACAAATACATGTTAACTTTTTAGTTGCAAGGCCTATTTTGTACATAATTCATAAAAAATAATGACTTTTAGTAGCAGCTTCCTTGGCTCTACAGATCTTTTCAGACTTTTTGCCACTTTTAGCCAATGCACTAATCGCTATGCCATGACTTTTACCTTTATGAAGTCTTGTTATTGAATGCACTTCAGTGTTTTCCTATACAGGAATTTGCAATCAGCTGGTTTGATGTTGATTTCAGTAAAGGGAATTGGCTGAAATCATTGGCAGGTTAACTGAATCTGGGCGATGTGCTGCCTCTCAGGTTCCAAGCGGGTAGCAGGGGTTACCGGACCCCTCTGGCAAACACTACCTTTGCTTAGGGGAGCAGGGAGTGTTTTGAAGGTGCTGACCCGCCGAGAGATCAGAACTTCCCCTGTTATTTGTACAGCCGTCTTGCTGCAGCGGAACTATACTGACCTGTCATGCTAAATGATGTGAGCGAGTGAATTTGATACCGTCCCACTCCTGCGAGCAGGGAGTTGTTTGCTTTGCCGTGGTCTTTGATTCACTATAACACTTACATAAATTTCTGTCCACTTTGTTAATACCCCATGCTTCAAAGATGTCTTCTTTATTTGGTCGGTTCAAAATGTGCTTTAAAATTTATCCTTTCACCTATTGTAATTGTAGAATTGTGTATTATAATTACTATTACAGAAATTGCTAATTATCACATACAGTCTTGATGTAGAAAAACTGAAACAGTATTATTTTTTTGTTAAACATACAATTATTTTCATACATTTCATGTATTATCATACAATCCAATTATTTTAATTTCAAAATCTTCTTTACAGTGTAGAAAAAAAAAATCATAATTTCCATGATAGCTAGAAGGTCTTCTCAAACAAGAAAAATGATCTGAGAGAAAAAGACAAGGAAGTTATACAAGACACAAACCTTAAAGAACAAAAACAGCTTAAACAATTTAAATTTCCCATGCATGACTGATTATTTAAATGCTTTTCGTTGAAGCTTAAGATGAAATCTGCACATCTATAATGTCATCTGCATTTATTTTAATGCCACTGCAGTCCCACATGTGGAATGTAACCCCCCCAGCAGAGACTATAGAGGAAAAACCACCATATTATCATTCAGCAATCACAACTCAAAATGGAAAATTCTTTGTTGAGATGCCAAGATTCATAAGAGATTCAAAAGACAAGAGATTCATGAAAAGAAAAAGCAACATCCCTGAAGACCAGCTGTTATTTAAGGATTTTAGGGGCTTAACAACATAGGGTTTAAGCTTTGTAATCTTTGTAATCTTAGTAGTTACGTTCTATTATAACTTACAGAAACTACAGAGCAGAAGATGACAATATGTTTTCCTTCTCTCTCTTGTTAGATGTGGTTCATGCCTCGTCTAGTCAAAACTATATTCACAAGGTTTTCCATTGTTTAATACATGTTTTGCACACCACACAATAGTGATTTGCATGATTAGGGTGAAAATCATTACGTAATCTACACTGAGAAAAAAAAAAAAAAAAAAAAACGGGCTTTGAATTTTCACTCAAAATTTGCTAGTATTCACAAATAATCACAAAGAAATGGCAACTAACACACTGAATTTAACATGAAATTATAAAGACTGTAATACTATTTTCTTTTAAAATGTACTGCAGTAACCTTTAATTTACAATTTCAAAAAAATAAAATAAAATAAATAAATAAAATAGACATTTCCAGTCCATTTGGCATGACATTTCCAGTCATTCTTGATGACTGGATAAAGGTTTTAAAAAAATGAATTAATAGAGATTGCACTAAAAATACATCTAGCCAATGAAATGTTATAGACCTGAGAATACAAGCAGTCTTGTGCGTTTTTTCACGATTTTCTAATCAAATGTTGTGATTAATTTTAAATTTTGTTGTTTTTAAATGTTTTAAATGTCTTTGGCAAAAGTTAAAAATACTTCTGGACCCAAAGCTGCTAAATCACTGTTGTGCTCTGACCACACAGACAGTTTCTCACACTTGTATGATAAATAAAATAGGTGGAGGATATTTGCTGGCCAGAGTTTTTAACAGAGTTACTACAAATATTTTCCTCACGTTTGGTGTTCATTTCTTAACTTTTCGCTCTGCTGGCAAACGGACTTGTTTATCTATTTATCTCTCTGATCTCCATGAAAAACGTCTGGGTTTTGAGACGTTTTCAGTAACAGGGTGTATTTGTGTCTCAGATGGAGAGCAAGCCTCTTTGATTTTCTTTTTTACTATCTGTCCTTCTCTGACTCATTCTCTGTCTCAGTTTGACTTATTGTTTTGGTTGGTGTGATTTCACAATAAGTGGAACAAAAATGTTGATGCAATTGTCAGTATGTGATGTTCAGAGTCGCTTTATTCTTTGCACTTGTCTGGTGTAAACAACACATTCAAAGCCCCAAAATGCATGACAAAAGCGCTGTCATCTTTGCATGTTTTGTCTTTTTTCCTTTCTGTTTCCCAAATGCACATGTATAAATACAGACACTCATCCCTTGACCCACCTTTGACTCACCTGCGACAGCTCTTCCTGAGGGCACCCCAGAGCATTATTTCTGCTAAACAAACCGCAGCGAGCAGATCAGCCAGTTCACATGACCTGTGCCCCTTTGCTTCTTTCTGGAGTACCCTTAACCTTAACAGAAGTACATTGCACAGCACTGATGTTGTGTCTGAAATAAACAGCTATACATTATGTCTCTGAAAAATTTCCAATTGTGCATCCAATTGTGATTTTTTTAGGAGGGCTGAGCAAATATTCACTATGAATTTACAGTAATTTTGCTGGTGATGTAAAATTGAAATATTTTATAAAATACTTGTAGGTAAATATTGCTGTTTATTAGTATATTTTATATATAAAATATATTATATTAAATATATATATATATATATATATATTTATATATAAAATAATTAAATATTATTAATCATTGTATTAATTTATGGATAAACAGTTACAAACATGAATATTTAAAATAAAATATTATATATAAAGAAGATTCTTATGCACATCAAGACAGCATTTGATCAAGAAAACACCTTGAGATATATATATATATATATATATATATATATATATATATATATTTTTTTTTTTTTTTTTTTTTTTTTTTTCAGGACTCTGCTATGAAATTATATATATATATATATATATATATATATATATATATATATATATATATATATATATATATATATATATATATATATATATATATATATATATATATGAAGGCTGATAGAAAAAGGCTGATATAAAAAGGCTGATAGAATAATCATTATTTAGTTATATCTACCAGGCTTTTATGTCTGCAGTCACAGCAAATGCACAGGATGTGCTTTTAATGGATATCTGCCCCCTCGCTTGACCTGGTCCAGACATTTAGTGACCTTTAACCCTGACCTTGCCCTCTGTCTTCCCACACCCCTTCACCAGGCTTACTTTCACTCACTAATGCTCTTATTTCAGGCTTTGTTGAGAAAGCTGCATTTCCCAGAGTTTGCAGACAGGTAGGCATGTGGAAACATTTTGATGGATATGAGAAAAGTCATACAACAGTTTCTGAAACTACGTATAAGTAGTCTATAACTTTTGTTCTTGAATTTTATAATATTTTGCAATAAATAAATTAATGTACTGTTGATAATGTAGTGAATTGAATATTTTGCAAAATACATAAATTTTTGTGTGTGTGTGTTATTACTTGATTTGTTTTGGAGGGCTCTTTAAAGCAGGAGTTCTCAAAGTAGGGTCTGCAGACCCCTAGGGGTCCTTGACCCCATAGTTAGGGGGTCCTTGAAATAAATTTAGGGCGCTATGATTTCCACGATGCACTAAATGCGGACTGAATTATGGAATTCAGTCAAAATGGAATTCACTGTGTAAGCGGAATGTCAAGAAATGAAGTAAGTTTTGGATAAATAAATGGAAAGTTAGGTCAGAACACTTAATCAAATCGCAATATGGATTCATGTCTGTGTATATAATAATATAAATAATAATATAAAAAATAATGTAAAACTTTATCGTTAAATCAATAATCACAAAATTAAAAGTAAAAGCTAAACTTTAAATAAATAATACAATTTTCTTTTGATTACATTTTAAAACCACCTGGTGGAATGACCTGCCCAACTCAACCCAAGCAGCTGAGTCCTTAGCCATCTTCAAGAAATGGCTAAAAACACATCTCTATATCTACATCTATATATATATATATATATATATATATATATATATATATATATATATATATAAACCTTGCTACGTGTACTGTGTTGGGCTAACCGAGACTTGAAAAGTTCCAAAGGCATCTAAGTGTACAAACTGTAGTATGCATATGCTTAATCATTGTTATAATTATGAGGAGGTCATAATGGCTTAAATGTTTGAGAATCCCTGCTTTAAAGCATGAAACAAACTGTTTTGGATATTTATTCTGCTGCCTTTCATGTCACTGCTCAAGGTAGTAACTAGGGTTTGGGGTTGTACGCTTTCTTATGGTGCCCGTCACCATTGTCATTACGTCATTTTCCTGCAATCACATTCCTTCCACAGCCATCAACGTTTATTACAATTAAAAATTCTGCCAGTCACATTTCCCAGAAGTCGAAGTGACTGGGACTCTTGAGGGCACTAAAACACTAAGCATTGTCAGATGTAACTGGTCCAGATGAGGAGTTTTACAGTGGCATTTTGAATAGCGATTCTGTCGTCGTCTCTTAGCGTAGAAGTCTTCCACACTTAAGCAGCTGTTAGGCAACATTACATGTGGAAGTGTTAAAGACTGAATCTTAGGTAAGTTGTTTTAAGTGGTTTGCTTTTGATGGTGTTGTTTTGACGGTAATCAAGGCCACATTCTTGACGTTTACACAGGTGGGGCGACCCTTTGGAGAACTATGCAAAAATATGTGGTCGCAAGTAACGTGTCGTATGTTTAAAACCTTTTCTAAATAGAGATAGATAGATAGATCTATCTATCTATCTATCTATCTATCTATCTATCTATCTATCTATCTATCTATCTATCTATCTATCTATCTATCTATCCGTCCATCTATCTGTCCATCCATCCGGCTATCAACCTATCATTCATTCATTTGTATTATTGTTTATTTGATTGTTTGTTCTTATATTTGTTCTAAAATGTGTTCATACGTTTGTATGTTTGTTCTGTTCTTCTTTTTCTTTATTGAGGCTTTTAAAAAGCAGTTTCAAATGGTTTTCTTATAGGAGGTGTAGTATGGAAAGAATATATGAAAACAGATGGAGTGATCTGGAAGACAAATGTTGGGGCCAGCACTTGGGCTCAGAGGGACAAACCTGGGAAAACATTGTTTAGCACATCTGCATGTTCTCTTTGCATGATTGCACACACAATCCCAAACTTATACAGACTGAATGAAGTGAAAGCGAGTGATGGAAGAGCTCTGGTTATGTCTTCTGTCACGCATATGCAGTTTAAGCGCCTCTGTTCTCTATACATGTAGTTTGTTGAATTAGTACCTTTTTTTCTCTGTTATTTCTTGGCATGACTCAGAAATGAGGCTTAAGCAAAGGTTTGCAGTCCAGGCCATCTGTGTTGACTTTTCTGATAGAGCCATCTGAAACTTTCATTTGCTTCATCAGTGTGTCATTTACACTCAGCTTTCCTCCAGGCCTTGAAACATTGCTATTCATATTAATAACTAAATTTTATTACTGTTATTGTTAGTACTGGATGACTCCAGTCATAACTATTCACAGACTGAACCATTGATCTGATTTTGGTTTCCATTCAGACAATACCTGCAGGACATAATTAGACCAGGCTATTGTACTGACCTATATCAAGTAAGGTGAAACTGAACACCAGTGCAGAACTTCTCCATTCTTCACCCCTGAGGCTCTACCTTCCCTGTGAAACTCTCCAGATTTTGCCCTGAAGAACTTGAGTTGTTTCAATGGATCTGCACTCATGTCAACTTTATTTTAATTCACTTCCTGCTTGAAAAATCAGGTCACACTTGCCTAAGGTGGTCAAGCTTTTGAAACATGGTTAATCAGTTCTCTGCTATGTGCCAGCTAACCAGAGCTGATAGAACATCCACCTAAACCAAATGGCCAGCTAGAAACCATTGTGACATTTTAAATGGATGCCATTGTAGGAAAAAAAAAAAAATAATCCAAAAGTGATATATTTAAGATGGTGCTCTCAGCATGAAAATCATGAAAAAATAGCCTTTTTCAGCTTGCTGTTGGATTTATCTCACCTGGTCTTTCAGTTTAAACAGATTTTTTTCCAGATTGTTATTGTGAGGTTAGATCAGCGTGACTAATTAAGATGACTTTGACCACTCAATTGGAGTAGATTCTTGCTAAATGAGGCAGATCCAGTATATACTGTAACATAGGAAACCTTATATACAAGGTTGTATACAAACCACATATAGTATATAAGGTAAGATTTAAAACCTATATTTAAAATATTTTTTTAAATATTTATATTAAAATTATTTAGTGTGTTATAACATTGTATTAAAATAATTTTAATTAATCATCTAATTATTAATGAATGAATGCATTAAACAAGCATAATATTTTATATTTTAAATGTATATTGTAGTATTCTTATAAATTTTTGAATTGTTTACTAGTATTCTACAGAGATGTTATAAACCACATACTCAATCTGTATCCATCTGCATGTCAGTGATGTCAGATGTATGTCCTGGTGTCTGTTCAGGTCTGTGTTTGTGACATGTGTCTGCTCTACAGACCACAGATTGTTGACAGGAGTTGGCAGTGGGGAACTTCCTTCAGCCTGTGCTATGGCAAGCAAATAACTTAATCAAACCCAGCAAGGCCTTCACTTTCAACTCAGCAGCTGTCAGACACAGGGGGTAAGAAGGGGCATCCCAGACTTGAGGAGGCAGACAGGGGGACAGAGACACAGCTGCTGCCCCTGAGGAGATGGAGGTCGCTGGGGTAAAAGCCGTGAAGGACATGGAGTGGTCGTATGGAACAAGATTCTTTGCTATTAAGCAATTTATAACAAACATGCATTTATGTCTCAGTTTCTACAGACATGCTTTTTAAAGGATTAGTTCACTTCCAGAATAAAAAATTCCTGAAAATGTACTCACCCCCATTTCATCCTAGATGTTCATGTCTTTCTTTCTTCAGTTGAAAAGAAATGAATATTTTTGAGGAAAACATTCCAGGATTTTTCTCCATATAGTGGACTTCAATGGGACCCAACGGGTTCAATGGGACCCAAATTGCAGTTTCAATGCAGCTGCAAAGGGCTCGATCCCAGCCGAGGAATAGGGGTCTTATCTAGGATGTTTCATATAGTACTTCAGATCGCTGGGAGATTTTTAAGTCAGTGAATCGATTTAGAACATAGAATAATGTTTGATGTTTGGTTCACTGTATTCAATTTATACTATATGCTGCCATTGATTTTCTTAGATTTGAACAGTACAAAAAATACAACTAACTGGTTCATGAGCTTGTGGGCTTGTTCGGCATTACTTTTTTTTTTTTTTTTTTACATTGTGCAACTATGTTTTCCATAATTCTCTGTGGCAACACACAGGAGATAAAATACACAGACACTGCAGCAATTACACAGCTAGTATGCATCATTTGCTTTGGTTGCAATAGCACTAAAAACCTTCCTGTCTTTGTCAGGAAGTGAAAAGGGAGAACAAACATTCTTTTTATCATTTATTTATATCACTTGCACGCACATCACATCATAATTGCAATTTCCAAGCTCCTAAGTAGGAACTTCCCAGGAAAACTTGAAAAGTCCTTGAAGAGTCATATAGTAAACCTTATGTAATAAAAAAGCCATTGTTTTTCATGAGTATTTAGTGTATCAGTGAAATTTAAAGGCAGTTTGACCTTTCTTGCCATCACAACATTACTGAACAAACCCAACATGTATTTGGAAAAAGTGGAGATCTGTATACATTCAGATAGCTGATATATAAATCACGTCTTCTGTTTTGTATACATGAGTAGCTTTTTCCCCTCCTCTACACTTTCCCTTGATGATCAGCTACTGTAAACTGAACGCTGTAATGTTCAAGATGTCCACCAATGTCCTTCTAAACTGCTCATCTTGTGTTGGATGTGTAGCCTGCATAAACAGTTGGCATTCGCCCCAATGTAAACTTTATTTGAGATTAATAATCACAATTAAACATCAAAACTAATAATGAACAATTCAGATTTTTGATCTTGTGGGAAAGAAGGGCTTTTAAACCTCATGTGCCAGTGGTGTCTCTTCTGAGCTCGGGTCAGCTGCAGTTTTAGTCCCTCTGTAAACACTGTTGCATCCTCTGTAAAACTCAACCACAAACAGTAAACACACACCAGCTCTGAAGCAGCCGACATTCATCACTCTTAAAGCTGCTCTTCTTCCAGTCTGATTAGTGTAACGTCTAGAGTTTAGACAGCGTTTAAAGGGCAGATACACATCTGTAACAGTTTACAGATGCTACAGATGTGTATTATATAAAAGATGTTTGTCCTCTGTCTGTGCTCCAGATTAGACCTCTCTGATAGCAAACTATAGGCATCATATTGGCTCCGTCACTCTGTCATTGGTTGATTGCTCTAGGCTCCTCCTACTCATCCCACACCAATCAGAAGCCCTGAACGCTCACTGATCGCAGATGTAGTGGTGTAGAGGAGGTTTGATCGCTCTTGTGGTGGATCAGTGTGATGGTGGTCAGAACACAGTATTGTCTGGATATCCACTCTTGCTTTTAAATCTTTATCAACATTTCCTGTTTGCGGTCTAGTAATATCTTTTTTCTTCCTTTGATCTCCCGTTTCTTTTGTTTTCTTTATAAGTTTGGCCTCCATTTGGGATACATAGTGGATATTGTGGCTCCACCACACCTATGGGAAAAGTTTTCTTGTGAGTTTTTTTTGGTACCAGTTTTTCCCCACAATATTGAACCGAACATCCTCTAGGGGCCATTTGCACAACACCATATGCCTTTTAGCTGTTCATTTACACAACGATGCCATTTTGGGGGCCTGAAAATTCCGCCAAAGTTTCGAAAATGGATTTCAAAATACAAGTTTTTTCAAAAATACCATTACCTCTAGCGAATTTGTGAAAACAGCGCATGTGCATGCATATTTAATATGTAGTCTATAGGTATTTGGGTAACACTTTATTTTGATAGTCCACTTTTAGACATTCTACTAATTATAAATAACTTCGCCACTACATGTCAATTAACTCTCTTTAATTTGCGACTGCATGTAAAATACTCATTATTATAGTATTGGTAGACTGTCTGCTTAATATTTGCTAACACTTTATTTTGCTGGTCCCACAAAGACATTCTACTGGCTATAAATAACTTTGCAAATACATGTCAGCTTATTCTACTAACCCTAACCCTAGGAGTCTACTAATACACTAATGAGAGTTAGTTGACATGTAGTTGCAAATTAATGAGAGTTACTTGACATGTAGTCACAAAGTTATTTACGGTTAGTAGAATGTCTAAAGTGGATGAGACGTAATGTAGATGAGGGGTTGGTAACAGAACAGAGGCTTTGTATTAAAGCTGTCAAACAATTAAAAATGTAAATTAATCATTTATTTGTGCATAGCTTTCTTTTGGTCCTGTTATTAAAGGTTTGTCAGTGTTTCTTGTCTACAACAAATCTCTTTTGGTGCAAGCTGAAGTTGCAGATCATGATGCACTCATCCTAGTTCACTTGAGGATATGGAAGCGCTCTGTAAACATGCATACCTGCACGGTATTTTTCCTTCAAACCAACTCTGTTTTCTGCTCTTAACTGGCATATTTTATGATACACATCATGACATGTGCTGTTATCGGCATCTGCTCTGCTTCTACACTGACCGGCAGGCCTTTCTGACGTCTCCATAATTCAATAATCTGTCTCCTGGAATCCTGTCGTATGTGTTCCCTTCACTCTCCTCAGGGCCTGCTGTATGTACGGCTTGTGGGACTCAAAGCTGGAATGCAAAATTTGATAACATAGACATCAGGTGAGCCTGCGAAAGGTCTTACTTCCTTAATAAAAGGTCTTTAAAAGGTCATATCATGAGGAGTCAAATGCCCCTTGTAATTTTCCCCCAGTCAAAAAAAGAGCATTGAATGACTCACAACTTTATGATGTGGCACAGATAACATGTAAATATGCAAATGCATTCAAGGGATAGTTAACACAAAAACTATCCTATCTGATCCTGCATAGAAAGCAACACAACTGACACGTTCAAGGCCCAGAAAGGTAGTAAGGACATCGTTAAAATAGTCCATGTGACATCAGTGGTTCAAAGGTCAGAACTGCAGATGTAAACTCAGAATTCTGAGGAAAAAAAGTAAGACTTTTGGAATTTAAACTCACATTTGCATGATGCAAACTCTAAATTGCAAGAAATAAAGTCAGAATTTTGAGTTTATATTTGGGGATTCTTACTTTTTTTTCTCAGAAATGCAATGATGAGTTTAGGCATCTGAATTCTGATTAAAAAAAGTGTGAATTGTGAGATAAAAAAAGTCACAATTACCTTTTTTTATTTTTTCATTCCATGGTGGAAACAGGCCTCCATATATGACTCTTTAGTCTCAGAGAAAACACCCCCCAAAAAAAGGAAAACCCTACCACAAAGAAAATAAAGACATAACCCTGAAGGTACAGCTTGTCTCTTGTTTTTGAATGCAGCTTGGACAAATGCCCATTGTTATGTCTTTCTTCTTTCTGATAGTGGTCTCTCTTTAAAATAACATTAGCATATGTGTTCAGCATAAACTGATAAATGTGTCTTTAACTTAATTTCAACATAATCATGTTCCTATTTAACTGTGTGCTACATACAAACTCTATTATTTGCGGTTACAGATTTGTATAAGTAGCATATGGAGTGTACAGGGCACATGATGGCCCCTGTTGTACGTTTAAGAAATGGGCCTCCTTTGGCCAGCGGCTAAAGTCAATTATATAAAGCAGATTGCACATTTTCTCGCTTGTAGCTTTTTTTTTATATTTTCCGTGAGAAATGGGTCCATGTGTTTGAATAGGCTGATAGATACGTAGATTTGCAAATGCAATAATTACTTGGCAGGCCACTGGTGTGACCTCTGAGTGCATTAGACTGCTCTGATTGGTTGAAAAGATGATTAGATCATTTTAGATCATTGAGATTAGTTCAACCAAAAACAGTGGTTTCATTTGCTTCTTTGCTTTCAGTGACACATCTGAGGCAAGTTTAATACTTAAGTTTATGGGTTCATTAAAGTCACTAATCCAAAGTATAAGCAATAAAAATAATTTTTACACACTCTAATAAAGCATTACATTTTATAATAGCCTGTGTTTAATCCAACTGTTAAAAATGATTTGACTGAATCATGTTTAAAAGTTTGGTATCAATTCAATTGATTTTAAAAGAAGGTTAAATTTATTTGAAGATTTATTTGATCAAAATACAGTAAAAACTACAATTTTAAATAACTGTTTTCTTTTATTTTATAATGTAATTTATTCATGCAATGGCAAAGCTGAATTTTCAGCATCATTAGAATCACATGATCCTCCAAAAATCATTCTAATATGCTAATTTGATGCTCAGAAACATTTCTTATTATTATCAATGTTGAAAACAGTTGTGTTGCTTTATATTTTTATGGAAACCATGATACATTTATTCAAGATTCTTTGATGAAAATGACAAAAGAACAACATTTATTTGAAATAGAAATATTCTGTAAAAATGGATAGAAAATGCAAAAAATTTTGATCAATTTAATGCATCCTTGATAAATAAAAGTACTAATTCTTTCTTTAATAAATACATAAATGATACGGACATCAAACTTTGGAATGGTAGAATTAGTAATGATTTTATTCATTTTTGTTAGTTGTTTTTTTCCCATCAGCATCTCACCAACTGCTCCTGAAATACCTGTTGCACTTGGGTTCGATTGTAGTCTGTTACATTGGCCTACAGAAAACTGATTTGTGTTAAACCACATCTCCGGTGGACTTTCAGTGTGACCTTTAGCCTCCTTGTGTGGCCTTTTCCCACATGATGAAGTGCCTGGTTCACCGAATCATCATTTCTGGAATTAGCGAATCATAAATCACCTTTAAAAAATGTGGTTGGTTCAGGGTCAGCTTCAACTCGAACACACGTGTAGCGTTGTGCTGTCAACATGAAGGGGATCTCTCACACTCCAACTAATGGATGGCAAATCTGCAGGGCGCAGTGTTTGATGACCCATCCGCCCACCCCACCACCATATGTGACCCAGTATCAGGAGCAGAGCAGTTACTAGTGTAATTAAATTGGTTTGTGTTTGTGTATGTCTGCATCACTTTGGGTAATGTTGTTTGATTGTTTTTTTAATGGCTTTTTGATGGTGTTATTGTCTTTTCTCCTTTATCCAGGGCATTTTTTTATGTTGACGCAAATAACATTATAATATATTTGGGAAAGTGTTTAACTTCGCTGAATTTGTGGTAACATCCCAGAGAAATGTGGTATTGCTCAGAAGTGGCTTTTTCATAACTCTGGAGACTTGGTACTGTTGTAAGTCAACATGCAATCAAACTTGACCCTTTTTACCTTTTTAATTATTTTGTATTGCTGCATTAGTCTGTAACATCCACTTGTAGCATAAAAATACTGTTTAATTATGTAGGTTGCAAACAACAGCAGTGTTATTTTGGTACAGGGGTCGGCAACCTTTTCGGCAAGATGTGCCCCCCCATGCATTCAGTATTTATACAGTATATAAGCATTTTTAAATGATACGATAAAAAACAATATTTGATTTTAATGCAAATAGTTTCTTAAGATTTTTTCATAAATTGCTTTTTTAAAATTTTCAAAAGTTTCTTTAATAACAGATATACAGTGTGACCGTACTGAACACCACTGTATGTGTGTGTGTGAGACAAGGCCAATGCATTAAAACTGTTCAGTATAATCACCGTTCTATATTAATGCGCTGCACACACACACACACCACTCTCACACAGAGATCGGAGATCACTCTGTGCAAAAAGTAACATTCAGAAGCTCATAAACTTCTTGTCAGTGCTGCCACGTGACTTTTATTAATCTATACTGAATTCTACATTAGATTTCTCAGCAATGAGGGGGTAAAATCATTGTTTTTTAAGTAACTAAACTCAGCTTCATTGTTTGTAGAGAGAGACACAGACACAGACAATTCTCACATCTCTCTCTCTCTCTCTCTCTCTCTCTCTCTCTCTCTCTCTCTCTCTCTTTCAAAATGGCCATATTTGAGAAAAACAAATTCAAGTAGCTTGCATCACTGGATATAGCTGTCGGTCATTTAACATTTCTATCATAAAACAGTTGACTAATATTAAATGATTTGCAGCTTCATCTTACCTCGCTCTCTTTCAGCGTTAAACTGACGGTTCGAGCTCAGCATCTGTGAATGGTAAACTTTGATTTGAGGCTTTGAGGCTTTGATCTGAAGCGCCTAGTATGTGCAGTGGTCATGCATGCATCCGTAGACTAGCGGAGAGTTAATTCTCACACTTTAATGGTATTTATAGCTCTTAATAGGCTGTGTGACTATGAGAAGTTATTACATCAAAATGTACGTCAGTATGCAGTTTTCCTTATTGCTCTGCGTGCCACTATTGGTAGGTTGCCGACCCCTGTCTTGGTATTACTTTTATACTACTGTAGTATTTAGTTAATATTTTTAATTTTAATTTTAGTTAAATATATTATTTAGATTTTTATGTAATTTCAGTTTTAGTACTTTATTTTATTTTAGTACTTATTGAATTTCACTTAATTTACATTTTTCTAGTTTTTTTTTTTCCATTTATTATTCATTTTAGCTCCATTTCAGTTACCAAAAATTGTGTAATAGTTTTAGTTGACAATCACCAGGGTTTTTATAGTTAATGAAAACTAAAACTGTAACTAAAACTAAAACCATAAAACACAAAATATATTCATTACTAATAAAATATACATTAACTGAAATAAAATAATAAAAAAAACACGAGAAAAACATTTCTCATTTTAATAGCTTGCTGTACTAAAATAACTAAAACTGAAATAAAAATGAATAAAAACTATAGGCATAAAAAACTACTAAAAATGAAAAAACAGTAAAATTACTAAAACTTTAAAATTTAAATTTAAAAGAAGAAGATAGATGGGATAAGAGCAGATAAGATCAGATAAGATAAGATTAGAAATGATGTTATTAAATTATTAATAACAAATAACAGTATATCTCAGTGATACTAAAATAACACAGAAATTGCAATATAAAACAGTAGTTTGTGTAATTAAAATGTAAACAAACTTATGACAATGTAAGTAGTGAAACTATAACATAACTGTGGATAGTAGGCCTTTAGGCTCATATTGTTCAGTCTATAGGAAGTATTTGATGAGAATTGTTTGAACTTATACTGAGATCTGAGTTTTAATTGTAGACTTTGGTATCTTACTATATCTTAGCACAGTTTGAGACATTATTGTAATCTTTTGTGAGTTTACTGAGGTTTTTTCTCTAGAGGAAAATTATGAGAAACATCTCCATATGTTCTTTATATAATTTCATTGCTTCGTAGGAAAAATACTTGAAGTTAAAGACGGTTTTATGATGTTGTAATTTGTGATTTGTCTTTCCTCTGGGTTTTTCAGACTTTTTAACAATCTGTATCATCATGAGTCACCTAATCAGAGTCAGTAGAACTAAAAACAGGAAATGAGTGTAAAGAGACAATCAGCCCAATATACTAATTATACATACAGTACATGAATATTCAAACCAGTCAGCACAGATGAGCAGTCTGAGTTTATTCAAAAATATTGCTGGAAGACATTAAGACAACAGAACACATCCGACCACAGAGAACAGCCGATAACTGAGAAAACTGAGTGGGAACAGGGATGCCAAACTGTGTAAAGTCAAACATGACAAGTTGCATTTGTTTAATATTATATAGTCTACAGTTTGTAGATTATTCCCATTTTATATGGTCCAGCACAGGAAAAGCACAGGAAGAGCCCAAATTATTGCAGTAATCAAAGTGAGTGTGTCATTCAGGAACGTCCGACTACGCCTGATCAGTTTACTTGGACACGCACCAGATCATGTTGAGCAACGTACTGTGTTTGATTTTTTTAAAGTCTCTGAAAAGATGGACAATCCAGTCTGTCATAAGGGACGTCTAGCCCAAGGCCAGTCTACTTGGAATGTGTGACAGATGCTGAAGCTCTTCAGAAACACATGGTTTGCTCCTGCATTGTTCATCTTTGTTGGGTAATCGTATAGCGTAATAGTTTGAGAGATTCAGTTGTGAGCTGCCTTCTCACATCTGGCATCCGAGCATGTAATTGTGACGGAGATGTATAGTGTTTTGACTTCAGATGTCTTAGTTTGCTCCTCAAGTCACATTAAGACAATGGCAGTGCTTTAAAGAAACTCCTCTGCCTCAGTGTAGTGTTTATTCCAGGAACCTCAGTTGCATTTGGCTGTGATCTCCCAAGCCACCAAAAACAATATTGCCAGCGGAAAGTTAAACAGCAGTGAAGGCTTTTGTCTGAGTCAAATCCCAGAAGAGAATACTATGAACCCTATTGTCTAAATTGAGATGAGTTTCCTCAAAGTTGGACAAACATCATGTCCCATTAAACATGGATGCTTGACAAGAAATCCAGACACCATGATGGACTTGGCACATCTTCTCCGCTGTCAAAAATACATCCCGTGTCTAAATATCTTGAAGGAAAAGTACTTAATTACCTCGGCACGGGTCTACATTTCATCGACACTCGAAATGTGTTTTTACCATATGCTATTGATTTTAATTTAAAATAATATTGCTGATGTCATGAAAATCTTTGTCACCATCATGTAACAGTTACGTATTAAGTGACATATGGAAGGTTCTTTGAGGTGTTTTCATATGTGGTTTTGTGTTTTCAGGGCAATGAAAGGCCAAGAATCTGATCTTGTTGAGTGAAGTGCACCTGGCACAGATAGATTTGACAAAAATAGTGTTTCATTCCAGACATGTTTTCATTTTAAACTGGTAATTTGAACGTTTTATTTTCTTTCAAAATATTCACTAAGTTTAAATCACAGAGGATGAATAAAAAAATTACATTAATATGAGAAGAATAGTCTAATTAATGTAGTCTGTTTTACACTCTTATGTCATTCCAGCCCTCTGTTTTCTTTTTGAACTATTTATTTAAAGGTCCAATATGGAGGATTTCTCATATAATTTTTCATTAGAAATTAAGTGTTGAGCTTATTAATATGTATATATTAATATATATATATATATATATATATATATATATATATATATATATATATATATATATATATATATTTGTTTTTGAATGTTTTTTTCTTTTAAAATAATTCACTAAATTTAAATTGCACAAAATAAATGTAATTGCAATTATATGAGAAGAATAGTATATTTAAAATTTAAAATGGTCATTTATTCACTCCCATGTCACTCCAACCCTGTATTTTCTTTCTGAACTTTTCACTTAAAGATCCACTTTGGATGATTTCTCATTTCATTTTTCATTACAAATAAAATATTTAGCATATTAAAACAGCAACAACAACAACAACAACAACAACCATATTTATAAGTTCAAATCACAATGTTAATCCTACAATAATGATTTATATTCAGCACTGTCAGGATTGATTTGGCTGAAAATTTCAGTCCTTCATCATTTATTATTGTGTGTTTTGCTCAAATTGTTATTTGGCAACATTAATGCAATATAGCTCAGAGAGCACATTTTTGAGATCTTTTTTCTTACTATGTGCTATTCAGATTTGTTCTCAGAAAAAAGTTTTTCCACAAGTAACATTCATGTTTCAGCCACAAATGGTGATAGAGAGCCCATAATTATGTAGTGGATCTTTAAGTTTTAAAATTTAAATATGTGACTAACATTGTTATGCATGCCATATACAATAGTCTGAAATGTTTTGATATTTTTTATAATCATATATTTTATTTATTTATTTATTTATTTATATTAATTTAAATATTATGTATATTATTTTATTATTTTACGTATATTATTCTATTCTCTTTTAAATATATATATTTTAATTTGATCAGGATGGTCAGGGATAAATTGTAAATCTGTAATGCTTTTAGACAATCATAATATCAGTTTGTGCAATTTCAACACAGTGCTGTGAATTCTCTCTATTTATCCCTCTCTTTTTCTCACTCTCTCCACACTTTCTCAGTTTTCTGGTGAGGAATGAGCTGTTCACTGAAGCTTCTGGCTTCTGGCAGTCTCTGCTGTGAAATCAATGAGTTAGGTGTTCAGGGGTGTAAATGATAGCCAGTCATCTTTGTCTGACTGTATTTGGCTGCGCAACCAAATGTTTGAAATGCTTAGAGGCTCGTGATCTGGCAGCATTTCACAAGTATTACAACATGGATGTAAATATGTTCCCAAGGTCACCTTGAACAGGAAGCGCTGTCAATCTGGACTCCTCTCCTCTCGCAATCTTCTTCTTGTGCAATTTAATGAGATGAAATCCCAATTATAAAATTACTTGAGACTGAATATCGCCCCCTATAGTCTTTGTAGTTAAACTGAAACTCTACACAATCAGAATCAGAATCAGATTCAGAATCAGAAAGAGCTTTATTACCAAGTATGTTTGCACATACAAGGAATTTGTTTTAGTGTCACAGCTTCCAGTACTCAGAAACAACAACAACAACAACAGCAACAACAACAACAACAACAACACACAGATAATAAAAATAAGATGTGAATAATATACACACACATATACAGTGGGTACGGAAAGTATTCAGACCCCCTTAAATTTTTCAATCTTTGTTATATTGCAGTCATTTGCTAAAATCATTTGTTCATTTTTTTTCCTCATTAATGTACACACAGCACTCCATATTGACAGAAAACACAGAATTGTTGACATTTTTGCAGATTTATTAAAAAAGAAAAACTGAAATATCACATGGTCCTAAGTATTCAGACCCTTTGCTGTGACACTCATATATTTAACTCAGGTGCTGTCCATTTCTTCTGATCATCCTTGAGATGGTTCTACACGTTCATTTGAGTCCAGCTGTGTTTGATTATACTGATTGGACTTGATTAGGAAAGCTACACACCTGTCTATATAAGACCTTACAGCTCACAGTGCATGTCAGAGCAAATGAGAATCATGAGGTCAAAGGAACTGCCTGAAGAGCTCAGAGACAGAATTGTGGCAAGGCACAGATTTGGCCAAGGTTACAAAAAAATTTCTGCTGCACTTAAGGTTCCTAAGAGCACAGTGGCCTCCATAATCCTTAAATGAAAGACGTTTGGGACGACCAGAACCCTTCCTAGAGCTGGCCGTCCGGCCAAACTGAGCTATCGGGGGAGAAGAGCCTTGGTGAGAGAAGTAAAGAAGAACCCAAAGATCACTGTGGCTGACCTCCAGAGATGCAGTCGGGAGATGGGAGAAAGTTGTAGAAAGTCAACCATCACTGCAGCCCTCCACCAGTTGGGGCTTTATGGCAGAGTGGCCCGATGGAAGCCTCTCCTCAGTGCATGATACATGACACAGGACGACTGGTTGCAATCGAGGGAAAGATGAATGCGGCCAAGTACAGGGATATCCTGGACGAAAACCTTCTCCAGAGTGCTCAGGACCTCAGACTGGGCCGAAGGTTTACCTTCCAACAAGACAATGACCCTAAGCACACAGCTAAAATAACGAAGGAGTGGCTTCACAACAACTCCGTGACTGTTCTTGAATGGCCCAGCCAGAGCCCTGACTTAAACCCAATTGAGCATCTCTGGAGAGACCTAAAAATGGCTGTCCACCAACATTTACCATCCAACCTGACAGAACTGGAGAGGATCTGCAAGGAGGAATGGCAGAGGATCCCCAAATCCAGGTGTGAAAAACTTTCCCAAAAAGACTCATGGCTGTATTAGATCAAAAGGGTGCTTCTACTAAATACTGAGCAAAGGGTCTGAATACTTAGGACCATGTGATATTTCAGTTTTTCTTTTTTAATAAATCTGCAAAAATGTCAATAATTCTGTGTTTTTCTGTCAATATGGGGTGCTGTGTGTACATTGAGGGAAAAAAAATGAACTTAAATGATTTTAGCAAATGGCTGCAATATAACAAAGAGTGAAAAATTTAAGGGGGTCTGAATACTTTCCGTACCCACTGTATATATATATATAAAAAAAAATAGAATAATAATAATAAATTGTATGTACAGGTCTGCTATATATATACTAGAATGTAGGGTGATAAATAAATATGAGGTTATTGCACATATTTTTATTGCACAGTGGGAGAACATTTAACTGTTCATGAGGTAGATTGCCTGGGGAAAGAAACTGTTCTTGTGCCTGACTGTCCTGGTATTCGGTGCTCTGTAGCGCCGACCAGATAGCAAAAGTTCAAAAAGGAGATGGCACGGATGTGAGGGATCCAGAGTGATTTTCTGAGCCCTTTTTCTCACTCTGGATGTATACAGTTCTGGGAGGGTGGGCTGGGGAGTACCAATAATCCTTTCAGCAGACCAAACTGTCCTCTGTAGTCTTTTGATTTCTGATTTTGTAGCTGAGCCAAACCAGACAGTTATTGAAGTACACAGGACAGACTCAATGATGGCTGAGTAGAACTGTGTGAGCAACTCCTGCGGCAAGTTGAATTTCCTCAGCTGACGAAGGAAGTACAACCTTTGTTGGGCCTTTTTAGCAATGGAGTCTATGTGAGTGTCCCACTTCAGGTCCTGAGAGATGATGGTGTCCAGGAACCTGAATGTCTCCACTGCAGACACAGTGCTATTCATGATGGTGAGTGGGGGGAGTGCAGGGGGGTTTCTCCTGAAGTCCACGATCATCTCCACCGTTTTGAGCGTGTTGAGCTCCAGGTTGTTATAACTGCACCAGATAGCCAGCTCTTTAACCTCCTGTCTGTAAGCAGACTCGTCGCCGTCCTGGATGAGGACGATGACTGTAGTGTCATCCACAAACTTCAGGAGCTTGACAGAGGGGTTTTTACAGGTGCAGTCGTTGGTGTACAGAGAGAAGAGCAGTGGGGAGAGAACACATCCCTGAGGGGCGCCAGTGCTGATGGTGCAGGTGTTGGATGTGAATTTACCAATCCTCACTAGCTGTTGCCTATCTGTCAGAAAGCTGGTGATCCACTGACAGATAGAGCTAGGGACAGAGAGCTGGGTTAGTTTGCTCTGGAGGAGTGTTGGGATGATGGTATTGAAAGCAGAGCTAAAGTCAACTGTAGGATATCAGCGAATGAATCAGACAAATTAAGATTCGTTCAGATTGGTGTTGAACAACCCAAAGAGCCAGATTCCACAGAGAGGCCCCGGATAGCAAGACAACGTCATAAATCTGTCCACGGTACCCTGGCGCCATGAGTCTGGAGCAAGCCTTAACCTACAAGCCTCTTCCAGTGAACAATTTGCAACATTCAAACAAAAGAACACTTATTGACAATTCCAACTCAGGAAGGAGTTTGTCAAATTTGGGCCAAGTAACTAAGATTAATGGTCAAAGACACAGCACATCATGGCGATCACATGAGGAAAATCCTTAGTAGAAACTTTGTTGAGTGGGTTCCCCCACCTAGAAGACACAGAGCAGACTGAAATTCCTTTGTTCACTGAACACATTCTCACATCCACAGAATGGCACAGAAACTGTCTTCTATGTGTAGATGCACCAAAATCATCTTAAAAGGACTTATGAGCAACTAATCATTTCTATGCATAACTCCATATTATGTATGTAACCCACACATTTGACTATCATGTTTTTAATCACTCATTGTGTATGTCTTTTTAATAACTATTGAATAGCTTAATATCATATTAAGGTTCATATTCTTGTTTGGTATGTATAAGTTTGAAAATTCACGCTTTAAACTTTTCTATCAATCAATTCTTTGTCAAATGTATCATATTCTGGTTATAGAAATCCTGTCCAAAATTATACTCTCCAAGAGCGGGAAAGTTTGGACAATGTGACTGACCAGATAAATGATTTATGTATTGGGAGGAGAAACAGAGCAACACCCCTGAGCTAAGACGATATCTAATTGGTCAAGACACCAGTTGGGATGTGTCCAAAAGCCGAGTTTAAAACTCAGGACACCATCAAATCTCTCTCTGCTCTCTTCTGTTAGCCATGCTTTTTGCCACTACTGTTTGCCCGTGAATTCTTCGAGTGCTGTTCCAGCATGCTCTGGCCTGCACGCCAGCTGCTACCATGATGAGAAGAAAAACCACCTAGTTTCATTACATCATTTTATTCTTTTACTTTAGTTTCTTTTCTTTCCGTTGAGTTTCGTGTTCAAAAGTTAAGTTTGCCGCAAAGTCCAGCTCCGACTGCACCTGCTTCAAACTTCAACTAGCAACCGACTCTGAAACCATCTTCAGCCAAAGCCCAACCATTTGCTTCCCAAGACTTCACTATGAACCACCACTGAACTGTCAGCCAATCAGCAACCTCGGGAAACACCCTTTCTGCAAAGATGATGACAAAAGGGAATCCCTTAACACAAAGGAAACGCAAGCAAGTACAACTCCAGATTTTTGCTGTGCTGGTGCATTTAATATAAATTTCTCATTGAGAAACTCAATGCGAGGGTCAAATAAGTGATTGATGGTTGTTCAGGTCTATGCAATAGCACATATTGCTGTAAACTTGGGATTTCACATTTTCATTCTCTTAAACTCATCCTTTCCTCACTTTCTTTCTTTCTGCAACGTGTATGAATTTGTGAATGCGAGTTCATGTGTTAGATTAGTTTACATGTCTTAGATTTATCAAATAAAGTCTTGTTTATATTGAAACGAGAAGTATCTTGTGTTTTGTGCTTACATGTTAATGTCTTAAACTGCCAGTCTTGTTACTGTGCTATTTAATAGTGTTTTCACTATATTTTGGATTTTAATATCCAGTGCAGAGTTGATGTTGTACGGCTCGCTCAGTGAATCGCTGCCGACTCAGTGATCAGCCGTGAAACAGTGAGTCTGTTCAAATTCCCTATAAAATCATAAATGATTCCCTTTGAGCTAAATTGACCTGTTTCCCTTACATTACGTTACACCACGAACAGGATCCTCACACAAGTCCCTGGTCTGTCCAGATGCTGCAGGATGAAGTGCAGTCCCATGTTGACTGCATCATCCACGGACCTGTTTGCTGGGTAAGCAAACTGCAGGTGGTCCAGTAAGAGCCAACACCAACCTCTCAAAAGACTTCATGACCACAGATGTTAAAGCAACAGCTCTTTAGTCATTAAGTCCTGTTATCTTGAGTTTCTTTGGGACGAGGATGATGGTGGAGTATTTGAGGCAGGTAGGGACTTCGCACAGCTCCAGTGATTTGTTGAAGATCTGTGAGAAAATGGGGGCCAGCTGGTCAGCACAGGTTTTCAGACAGGCTGGTGTGACACTGTCTGGGCCTGGTGCCTTTCTTCTCTTGTTCTTTCTGAAGACCTGACGCACATCATCTTCACCGATCTGAAGTGCAGGTGTCGGGGAGATGGGGGTTGCTGGAGGTGTTAATGGTTGTGTGGAGAGATGTTCGGAGTGGGTGTGAGGTGTTAGACTGGGAGTTTCAAATCTACAGTAAAACTCATTCAGGTCTTCAGCAAGTTGTTGATTGGCCTCAGTGCTGGGGGATGGTGTCTTGTTGTTGGTGATGGCTTTCAGACCTTTCCACACTGAAGCTGGGTCATTGGAAGTGAACTGATCTTCCAACTTTTTTCATAAATTTCGCCATAAGTTAAATATATTAAGTTTCTACAATATATAAATATATTGTAGAAACTTAATTTCCTGTAAAGCTGCTTTGCAACGATTTGTATTGTGAAAAGCGCTATACAAATAAACTTGAATTGAATTGAATTGAATTGAACTTTTTAGCGCAGCTCCTCTTAGCCGCTCTAATCTCCTTATTCAGTGTGTTCCTGGCCTGATTGTACAAGACTCTGTCCCCCTTCCTGTAAGCATCCTCTTTGGCCTGACGAAGATGTCTGAGTTTTTCTGTGAACCATGCCTTGTCATTGTTGAATGTTAAGTGGTCCTGATAGCGATGCATATATCCTCACAGAAATTGATATATGAAGTTACAGTCTCTGTGAGCTTGTCCAGATCATTGGTGGCAGCTTCAAAAACACTCCAATCAGTGAGGTCGAAACAGGCTTGTAACGCCCACTCTGTTTCATTGGTCCATCTCTTTACAATCTTTACTACAGGTTTAGCAGATTTAAGTTTTTGCCTGTAAGTTGGTATAAGATGAACCAGGCAGTGATCAGAGAGCCCCAAAGCTGCCCATGGGACAGAGCGATATGAAAGGCTTACAGTTGATGAAAAGTGCTTCTAGATCTGGACAGCACATCTTCTTTAACACTGTAATGTCTGTACACCACCTTTCGTTGATATAGAAACATGTCCTGCCGCCGCTCGATTTCCCCGTTGATTCTGCATCGCGATCCGCTCTGAACAGCTGGAAGCCCGGCAGACTTAACATGCTGTCCAGAATGGCGTCATTCAGCCAGGTTTCCGTGAAACACAGAGCAGTCGAGTGTGAAAAATCCTTATTTATCCGGGAGAGCAGAAGAAGTTTGTCAGTTTTGTTGGGTAGAGAGCGAAGATTCGCCAGATGGATGCTGGGCAGCGCTGTTCTGAATCCACGCTGTCTGAGCTTCACGAGCGCACTGGGTCGCTTCCCCCGTCTGCGCGTCCTGAAGCGTTTGATCAGCGCCCCTGCTCCGCCAACTACAACGTTCAGCAAAACATCCAAATAAACGAAATCCGGTAGAAGACCGTGTGGTGTGTTCTGCTGAATGTTCAGCAGTTCACCCCTGGTAAAACTGATTGTGTTAGACAAACAAAAAACAGGAAAAACTATCAAAAACAGTACAAAAACTGGAGAGCAAGACACTGAGGCTGCCGTCTGCGGCGCCATCTTAAACATGTTTTATCAATGAACAGCTGAAGTGGCTGCAAAGTTAAAAGCATACATTAAGGTTATGATACCAGACTAATGCTGTGGTCACTAGGCATAGTTAAACAATTTTTTTCTTTCCTCAAATAGGGATAAGAAAATCTTGGCTCACTTTACAGTGATTTTCACATCAATACTAAAATCTGCTGAAAAGATTTCCACTTCCCCAAAACCTGAGTTTGTGGTTTACAGTTATCAGAAACTGATTTGATGATAACAGGCTGCAGTAATGCTCTATTTAAAATGTCTAGTGCTCGAGTTCCGAATGTTTTCATCTCAGACTGTGTGAGTTTGTCGGCAATATTTAAAAACACAGGGAATCACTAGTAAGTCTTCCAGTAAAGCAGTTTTAAAGCAGATGGTTGTCCAGACTGTTTTTCATGCATTTTGAGCCGACTTTCATACCTTGCACGCTCATTCAGACTAGAGTTTTGCCTAGACTGGGTTTAATGGAGCGCCAAAATATGAGTGTGTAATTTGGGAATCAAGACCACATGATCATGTACCTGTTTGCATCGCATGTGTTTTTTTTTTAACTAGGTACCACACATGACATTCACGTGGACAGAAGATCTATTTTAGACTAACTAACTAACTAAATAAGTAAATAAAGCTTATCTAGAATATTCCCTTCACAATTCTGACACTAGGATTCTAAATTAATGACCACTGAAACTGTTTATATATAAATACATTCATATATATTTAACACATTTACATAACATAATAGTTTTATATTACTTATTTAAATGTAAATAAATACATTTTAATTTTTAAACATACATTTATTTAAATACATATTTATAAAAATAGTTTGTTTATTTATATATATATTTAAGATTTATTTGGTTCATTTACATAACTTGTGTATGTTTCCATGTGTGCGGGTGTGTGTCCGTGTGTGCGGACACACACCCCAAAATAATTGAAGAGTTCATTTGCAAAAATAGATAACTCAGTTTTTAACAATTCTCAGAAATCATGTTTTTTTCATTGTGCGTTCCAATTAATCTCAATCCAACTGCAGTTGGGTTATTTTGACTAGGTTAAAAAATAACTTCAAAAAACAGCACACAATAAAACACAATAAAAACATGATAACATAATAAATGACATGATTTTTTAAAATTAAAATAAATGGAGTTATCTGTTTTTGCAAATAAACTCTTCAATTACACACTTTACAACATTCATCATTCAATCAGATTCAAGCATTCAACAGCCCCGTAGTATATATATGTGTGTGTGTATATATATATATATATATATACATATACATATACACATCTCACTTTATAACATTCAGACTGTTTCAAAGTAGCTTCACAGGAATAAACAGGAAAGAAGCAGAAGACCAATTTTACATGAATGTATTTTTATTAAATTTATATTTAAATGTATAAATCTATTTTATGTATAGAAATTCATATGTATTTATTTATTGAAAGAAAAACGGTTTAAAGTAAAAGTTTTAGAGATTAAAGTCTTTTATGAGGCAAAGTTTTGTGACTTATCTTAGTAGATGGCTTGTATGTCATTGAAATGAATGAGGGTCAGATTATCATTCTCCCAATTCTATTTTAATCATGTATTGTGTTCAGCCAACTGGTGAGTAACTCATTGTAATCACTCACTACAAAACCTCCTTACTTACTGTACTGCAAAGCTTGTTTTTACTAGCATCTGATACTTGGCAAGTGTTAATTTTGGACCCTGGACAGTTGTTTTGTAACTGTAATTGGATTTAATAGGTCTAACACCTTTGTAGAAAGCAGATGCTGTCTGGTTTGATTATATCACTGGAATGTTCCACTTATGTTTATACTGTATCAGGGAAATCTTACAGTCTTACAGTCAACTTGTTCCAGACTGGTGTAGAGACAACAATCATTTACAACTATTAGAAACAACACGGAGGCCTTGCTGATTTTCAGATAACATAAATACATCATTATGGGGCTTATTATGATTTTAAAAACATTTAAGAAATATCAGGTTTGTGCAATGTGTTATCAATTTGTGCGCAGTCATGTTTCCTGTGCCGCTAAATTGTAAGGACTATTCGCGATTATTGACTTTAACCTCTTACCTGTCTTAATGAGTAGCTACTTCATGACTTTTTAACCTGGATCCCAAGCTGCTTTTGTCATGCAACATTTGACGGAGCGTGAGTCGGAACATCCTCTCGCTGTTCACTATTATAATCACTTGTACTAATGGGAGAGCCGCCCAACGAGCGTCTGGGACTCTGTCGAGTCCGGCCCCTCTCATAAACACCAACACTTCCAGCGTCAACAAACAGATGGAAATGTTTCACTGCCAGGCGGTTGGGGGTGGAGGGACAGAGTTGTTTATCTGGAGGTCAAGCAAGTTAACACTCCATCACGCAAGGGCCAAACTCCTAATAGCCGCACTTACACGGGCAAACGCCGACCCACGCGCATTACATTTACATGCTAATGGTGGGTTCCATATCTTTCTTTTGGTGCAGTGCGGCTTAAATTGTTGATTTAATCTTTGCACAAAAGCGATGTTAAATGGGTTGTGTTTGGAGGAAGTGAAATCCGTGTTTGTTTTGCTGTGGTTGGACAATAAATGCGCGCAGATGCTGCAAATGCATAAAAAAATCTCAAGTTTTTGAACGTTTAAAGCTAAAATGTGCTAACATACGGTTATTATGAAAAAAATCATATGTATTTTATTAAAATCATTTGAGCAAACAGTGTTATTCAAATCAAAATACCCGATGGCCAGGTTTCATCTGCTCTTCTTTGGCTGGTCAACAAAGCTGGAACAATACAAAACAGGCACCATAAAGCCACATAAATAGGAGGAAACTCAATGAAGCTGTGCAGTTGCATATCATATTTAAGCCTGAAATACAGTCAGGTATTTTTGCAGTTAATTCAGTACAGCACAACACTGTTCATAAGAAGAGATCATATAGATTTACACATGAAATGATCATGCTAAAATTGCACTTTTGTTTAATAGCGCATGAAAAGCATGACAAGAAAGCAGGCATGTCCAAGGCTTGAAGGTCTGGTCATTGTCATATTAGTTTATATATTACAAGGATACTGGCAAATATCTCTTCGATGTATGTTGGTTGCTGTTTTATGCTTTGTCTGTGAAAAAATATGGGAATATGGGAGATATAGTCTTGATTTTCTATATATATTTTGAAAAGAAAAAAAGAAATTTAAATTATCAATTAAAGTTTGAAACTTAAAATAGATTTATGTAGTTAATATGGCATTTCAAACTGTATAATTTTAATTTTTTTCACATAATTCAAATTATTGCATGTATTTGTTATACACTGCAAGACTGGAAACAAGTTAAGTTATGGTAAATAGTGAAAGAGATCTAGTCTTTTAGGGTGTTGATTTTCTATATAATTTAGATATTTGGAATCAGAATTTTTTTCATGTCCAGGTTATATTTCACAACAAAATCAAAATAAACAATACATTTATTTATATATTTATACATTTGCATAGTTATTATGTTTATTTTATATTGTATTTATTATAAATTCTTTTTTACATAAATGTCATAATTAAAATCTTAATGGCAAACAAAAAAGGGAAAAAATATTGCTTCCCTTGATTTTAGGGTGAAATTTTTACCCGAAAATGGGTCAATATTAGATTGATTAAAATGTACATTTTTAAAATGATAATGTACTTAAAAAGCTCAGTTTAATTTAAATGTACAAAAACAATGTCTTGAAAACACAGTGTTTCAGAACTCCATGTGTGATGGTTTTTTGATTGCTGTTTAACACATGACAATTTCACCACCTCACACACACAGAACATGTGCACGCAAACACACTCACATACACTGGAATGTCCAGATAACACACCTCTCCTCTTCTCTCCTCTCCTCATTTGAAACAGTTGAGTTCGGTTCTATTATTTAGCTGTTCGTGATCTCTCATGAGTAACAGCATTTGATTTGACAGTCAGAGTTCCTGCTTTGTTACAAGCTCCTCCAGTCAACATAAACCACCTGTCAGACATCACAGAAAGCCAAAAAACTCGCTCTGTTTTTGCATTTCACATGAACATGAAAGCAGTTTGTTAAAGTGCGATGAATAATGCTTTGGTGATGAAAACGGCTTAAATTATAGATTAAAGTTTTAAAAAATTTAGATAGATTTTCTGTAGTTCATATGGCACTTCAAGCAGTTGCATGTAAACAATTTATCTAAATTCTTGTTTATATATTACATACTGTAATTTGAAATATTACGTCAAGTAAATTGCAAAAAAAGTTAATACTTGAACATAGTGAAAAACTTTACAGCCTCTAAAATGCACATTAGGCCCCAAATTTCCAGCATATTATAATGTTAATACACTATTATAGTTTTTGTTGATATTTTGAATGAAATTTTATTTTTTTCTGTTTTTTACTTTAATTTTAGTTCAAGTTTAGTTTAGTTAATTTTAGAGATTTTGTTGTGAGATTTTGTCATTTTTAAATATTTTTTAATATGCAGTTTTAAATATTTTATGGTAATACTTTACAATAAGGCTCTATTTGTGAATGGTGGTAATTAACTGCATTACTTAAACTAAGAATGAAAATACTTTTATAGCATTTACTAATCTTAGTTAATGCTATTTTCAGCATTTACTAGTACATTATTAAAATCAAAAGATTTATCTGGTAATATTATTTAATGGATCTGAGCTAACACGAACAAACAATGAACATTTGTATTTTGATTAACTACTGTTAACAAATATTAATGAATACTATAACAAATGTTTTGTTTATTGTTAGTTAATGTTAGTTAATGCATAACTAATGGGGTCTTAATGTAAAGTGTTAGCATTTTCAATTAATAGTTTTATTTTATGTAGTTTTAGTTATTTTAATACTTCAAGTTCAAATAAATGAAAATGAGGAGATAGCTAAAAGTTTATGTTTTTGTTTTATATATTTCATTTTATTTCAGTTAACATTTATTTTATTTCAAGTAACATTTTTAATGTTTTTAGGTTAGGTTAACTCCAATAAGCATGGTTATTAAACAACTACCCATTTAAAGTTAGTGGTTTCAACCATTCCGTGGTTGTTTTTTCTATAGGTTTGTAGAGAAACTGGTTCAAGTTCAATGTATTATTTTACTGAGTTACCAGTGCTGGATAATTGAATAATAGGATAATGTGTGAACTTCCTTTTAGACAGATTACGTTAAATTTTCTTGGGTTGTCACAGTGTTACCCCAACACAAACCACACACACATTCTGGTATTAATTTAATTTCCTTTCCATTTTTAGACTTTAATTTTGTCAGCGAGGGATATTGGAGAGGAAAACACAGTTGTGGTTTAGAAACTGAGAGGATCGAATTCTGTGATTTCACTGTTGATGCTTATTGCGAACAATTGTTGCGCCCAACACAAAGCCGGAGGAAAACAATGACGTTTTCATTAGTTTAAGACAAAATGTCACAGTAGCTAAATCAAGCCTATGCGTGACTATCAGAACCAGACCTTCTCTATCGGATAAGGATCGGAATTCGAGCGGTTAGATCGTCAAAGCTGAGAATAATGATATACCTCAATTATCCGATTTCTTAATGTTAACGTAACGGGACAGCTATAGGGGAAAACATTGGAGACATTTAAAACCCCAGAGACTTCGATTGCATCCAGATTTTAGTTTTTAATCTCGCAGTTGTTACTGTTACGATAATTGTCCATGAGACAGTTCATCAAATGCTGACAGATAAAAAGCACGAGAGGCCCCTTTCGTCGGCGTCTTCAGCACTGAGCCGTCAGCCTCAGTTCCTCATAGTGTTTATGGGCTCTGCTGGTGAAGAACATAGTTACACTTGTATTTATAGCCGTTGTGGTTTGGTCTTTTGTAACGTGATAGTGTGTAGTGCAGTAAACCAGAAGAGCTCAAAGATGAAGCCATGACTCACTATTTTCACTATGTTGACTATGATTTGTGTTATCATACACAAACACTGGAACGTCATTACAGTAGGGGAAGTTGAGATGAAAGCCATACATGATATAGAACAGACCACATGAGAGAAAGAGAGAGCAATAGATGGAGAATGTTAGAAGATAAAGACTGAAAGTGCATCTTAAAGAGCAGAAAGGTTTGTAGAAAACAACTTCCAATACACTTATTACAGTGACCTTTAACTTCTGGAAAGAATGTTACAGGTTTTATACAAGTTTGAGTTTAGTTTCTAATTTAAGCATCAATAAGATCCTGATGTTTACATTGGATAATAACTTCAAGAAGTTCCTCAGTTTGTAAAAACAAACAAAAATTGTGTACACTTATGTATTTACAACTGAAGTCAACAGTGCACTTCGTCCTGGAGAGATTTCGAAGCAGTAATGTGAAGCTCATTTTTGTTAAGTGTGCAGTTTCAGCGGCAGTAAATGGAATTGTATGACTGCTTGTTTTCAAACAGGTTTTGTTGCCATGTTGGTCAGAATGGTGGAATAAACATAAGTTTATTCTTAGAAGTTAACACATGCAATGTTGTTCAAAAGTTTGAGGTTGATAAGAATTTTTTAACGTTTAGGAAAAAAGTCTCACCAAGAATTCTGGCTGTAATTGTGTTTTGACACACTGATTTCAAATTCATTATGGATAGAAAAACTGCAGGAAACACCTGGTTAGTACACAGTTTGCTGAATAGATTTTAATTGCATTACGATTATAAACTTAATTTTAGCTTGTTTTTACAAACTGACAGATGTAGAATGTATTTGCTGCGTTAATCAACAACATGTCACAGATAGAGTTTAAAGGA
Organism: Spinibarbus caldwelli; assembly: GCA_039654775.1. Taxonomy (NCBI): domain Eukaryota; kingdom Metazoa; phylum Chordata; class Actinopteri; order Cypriniformes; family Cyprinidae; genus Spinibarbus; species Spinibarbus caldwelli. Next base: position 19,536,171 of record CM077246.1, on the reverse strand, counting down.
ATAGTTCACCCAAAAGTTACAATTTGCTGAGAATGTACTCACCTTCAGGTCATGCAAGATGTAGATGAGTTTGTTTCTTCATCAGAACAGATCTGGAAAAATGTAGCATTACATCACTTGCTCACCAATGGAACCTCTGCAGAGAATGGGTGCCGTCAGAATGAGTGTCCAAACAGCTGATTAAAAATCACAGTAATCCACACAACTCCACTCCATCATGCAACATCTCGTGAAGTGAAAAGCCACGTGTTTGGCATAAACTGGAAAAAGCAATTTTATGGATAGAGGACTTGCATTTAAGCTGGAAGCAATGGTTTTAAGTTACAAATGCCTTAATAATGGAATTGTTTCAAACACACAGCTTTTCACTCCACAAGAGTTAAGGAGTGGTGTGGATTACTTGTGGATTATTGTTATGTTTTTATCAGCTGTTTGGGCTCTCATTCTGATGGTACCCTTTCACTGCAAAGGATCCATAATTTTAAATTTCTCCAAATCTGTTCCAAAACAGAAACAAACTCATCCTCCTCTTGGATGGCCTGAGAGTGAGTACATTTTCAGCAAATTTTCATTTTTGGATGGACTGTTACTTTAAGTTGAATTATATCTTGAACATTCCAGTAATGATGCCGGATGCTTAGTAATGTGAACCGCTCCGGAGAAGTGAAACCCTGAGACCCTTTCTTGACAATCTTTCTAATAGGGTTGAACCAGCAGGGGTTGATTAACCTAGAACAATAACAATAATGCCAACAAGAAAAGTGTGTCTGCGACCCGAGCTCGTTAGCATCCCATCATCCCCCTCTCCTGCCTCGCTCAGGTATGGTTTCTATTTCACAGTACCTAAAGAAGAGAGGAGGGAAAGAGGTTGATGGAAGTGATTTAGTGCCCAGGGGACAGAGAGAAGGGGGGTTAATCGGTTAACCAGAGGAACAGAGAGAAGGGGGACCTGGCTACCGTCTGGGAGGTATGCCCTTGGTCGCTTTGTTCTGACTTACATATACACGAACAGAAAGTGATGCGAGGTGCACAGATATGCACATTTCATCTGCATTTGTCTGTGAACAATGGATTTGCACCTAATCCAGATTGTTTCCATCATTTAAGCTGAAATTGTCCTGGTTGCTGCATCACACATGTAGTGCTGTTTTCATACCTTTCTGCTGCCTAGGTCAAGTTACTGCGTAAGTTTGGATCATATGGACTTCTGTTAGAGTGAATCTCGTGAAAACTGTCACAGCATGTCCAGGTCATATTTCACCTCAAAATCAAATGAAAAAATAAGAAATTATATTTAGCATAAAGAAAATAGTTACATATTTAGATAATAATTATGATATTTTTTTTGTATTGTATCATAAATTTTTTTTAAAGGGGTCATGAATGGCCTCTGTTTTTTAATTTTGTACTGTTCTCTGAGGTTCACTTATAATGTTATCAAGATTTTTACATTAAAAACATCCTAATTTAGAAGTAATAAGCTATTTTCTGTCCTGTTTTTAACCCCCCTCATCAGAACGCTCTGTTTGAATAGACGTGGCGGATTGTAGATCCAGAAGTAAACTCCCACTGCTATGATTGGCTAACAGTTGTATATGTTTGTCAGCCTACATCTTTCATAGATGGACACTGCTGTGATTTAGGTCAAAAACACATAAATAACTTAATACATATCGAACAATCTGTAAGAAGAGACAAAGCAGTAGTGACCGCATAATAAAAACAGTTACTCACACGTGTTTTGCGACATTACTGTTGGATCCAATATAGTCGGCACAGCATCGTCTTTTAGTTTAAATTTTTTAAAAATCCTGCATCGAATTGTGCCTTATTTGTAAACGAACCTGCAGTAAAATGAAGTGAACAAAGGACCAAGTTCTTACTGACGCGGTCTGGATCTTCATTAAAAATAAAGTTCATTCACTCTTTTCTAACATTAGGATCAGAAGGAAGGCAACACAAATGCTTTTTTTCCACAACTTGGCGCTGCACAGCATCTTGTTGTCTTCAGAGCAATCTTTATTGTTTGGTTTCTGCACGTTCGCCTCTATTGTAAACACTACATGTGCGAATCGGTGGGCGGGGCTAAACAGGAAGTGATGTTGAAGCGATGTTGATCTAAAGCTGCGGAGGCAGTGCTTATCCACACTATTACATCATAGAGTTGTACATTCCACAAGCTGTCGTTTTGGCAAACTGGCTTCAATATAAGCTGTTTTTAGATTAACGAGAAAGTTTTGAGTTTTGAAACTTACAGGATTTTTTTATAGTACAATGACCTCTTATATGTCAAAAAATCAAGGGAATTTTGGTTTCTCAGTTCATGACCACTTTAATGAAAATTAAGCAAATTTAAACTCCCCTCTCACATTCTCAGTATGTTGTTTTGGTGCAGAAAAAAATCTCATTCCCTTTACTGTAAACCAACAAAAAATATATATTATTTAAACTGTGGAGTTCAATTCTAAAATAAACACATCATAGCATTTGTTGTACTGAATTTAATTTATGCAATTTTTGTTATTCATATTAAAAATCTTTTTGTCTAGGTAAAATGATTTTCATTACTATATTACATTTAATGAGAATCAGGTTTTTTAACATTACAGCAAGAGTCTTTAACAGGTTGTAGTTGATCTGAAACTAATAAAATATACATTAAACAAAAATACAAGATCAATTTAACCAAATCTAAATTTAGCTAATTGCTGCATTACTATAATGAGAATTTTTTATTGTCATGAAAATAAAATCACATTAAAATCTACTAAAATGTACAATAAATGTTATAAAGTTTTGATTTGATTCGATTGTGCTGTGTAATGTGACCCAGACATTTCTTTGTGTAACTGACAGATATTTGAAAGTTCATTACAGCTTCAGTTCAGCATTCACACAGGATTCTACAATCATCTGATGGGAAAATAATTTTAATGAATCCTTATGTTCAGAAATCTCAGTAATGACTCATAAATGAAAGTCAAATGTAAGATATGTTTTATGTAAGATATTTATTAAGTCATTGCACATCTCTCTTGACTTCAGGTCCTCCTGGGAAACGTGGACGGATGGGCAGAAAAGGCGACCCTGGTGAGTGCGATCTCTTAATTTATGTTCCTCATGCTTGATGTCTAGCGCTTTTCTATAAATATTGTTACTAGTGTCCCTAATTCATAATCATTAGATGTGACTGGGAGGAAGTCCTCACTGAATGTAGTTTTGAGTCACCGTAGGCACTCAGATGATTCAGAGGTATTGAACTCAGACTGATGATGACTCGGCCATACAAATAAAGATGCTGATGTATTTCTAAGTGTGCTGTGTGGTAGACACACATGTGGCTCTCAAGGGCACAGATTGAGAGAGGTTTTAATGAAAAGAATGATTCAGTGTCGTGTCACTTGCGGAAGAAGCCATCAGTACAGCTTGTGAAGCTTAAGGTGTCCAGATGATGTCTCACCATTACCTCAAGTATGCCGAAAGATTATCTTTGGATAATGTGTACAGTTTGCACAGCAGAACCTATATTCACCTTCTGACCATATCTGATTAAATCTGGATTCGCGGCGTTCCCACACAACTGGCATTTGGACAGAATGACAATTCTTTACATCTGTTTTTCAAACTTGTTCCAGCCCCGCTTCCCTGGGAGAGGAACTTCAAACGTTGGCAGAACACTTTATTTACATAGAGATAGTGGGTCGTTTTGTCACCAAGTCTGCTAGATGTGGTTCTGTTTAGCTGCGCCTGCTTGTTGTAGTTTGGGTCGTAAAGAGGGTGGGAAGAGTCGAATGTGGAGGTGGATGGAGGAGGTGGTTCTCAGTTGCACAACAGTCTGTTTGTTTCTCTAGTGTGAGGCAGAAAATATGATTGGAAAGCTGGAAGATATTTAGCAGTCTAATCAGCGCAAAGGTTGTATACGTCCATGATAGTTCAATCGTTAAAAGCGCTCATTTAATTAGAAGCCTCGTCAATTAAAAGATTAACCTTTTTACTAAACCATTTTGATGTGCTCAATTAAACCGTAAAACACACTCTCATTATTTTTCTCTTTGAACATCTTACTCCTAAATGCTTTCCAAATGGTGAAGCCATTTCGTTCACAATGGTCAGAACTTGACTGTGCTGAGTGAATGTTATCTTTTAAACTCTTAAGAGTCTGCCAGCGTCTAGACGTGAGTAAATACGCCAATACGCCAACAGCTTTCTGCCTCATAAAACCTCAACACATCTTTTAAACTTTGTCTCCTCTGAGGGTCATAAAACCTACCTGATGAGCATTTCAGAAAACCCGATGAACATTTAAAAAAAGGTTTTAGAGGTTTACCTTTTTGTTAAAAGAGTGGAAGTGTGATTTTGTGTTGTTAACTGAAAGTTAAAAGACATTTGAATTGTTTTAAAGGTCTGTTTGTTGTTGTTCTTTTATTTTTCAGGACTCCCAGTAAGTATCCCGTCCTCACACTTCAAAATAATGACATTAGGCTCTGTATTGTGGTAAGGCTGACAAAACGTTTGAAAGGTGAGTCATAAAACCTGAGAAATGGCCTTCAAGTTCTGGAATCGTTCATACACTCTGAATATTTGAACCAAGTTTGTCTGACTTTAAATTTTTAGAACCTTCAAATTTAAGCTTCTGAAAAATTAGCATTCTAGAATTAGCATCCTTCTGAGATTCCGGAATAAATCTTAAAGAATAAAGTTCTGGAATATTCACTTCAGAGCAGCTGAAAGGTTAAAGCTTTAGAAGATCTGGTGCTTCTGATATTAAAGTTCTAGAATATTCAAAACCAGCATTAAAGTTCTGATATCCAACAAAAGTGTAACACAGTGTAAGAACAGGTTGCAGACTGTCAGCTGCTTTAGATTTAGATTAAAACCATGCCGTCAACACCTTGTTGCAAACAGATATGTGGCTTCTAATCCATATTTTAACAGGCTGTCATGAAGATTTCATTGATCTGTTTAATGCTTGCAGATGTCAAATTTTGTGACAGCTTTCAACATTCTAACAGTTTAGGTTGGTTTGCTAACTTTCACGTTTAGTTTCTGGTCTTCTGTAGAGCAGAGTTCCACCAGTTTATTTAGTCTATTTTAAGAAGAAACCCTAAGACACTTGAAGTTTTCATTTATAATCCTGCAAGGTGTTGTTAATCCAACTAATAAACACATAATACACATAATACAGAGATTTACTTTGCGGAAGTTTTAGAAAGTTCAGATTGGTTAATGAGAATAGTTTACAGTAGTTTACTTTTAATCACACTGAATTTAAAAATATTTAGCTTTTTTTTCATGAAATTGAACATAGATTCTCCTTAGATTATCTTGAAATTTGTAATCTTTTTTTAATCTACTGTAGGTCTACGTGTATTTATTTATTATATCTAATTTTTCTTTGCACAGGGCAAACCTGGGCGAGACGGTTATCCGGTAAATGTCCTTTAAATTGTCTAGTTTCTTTCTTGGGTTTTAATCTCCATTTTATGGAGCTCTTTTTCTAATTGCTTCTATCACTTCCATTTGACTTATAGTTGATCTCAGTTTTTCCTTTTCTGTCTTACTAAATACCTGTGCAGCTCCCCAGCTAACAGAGAACGTTCTCAGAACTTTGGGTAACATTATTGCAAAGTTCTCTCAGAGTTACAGTATAAATAAACATTCTTACAGTAACATTAATAGAGCATTTGTTCCATTATCTGGTCTTTAATAATGTTCTCAAAACATTAAAACAAAAACATATACAGTCATATAATATATAACATTTTTTCATGGAAAGTTTGTGAAGTTTTCTAAAACATTTTAGTTGGACATTCTTCCGTTTTTAAACAATTTAAACAGTTTTTAATACAAGTTAAATGTTTCGGATGGTTTACGTAACATTCAGAAGTATCTTTCCCATAATGTTTGCAAAATAAAAAACTTTAATGTTCCCTTAAAGTTTTCTCTAACATTCACATAACTAAAAAAATTATTTAAACATTCAAAAAATGATTTGAACATTCAGTGAACATTCCGGAATAACAATTTCGTAACTTAACGGAAACAACAGCACATTGTTCTTGGAACATATTTTTGTTAGCTGGGCCATAATATATATATATATATATATATATATATATATATATATATATAAGGAACATGAATTACACTGCTTATGCAGTGAGAGGTTTGTTAGCAATAGTCTAAAGTCTGCACTAAAACATTTCATTTCACTTCATCATCGACACCAAATGGGGGGTCAATGGGGATAATGATGCAGAGTTTCCTGAAAAGAGTGAAAGCGCTCCTGGGCTCAGTTATACTGGTAATGGTGTTTCTCTGTTGAAAACGCTGTAGATCCATTTCTTTGGCTAAACATGGGTGCGGGACAGCAGGTCAGAGACACTTAGGGCTCTTAGTTTATAATTTCCTGGTTTCTTGAACCTTGAAATGGAAAACTTACTGGGTAAGCAGTCCCATTTAGAAATGAATCGAGCTTAGACAAAACATTTGAACTGTGACATATGGGCAGAGGTACTCTGATCTGTTAAAATACAACAGATCTGATGATTGTTTTCTGATAACTGGGCGTTGATTAGAGTAGTTTGTTTGTGTTCAAATAAAAAGATATTTGCTTGGTAAACTGTAAGTCATAATTGCATCTTGTGTTTCACTTATGAAACAAGCCCCAGTCAAACAATCAATAGTCAGTTTATATATTTTTTAGTACATCTGTTTATGTAGGTACAAACATGAGATCAATTGGGGTCCAAACAGATTTCCAATTGAATTGGATCATTGTTTTGATTGTGTAATCTATTGTAGAAGTGGTCTGGTGGCCTCTAGTGGCTTTCAGTGGAACAGCGGGCAGCAGAATGATAAGCAGCAGGCCGTTCTGGAGCATATCAAAGTCAACCTGGGGTCAGATTGTGGTTAGTCACAAATCGAATGAGGCTTTGTATCTTGTTTTGTCTGGATCTTAATTGTGGACCCCTTGGTTTGGTTGGTTTGGCTCCAAATATCAAGAGATGTTTAGTTAACAGGCCTTACTCACCTCGCGGCGTGAAGTGTGAGTTCAGTAAGAGTATATTTGTATGGGAGTTCTGAGAAAGCCTTACTGTGACTCTTTAGCCAATTATACTGCAGATTTATTTATTACATTACCACTTCCTGTCTCTGTACCCATTATCTCTGGTATCGTTGCAGCAAATCAGAGTGATGTTTGTACTGATATTCTGTGGCATATCTGCTGTAAGATCAGCCTCTAGATAACGGTCTATGCCAGGCTGGGTCAGTCATGCCCAGCAAATTAGTATCAGAGGTGCACTCATGGTTTTCCCAGATTTGTACGTCTGCCGGGAAAAGTCTGTGGCTAATTATAGACAGGTGTGTGTGTGTACATGCTGCACACACTGTCACACACTGAAACAAAGAAAGGTCTGGGTCATATTTCACCCTAAAAGTATTTTTTATGGTTTATTATATGTGTATATGTATATGTATACATGCAAAAATAAATTATACAGGGAAAAAAATCTCATTCTCATTACTGTAATAAAGTAATAAAAATATAGCTTCGACTCAATTAAATGTTCAATTTAATGTTCATTTAAATACAATAAAATCATAAATTGACTTTATTCATTCATTTATTTATTGTAATGGGAATGCAATATTTGCATAATTAAATGTATTCACACCTATATAGTAAAATAGTGTAGTAAAGTAATGAATACATAATTAAATTATATTTTATTTATTTATTTATGGAAATAATAAGATAATAGAAAGATAGGTGTTGATATAGATATATATTTATATATATAGTGTATATATGTATGTATATATTTATATGTTGTAATGTAAGCTGGAAATTTCTTTACCTTACATTATTATTATTATTATTATTATTATTATTTATTACAATAATGGGAATGCAATATTCATAAACAAATTAAATGTAACTTTACATTACATAACATTTCATCTTTAACTTATCTTTGCTCATATAGAGTAAAGGATTTAGACATATTAAAAAAAACACCTTAGGCTGTGCTGGCGCTTTATTTGGCGTGGAGCTGAAGCTCATTGGGCTCAATAGTAGAATGTGTGAGTGGATCGGATTTCATTAACTGGAGCGTGTCCATTAGCATCTGCCAAGCCTCTGTAGCATCTGGAACAGAGTGACAGGTGCGTGTGTGAACTCGCCCCAAATCCACATCCTTTACGGTTTCCAACGCAATCTCAAAATGCTTTCGGCCAGCAATTGTGGAACATACGCTAGTGATTTCACTCCATTCACCAGCAATAGCCATCTTTTAAACAATCCCCTTTACTCCCTCACAACGTGATTGTTCTTATCCTGTAAACTGGTTTGACAGACAGTTAACTTACGTCATATAGCGAGGATTATTAATGACAAAAAGCAGATGATTTCAAGTAAATATAATTTACACTGTTACACAAACCCTGAGGAGTTTAGCTGATGAGCAACAGGAGCTAAACAGGAAGTGTTCGCATATACGTTTGATGGAATCCAGGTAGATCCAGGTTAAATCTGTTTTGTAAGTGCGCTGGGTTAATGTTACTCACATATGTGGACACAACGTGTGTGTAGAAGCTTCGACATTGTTCTTATGAGCTCAGGTGGTGCCCACATGCTGTCGGTGCTCATTTGAGGCCATGATTTTATTAGCGATATCGTAAACAGACTGTATTACATGCAGACGCTGCTGAGAACGGCTCTCACGAGACTGTCGTTTAGGTTCTCTCATAAATGATCCCTTTGGATTTGAGCATGTGATGGATAGGGTGACTCTTTTTGGCCAAGATTGCTAAACTGCCTAAAATGTCCTGGTTTTGGCTTTGTTTTCCTGTTGTTTTCATACTTGCTGAAGGTAATGACTGAAAAGCAGTTTGACCAATAAATATAATCGACCAGTCGTGAAATGAGAGAAGGTGGGATTTACAGAGAACAGTCAAAGCAATCAAATACGTATAAAGAATGAGGACTGTAAAGAGCACATCAATAACATAACAAAGCCAAAACATGGACATTTTAGGCAATTTACATAACAACAATGTACTAAAAATGGAGACGTTTTTGAAAAGGTCAAAACGATTTCGTTCAACAACTAAAAAAGCTGTATTATGCATGCCAGGCCAGTAGCTGGCGATGTCAATTTGTAAAGAAACACGCACATACCTATAAACTGAACACGTAATGCGCATGACGTCACCATTTTCACAAATTTGAATGTTTGTAGTTTATATGGAGACGATAGCAGTATCGTTTTCATAAGCCTGCATTTTGAAATTCGTTTTCAAGTCACCAAAATGTCTAAAACGTTTTCTGGTTTTAGTTGAGAATGGTGTCGTGTAAATGGCCATCTAGAAATCCCAGCCAGGACATGTCTGAAAAAGAGAAAGTATGGTCATCCTACTTATAAAGATTGCTTGTTAAGAAAGATCCAGTTGTACAAGTGCACACAGAACTTTTATTTTCTTCAGAAAATGTACAAATCTGTTTTACCTAAAAATGTCTAGTATAACAATTCTTGTTACAGAACATTGGAGCTAAAATATTTCATATGAATATTGGCATGGTAGTGTTTCTTTTTTGAAATCCAGGAACATCTTTCTTGGCGGCCCGGTGGGAGAGAAATGAATGTCACATATCCCAAAGTATTTCCATGTACTTGAAGTATAAAGCAGTCCAATAAACGATATTCCCTTCAGAGAAGAAAGGAGAACAGAGAGACGTGGAGACTTCATAGACATTGGATCCAGATGAGGGGTCGTCTCTCCCTGCAGAGCCACACAGGGATGAGGTTGTGGTTCTTGGGTTTCTTTCACGCAGAAAAATTAAACCTGAACAACAAGGGGGGTTGCATTATATGCGTCTCTATTCGCTGTCCACTTCATTTCCTCATATGATTGACCTAATCTCTTTTTTCAGTCAAAAAAATCATTGATGAATCATTGATGAATTCATAATCCAGTTAATATCTCATTTTATTCAATTTGTGCAATCCTTGAAAAAACTGATGTACGTATATTACACTGATTTCACAAATATGATAAAATACAGTGGGGAAAAAAATTATTTGATCCCCTGCTGATTTTGTACATTTGCCTACTGACAAAGAAATGATCAGTCTATAATTTTAATGGTAGGATTATTTGAACAGTGAGAGACAGAATAACAACAACAACAAAAAAAAAACAAAATCCAGAAAAACGCATTTCAAAAAAGTTATAAATTGATTTGCATTTTAATGAGTCAAATGAGTATTTGATGTTGTTATTCTGTCTCTCACTGTTCAAATAAACCTACCATTAAAATTATAGACTGATCATTTCTTTGTCAGTAGGCAAATGTACAAAATCAGCAGGGAATCAAATAATTTTTCCCCCCACTGTATATAAAATACAGGTGCATCTCAATAAATTAGAATGTCGTGGAAAAGTTCATTTATTTCAGTAATTCAACTCAAATTGTGAAACTCGTGTATTAAATAAATTCATTGCACACAGACTAAAGTAGTTTAAGTCTTTGGTTCTTTTAATTGTGATGATTTTGGCACACATTTAACAAAAACCCACCAATTCACTATCTCAACAAATTCGAATATGGTGACATGCCAATCAGCTAATCAACTCAAAACACCTGCAAAGGTTTCCTGAGCCCTCAAAATGGTCTCTCAGTTTGGTTCACTAGGCTACACAATCATGGGGAAGACTGCTGATCTGACAGTTGTCCAGAAGACAATCATTGACACCCTTCACAAGGAGGGTAAGCCACAAACATTCATTGCCAAAGAAGCTGGCTGTTCACAGAGTGCTGTATCTAAGCATGTTAACAGAAAGTTGAGTGGAAGGAAAAAGTGTGGAAGAAAAAGATGCACAACCAACCGAGAGAACCGCAGCCTTGTGAGGATTTTCAAGCAAAATCAAATCAAGAATTTGGGTGAATTTCACAAGGAATAGACTGAGGCTGGGGTCAAGGCATCAAGAGCCACCACACACAGACGTGTCAAGGAATTTGGCTACAGTTGTCATATTCCTCTTGTTAAGCCACTCCTGAACCACAGACAACGTCAGAGGCGTCTTACCTGAGCTAAGGAGAAGAAGAACTGGACTGTTGCCCAGTGGTCCAAAGTCCTCTTTTCAGATGAGAGCAAGTTTTGTATTTCATTTGGAAACCAAGGTCCTAGAGTCTGGAGGAAGGGTGGAGAAGCTCATAAACCAAGTTGCTTGAAGTCCAGTGTTAAGTTTCCACAGTCTGTGATGATTTGGGGTGCAATGTCATCTGCTGGTGTTGGTCCATTGTGTTTTCTGAAAACCAAAGTCACTGCACCCGTTTACCAAGAAATTTTGGAGCACTTCATGCTTCCTTCTGCTGACCAGCTTTTTAAAGATGCTGATTTCATTTTCCTGCAGGATTTGGCACCTGCCCACACTGCCAAAAGCAGCAAAAGTTGGTTAAATGACCATGGTGTTGGTGTGCTTGACTGGCCAGCAAACTCACCAGACCTGAACCCCATAGAGAATCTATGTGGTATTGTCAAGAGGAAAATGAGAAACAAGAGACCAAAAAATGCAGATGAGCTGAAGGCCACTGTCAAAGAAACCTGGGCTTCCATACCACCTCAGCAGTGCCACAAACTGATCACCTCCATGCCACGCCGAATTGAGGCAGTAATTAAAGCAAAAGGAGCCCCTACCAAGTATTGAGTACATATACAGTAAATGAACATACTTTCCAGAAGGCCAACAATTCACTAAAAATGTTTTTTTTTTTTTTTTTATTGGTCTTATGAAGTATTCTAATTTGTTGAGATAGTGAATTGGTGGGTTTTTGTTAAATGTGAGCCAAAATCATCACAATTAAAAGAACCAAAGACTTAAACTACTTCAGTCTGTGTGCATTGAATTTATTTAATACACGAGTTTCACAATTTGAGTTGAATTACTGAAATAAATGAACTTTTCCACAACGTTCAAATTTACCTTATATACCTGTATATAAAAATATATAAAAATGAAACATGTACATAGATGAATCATTCACAATAAGATCTATAACTATATCTACGTTTACAAAATAGACAAGGGTGAATTGTGATTTCATGCTTCATGTTTGTCTAAAATTTAGGTTTATGAGGTTTATGCTTCATTTTATTGCAGCAATTTGCAAATGGGATACAAAAAATCTTAAATCAAATTTAATTTGATATGATATGATTCTCTGAAAACAAGTCTTAATGTCTTGTGCAATATTTTTCAAGTAAATCATGTTTAGATATTTTTACTGGAAAAGTTGCAGTGTATTTAAGGGCTTGAAACCAGATATTGGCAATGAAAGATGGGACATTTCTACACTGTCCAACCCAAACACAATCTCTTAAGTAGGTGAAGGCAGTCAAAACCTGCGAAAGATCCTTTTGATTAAAACATTTAAGTCTTAATTTGACTCGAAGGGCCTATCGATACAATCCCTCCAGATTTCCCACAAAGCACCATTGAGCCCACCACAAAGTCCAGTTTTAGCAGGAATGCTTTTGTAGGCCTAAACTCAAAGCGTTTCGATTACCCTGTGATGAATTTACGATTTATAGCAAAGTTGAAAAACTTTAACGCTGGCAAAGGGCAACAGACAAAAAAGTCATTATTTCATTTTCTCGAGGCTTTACTGGTAACCTGAATCCTCTTTCTTACTCTTTTGCACTTTGTGGTTAAATATATGTGGTAAATCTGTGCTACTTTGGAATGTTTTCCTGGGTTTCCTCCTTGGAATTCAGCAGTGCACACAACAAAATAAAATATCCAGGATTAATCTTCATTTAATTGGTTTATGAGAGTTTTCTTTTGGTGGATTTGTACTTTGGCCAGTCAGTATGTTGCGGGAGAGGAATGAAAAGCACTTTTAGGGATAACAGATGGATTTTATTTTTTCATGGTTACCTTCACACTTCAGGGGGTCGTAAATTGAGTTGTGTTAGTTCATGTGTGGCATCCATATGGACCTTCAGGTGTGAGACAGATAACAGGACGTTTGGAAATTTGAAGGATATATTCTTGGATCATAATGTAAGTGATGTTTGTCCATGAAAGAGTCAACAGTGGCTTCTTTTTTGGTCATGTTTCTGGGATATTTGAGGACGAAAACCTTTAACCCCCCAATAATTTTGATGGATTACTCAATTACAAATGCAAGTCTTTGGCCCTGAGGGTCAACAGATTGAGACCCAGAAACAGTGACCAGTGGGAAGACCGACCTCCTCCTCACAATGATGAACTTAAAGGGTTTCAGACTCTAAGTACTATGCTCATAAATCAGAGTTAAATGTCTTAGCCGATTCATTCATTTCTCTTGCAGGAAGTCCGCTGGCATTGACCTGTGCACATGGTGTCTGCTCAGCATGAGGAGACACTGCAGAGAGCAAGCCATGTAAACGCTCCCAGATGTATGATTAGAGCTTGTAGCACATCCTCAAAACAAACGTCCTGTCCTTAACATACCTCTGGGAACGCTTAAGAACAGGGATTGTTTATTCTCCACAATGGACTCGTACATCTTTTGTCTGTTTATTCAAAGGCAGAAGCTTAGCGTTCGTTATTTTAACCCAGGATGTTCCGTAACTTTTGGGTACAGATACTTCATTGAAGTTTGAAGGACATGTCACACTAGAACTTGTGTTTGCTTCATACGCACGCAAACACGTGAGCACCAATTTTTTGACCTGCAAATTCATATAGTTTTCTGAAAAGAGTTTTCAAAGAATCACATGGAGGAAGTACAATACAGTTTCTGATCAAAGCAAGTTTAAAATACAAACTTTAAAAAGAAAATATACTTTGAAAAAAAAAAATTGGTGTAGGATTTCCTTTAAGGGAATTCCACTCATAATTTTCATATTTACAAAGAACATTAAGTAACACATAGAATTTAAATGAAATTTTGAAGTAGAAACACTGATACATGTACTCCAATGATCTGTTTTATTTACTTTGAAAAATTATTTTTACAGTGTACATGAAGTTGTGGGGAAATTGTTACTTATGATTTGCACTAGCAGCAAATCAAGAGAGTGTGAGTGACTAGAGAGCTGATCAATCTCTATTTTTTAGATTTATCAGATTGAGAGGGAGAGGGAAATTTTAAATATAGTGTTCTGGGTTTTACAGATAGAGAGGATGTTGTAGTTAGTTTCAGGTTGTGCTGCACACTTCTCTTGTATAGTCTCTCAGTTTCTTTCTTAATTGCTACTTTCTTTTTCCTCCATGCAGTAAAAGCAGTAGTCCAATTTGACTCTCAAAAAACAATGGTTCTTTAACGGTTTTTTTTACACATTGTTCTATTTAGAACCATATTGTTCTGGAGAACCCTTTTATGCTAAAATGGTTCTTTGTGTCAGAGTTTAGGATTCTTTGTTCCCACCATTTTTTAAATCTGTAACTGTCAATATTCTTTCAAATCCACTTAATTTTTGATCTTCTGGAGCTTGCCATTCAGCTACACAGTGGGTGTTGTGGGGCCATGACACCTTTTATCAGGATTGTGAGGTTTTTTTTCTTTTAATTTAAATGCATTTGTTTTGACAAGTCTGAGTGACCAACACACAGGTTGCAATGAGGCTTATGTTCCTCTCTCTGTTTCCAAAACTTTGTTTATGCATTGTTTTGGGATAACATGTTCCCTCTTTTCTACCTTAAAACACATAAAAGTTGCTGGAAATAAACTGAAGGTGCATTTTTGACGTGGGATTGTTACAAGGGTCCAACTACCTTTTGGGACAACAAAAAAAGGGCTTGAAATTGTACAGATATATGCTTTAAAGTTCAAAGGTCTCTGGCATTTTGATGACCTCCCACACTTCATTCAAAAGTATGTGATTTATCTGACACTGCTACTTTTAGAACAAGTCTTGGTGCTTCATGACACTTTTAAATCGGGCTTTTCACCTTTGACATCACACCTTCTGAACAAAAATAAATCCTGTAAGGTCACCTTTTGCATGACTGCTCAGATGAGTGTCCATACTGGACACTAGAAACTAGATTGCTCCCGTTACAGTCCCACACAGTCTATGATGCTTTCTATAAAATAAAAGTAATAAAACCTATTTTATACTGCCAATTTGGCACATCCTTTCTATTTTGTACATCTGCACAGCTTTTAATTACCTGATATGACTAAAACTGATTTTAGAACATGATAAATTGACTACTGTGAAATTTATTTGTTAAATATTGAAGTGATATCTGACAATTATTAATTAGATTATGTTTTATTTATAGCCATATGTATAATGCACATATATGTCCAGTATTACAAATAAAACACTATATCATTGACTGTTCTTGCATTTAAATCTTTTGTAAGTCTTTAAGTCCATTTTTATGAAAACCGTCTGGTGCGTGAACATACTTGATTAATATGACACTACTAATCTTGAATTTAGCCTCTGTGCTCACTGGTGGAATTGATTTCAATAACAAGATTTTATATTATAAGTCAAAAGAAACTGTTCTGACTCCAGTCCTCTTCTTAATAACAGAGGAATGACATCATGGCCCAACATGATCATTTTCATTTTATTCTATATTTCTCTCCTGATCTTCATCTTTTGATAGACCCCTCACACTTCCCTTCAGAGTCTATCTGCACTTTCCTTTTTTATGACCGGCTGTCTGGTGAACTCCTGGGGTTTAATCATCTGTTTTTCTCTTTTTCCACTGTTCAGGGTCCACTTGGTCTGGATGGCAAACCCGTGAGTATTCCCGAGCTTTAAAGAGACAAGATGTGTGTGTGTGTGTGTGTGTGTGTGTTTGGAAAACAGGTTCTGGATTCTCGCATTACTGGACATTTAATTACTTAATCTGTCTTTCCAAGGTAGTATGTGAATTTTTGTGTAACATTTGGCTTTCAGATGGTTTAAGTCACTTTGGAAGAACCTTGTAACTGAAGCAGCCTCAAAGTTGATGCTGCTTTCATTTGATTAAATAAGCTTACTGTTACTAATTTTTTTATTGCTCATAAACACTAACCGTTACACTCTCAGAAAAAAGGTACAAAACTGTCACTGAGGTGGCATCCTTCCAAAAGATGTTCATATGTACGATTTAGGTACTAATATGTACCATTTAGGGGTACAAAGATGCACCTTTTAGCTTTTGTACCTTATACCACCCCAGTGACAAAGTCTTGTAAATCTCTGTTTATATTGCAAATATAAATGATGTCTCAATTGTGTGAATTTTCTAAGCAATCAGAATTATGATTTTTGACTTGTGGAGGTTAAAACAGTTGAAAAAATGACATAGACTTACATTGAAAGAGGGACCTGAATCATAATTAGAGACCACAATATCATAGAGAC
The DNA here is from genome assembly GCA_039654775.1 of Spinibarbus caldwelli. Classification (NCBI taxonomy): domain Eukaryota; kingdom Metazoa; phylum Chordata; class Actinopteri; order Cypriniformes; family Cyprinidae; genus Spinibarbus; species Spinibarbus caldwelli. The sequence continues at coordinate 19,519,807 of CM077246.1, read as the reverse complement.
TTGACTCTTCTAAGCTCTTTTTGAATAGAAATTTAATAATTGATTTGTTTATCTGTAGGGTATTCCTGGACCTAAAGGAAGCCAGGTAAATACAATTTCAAATCTCTACTGTGCCATGAAGGTTATCATCTTATATTAAGTGGTGCTTCATTCAGTAGGTTTATGGAAGTTAAACCCTTACACACATTTGAAAGTTGTTCATTCATACTGTGTACATAAGGAATTATGGTTTTATTTTTGCATGGCATCAGGGGGATTAAACTCTATTTAAGTTTTCAAGCCATTTATCACCTCAGATTGGGGGTCACACACCACAAAGTGTCTTTTACCTTGTATGTCTATCCGCAAATGAGATGGAAATAATGGATTACACACCAAAAGGAGAGAATTCATTATTGTTAGCTTGTGCTGTTGCAGATAGGTGGTCGTTTAGCGCTGCCAAAGGAAAGCCCATTTGTCCAATGTAACGTAAACCACTTCTTCTGGAAAGCAGACCACCTCAAAACGCCATTCATCTGTGGCTTCCTGTGAAAGACAGTTGTTTTGTTTTGACTCGCATGAAAGAAAGTCAAATGTACTCATACTGTTTGTCTCATTCAGGCTGAAAATTTAGTTTCTTCATGCAGTGTTAACAGTAATTATAGCAATTTAATATTTTAAATTTTATTCAACCCAAACAAACACAAATTAATTCATCAATATTTATTTATTTATTTATTTATTTATTTATTTATTTATTTATTTATTTCACTCTCTTTTTAGATTAAATTTGGGACCAGTAAGATTTTTAAGTTTTTTTTTTTTAAAGAAGTTTCTTATGCTCATCAAGACTGTATCTATTTGATCAAAAATACATTATTTTGTGAAATATTATTGCAATTTAAAATAACAATTTTCTATTCTATTCTATGCTCAAATTTAATTTATTCCTGTGAAGCAAAGCTGAATTTTCAGCATCATCACTCCAGTCTTCAGTGTCACATGATCCTTCAGAAATAAATAAACAGTGTTGGAAACAGTTGTGCTGCTTAATATTTTTGGGACCTGTGATCTTTTTTTCAGGATTCTTTGATAAATAAAAAAGTTAAAAGAACAGTCTTTATTCAAAATTTTGTGTTACAATACACACTGCTATTCAAAAGTTTTGGGTCAGCACATATTTTCTTTCTTCTTTTTTTTTTTTAAAGAAATTAATACTTTTATTCAGCAAGGATGTGTTAAATGGATAAAACACTTATATTGTTAGAAAATATTTCCATTTTGAATGAATTCGGTTCTTTTTAACTTTTTATTCATTGAAGAATCAAAGAAAAAAGTTTCACAGGTTCCAAAAAAAAATATTAAGCAGCACAATAGTTTTAACACTGATAATAAATCAGCATATTAGAATGATTTCTGAAGGATCATGTGACACTGAAAACTGAAGTAATAGTTGATAAAAAGTCAGCGCTGCGTCACAGAAATAAATAGTATATTAAATTAGGAAACCAATATTAGAAATTGCAATAATATTTCAAAATATTACTTTTTTTCTGTATTTTTGATCAAATAAATACAGCCTTGATTAGAATTAAAAACCTTACTGATCCCAAAATTTTGAACGCCAGTGTATATAAACTAAAACAGTTTACGGTTAAAACTGCTATTGATTAAAAAAATAAAATATGTTTTAACTGGAGTATTTCTTTACATCATTATTACAATTTCCCCTTTTTTCACCTCCTCCCCCTCATAATTATTCATCATGCACTTTGCATCAGCTTCACTAGCATTGCCTCTATGCCTCTATTTTTATTTTTTTTTTTCAAAGCAATGTGTTTTACACATGTAGATCAGTTTAGAAGCCTTGTCAGTACAGACCAATGTCTGATATGGGTCACAGCGAGAAGGTCATGTGAATAAGCTCATAAAAATGAAAGATTTGAGCAGAAAATGTGAAATTGGCACTTGTCTTGTGGTGTGAATGTTGCCATAGACTCTCTTCCCTATCATTTCCACTCACATAGTTTCACTCAAACCATCTTCTTTATATTCAGTCAGTTGTACGTTCATCATATTCCCAGACTTTTGATCATGTTATTTGCAAATGACTTTTAAGATCAAAGATTACAGCTATATCTAGTGCAGATGTGAGGTGCTGCCTATACTTTTATTTGGGAAAAAGATGACTTTGAAAAAGAGGACATTGAGACACTAAAGACTCTTAGTGAATGACTTATGGTTCACGTGGTATTTTTTTGAACCATGCTGAAATATTTTCCCTTAGACTTTTGTTATATCAATTTTTCATTTTGGACTATCTGTCTAATCATTACACCCAACTCATTTATTTCCAGGGGCTGCCAGGACCAAAAGGAGATAAGGTACATTTAGTATCTTTTTTTTTGTCAATATTGTACAGCACATACCCACACACAGGACGTTTCGTTCTGTTTCCGATCTCAGTTTCCCAGCAAGCAGATGTTTTCCGATTTCTAAAACAACTCACAAATTTCATTTGCATTGGCTTTTGTCTTCAAACACATGCTTTGGAGGGGATGTAAACCGTGTCAGGCATCAAATTAGAGAAATAAGAAACCTGTGTTGAAGACCATCTTGAAGTCTTTTCCTGATTGCAGTGAAAAAAAAAAAATATGCACAACAAAACAAAAACAGAGAGCATCAGGATGCTTTTTCTCCCAGATCTCCTGTTCCTCATTTATAGTGATTAGTAAACAGAGTTGCCCTGATTTTATTTAAATGCTTTCTTGTTATGTTACTTTAAATAGATAGTAAATAGTAAACCAGGTTCAGTTATGACTGAGGCTGATTAAATAGGCTTATTCTTTTTGTCGGTGGGTCAGGAAGCTGTTAGTGTACTCAAGAAGCTTCTTTTTCACCTTTGGTGTGGACGGACAAAAACCACATAGACACCTTAGCAATCATCCACACAGTCAAAAACCATGCAAATCCATGCAAATCCTCTTCAGAATATCAAACAATCTAGCATTTAAGTTCACATGTGTTGCTAATTGCATTTCTTGTCTGTTTGTGTTGTAGGGTGATCAAGGAGACACTGGACCAAGGGTCAGTACACACATATTTCTGTCACTTATAAATGTATATGCATTATTAATATTTTCCCTCACAGTCAGAGGAACAGATGTCATATTTGCCTCAGAGTAATGAGGGTGATACCTGACAAGATATTAATCACATTTATGAAGATAGATGGTACCTCATAAATCAGAATTGAAGGGCTGAACTGTGTGTGACAGAGGGCTGAATTCATTTAATAGATTCAATATTTTCTCTTGCTAATATTGCCTTGATCTTTCTTTATTACTTTTCTCACACACATTAAAAGAAGTGGCAAGACACCAATGTGCAGATATATGAGATGGGCAACTAAAGTAGATATGGGAAGAAATAAAATCCAATTTTTTTATTCAGTTGGGTAATTTCTTTAGAGTGGCCACGCCCACATGTGCCAGTAGCCACGCCCCACTTTTTACTTCTAAAATAATTTTGAATACACTGTAAAATTAGTATTTATTAATTTGAATAAGCAATAAGCAATTTGATGTACCCTTTATCAAATAAAATATAAAAATATAGAAATTTAAACATGAAATTTTATATATATATATATAAAAAATAAAATATTATTTTAAAAATGACTTGAACAGTGCTCTGAACAGTGCTTCTTTTTTTTCAAAAGAAACAAACAGCAATTCTGATTTGAATCTATTTTGATTCACTAAAGAGTATGCTGTGTGTGAATCTGTGTATATGTGTGAGATAGCATGTTTCAGAGCACAAAAACAATGAAAAATTTCTCCAGGCCTTAACTAAATCTTAACAAACCTCCTTGTGGGGAAGCACTGAAAAGGAAAAATACAGAGTAAATAATGTCTTTATTCTCTTCTAAAAATGCCGCAAGTTTTATTTTAGGGTTGGGGTTAGTCTGCAGTAAATATAATTAGTGTAATTTATATAGCGTAAGAACAATAGAAGTCTATGGGAAGCTTAGTTAGCTGAGCATGTGTGTAGTGCTGAGTAAAGCAGCAGTGTGGGAAACCTCAAGTATCCCTCAGGTCACCACATCCCTGCTAACTCAACCCTCATGCTCATGCTGGCATCAATGTGCTGTGTCACTCCTACTTTCTCTCTGTTTTCATCTTTGTTTCTCTTTCTTTTTTGGAAGGCTCTAACTTTCTTTCTTAGCCATGTAATGTCAACACTTTGGCAAAGTTCTCCTGCAACATGATTTAACATGACAGTGAAAAGCTATAAAATAATCCTTACGCTTTTCAATTTTTGTCACTTTCCATCCTCAAGTCTTTTCAAAGAGAGAAAAAAAGTGACATCCATCCTCACCTGGATGGCACAGCCTTATATAAAATCTCTCGTGCCAGACGTGACATTTCTCTGTGCTTCTCGAGCTGCTCTCTGTTACTGCTGTCAGCACAATCCAGCCCTCAGATTGTGGTTTACCGAGACAAGCAAACATAAATACATTGTCCAGACCAATGTGATTTAACACAACAAAAATAAAACCATGGGTTTTGTCCAGTGTTATTTCAGGGTGGCAAAACCAACAATTTTACATTATTTGGTCATTTTGTATTTGAATCAAAGTTGTATTTAGGTAGTCCAAATGCATTGTCCTTTTTGGTCTGTGTTTAGAACAAGTCAAAATTGCAAGTATCGTTTTTAATTTTCATGACATGGCATGAGTTTGAATAACCGATCCTGTGATATCCAATGAGAACTCGATAATATATATTGGATGTAGCCTAGACTATACAGTATAAGGAAATGGGATTTCATTCATAAAGTTTTAAATATTATATTATATTATATTATATTATACTAGATTATATTATATTATATTATCTTATGTTATTATATATATATATATATATATATATATATATATATATATATATGTATATGTATATATGTATATATATATATATATATATGTATATATGTATATATATATATATATATATATATATATGTATATATATATATATATGTATATATATATATATATATACATATATATACATATATATATATATATATATATATATATATATATATATATATATATATATATATATATATATATATATACATACATATAAATGGCATGAAATAAATAAGACAGATTAAGGGCCAGTTCTACTAAACAGGGCAAATTAGCGCGAGAGTGCAATTCCAAAACAGCGCCAATGGGAGGGGAAAGTTTTGTGAGTGATTTACTAACAATATGCAAATTAAACAACACAGACGCAACATCTCATTTAGCCTACATATAGACCAACGCAATATACCAAGCGCAGCGCAAATTAGCGTAGTCGCAAATAAAGAATAAAGAAATAAAGAAGCCACAGTACATGAAAAGAACCGGAGACCAAAAATGAAGGTTTGCTGGAAGTTTTGATAGACCTGGTATTCCAAGTCATCTTTTATTTCCTGAAGCAAATTAAAAATAACATGGCTTGGCAAACAATATGTTCGGATAATGTTTTCTTCTGGCATTCAAAATAAATTAATACATGTGGAAAAAATCCTCTCCTCCTAGCATCAATAATTGCAGCCATTTCAAGCACAAAATAGTTTAAGACATGCTTTTTTTGGGCGTTAAATAATGGCGCAAATGCCAGTAATTTGACGAGTGCAAACGTTAGTAAAACGCGTTGCGTGATTCATTTGAATACTCTCCTCCCATACCTTTTGCGTCTGAAAGGGAAACTCCTACAAATTCATATTCAGTAAAGTCAGGCGCAAAAAAAACTGTCCACGCCTTTTCAGCACTAATTCTTCACTGCGCGTCTTGTAAAACCTGACAGTACAATTTTAACGCCAAAAGACGGTTTGCGCTGGTTAGTAAAACAGGCCCTTAATTTCTTAATTTAAATGAACACTTATTTTACAGGTTTTTAACAAAAGCATATAGCATAAAAATCATTGTGCATTGACAAGGATGTTGGAAAATTTTTTGTTGCTTTTATTTCAGAATAGTCAAATATAACTGGTCTGACCGTTATATACAGGTCTATCATTAGAAGGGTATATCTTGAACTAAAAGTAAATCGACCAAAATCCTGCAAGGTGCTCTACTAGGTTTAATATTTCACATTCCAGTGGCAGCGAAATGCCCTGTCGATGCTTTTTTGATGACTGCTCTGTGTATCTCTGCTCCTCTGTTCATCCTGTTCCTCTCGCAGGGTCATGGCACTCATGCAGGGCTGCATAGTAATCAGATTCTCATTAAGGTTTGTCTCTTCTCTGCTGCCATAGCCTTCATCTCCAAGCCGCTCCATGTCCGGGACGGCCGTCTCCCTTCATGGCCCCTGAGATCTTGCTCAGTTCCCTCACTATCCCTCAATCTGAGGTTTTCAATGCTCTTATTGTTCTCCTTTTTCTTTTCCTCCATCTGCTTTTCCGGGCTTTTCCTGTCTCCTTGTATTGGGGACTCACATGCACAGATGGTCTTTCCTCGTTACGATCACAGCTACATCTCGGCCGATCAGCCCAGTTTCCAGAGGCGTATGCTGAAGGTAGCATGTGTGCAAGGCATGTGCAGACACTCCCCTTACTAGTTCTTCATCTTCCTCGTTTTTAACCCATGTCATTGTGCGTGATTGCTTGTGTTATTGTTTGTGTGTCTCAATATTTACAATCATATAACCTCATCCATGTGTGAAGGATCAGAGCGTTGCATGCAAGTTTGCTGCTTCAGTGAATGAGGCTGATGCAGGGTGGATCTCACGAAAAAATATCTGGGTCATATTTTACCGCATAATCAAAAAAACAACAACAAAACCATCGACTTCATATTTTGGATAAGGAAATGTAATGCAAAATATTGTCACTATGCAAAAAAAAATAGTGCAGGGCAATGATTAATCACGATTATTCGCATCCAAAATAAAAGTTTTTGTGTATATAATATATGTGTGTGTACTGTGTATATTTATTATGGATATATAAATACACATGCATGTATATATTTAAGAAAAATGTGTTATGTTTATATATTTATATATAAAATAAATTATATGAATATAAATATATACATGTAAACACGTTAATATTTTCTAAATATATACTATATGTGTGTGTCTTTATATATTAATGTGTCCGCGGGTCCTTAAGAAGTCTTAAAATGTCTTAAATGTCGTTTTCCTTATGAAAGGCCTTAAAAAGTCTTAAAATGTCTTAAATTCAAATTCGATGGGTCTTAAATTTTTGGTCACATTACCGATAAAGTGTCTTCAGTCTGACAACAGACCGAAGATTTTTTTTTTTTCTTCCCCTGCTGTAGTTACTGCGTCATCAGACAGAATTGCAGCAGCACAATACAGGCCGAACTACCTTCTTTGTTTATAAAATATTTTCAGTTATAATAATAATAAAGGTCGAGCTAGCAAGCTGACCAGCCTTCTAGCTAGCTTAAAATGTTTAGTTTTTTTTTTTTTTAATTTAGCCGAAGTGACAAAAAAAAAAAAAAAACAGTGAAGCATCGAAACGTGGGAATGATTCTTCTGATTTATTACATTCAGTGTAAACAGCGATTGATAATGGATAGTGTACTTCTGGTATCAAGATCGCCCTGTTGAGGCTCGCTGCCTGTCTCTTTGCGAGACTTCAGAACAAATGAGCATATCAGCACACATAAAGAAACTCAAAAGAAACACACTGAGGTAAAAATTCAAAATGTTTAGTTTAATCATAACATGATATAGTTAACTAACATACCATGATAAGGGAGCTATTTTGCTGAATATTCTTATGATTGCTTATGATTTTAGTTCAATAAACAAGTAGGCTATTTAAGTAGTCAAATAGCTACTAAGTTACTTACAATTTAGCACAGTATTTACTGTTTTGTCCTATTTCACCAACGAAAATAGTTGCAAGCAAATATCACAGCAGAAGCATTGCACAATCTCCAAGCAACACTCTGCGGTGTTTTGTTACTGAATGATTCAGCATTTTGAAAACCCCCCCAATGAGATTAATGTTTTTAAAACATTAATCTCATAACATTATTTATTGCAGTTGTAATTTTTCAGTATAAATTATTCAATCTGACTGGTAACAGCCCTATAGCGTATATTGAATTTATTGATAAATTGTAATAATTTGACATGAAAGATGATACATACATTTAATAAAAATGTTAACAATTGGACTTTGTAAAGGTAAATAAAAAATATGTAGGATTAAGTATGTAAAAGCTGATAGAACACTGATGAAAATATTGCTTCAGAATAAATTGTTTACACCACCAGAAATCTTGGTGATGTGGTACTTTTGTGGGGATATTTTGTATGGAATATTGTCTGCTGATATGAAGTTGATATGTATCTCATAATAATAAATAGCATTTTTGACAGCGATGATATTTTTTTTTGTTTTTTTTTTTACATTAAACACATTCAATATTACATATATATGTAATATAATGTGTATTTCTATTACAGGTTTAGGTCTTAAATTTCATACAAAGTGGTATTAAAAATGTCTTAAAAAGTCTTAAATTTAACTTGTTCATATCTATAGAAACCCTGTATATACATAATAAATATACACAGTACACACATATTATGTACACAAAAACTTTTATTTTGGATGTGATTAATCGCAATTAATCGTTGACCAGCACTACAAAATATAAATAATAATAATGATCCTGAAAATACTGTATTAAAATTTTTAATGAGATTCACCCTTTTAGATGTGTAAGAATGGACAGATTGTCATTATACACTAAAATTTGGTGTAGGATTTACTTTGAAATGATCTTTACTTAGAAATTGCTGATAGATTATATATATATATATATATATATATATATATAAACAGCAAGTAACAAATAAATTTTATTGTGTTAATGTGTTAACACAATAAAATTTAATGTGTTTTATTTACAACTTAGAAGTATTTTTTACAGCGCCAGAGGCATAATTATTTTTTTTTATTATTTATTAATGTAATATTATTATTCACAAAAGGCAAATGACTTATATACAATAAATAAGCTGTAATAATGAAACTTAAAACATCATCTTCCATTTACTTTTCCAAATAAAAAAAAAGATAATGAAACAAAATATATACTTCAAAAGAATGTTATTTGTGTTTTTGTTGTGCTTATGTTTTGCTGTGACTTACTTGAGGAATTTATTCTATATCATGTCTATGTTTTAATTAGGGTGATCAAGGTCAAGCTGGCCCACCTGGACCTCCAGGCCCTCCTGGAGCACCCGGTGCAAGAGGGCCCCCAGGAAACACAGGGAAGGACGGTCCCCGCGGCTCACCGGGAGAACCAGTAAGACGCTCCGCTCATTTTACCTGCTTCTGTGATGCCATAAAAATTGTGCATTTCCTTGTTTAAAGGGATCATCTCATGAAAACTGTACAAGCTACAACAGGATTATTTGAATCTTATTTGAATGCTCAAATATAACAGCTCAAATCACAGAACAGACTATATCAGATCCAGTCAAGGCAAATAAATGTTTGCATAACCTCTGAAAGATATTGACAGATCTTACTCTCTTAATTGAAAATCAGTTTCATAAATTATATGTGCATTTTCATAAATGATAAGTGAATTCACAGTGGACTGAAAAAGATTATTTAAACTGAAAAAAGGTGTAGAAACATGGTGTAGAAAAAAAATGTGCAAATAATTACAGAGAAACAGTGAGTAACACATTGAATTGAATGTTTTTTCAGCACGCTTACATATGCCCATTGTAGGCTTCATTTAATTAAACAAATGATGTTTTGCTGAACCCCAAATCTCAAAAGCATAATGGAAACTCTCCTAAATGTCCATCATTACTTAACAATAAACACTAAAAGGTCTTTCTCTTTACTGAAAAACATACAAAATTACACTTAATTTTAACATTTATTCTCCGAGTGAAGTCCCATGCAAGGCATACTGGGAACTGCAAATCTACTGCCCAGTTTGTTACTGTTTGTCAACAAAACTGACTCATGATTCATGTAGTCTCAACAAAAAAATCATTACGTTAGCTTAAACATAATGAAATGAAGACATAATGAAAATAAGCTGTGACAAATGTTCAAGAATTGTGTTTGTTCAGCTCACTGTAACAGAGTCATTTTAAAAAGCTAAATATGTTTTTGTGTGTGTGTGTGTGTGTGTGCACGCAATTTTTTTTAAAAGCATACACGGAGTAAGCAAATGGTGTAGGGCATCAACTAACACCACAAGCTGTGATTTTTTTTTTTTTTTATATAACCTAGGGGGCCCTAATTGTACAATTGGATTTATCATCTGAAGCTGTTTTTGTACTATAGCAGCCTGTGGTTTACAACAGTTACAGGTTGTACTTTAAAGGTTAAAGGCATTAGCGTTGCTCTGCTCTGGCTTCTGTCATCTGACGGTTGTGTTTTGTTCAGCCAGAGGTGCAAAGAAAAAAAAAGGGGGCAAATCCAGTTCATCATTGCCCCAGCGGGGCGTTTGAAACCCACAGTCTATGCCAGTGTGCTGCGGCTCATCTAAAGCTAAACCAAATATCGATTTTAAAGCTCAAGACTCATCTGGTTTGGGTAAGACATGGCCACAGTATGTTCTTGATGAGCTCTGATGTTCCTGAACGTCCCGAAAAGAAATATGGCACGAATCCAGGTTCAGGAACAGTTCTCCCACCATTTCTCGCCTTAGGTTGCTTCAAATTAAATTCATCCTTTTTAGTTTCTTATCATGAAGGCAGCTTAATTTGGACTAAAAGTGAACTGGAAATGATTTTATTTCACTCAAACTGGGCTGGTTCTCACTGGTGTACTGGTCTGTCAGGTTTTTTTTTTGCAATACCAGAAATTATTCCTGCATTGCGGCAGGTTATGAGAGCCAGTAATACTCTCTTCTGTGGATGTCTATAATGTCGCTTTTATTAGACTGTTAGTTTCACAATTCAAGGTTTTGACTATCAGCAGTAAATCTGCAGCATATTATAGCTTATTCTGGCCAAGAACCGTTCATTCATATATGAAGAAGCCGTCTGACTGACATTTTAAATTACCAAACTCACTTTGCTTGATTTTACATGACATTTGGGGGTTTGGCAAACATGTGGGGAACCTCATTTACTCAGGATTATCTGCATCAAACTATAATTTAAATATATATATATGTGTGTGTGTGTGTGTGTGTGTGTGTGTGTGTGTGTGTGTGTATACAAACACACACACACACACACACACACACTACCATTCAAAAGTTTGGGGTCAGTATTTTTTTCAGTGAAATTAATGCTTTTTACAGCAAGAATGTAATAATTTGATTAAAAGTGACAGTAAAGACATTTATAATGTTACAAAAGATTTCTATTTCAAATAAATGCTGTCCTTTTGAACTTTCTATTCATCAAAATTCCTGAAACGTATCATGGTTTCGGCAAAAACATTGATAACAATAAGAAATGGGTTTTTTTTTTCAGCAGCAAATCAGCATATTAGTAAAAAAAAAAAAAAAAAAAAGGCAAAAGGCTCTCTGACCCTTTGTAGACAGCAAGGATACTACCACAATCAACGCACAGAAACGTAGTAAGGACATCAGTAAAATAGTCCATGTGACATCAGGGGTTCAACCATAATTTATGAAGTTACGAGCTACTTTTTAAGCACAAAGAAAACAATAATAACAATTTATTCAGCAATTCTTCTCCCCGAGTTACCATCTTCTGCCATTTTGGAGAGTATCCCAGAACGTAATCAACGTAATCAGTGTTGTTTATGTTCAGCATTTGCATTTTTGGGTGAACTAACCCTTTAAATGTGACTATGTTAAGCATTTAGTCACATTTAGCAGTTCTAATATGCATATATAAACAAGGTACTTTTGCATATATAAACGAGGTACCAACATTTATATTACCCACTTCAAGCACAAAGTAACACAATTGTGATATCATTTGATGAGTCTAAAAACATAGAAGGCTAAAACAGCACATGCACAAATAGAGTCTGTGTGACTGTGCAGAAGTAGAGCTTTTCATAAGAGTCCTGTGGATAAAACAGAGACAAGATGTTCTGTTTGCACAGCTCTACTTTGTCATCAAGCTTGTGTATAAAAAAAATGTTTTATGAAAGCTGAAATCTATGAAATTCTGCACCATGTTGCCCACAGATGTTTCCCTGACATAACTTACTAGCTAGTTATCTCCTATTGTTGTGTTTTTCACTGCAAAACCACCTTGTTAAGAAGCACAGCTTGAAGGAAGATGGGGAAAGCGAACAGTACAGTGCTTCTGATTTTCCCAAGCGCTTCCTCTGGTTTTGTTCATTTTTGACAGGGAACAGAAAATTATGTCTCTCTGTATTGTGGCTGAATACCAGCTTTGAAGTCTGCTTGACATAAAGTACTACATTTGACTAGATTGTGTGTATGCATATGTGTGCTATGTCTTCACTCATTCTGTTGATAATTTAGGTACAGAATGAGGACAAGAATATTGATTACAAAATTAAAAACATTGCTTGACATCCTATGAAGTTTATATAATTATACATTCACCCAGCACATCCTCCAAAAGATGCATGCAGTTGTATACACTCTTCTCTCTCTGTTTATGACAAAAAACACTCAAAACCTCTGTTATAAAATCATAAGAAACCTATGATAACTTAGCATCAATGTTAACAGGTGTTTGCTATTGGTGGCTAATATTTGATGGCAAACGTTCAACCAAAATAAGTAAAGTTGTGCATCACTGCCCCCTAGTGGTTAAATTTCAGACAGCCGTCTCTGCATAAAAATGCTCTGCATAAAAATTAACTAGGTAATTAAAATTTTAAAAACCTATCCTCACTGCTTATAGGAAATGGATGGAAGGACAGTTCACATTTATCAAGTCAAATTTCTAAATAAAATAGACTACAACCACAAGTGGGATGGCTCCAGATATTATTTCACCCAAAAATGAAAATTTGCTGAAAATGTACTCACTCTCAGACCATCAAAGATGTAGATGGGTTTGTTTCTACATCAGAACAGATTTGAAGAAATTTAGCATTACTTCACTTTCTCACAAATGGATCCACTGCAATGAATGGGTGCCGTCAGAATGAGATTCAAACAACTGATAAAAAACATCAGAATAATCCACAAGTAATCCACACAACTCCAGTCCATCAATTAATGTCTTGTGAAGTGGAAAGCTGCGTGTTTGTAAGAAACAAATTCATCATTAAGGCATTTTAATGCTAAACCATCACTTTTGCCCAAAAAACAAGTCCATAATGCATAATAACGCTTCCTCCAGTGAAAAAGTCCATCCCATTTTGTCCTCTCACATCAAAATCCACCAACATATTTATTTAGAATGGTTTTAGACTGTTTTCGCTTATAAATGGTGCTGGATCTGTGCATATCTCTCTCCTGATTCAGACAAGACAACTTTTTCGCTTGAGAAAGCAACATTGTGGATAGAGGACTCGTATTGTAGCTGGAAGCAACAATTAAAAACGTCTCAATGATGGATTTGTTTCTTACAAACAAGCAGCTTTTCACATCTCAAGACATGAATTGATGGACTGGAGTCATGTGGAAAGTGCTATGCATATAAATGTGACCTGACTTGATATTTAATGTGAAACTCATACCACAAACTAACCCAACAAGCCATTTAATGTTAATAATGATGCACTGCAACTTAAGTATTTGGACATGACATTTGGTTCTCCGGTATCTTTTAAAAAAAGTGCTCTGGCATCAATCAAACACTGACTTACATCTTGAAAGTTTGGTGTAGTAAAGTAAGTCTTAAATACTTTCTGTCTCTCTAGGGTGCTTCTGGACGAGAAGGAATGGAGGTGAATGTAACCAGCACTGTTTCTGATCAACATGGTCTTCATGGCTCACATTATATTATTGTATGTTACTTTCTTTCAAACACATTTTTTCTCTCTGCAGGGACAAAGAGGTTTACCAGGAAAACCGGTAAGATTTAATCATATAAAATATGTGTGTGTGCTCATCCTTGAGGCCAAGATGTTTCTTGTTTTTTAGGAAAATGTCTTGCTTTCGTAATTTTCTGAAAAACTAAATTCTTTCCTCTTGGCATGAATATGAACAGCGTGTTTGAGTGTTTTGCCCTTTGTGCTGGTAAGTGCTTGCTGACTTAAGCTGTCCTTAAACACTGACGTCTGGTTGCACTGACATCTGTATGAGGTCTTGAATTAGTTTCTGCCTGTTTCACTGGAATGACTTCTAATGTGTAATATCAGTTTCGTTTTAGTACATGTGTATGTTTGTGTGTGAGACCAAGATGAAAAACATACAGTATCCAAGTATGTTCTACCCGTGGTGTTGCAGCCGCATGGACCTGTTGTACAAAAAAGTCAGCATGAAATGGTGTTCGCAACCATTTTTAATTCTGTAATGGGATTTTATTTCTAAGTGAAACAGGATATAAGAAAAATGTAGGGCTGAACTATATTTTTTTATCTGCGAAAATTGAAAAGTGCTATTTATATGTGACTGGAGGGGGTTTTCGTGATGTCAACCGAAAAGGAAAATGTTTCAGAGTTGAAGAAAGCTTTTACATAAAAAAATAAATAAATAAATAAATTACCAAGACCAGAATTTTTCTTCTGAATAATGTGCATTTATGTATTGTTCACAATAAGACCATCAACATTAAGAAAGTAAGTAGGGTAAATTAAAAAAAAAAAAAATCGATTTTCTTCTTTCTCCTCGGTTTTCTAAATACATCTTACTGATCTTATTGCGAACGATTCATGTATGCGTATGTTCCTTTTTTATATAATTATTTACCTTTAAGCCCATAATTTTAAATCAAAATGTCATAGCTTAATCTTCTGGTGAGTGCCAGGGTTGTAATTTGTAACTAAAACTAAAACCAAAAGAATACATCCATTACTTAAACTAAACTACATCAAATTAACATTATTTTATTTTAGCTAGTTGCCAATGCACCATTTTTAATTTTTGTTTAGTTAAGTTGATGTATTAAAATAATTAATATAACCTGCAATAAATTAAAAACAAAATTCATAAAAACTATATTATGTACAACAAAATGACTAAAACTTTTACTAAAATATATAAGAAAAAAATATATAACATAAAATCTAATTTAAAATATTAACAAAAATTCTAATAGCATAAAAGTGCAGGCTCACATTCGGATCTGCCTCCATCCAATCAACAACTGATGGACAGATCCAAGTCCCCACAATATCCACATTTTTGTGTTGAATGTCTTTAAATGTCTGTAAACTGGATGTCTGTAAACTGTTTTACAGGGTGAAGCTGGTGATCAGGGTTACCCAGGACCACAGGGACCCCCAGGGCCAAAGGTTAGAGGTCATTCTTCCTCTGGTTTTGAGACCAGAATATCGACAAACCCACCATTATGATCCAAAAACATACTATTTTCAAGGTCCTTTTCCTTCATTTTGGTATTTAAACAAGCGACATAAAGCAATTTTTTACCTGTTAATTTTCTGTGTATGTATCTTCTGTTTTGCATTCTTTAGTCTCATAGGTTCAAATTTCATTCAATCTTATTTTTTGGATTTGATCATGTGCTTGATTTCACCATAGCCTCTGACCATTACTTAATCATTAGCAGCATAATAAGAATGATTTCATAGAGTAATGGGCTTCATATGGATCTGACTGCTCTGTTCAAGCATCTTCTGCTGCAGTATTTCTGTCTGTGATCTGTTCTGTATTAATGTAAATGTTCTGTATACGTTTGGCAGGGCGAGCAGGGAGAGCCAGGTCCTCAGGGTGACCGAGGAACCGATGGTCTGCCAGGCTTGAAGGTGAGCGCTGGGTGAAGCTCTTTCTGTTATATATATATATATATATATATATATATATATATATATATATATATATATATATGCAGTGTTTCCTACAAAATACAAGACTTACAGTAAATGGGTAACATCAGTGTGTTTGATTGTATTGGTTTGATTTGGGCTGTGTATTTCTCAGGGGGATAAGGGAGATGTTGGAGAACAAGGGTCCCAGGGTGAACCGGTGAGGAACGATGCATCATATGTTTATTAAAAGTGTGCTCAGTCAATTTTTATGCTGACCGTTTTCTTAGACTTTCATAACATGAATGCGAGGCTTTCAGTGTCATTTGCTTTCAGTTATTTTAGCTGTACACAAAGAGTCAGTTATGCTGCTTGATGCTGAAAACTATTTCTTATCTTATTATTTTAATTTACTGTCATAATCGTAAATATGCACTGCAGCACAAACAGCTTTCTTTAAGCCAGAGTTTCGGAAAATGAAATGAAGTTAAATGAAACTATTATTTAAAAAAATATATAATGCACCTAATTTGCATTTAAAAAGACTACAATATTGTACAATAAGGATACAAAGTATAAAAATGTAATGTACCTTTAAAAACATAAATTGAGAAATTAACAATCACTTTTACAAGTGATTCAGAGCGCAACTGCAACAAAAGTCCATTTTGCCTGCAATACCAAGATCATAGGTTTGATTCTCAGGTAATGCGTGAACTGATAAAATGTATATCTTGATTGTAATGTATGTTGCTTTGGATGAAACAAAACCTCTTCACATCTGAGAATACTTACAGATGTGTGATCAGTTGTGTAACAGTTGTTTTGATCACGGCAGGGCCGCCCTGGTGAAAAAGGCACATCAGCATCTGGGGACATCATTGACTTCAATGGCAAACTCTTAGATGCCTTTCAGGTGAGCTGTGATTTTATTGATGGTAATTGCTAGAAAAACTTCCTAACAACAGTTATTTTTGCCAATCGGTCATCTGGATTCATGTATACTAGATGTTACTGGTTAGACTTCTTGTAATGCAATTATGTAAACAACAGATGACTATAAATTCATGGTTATATTAAAACCAAATGCCATAAAATGTTCTGAACTATCAGTCAGGCTTGATTTATTTGTTTTTCTGGCAGGCCATCAAAACCATCAGTGTCTCGGTAACTACTATAGCATGAGTTGCCTTTTTTTTGTTGTTTTAGTTGAACGTGCAGCCTAATTATCCTTAACAAATACTCACTGTGTGTGCTTTTGAATTTAAAACAATTCATTATTATTTCAGCATATAATGCTAATTCAAAATAGATCATTCAAGATTAATTTTCAATAATTCAATATAAATATTATAAACAAAGCTGGTAGCATGCATGCAACATTATGTTGTAAAATGGCGTGAAGCAAACATGGCTGACACAATGAAATGTAAAAAAATAATTAAAATTAGTATGCTTTGAAACATGTATGCTTTATGTAACATACCAAGACATATTTTATGAAATTAGATGCAGTTAGTTGCAAATGTTGTTGTTCTTGTACTGAGAATGTGGATCTGGGTTGTTTAGTGAATGCTTCTTGTGGTTACATTTATAAAGTCTGTTTACATGTTCTAGACGATGCCATTCTTTGAAATTCTGTGTTTTGTCACATTGCAATTGAGAAATAGGAGGAAAAATTAGGAATTTTATCATTTTGGACATTTGCAAGGCTTTGTGGTCATCTCTATCAACAGTATAATCAGTCTGAAATGTTTATCGAACCACAAAGCGTGACAGATACATTGAATATGGTGACAAGGAAATGCAAAAATGTCAGGCATAATAATGGTTTGTATCAGTCTAAAGAACAGCAATATTTCCTTCAAAGAATGCCATCAACATTGTGAAGTATCATTCAGGATGTTATTTTCATACTCTACAAGATTTCACGTGAATAATTATATTGGAACAACATTTCCTGTATTATAGCAGTTGTAAAATGAGGTCTATCAGAGGTTTGTGGTTCTCAGAATGCAAAGTGGTTTTGCAAAAAGACCATTTTATAAGCTTTAATTATGTCTGTTCCACTTGCTTAACTAACAGGGACCACCTGGCCCTCCTGGACCCCCGGGACCACCCGGAAAAGAAGGTTCAAAGGTGAATATCGAAATCTGCTAAATTCCTAATGAGTGGCTCAGTTAGTGTGTTGTTTCCATGATTTTTGTATTTAAAGCCACACAAAGCTTGTGCTAGAACTAATTGATCTAATTAATAGTATCAGGAAAAATATCAATTCTGAACTTCTGTGTTTCATTCATCCAAACAGGGCGAACTTGGCTTGCCTGGCCCTGCTGGGGTTGATGGCGAAAAGGTGATAATTGGTTCAGCTCATTTAGAAGAATATCAGTTATTTTATTTTTATTTTATATAAATCTACAAAGTTTTGCAAGGACATGCACCTATATAGAACCTACAGTATATGAGCTATTCTGAGGTTCATGCAGATGAGTTGCTAATCAATATTTGGATTGATTTGATCATCAGGGTGGAAAGGGAGACACTGGGGAGCCTGGTGAACCTGGAGACCGGGGGGAGAAAGGAGAAATGGGCCTCTCTGGTCCCTCCGTAAGTATTCAAAGTGATAGATCTATTAAATCTTCTCATTTATTTGTTGTCATATTATCATTTATAATATGAATCAAATGTGATATAGGGAATGGATGGGCAGAAAGGAGAGAAAGGAGACTCTATACTAGAAGACAATCTGGTCAGTACAATTGCACCCACTTTTTCATTTATTTATTAATATTCTAGTATTAAGAGTACAGTTATCTTTAGCTGTGGTTTTATGACTGTCTACAGGTTCAGATGATTTCACAGCCTGGACCACCAGGGCCTCCAGGTCCACCAGGACCACCTGGATACATGGTGAGGCACATTTTAGATATGCATGATATTATGCTTTCAGTTAATTTGACAACTTAACCTGACCATAAATTCTACCTTATTTTTTTGCCATTTATCTGCAAGATCTTGACTTTTAAGAGTGATATCATAACATCATTCAAAGATTATGACAGTTATTATTTGTGTTTTAGGGTCATCGTGGCTTGCCAGGCTCCAAAGTAGGTGTTTATTTTATTTTATTTCATTTCATTTCATGTTAATGCTAATAAATGGAGATATCCAGTAAAATCATACTCCATGTATTGTATCAGTCTAATGCTCTATTGAATCTCTCATAGGGTGATCCAGGGGAGAGTATTAAAGGAGAGAAGGGAGAAACTGGTGCGGCAGGAATACAAGTGAGACCACATCTAATCCCATAATGCATTAGTCCAGGATTTAAAAACAAAAGCAATATTCACAAACATGTAAGACTGGCCTGTGGATGTTATGATTATGGTGTTATCCATACTCATAACATCTGTAAGCCATAACCATACCATATCCAGCGTTTTATACCTATTATTATGTTTTATAGGGCCTTCAGGGTCCTCAAGGGCCCCCAGGAGCAACAGGATTAGTTGGTCTTCCCGGCACAAAGGGCGAAAAGGTAAATCAAATCATAAATTCAACTAATTACTATTTTTAATGACAATTAGGTTTAAGCAGATGTATTTGTGGTGTTTTATTTCATTCTTTTATATCTCTATTTCATTTTTTTCAGTATTCTTTTTTAACCACTCTGTGGTTTTTAAAGTGCTTTATGAATGAATTTTGATTTGATAAATGTCAGAAATAATGCCTAAACCTAACTAAAATAATATTACATTAGTACTTTCCAGATAAGCCACACATAAAATATAAATGTAGCTAAAAGTATTTGTTTTCTTTCACAGGGAAAACAAGGGGAACCTGGATTAGATGTAAGCAGCATTTATTTATTCATTCATTCATTCTTACTGTATATACATCTTAAGGATTGATCTTTTGTTTTTCAATGGAAGTTTTCCAGTGTAACTTTTATTTTAATTTACTGTAGGGTTTTCCTGGCATTAAGGGAGACAGGGGTGATCGTGGAGAAAAAGGAGAAAGGGTACTGTATGATATTTACCTCAGATAATCAATGAAGCTTTCATGTTCAAAAAACAGTCATTTATTCATCTACTGACTGTACATAGTCCTTTACTTAAAACGATCTTGTTGATCCTCCTGTTCACAGGGAGATCGCGGTCCTGTTGGAAAGAGAGGGCTAAAGGGACAGAAAGGCGAACAGGGGCCGCCGGGTCTGGACCAGCCCTGTCCCGTGGTGCGTGTTATAGCTACTTTTCATATGTTTATACGTGGTGATGTGTTACAGATTCATACTGCTGAAAATCCGGTGAAAAAACATACCGGGTAATTCTGTCAGGAACAACAAAGTGTGCCCATCTGGGAAAAACCCAGAATTTCACAGACATCTTTTTCCCTTTTCCACGTTTCCTCACCTTTCTTCTGTATGTTTCTATAGGCTGATGTTCTGCTTCAGTTTCTCTTTGATTGGTCTCTCTAGCGGGATTGTGTGTCTTGTTTGTTTTTAGTCATTATGGCAGTGTATATTGTATATGTGTGCTCTCGCTGACAGGGAGCTGAAGGATGTAAAAAAGAGGCAGTAGAAACGGGGCAGCCGGCCCCTGAGGCCCCCTGCCCACTGGTACAGTATATCTGCTTGCTTCTCTCTCTGCTCTGTTTATACCTGCAGATTTCTGACACTTCCTGCTTTTGCCTTTTAACTACTTCTTTTAAACTATCCTGTGTCTGCCATGTACATACTGGTACATTACCATTCAAATGTTTGGGGCCAGTAAGATTTATTTATTTGAAAGAAATTAATACTTTATTCAGCAAGGATGCATTAAGTTGATCAAAAGTGGCTGCACAAACTATAACACGTTCTTTTTCAAATAATTGCTCTTTTGAACTTTATATTCATCAAAGAATCATGAATCTGTTTTTTTGAACTTAAGATTTATTTTAAGAATCAGAGCAGCTATTTTTAAGTTTGATAATTAGCAGCAAAACAGCATATCAGAATGATTTCTGAAGGATCATGTGACACTGAAGAATGGAGTAATGATGCTGAAAATTCAGCTTTGCATCACAGAAATAAATTACATTTAAAAAATTGTTCTTTTATATTGTAATGATATTTGACAATATTACTGTTTTTAGCCTTGGTGAGCAAAAAGACTTCTTTCAAAACATTAGAAAATCTTACGACCCAAACATTAAATGGTAGTGTATATACAACACAATAGAGATTACAATTAGAGATCATTCATGTTTATTGAAGGTTTATAAAACCCAAACTGATGCATTACATATTAACTAAGATCGATGAGAAACATTGTAACTTGTCAAGCAAAATCTCATTCATATTTTATTAGTGTTACTCCATAACACGGCATTATTGTGATTAGTTTTGCAAGCATGCATTTATTTAATTTTTTTTTTTTTTTTTTTGTGGTTTTGTGATCCTTTGTGGAGTTTGAGTTTTTAGACTGAAGTCTACATATTTATTTAAAAAATATATAGTATTATTAGGATTAAGTATTATTAGGATTTTGTGTGCAGTGTATGCTTACAGACAATTGTGAAAATTAAAATTGATAATTTTAAAAACCATTTTAACACATGAATTTGTTAATTTAAACTGCAATACAGTTGAAAATGGATTCTTTGCTCTTACACACTTTTTTTTTTCTTACATTCAAGGGTCCTGATGGACTTCCAATACCAGGTTGCTGGCACAAGGTCAGTAAAAACAAAGCATTTATGATACTTGAATATTCCATAACCATGTCTGTACAGTTCACGTGTGTGACTTTAACATTAACAACTGCCTATTTAAATGAATTGACTGCAGTGTGCATCAGTACACATGCCACACTGGCATTTGTACACAATTTTTATTTTGGATTTGGCTTTGCTCATCACTAATATAATTTCTTTGTTGTTCTTTTGCAGTGATGTGTAACCTGAGGCATGTCGTCTGTACATATTGATGTGATATATATTGCAATTTCATACAGCTTTTTCACTTTTTAAATATTTTTACATTTTATAAAGACAAGAGACTTCGATGAACATTCATCAGTGTTATTTTTTCAACCTTTTTTATCAGAAATTGTGGACCAAATTGTGGATACTTCTTTTTTGGTGTCCATTTGGGTTATTGAATCCAGAGAATTATAATTTTTTTTATTCCTGAAGCATAAAAGGACAGTATTGTTCACTATAAGATGCCTGTAATGTGCTCGGGGAATGTTGCATGGGCATGCTGGACCGACCCACTCATCTGGTGCCAATACAAGAATTTTGCATCATATCCCCTTTTATTTTTAAAGGAACAGGGAATGCTTCAGAAACTCAAGAGGAAACGTCTCTCCCAGCCTTGATGCTCTTCAAGAACCCGAGGAGTTTAAATGATTTTACAGTCCCTCAAGTGACAGCATCTCAATAATATTGGTTAATATTGACTGTCCTCAGTATTCAGGTCGAATGAGGGTGCAGACAGCCCTCGCTATGGTCAATATTTTTCATGGAGGAACATAATTGAGCTCTTGGAGATGATAAGAGATCAGGGATTGGCCTCATGGGTGCAGTTGCTCCACAGGACAGCAACAGCAGCCTGATATAAGAGGCTTTGGCATCGGAGATGATACAGAACAGATCCTTATTTTGAGAATATCAATGAACAGTATGATTTATTTCTTATGTGTTACTGTTTTATGCTTGTTTTTTTGTAGTTTTTAACCCGCAAGCAAAAACACAAAGCATCTGGAATTGACGCCCAAAGACTAACTTTTGGATGGCGAGCATTTACTTATTAATGCATAAATCATTGATAACAAAATAAATTCTACATCTGTTTTAAATCAGCGCAGCATATAGTGAGCGAGAATAGTGTTATATCGTACCTGTTTATTTACTACTGCATCTACATTTTGTTGCTCACATTTGTTGTGATACTTTGAGATACAGTATATGTTGACTGTGACTACCTGCCGTTGTTTTTAACGTCACAATCCTTGATACATATTCCATAGTATTGTTCATAGTAATTTATGATATATACTGATGTGCTTTTTGAAGATGGCCAAAACTGAAGGTTTTTTCATAGCCTCAGTTCAGCCATTATGAGGACTCAAGTTTAAGGCTGTTTTTAAGTTTGACAAAGTATTGCTCTATTATCTTTCATAGCGTGAAAGCAAAGAAAACATTAGAGATTCCATTTTATCAATCTCATTTTCTTTCTTTGGCTTTCCAAAATTTAACAGAGAAAAGACATCCAGAAGAGATGTTTCTTTTAAGGCATTTTAGCATGTTCAGCATACATTTCCATGATGGTGTTCTCTCTTTCAGGGATTTAAAACCATTCTACATAAGCTTTTCTGAAATATTTATTGTTCATATTAAAATTACTCGTGGTCAGATCATGTAAAAGTTCTTATAATGCATATATGTTACAGATAATGCATTTGAATTTTTATAAGCCTGTCTTTGGTGTTACATGGTTGACAAAATGCTCTTATGTTATTATGTTGTGATTTACATAACTGTAAAAAAATGTGATTGACCAATAGCATTATAGCACCATTATAGAAACAAAACAGAATGGGAGGACATTTTTGGAACATTTTATTGCTTAACTTTTTGTTTTTCCTTTGAATTCCTTTACAGGTGTTTTTTTTTTTTTTCAAACACAAATAATGTTTGATTTTGAAGATAATGAAAGATGATTTTGAAGATATTTTGCTGCTGAAACAGTATTTGTATTTAATAGTTGAAATGGGGTAAGGAAAACAGCCTTACCGACTGCCTAACAGCCATTACATGCATTGGTTTGGTTTCAAAGATGTTTTATAAAATAGAAATTAAAGATTGTTACTAGTAAATTAGTAAAAACTGTCTTTCCTTTGACCTTGGTTATGGTCAAAAAGTGTGTGGTGTTTCAAAAGTTCTCCACAATCCACTGTAAACACATTCAGACTGTTTCTCTGACACTTTTCATGGTCAAATCTATTCCTAATGGATGAATTCAAATCCTGCTCTTTTTCATCATTGCATGAATATTCTGTTTCGCTTGGAAACTGTCACATTGCGCAAGTAATAAGTAAGAGTGCAGTTTTCTGTTGACTTTAAATGCCAAGGTAATTAAACAAGTTATGGCATAAGATTTTTTGAGGTTTTGACATATAAAAAGTGTTTGTACCATTTAAACATCCTGCAGGTTTCATAGCTTAAAATATCTTCCTTGTTATAAATAAAGCATTTATTAAAGCTCTAAAAATGGCTCGTTTAGATATTATGGGATCTGTGACGTCATATGGATATGATCATCTATTATAAGCCCCACTCACATGTGTTCACCAGATGCAAATTAAGCAAATTTAACCAATTATAATCACTGGCGCTGTCTATTGGATATGGTGCGCATTAATTTTCTGACATACTCCACACGCTTGAGTCTGCTGACAGTTGAACAACTTGTTGGTGGATTATATGTTTATTCTGAGCATTTGACTAAAGATTGTTTTGTGAACAAGGCACAGTGTAATGGAGAGTTCGTAAAGAAACTCTTGTTGAAAGATAAAGCAGCCAACTGTATTGGATCTGACATCAGCTGCTTCACAAACCGTAAATAAAGAGTTTCATAATACTTTGTTTGTAAATGACAGTTTTATATGGATAGAATGTTTTTAAAATGTGTACTGCTATAGCAAGGGAGTGTTGATATTATTTTCTATTCAATGATGTTAGCCAATCATAACAGCAGTAGTTTACAGTCAAGCCTTAAAGGAACCACCCCTTAAAAACGGATCATAAGGGTCAAAATAAGGGTTGGAAATTAAGTACATCAGTGACAAAATCTTTGAAAAAAAAAAAAAAAAAAAAGGCAGGTTTGGGCAGGTTGTTGGTCTGGAGTTTGGGAAGGTTGCTGGTCTGGAACGAGGAAAGACATCAGCAATGATCTTATAGAAGCTATTGTTGCTGCCTTCATTCTGGGAAGGGAAATACGGCCATTTCCCAACAATATGAAGTCCATCATTTCACAGTGAGGAAGATTATTCACAAGCGGAAGACATTGAAGACGGACACCAATCTACCCAGAAATGGACGTCCCAGGAAAATTGACCCCATGGTCAGACTGTACAATACTCCGTACAATAGACAGTACAATAGAAATGGCAGACAACCCAACAACTCTACCTCATACTCTACACGTTAACATGTTAAATGATAAAGTTTGTGACAGTACAATTAGGAAACCAGACAAGTATGGTATGTTAGGAAGAGGTGCCAGAAGAAACAAACACCTCATACCAAAAGTCACACATGCTGGTGGAGGGCTGATGGTTTGGAGCTTGTTTTCCTCACCTCACACAGTCATTGAGTCGACCATGAACTCCTCTGTATACCAAAGTATTCTAGAGTCAAATCTGAGGCCATCCGTCCAACAGCAAAAGCCTGGCCAAAATTGGAGCAGGACAATGATCCCAAACACACCAGCAAATCTACAACAGAACGGCTGGAGAGAAAAGAATTAAGGTGTTGGAACAGCCCAGTCAAAGTCCAGAGCTCATCCTGTCTCTGTGTGTGTGTGTGTGTGTGTGTGTGTGTGTGTGTGTGTGTTTTGCACAAACACCTTACAGCAGTCGCTCCTCCGTTTCTCTGGCCACTCTGTGTCTGCCTGTGCATACCTGTTGAAGAACTATGAAAGAAAAGTGTATATTATTTTAATGTTTAAAAACAGTAAATTGGTACATTATTTATACCACCAGTGAAAAAGCTTTGTGTGTTTTTTTTTTGTTTTTTTTTTTTATCTCCCCTTTTCAAGGCGCAAGTAAGCAAAATTTAGCAGTCTCAGTCACAGTCCTGTCAGACCCTTTTTGTCACGCAGTATCATTAAGATGCAGAAAAGAAAGAGGCAGGAGAAGATTGACACCTTTTTCAAGAGAAATCCTGTAAGTGAAGTTGAGAGCTGAAAGTTGAAAAATGTTGACATTAAACAACAGTAGCCTATTACCATTAGATATTGTTTGCATTTATTTCATGATATTACTTTTCAATATTCACTGAGGTTTGCTAGTGCCACAGCTGTAACTGTTTGACCCTATTCCTTTACCACTGCACCCTTGTTTAGGAGAGGAAGCTGCTGGAGGCATCAGTTTCAGAGAGAGCACAGGAAGGTTCACAGGTGAGCATTGAAATGAATGTTACAGTTTGTGAAAGAGGTCTATGAAGGAAGAGAGGCCATGTGTGTGTGTTTGTGTCATGGGTGGTGCTTATTTCCATCCCAGGTGCACGCGTGTGTCTGGTGAGGTAGTTCGTCATATGTTCATTGGTCAGTTGCTTGTTGTTGTTGGTTGCATTTATATATGTATATTGTTATATTAGGGCTGCACGATAAATATTGCGCGGTATTTATCGTGCAGCCCTAATATATATATATATATATATATATATATATATATATATATATGCATGTATATGTTTATATTTTGTTCTTAATATATGTTGTTTGTATAATATATGTTGTTTGTATATCTGGAGTTGTAACAAAAATAATTTCCCCCTGGGAAATATCTATCTATCTATCTATCTATCTATCTATATATATATATATATATATATATATATATATATATATATATATATATATGACACTAAACAACAAAACCAGTCTTAAGTCGCACGGGTCTGCACTGAAAAAAATGACTCATTGGATTTACTCAATTTTTTTAAGGTAAGTGGTTGCAATCAATTTATTTTAGCTACATTTAAATAAACAAATTTAGTTGAAAGTTAGTCAGCTAAATTTATTTAAATGTAGCTAAAATAAATTGATTGCAACCACTTACCTTAAAAAAATTGAGTAAATCCAATGAGTCATTTTTTTCAGTGTGTAGCAATAGCCAACAATACATTGAATGGGTCAAAATCATTAGGATGTTCCAAGATATTTTGTAAAATTCCTATCGTAAATTTACCAAAACTTATTTTTTGATTAGTAATATGTGTTGCTAAGGATTTCATTTGGACAACTTTAAAGGCGATTTTCTCAATATTTAGATTTTTTTTTTTTTGCACCCTCAGATTCCACATTTTCAAATAGTTGTATCTCGGTCAAATATTGTCCTATTATAACAAACCATATAACCATACATCAATGGAAAGCTTTATACATTGCAGAGACAGTTGTACTGTTATTTTAGCATCACATTAAAATGTTTCTGAAAATAAATCAAATACAATCTTTCAAAAAATCAAAATTGCTTATTGTGCTTAACAGCGATGTTTTATTAAAGGAATCAAATATCCAAACTGAGCAATATGAACAGGAAATATGTGATATTACTACAACACATGACTGGAGTTATACAATTTGGCCTGAGATACAAAAGCCACTTCGGTCTTACAAAACGTAACATACTAAAAACAGATTCAAGCATTACAGAAAACAAACAACATGTCAATTTAAACAAAGTGGAATATTGTAAAGCCAAAGCATTTCCACTACAAGTGTACAAAACCGCAACAGTAAAATGATTCCAGCTTCAGAATGTACAGCAACCACGTAAATAGTACTTTACTGTTGTGTTTGATAAAGGAAAATACAATACCACGAAACTATATGAACAAAAAAAGAAATGAAATGAAGTGTGAAACCCAGTGATAGAAATGAGGTGCTTTCAGCATGCTGATACAAACAATGCTGTAGCTTATTGCACACAGGGATCCACACCACATAAAATACTACGTTAATCAAATGTCATCAATTAATAAAATAAATTAGTAACCTGAACTACATAAGCAGTTCAGTTAAGTCACAAAAATGGCACTTAAACATGTTTCAACTATGTGAAAAGATGGATACCTGACTGTTTAGTCAAATCTGACTTTTAGATTGCATGTTTTATAGTGGCAATAAACAGATGTGTGCAACAGTATCTTATGCTGCTGATGTGCTTTATAACTACTACATGTGCACTGATGAAATCCATCAACCTAATGCAAAATGATGTTGAAACAGGTCTACACAAGTATACACAAGCTTTTCAAAATGGTCCACAAAATTCAAAATTACTGTTAACGGATGTACTCGTGAATGCATCTCATGCCTAAAAA
Organism: Spinibarbus caldwelli; assembly: GCA_039654775.1. NCBI lineage: Eukaryota > Metazoa > Chordata > Actinopteri > Cypriniformes > Cyprinidae > Spinibarbus > Spinibarbus caldwelli. The sequence continues at coordinate 19,491,880 of CM077246.1, read as the reverse complement.
CACAAGCTTATTGAGAATTATGCATATTTTGACTGCAGTTTTCTGTAGGTTTTTACTGTGGTAGATTTAAACCACAATAATCAAAAGCAATCACTTTGTCATAGCACACAGTAATAAAAAAAAAAACATTCAAAATGCTAAAAAAGTGGTCTTTTTGTGGGGATAAAACATAAAAACAACTATCAATGAAGCTTGGCACTAATCTAAGAGACTCTACATCTCTTATCTAATTTAAAGGGAAATTCTATTAGTTATATGGGGAAACAGGATAAATTGGTGTGTTGTTACTCACAAGAGACCCTAAAATGCCAAGTGACAGTTGTGTCATTGTGTGCTGTAATGTGTATATAAAAGACGAGGAAGCTTAGAAGAGTTCAAGACTTGTGGAGTTCAGAAGCCGGAAGGAGTGAGAATGTTCATGTCTCGGTGTCTCAGTCTGTGACAGGATGTTTTCTTTCCATCCTCGCCGCTCATCTCGATCTTGGGAGATTTGAAATTGGCGGGATCTTCGACCGTGAGATTTATTTGGGTTTTCATGGCATCCATCGTATTGGACTTCTGAACCCCAAAGTATGAGTGCAGGGTGAATCCCCCTGTAGTCATGGAAACAAAGAATTAGAAAATAACACACTGAATTAAACACACTGAATTAAAACATACTCCAATATTCTTAGTTTCATTTACATCTTCGAAAAAGCAGTTGAAATATGCAAAATATTATAAATGTCCCTACAAGCGTATACTGAATGTATGCTAATAAAGTTGCACATGCCAACTTTAAAAAATGGGTAATAATATAGTTAATTTCACAATGGAATAAACTAAAATAAATAAATCTCGTTGCTGAACAAATATTGCATAAAGGATAAACAAACAAATCAGGTTATAATTAGGCATTTTTAAAATCTAAAATAATATATCCATATAACAGGTTCTTGCCAGGTGTGTTGGTTTCTGATCCTGGGTCAGTGGGGGATTTCTGCACGATGGGCCGCACTCCGAAGAGGCTCCATCGCTCTCCTCCCCGTCCACCTCCTTCGTTACCTCCCATCAAAACACCTGTGATGAAACTGCTGGACTTAAATGGAGTATTGGGGTGAGGACTCCAGCTAAACCAGTGCCTGTCAGGGAAAAAAAAAGAGAGACATTACTTCATAATAATATATTACATTGTAGTTCGTGCTTTTGTAAGCTAAAATCCAATAATGTATTTGAACACTGTATAAATCGACAAAAACATGGCTGTGAGAGTTTCCACCTGTGCCTGATGTTTAGGGGAAGAGGGGAGGAACAAAGTGATGGACGGTGCTGATGTTGAAAGCTTGTCCTCTCTGAAGTCCTCCTTTGGCATCTTCAACTCCTATAAAAAGGAAAGAAAACAGTCGTTTAATATATAACCAAACATGCGTCATAAAAATGTAGGTCCCTCCCAAAATGCTTATCATGGTCTGTTATCATAGTACTATATATAACAGCAAAACAACATGAAGCATAGCTATTCATCTAGCTCTATTTCAACACACAACAAAAATATCTAAAGTGAAATGCTTTTGAGGGAAAGATTTCAGGTGAATAAAAATATATCATAATAAATGCTATAATGCTGGAGCTTCGGGGTCATGATACACCAGTCCAACGACATTACCTAACTGTTCCCAACAACTAACGTTAATGTGCAACATTAAAAAGCTGATAGTAATATAATAATGTCTTATAGTTACGTTAATCCAGCTCAGGTTGACATTTAACAGCGATATACTGGATTGAAGTGGTTCTTTAGTGGTTAAATGGCTGCGATCCAAACACTAGAAGCTTCCGAGCGCTGATAAACAGGCCGTTGTTTACAAGAGAGGTCTTACCTTTTCCGCTCTATAGCTCGTTTATTATCCGATCCAGCGGGGTCTTCCATTTGGTCCATGTTTATTAAATTAAATATTCGTTGGTGGTATGCTAGTGAAGTCAGAAACACCGAAAAATCTTCGTTAAATTCGGTTTTTGTAAGCGAGCGCAAGGGTATCCAGTCGAGAATAAGAACAACACGTACTGCCAAAATGACGGACAGGAAGTTCAGCGTTTGAAAATAAAAGTCCCCCGCGTTGACTTCCGACACACCTCCAGCACACACAGCCCAATGAAACCGCAAGAAGATCGTTTTAATGTATGCTTTGGGGCTTCAACCACCCTTTTTATATTTAGATACGACTAGTCTGAGAATAACAGGCAAATAAAGTCAAAAGTTAAGAAGAAGAGTTGTGACAGTAGGTCGATGAGGTAACAAGCAAAAACTAATTTGTGCGCGCGCGCGCGTGATCAGAAGACTTTGCATTAAAACCTAAAATAAGCAGTATTCGAGATCAGATATGAAGAGATAATAGATAAGAAGAGATCAGAAGCAAAAAAAAAAAAGCCTATAAGTGCTGTCTGGAATTTTCTTAAAATTTAAATGAACATTTTTATCAGGCTCCTATATTTTTGTTCAGTTATTTCACATTAATTGCATAGAAAAGGACCCATACATTGCCGTTAGAGTAAAAATACTGAACCTAAACATAGGAGCCTGATAAAAATGCTCATTTTAGACGACAATTTCAGATGGGACTTAGAGGCTTTAGCATCTGAACTTTTGATATATTGTTCAACTTCAAGAATTTACACCAATTTTCTTATTGAAAATCATAACAAGAAGAAGAAGAAATAATATGAATAACAATATTAATTTAATAGATGGATTACAGATTAAATGAAGAATAATTAAGTGAAGATTAAGATTAATTAAAGATAAAATGAAAATTTATTTCTGGCGTCACATGGAAGGCACTGCATTACAGCATTTTGCATAGGACAACATTTTTATTTTTAATAAAGAAACTAAAATTAAGCCAAATAAAAATGACAGTGACTTTTTTTCTGACTTATGCGGTGTGCAATATCAAGCCACCTTTACATCCACAATACATAAACACTTCCATGATAAAAATTATTATCAATAAAATAACATTCATGTAAACCCAATTTTAAGGCATCATTGCATTTTAAAATTTAATGGTGTGAATAAATAAAAAAAAGTTTAACTACAACATGAAAAATCTGACACAAAACCAGTACATTGGTCATAGTGGGTCATAAAACATCATGAAAGGAGAAATTATAATGAACTGTCCAGAGATTTTTTTCCCCAAATGACTGACAACCAAAGAAAAAAAAAACCCTTAAGATACATATTTACATGTTTATAGGTTATTCAAACCTAAATACATTCCCTGGGTTCATGCCCGTATTAAACAGAACATTTAATCAAGCGTTATCTTAAAAAGGTACTTAGAGAATATTTGTTTCTTTCATTTAAGATTTCAAAAACAAAGCACCATATGTAATTTTAACCCTTTCTTGTCCAGCATCATCACAAACACCCTTCAAGACAGGTTATTTTTTAACTTCTTATGCAGTACATACTATACACATTAAATGACTACACAGAATTTAACCCAGTGCTATACAATTCATATGGGTTTTTGAATTATTATTGCTATGAAAACAATCTTTTATCTTTTTTTTTTAATATATATTCCTTTCCAGAGCTGTTTCCTGAGTACAGATCATCCATATTACTAAACTAAATTGGACTGACAGTGCAAGTTAGTTCAAGACTAGACAAATCTGCTCCCATTTTCCAGTTCATTCTATGTATATAATGTACTTACATACAATGTTTTACTACTGCGTGCAAAAATTTACATTTCATATTCTCTGTGCAAGATATTCTTTCAGATGACCCATGCTCTTATTGGATTATAATGCCATACTTCATTGTTTTTTGTTTTTCTTTTCTCTGAGGTCTCTGTAATAAATAGACATAAAAAAGCTAATGCAACATATGGCACAGGAGTAGTGGAATTGCACCCCCTGAAAAAAAGTTGGAAGGTCTCCTTCATTCTGTGTTCAAGTCAATAAGGCGGGCATCACTATGAGTGTGGCAGTTTGATTGGTCACTCTTAAGGACATCTTAAAGGTGCAGAGTTGATCAATATAGCACTCCAATGAGCTTCACTGCAACTTAGCTCTTTCCAGAAACTTCCCTTTGGAACCTAAAACACAATCATATTAAGAATTACCAACTAATGATTGATAATAATAATTATTATAATTCCTAACACCATGCTAGTGTTCTGTGCTTATGACTTCTCCCTTCTGATTACCTGACATTTTGAAAAGGCCCAGAAGGGGGCATCAGATTGGGTTTCCCTTTCTGCAACATGGCTGGTGACACTGGTACACCATTCTTAGGCAGCATCTGGATAAAACACGACAAATATTTTATAATGCGTGATCATAGTCAGTAAAGAGTTCATTTATTATGTGATGGACGTGATGTTTTGAGTCACATGATGTTCTGGTAAGCACATGGCATGTTAAGAATCCAAGATGGCAGGCCCACATGGATACATTGTACAATGGAAAGCATATCTTCAGATGCTTTTAGCCCGTTTAGCAGAAGATTTGTTGGGATAATTATATCTGCTGCAAAAAAGGATTGTCTTGAAATATATGGACATTGTTTGGAAGTTTGCTGGATGGTTACAGAGAAAACTACTTATGGGACAAACAAGGGAGAGCAGATTAAACGGGTATTTGTTGCTTTTTATATTCTTTTGGTGGGTTTGTCAGCTGATTTTTCATGAGCAAGTATTAAATGTTTGTTTGAACTGTTACAAGAAATCTCTTCAAACTGCAAAATGAATTGATTAGCATAATGCTAGTTTGAATAAACTTAAGGGTTCTTGAAGGCTTGATTGCATATGGACTGATTTATAAACTGCTATTTTGAACAGTGAACCAATTCAACAAATTAAATTTTCATTTGAATTGCACAGCAAACTAATTAAAAACTGCTGGTTTACAACCCAAGTGATCTGAGATGAAAAGGAATTAACTGAATTTCATTTGTCATGGAAACCCTTTTCCTTGAAATTTTGAATTGAGAATTGAGTATTTAAATTTCTGAACTATTTTGTATCTATATGTTGCTTAAAAGGGAATAACAGTTCCTTTGCATGGTTCCCTTGCTGTTTGTACCTTAATATTTCACCCATATTCTTAACAGGGTTTCCTCTCCATTAAATGTGTGAATCCTTTGTAGGGTCGACTGACTCAAAGACTTGAAAGAACATTTACCTGATAAATAACCTGCTTCTAAATAACCTGATAAATAACCTTAACCTGTTTGGCACACCAAATATTTAAGTCAATCCACTACATTTATGCAGATAGACTAACTGTTAAGAAATATTGCACTGCATGACTGATCTAGAAGTGCATTTGCTCAGGAAGACACTTACCTCTGCAGGCTGGTAGGGTTTGGTTATGGGACAGGGTGGAGGGGGTCTGTTGGGTGGTAGTGGTCTTGTTTTGGCAGGTGCTGATGGAGATGGCTGGGGCGACTCTGAATGCTGTAAACTCTGCTTGTGTGCAGCGTAGGCTGGGATTGGAGGTGGTTTCACAGTGGGTCGAACGACAGAATGTCTGGATCTGGGTGGACCTGTAGGACTCGCTCGAGGACTGGCCTGAAGAATGCAAATATAATATGAATATGAATAATCGATTTTATCATAACAATGAATACATTTCACAAGGATTCTTGGGATGGTGGAATGCAGGTCATTTTCAGTGACAATGGCTGCACCAGTTCAAATGAATTTTCCACACTGTCATTTTGTAATTAATCAGATTAGAGCTATTTGGTCAGACAGTGTAGTCGATATTCAGTATTTCTACATCAGTTGCTATAGTAATGAATGAATGCCAAGAGACATAAGAGTCGCTGTCATTGCATTAAAAGATGGAAGGATTTTTTCACTGCTCATGTCAGTTTGCGTTTTTATTATGGGTTGATATTCAACCCCTGAAATTGATTTTCATGGGTGTCTTTGCTCACACATTGTAAATATCTGAGACATTTCTCCCCTAAGCTCTGGTTAGTTTCTATTGTGTCTAAAATGACAGAATAAACTACTTAAAATCTAACTTGCCTGTTCAGACTGAAGTGCACTCCCAAAAATCTGATTTTAATCAGATTTAAAAACGCATATGGATTCTGTTATTTTACATTTTAGTAATTTTGTTTTGTGCTTTTTAGAATATCTCTGTGTAGTTTTATTCAAATTTATTCATTTCAGTTAGTTGCCACTGTAACATTTATTTCAATTAACGAAAATAATTTTTTAATAGCTTTAGTTTTAGTTAATAACAAAACTGTTTGATCAAAAGACAGCTAAATGGATTTGAGTTGGATACAGAACATTTTTGCTTGCTTTCGGAACAAAGCCAATGATCCACAAAACTGTGCTTTTGGATGGATATACTGTGAACCTACGCTGACAACAAAACAGTTTCATACCTGTTCATCAGCATGAGATTTCTTTGGCAGGAACACTGGGTTGGCGTGACCCGTGGTGTGACCTTTAGTCTCAGGGGTGTCTGGAACACTGACAAGAACAGAAGGAACACATTTTCTAATGCAAGAAGTGCCAAATACATGAAGATCACTGCATGAATGTGTTTGCATTTCACAGTTAAGAATTTAGATTACTTGATGCATATTTGGGTAGCAGGAAGGGTGGGGCTTTTGGTGAAAAGGAGCTTCTGTTTGTAGCAGTACCAACAGACACACAGGATAGCCAATCCCAGAAGGAAAAACAGAATCGGGAGAACCAGAACAAGATAAAGGTTGCCTGCGCAAGATAAGACAAGAACAAAATGCATCAACAAAAGCGCAAATTTAAGATAACATTCAATGAAATATTAATTTTTATTCAGTGCCTGTTGACGTACTGTGTGTGATCACAGGCCCACTGTCCAAACTTCCTCCTGAACCCGACATCTCACAAAACGGTGGTGCCCAACCCAAGTTACAATGACAGTTGTGGTTATTATTACAAAGCTGCAGGGAAACACACAAAAACATTTTTTGAAAAACAATTTAAAGGAACAGATCACTCAAAAATTAAACCTAAAATGAACAGACTGAAATATGGACCATTAAATTAGACTTATTACGTTAGCTTTGATGTGGCTACAGAAGAGGGAAAAATTGCCAGTAATTAATGTTGCTTCAGTAGACTTTGAATACATAGCACACAAAATATATGGAATACAGTACTTTCTTTGGTTGTTTTATGTTTTTTTTTTTTTTTGTTCTTTTAGGACCTTGGCAGACACTGTGGGGAAAAAAGCTGCTTAAAAAGTCTTCAAAAATATTCCTTTAAAAGATCAGTTTGAGAACAACATGAGTGAGTACATGATGACACATTTTTATCTTTCCCACAATACAAATATTCATTTTGTACTGTAAAACACACTCCCTTATAAAGTAACATAATAGTGACCTGCATTCAGTGGAACTGATTACACTACTGAGGTCTGCTGTAAGTTTAGCACATCCAAAAATACTCACATTTCCCCACACACTTTCAGCATATCCTCAACTGAACTCATCACTTGAATTAGTGATATATATAGGCACAACCCATATTGGAATCAGATATATTTATAAAAATTAACTATTACTAGCAAGAATCGTGAGGGATTTTTTTCACTTATCATTATAGATAAGTGAGTATTTACAGTTAAAGGAAATGATGTAAACAGGACATGCTTCAGTAGCTATAAGATGACTGTGTATGTACAATAAAGCTCAGCCAGCTCTACATATAAATAAGCAATATGAACTTACGCCGTGGCCATGACATTTGGCACTGCATTCATCAGCTTGCAGGAAGGACGTATTGCGGCATTCCCCTTCAAAACAGATCTGTTCAGATAGAAAATGAAGCAAAAAGTTAATGTAATAAATTCTCAATACACTCAAATTGATATTAGATCTATTCAGTCTATCAGTACCTACCGCATTCTCCCCACATTTGGTCCCAGTCTGAACCAGGCCTGGGTCTAGGGTGTCACTCTGCTCCTCATTACCCTGACCGCGCTGGTACACGTGTGTCCCTCTGCACAGGATCTTCTGTTGACCATTCCGGATGTTGGTGTCTATGGCGACGGCGTTGGATTCTAAAGGCTTGCTGGCAGCACTCAGACACTGAATCTTCCCACATTTAGCATTCCTAAACAGAAGACCAACAGAACGTCTTTGATCGGCCCAAACGATGATGACTTAAAATACTGGTCAAAAATTTGAAATAATTAAGATTTATTAATGCTTTTCAAAGAAATTTCTGATGTTCACCAAGGCTACATTTATTGAATCAAAAATACATTAAAAGCAGTACTATTGTGAAATATTATTAAAAATTTAAAATAACTTTTATATTTAAATAAGGGGTCAACCTGTTATCAGCTCCAATATTAAGCATTTCTATGGTTATTGGTATTGGTCATTTTCAAAACCGATTTGCCAGTTACATAATTTAAAATCATTTAAAAAAAGGTTTTGTCAGAGCCCTTGTTATTCTTAATTTTGACATTAATTTTCATTTTTACACCAGACATATAAATCGGTATTAGTCTACTTGATCTGTAATAATCGGGCCTGAAAAACAAATATCGGTCGACTAATTTAAATTTTTAATATGCAATTCATTCCTGTGATGGCAAAGCTGAATTTTCAGCAGTCTCCAATGTCACATGATCTTCAAGAAATCATTTGCTGGTTTGGTGCTCAAATATTAATAATAGTTCTTCTTATCAATGTTGAATACAACTTTTGCTGCTCAATATTTTTTTCAGGATCCTTTGATAAATAGAACCTTTAAAAGAACAGCATTTAATGTGTCCTTAATTTCTTTTTTTAATGCATAACAGTTTCTTTTTCTTTCCTTTAAAAAAATCTTTCATACCCCAAACTTTTGAATGGTACATTATCACAGTTACCACAAGAATTTTAAGCAGCAAAAACTTATTTTCAACAATGATAATGATAAGAAATGTTTCTTGAGCACCAATTATTACTATGATTTCTGAAGGATCATGTAACACTAAAGACTGGAGTAAGGATGCTGAAAATTCAGCTTTTGCAACACAGGAATAAATTACATTTTAAAATTTATTACAATTGGAAACAGTTTTTTGAAATATTTCATAATATTACTGTTTTTAGTGAATTTTTGATCAAATAAATGCAGCTTTGTTGAGCATAAGAGACTTCTTTCAAGAACATTAAAAAAAATCTTGATAATTCCAAACATTTGATCGGTAGTCTAACTAGAAGTAAGTGCATCTCACCTTTCAGTGCATTTCCTGTATGTACCCATGAAACTGCCACAGTTTCCATAGGGATCGCCTGCTTTATTTACCTCAGTAAAGCAAAGATCAGGAGCAGGACGCGCATCTAAGACACAGAGACAGAAAATTAGCCTTACAGCAGAAACAGAACAGAACAAACACATCATCTCATGTCTCAAGTTAATGATTATGTGAATGTTATAATTGGTAGTATATCTCAGCTGGATTCAAATGCTTTCTCTGATGGCTACAGAGCGCAGCAGATGGCCTCACATTCAGATACTAAGATCACAGCCAAGCACAGTATCTGCCATACAGTAAACTACAGTACTCTGCCACATGGATTTCCTTTGGAAAAAGGGAAAAAAAAAATTGGAATTTATTCCTGTGATGCAAAGCTAAATTTTCAGCATCATTACTCGTTCAGAATTCATTCTAATATGCTGATTTACTGCTATTTTTGTGGAGATAGTGACTCACTGAATATTGGGTGATTGGTTTTATAGTGTTACTTTTAAACTGTGGGACTTTTATCAGACTTTAGCACCACACAGACCTTTGCCCCAGAGAGAGAGGCACTGCTGCTCCAGCGTCAGACAAATTCCTGTGTAACAGTAGGCACTGCCACCCACACAACTGCTGCCATCCACCAGGTAAAAGTTAGCAGGACAGGACTCTGATTTCCCATCACAGTACTCAGGCAGGTCACAGGAGCCTGAAGGTGGACGGCACATTACTCCTGGACTCTTCAGCTGGTCAAGAGTGTGAGAAAACAAACAGATCAAACTGTATTCATTTACAATACAATCTGTTTTTCTTAAAATAATGCCAGAGAACTACACATTTGAGACCTGCCTAAATTCTAAACGATATTATTATAACATTTTAAGGGCAAAACTTTTTGCAGATAGCAAATCTTGAGTATAAAAGCTTTGTTGTATTAGTTGACATGATAAATTAATAATAAAGGTTAAAAATATTACTTAAACTACTCTCTTAAAAACCCTCTAACTAACTTTTAATGCAACACCACATGCTGTTTGTTTATTTATTCTTACCATTTAAAGTCATCAAAACATTTTTAAAAAATCCTTATTTGTTAGTTAGTTAGTTTGCTTATTTACTTTAATTACATCACAAAACACTAAAAAAACAGTTTATTTATTCCTTCCTTTATTCGCACCATTTAAAGTAACACTTACAAATCAGATTCAAAAATTTCTAAAAATCCTAAACTAAAAAATAACTAAACTAAAAAATCTAAATTACTAAAAATCCTTTTTTGTTTGTTTGTTTGTTTGTTTAATTATTTACTTTAAATCACCACTTTAAAATGACATTCAAAAATTCACACTAAACTTCTTTAATTTAATTTAATTTACAGTTTTCCTGATGCAGCACCACAGGAAAGGGTGTAGAGAGAAAGCGTGAGATGAGTCTGGCAGGGATTCACCTTGCACTCATGACAGCAAACTCCATGTGCGCACTCCGCTCCAATCTTCAGTGTGCAGTTGTTGGCATTACAACAGGGACTTGAGCACTCCTTTGTAGTAAAGGAAACAGAAATGGAAAATGTGAGAGTGAAAGATCAATCGGAATAACAGCGTGGGAGAAAACGAGACAGAGGAAGCAATGAAACTCTCTCCTGACCTCCACTTCCCCACAATCACACTCTTCTCCTTCCTCCAGGTATCCGTTTCCACAGCGCTGGCCCCCGTACATGACCCTGGTGTTGGGAGGGTTGAACAAGCACTTCCCCCCACCGGAGCTCAGGTAGCGCTTCAGCTCTTTCTGATTGCAGGGGTTGAAGACGCGAGGGAACGGATCCCTGAAGAACACTGACTTTTATGTCAAGTTGATTTTAAAGTGACAGTTCACCAAAAATGGAAATTCTGTCATCATTTACTAATGTTATACAGGCTTGAAATGATATAGCATCTTTGGTTCTCACCCTGTGGCAGCAGCCATAATGCAGCCTCCAACCTCGGGCTGAGCGAGACAGCAGCCTGGACTATCGTGGCTCATACCAAAGTTATGCCCCATCTCATGAGCCATGGTGGCAGCGACCCCCACTGCACTATCAGAGTGGTCCTATGGAGAGAGAGAGAGAGGCAGATGAAACAAAAACTGAGCGCACATGGCTATAAAAACTGGAATAATGCTGTAGGTGAATTTACCGAATTGACTCCACCGGACTGGTATTCAGAACACATGGCTTTAAGTGGAGCCAGACCAATGATGGTGCCCTGAAAAGAAACACCCCTACAAACACAACAAAAACAACTGATGAAATACCAATAAAGCCATGAAGGAACCAAATCAAACCAATGCACTGACTAGCTGAACATTTGTAGGGATAGTTCACCCAAAAATGTAAATTGGGTCATTTACTCTCTGACATTTCCTTCCAAACCCATGTGGAACACAGTGGGAGAGGAAGCACTATTAAATATCTGTTTCTCACACAACTTTATTAAATCGCTTCAGAAGATTCGGATTATAGAGCATTATGGACTACTTTTATGATACTTTTATGTCCTTTTTGCAGCTTCTTTGCAGCTTTTTTTTCAAGGTTTTAAAACTTCTCCGTTTGAGTTCTGCAGAATGAACAGTAACTGTGCGGTCACTTTTACTGTTGTTCAGCAAATTATTGTTAGTGCACAATTAGTGCGGAATATCCAGTCATTTCTATAGGAACCAAAGTGATTCATATTGTTGAGTTGTGAGGGCAAAAGATTTCCACACACAGATTTCATATCAGGTTCAAGTTGCTTCTTTTGAATTTGCCAGGTTGACCAAAAGAAAGCTTCTTGTATGGCTACACTTGACAATGGACTGTAAAATTTAGCCAAATTTCTTTCAGTTTGGAACGTCATGAGAATACATAAATAACAGAATTTTAAAGGGGTCATGAACTGCCTTTGTTTTTTATTTTGTAGTGTTCTCTTAGGACCACTTATAATGTTACCAAGATTTTTACATCAAAAACCATCATAATTTAGAATAAGCTATTTTCTGTTCTGTTTTGACCTCCATCATCAGAACGCTCTGTTTGAACAGGCATGTTGGATTGTAGACTCGGAAGTAAATTCCCACTGCTATGATTGGTATTGGTCAACAGTTGTTTATGTTTGACAGCCTACATCCTTCATAGATGGACTCTGCTATGTTTTAGATTAAAAACACATAAATACTCAGTACATATCAAATGATCTGGAATAACAGACAAAGCAATAATGACCACGTAATAAAACAGTTACTCGCATTTGTGTGGTTCGACATTACTGTATGATCTTTTAGTTTCAATATTTCTGAAAATCCCACATCAAATTGTGCCTTGTTTGCAAACAAATCCATGGTAAAAATTAAATGAACAAAGGACCAAGTTCTTACTGACGCTTTGGCAGACTGGCTTCAATATAAGCTGCTTTTAGACTAACAAGAAAGTTTTGAGTTCTAAAACTTACTGGATGTTTTTATAGTACAATGACCTCTTATATTTCATAAGATCAAGGGAATTTAGTTTTTTCAGTTCATGACCCCTTTAAAACTATAAACAAGATCATTATCAGTGATCATTATTATCTAATCATATCATATGTTAATGAGGTGGAAGGAGCTACAGTGAGACTGACGTTACTAGCTGAGCGTTGTCATTGGGCAGCTGTGGCAGCTGTTTCCTCCTCCAGGCCAGAAATGCACCCAGGGTGCTGTATGGGTTGTTGGTCACAGTGATCTTGTCTTGATCGTTCCAGATCTCCAACCGGATCAGAGCCACACGGATATTCAGTGATTTGTAATACTGGGAACATCAAATCACATAATATATTAGAGTCCAGAAGCAGGTAAATGATAAAAAGTGTTTAATAGTGCAATTCACAGCAATCTCACCTTATCCACAAAGTTAGCTGCTTCAAGCAGCTTCATTTTGGTCCTTTCAAGGTCCTGACCATGCTTCACGAACTGAAAAAGGGACACAATTAGGATGCATCTTTGACCAGATGTCTGAAATTAATTTTGTGTCATGTAGGTCAGTGTTTCTCAACTGGTGGGTTGCAACCCAAAAGTGGGTCGCGGATTGTACGGCCAAAGAAACGACGTCAACAACAAAAAACGTAATTCTAAATGTTTTTCTGATGCGAGACTTTTATTTTAAAAGACATTCATGAAAGCTGTTGACACTTCTGTTAGATGCAGTTTGAAGTAAAGAGTGCCTGAGAAAAATGCACTGTACCAATTCAGTATCTGTGGTCAGATGAGATGTTGACAGGTTTAATGTCAGTGTCATTATTCTATCGTTATTTTTGTAAATTGTTATGAAATAAAGTCTCTCACCTCAGAAAAGCGAACAGGCTTAATTTTTGTGAAATAAATTTGCTTTGTTTTTGTTTTTTAACAAATTATATATATAAGAGTGTGATATAAGTGGGTCGTGGCTTGACGACCATGGGAAAAGGTGGGTCCCAAGGCCAAACCAGTTGAGAACCACTGACGTAGGTGTTGATTAGAGATGATTCTATTATGAGTCATGACAGGAAACAAGTCTTATCTGCAGAGGTACAGTGGAGTGAGTCAACAAACAGACAAGATCTGAAGCTCCAGAGCTGTCAGGTAACTGTCATTGTTATTTACCAGACAGTTTTATCCAAAGCAACCAGCTGGCTTATAATTGTGATGATTTATGTGATAAATATGACCTACAAAAATGCTGATAAAACGAAGAACAAACTGTCTGAATCATTTAAACCTGAAGCAGTTTGAAACTGATTAAACATCTCAAATGTGCGTAAACGTCTATTGGCCGTCTGTTTGAGTAAATCTACACTGATGTGAATAAGACAAGAGTCTCTCTCATCTCCCAAAGCTCCCCAAGAAAACCCTGCTTTTAACTGAACCCAGCAGATACCTGAAAGTTAAGTGATTTTACCTCTGCATGGTCGGCCACCACCATCAGCTCCACGTATTTCATGCTGCTGCTGACATCCCTTCTTCCCTGCAGGAAGAGATAGAAAAGATAAGGATGAGCAAAGGCTAATTTGATATACTACAGAAGAAGTGCTGAGTCACTACCTCAAAGTCTGAGTTTATGAATTTAAATACTGTGAGACATGACTAATTGGGCCTGGGGGACATCCTGTGTCTTCGGACAGGGACAGACACTCTATTCATGTAAGCCAACGCAAGAACAATGTGTCCTTGGTTTAGTACCACTTTAGTCAGCTCTTCACATTTATTTAAATAACAAATTTATTATCTGGTACTTTCCATGAATAGTATACAAAACATGGCTTGAACTCTTAAAAAATTAACTTTTTTATTCTTCTTTTTTTTTAACAAATCGTGAAAGGAGGTGCTTAATCAGGAAATAATGTCATTTTTAGGAGGTTAAACTAAATCTTATAATATTTTATATTCATTTGCAATAATGTTTCTCAAAACTGTTGACAAAATACAAAAAAAGTACAATTTCTATAACCTAAACCTAGCAATAAACATTAAACAAATTTAGGCAAAAAAAAAATAATAATAATAATAAAAAATAAAAATAAAAAACACAAACAAAAAAAAAAACCTCGCCAAAATATATTTTAAATATATGCTAATGTAAACAGCACAGCTTACACATATATATATATATATATATATATATATATATATACATACATACATACATACATTATATATATATATATATACATATATACATATATATATGACTAAAAAGTAACTAAAACATGTCTGAAACAGTAACACATATATAATTTAAAATCTACTTTATAGTCTATTTTGAAATATTTTTTCAAATGTACATAATTATATTTTCTGTATGGGAATTCAGTGATATATTTTGATTTCAATTGTTGGACATATTGGTGCATCTCAAAATATTAGAATATCACGAAAAAGTTCCATTTTTTTCTGTAACTTATTTCAAAAAGTGAAACTTTCATATATTCTAGATTCATTTCATGTAAAGTAAAACATTTCAAAAAGTTTTTTGTTTTAATTTTGATTATTAGAGCTTACAGCTCATGAAAGTCAAAAATCCAGTACCTCAAAATATTAGAATATTTCCTAAGATCAATCAAACAATGGATTTGCAAAACAGAAAAGTCCAGGTTCTTTAAAGTATATTAATTTGTGCACTCAATACTTGGTCAGGGCTCCTTTAGCGCAAACGACAGCATCAGTGAGGCGTGGTATGGAAGCGATCAGCCTGTTACCTTCAGCTCGTCTGTATTGTTGTATTGTTGGATCGACATCTTTCTCTTGAAAATATCCCATAGATTCCATATCGGGCTGAGGTCAGGCATGTTGGCTGGCCAATCAAGCACAGTAATATCATGGTAAGCAAACCTCTTGGAAGTGATTCTGGCACTGTGGGCAGGTGCTAAAGTCTTGCTGGAAAAAAGAAATCAGCATCTCCATAAAGCTTGTCAGCAGATGGAAGCATAAAGTGCTCCAAAATCTCCTGGTAGATGGCTGCATTGACTTTGGACTTGTTAAAACACAATGGACCAACACCAGCAGACGTCACGGCACCCCAAATCATCACTGACTTCAGAAACTTCACACTGGACTTCAAGCAGCTTGGATTCCGTGCCTCTCCAGTCTTCCTCCAGACTCCAGAACTTGATTTCCAACTGAAATGCAAAATTTACTTTTATCTAAAAAGAGGACTTTGGACCACTGAACAACAGCCCAGTTCTTTTTCTCCTTAGCCCAGGTAAGATGCTTCTGACGTTGTTTCTGTTTCAGAAGTGGCTTGGTAGCCCTTTTCCTGAAGACGTCTGAGCATGGTGACTCTTGATGCACTGACTCCAGCTTCAGTCCACTCCTTGTGAAGCTTTCCCAAGTGTTTGAATCAGCTTTGTTTGACAATATTCTCAAGCTTGCGGTCATCCCTGTTGCTTGTGCACCTTTTTCTTCCTTCCAGTCAACTTTGCATTTAATATGCTTTGATACAGCAATATGTGAACGGCCACACCTTTCAGTAATGACCTTCTGTTACTTACCCTCTTTGTGGAGGGTGTCAATGATTATCTTCTGGACCATTGCAAAGCAGTCTTCCCTATTATTGTGGTTTCAAAGAACAAGAGATACCCAGGATTTATACTTTAGGGATGGTCATTTAATGAATCTCAAATGTTATTATAATATTTTGAGATACTGGATTTTTGACTTTCATGAGCTGTAATCTCTAATCATCAAAATTAAAACAACAAAAAAAAAATCTTTTGAAATGTTTTACTTTACATGTAATGAATCTAGAATATATGAAAGTTTCACTTTTTGAAATAAGTAAAAAAAAAAAAGAACTTTTTCACAATATTCTTATTTTTGAGATGCACCTGTACATAGTCAAGACCTGGGACAGGCCAAATTTATCATTATTAAAAATGGTATACAAACATTTTACAGATTTATCCAAATTTGGATTTATTAATTATATTAATATTTATTGCTTCTAAAACTAACTTTTTATGCTAGGTTAATTTTATATTGCATAATAATTTCAAAACAAAAAAAAAAAAACATGAGAAATGTGCCTCTAACACTTCAAAAATGCCATGGGCCACCAAAAACACACAGATCCGAGAGGTTCTCTAGTTTGGATTTGGTTCAGAATCAAGGGTTCTTGTACAGGAATCCCATGTTATACCCATGATCTCACCCTATTGGTCTGCTGAGGCTTTGCCATGACATCAATCAGCTCTTGAAGGCTTTCCGAGTGATTCCCGTCTCCATGGTAGTGTCCGCAGGTGCCCACTGGCAGTTTCAGACTCTGAGCGTTGAAAACGGCATGTCCCTGAGAGTGTGTTTGGTTAGCTAGCGGTTCGATCATGTAGCTCACGCTGTTATTGACTGTTATCATGCCCCTGGGGATTGAGAAGACAACATGCCAATCACAAGGATGTTTAAACATTGAGATTAAATGACAATTGGGACAATAGAAGTTATGGACAATTAAACAGGCTAACAGGATGAAAACCACTCATCTGGGTTTTGCACGGGAAGCAGAGTAACTTCACCACACAAAATGATCTTTATCCCGGATGGGAGGGTGAAGAAAGAAGGGAATAAAACCGAATTGATAGCCAACTTGTGTTTATGCTGAACTGGGTTATTTAAGCAAAAACAGATTTCCTTGCTTCCTGGATATCCCAGTTTTCCCCAAACACAAGCATAGTTACACACACAATCCTTCACAGATGTGCAGTGATGGCCAACTATCAATAAAAATGCTTCCACTGCAGAAATGCAAAACAATAAGAACCATAAAAAGAAGCCATGCTAATTGTCTATAAATGTCAAAACTTGCTACTTTCTGTAGGAATGAGCATTTTGCAAAGTTGCAGAATTCTCGAATGTCAACTAAAACATGCTAAGATATCTGTTGACACGTCCATGATACATAAAACATTGACAAAAATCCTTTCATTGTTCTCATTTACTGGAAGGGTGTGTATACACAATAAATGCTCTAGTTTACCCGTTCTACAGTCAAACCTCACTCACTCAAGCTGTGCTGGCTTAAATATTCATCGATCTCTTTAGATCAGTCACTGTATGTCTGTTCTTCTCCTGTTTGAGTCTCTGAAGGCGTCAAAGCACTCAACAGGACTCTATACATCTACCCTCGGGCCCACTCAGAAACCCGGAGACCCGGCCATGCTACTGCAGTGAACTCGCTGAACTCACTTCCGGGCTAATAAACTAGAACTTTTGCACAACGAAAATGTCCTCATGATGCAAAGTCATGGCACTAATGCTGAAGTTTTTAGAATCTGACAGCTTAGGAAATAGAACTAAAATGGTTTGTGAAAGTCCCAATTACTAAACAGGAGACAGCTCTGCATGATAACGCAAAATAATATTTTAAAATGTAAATCTGACAAATAAAAGAAAATACAATCTAAATAAAAAAAAATAAAAATAAATGCAGTAAATAAAAACAAAACATAAAATGAGGAAGAAATAACTGTAGTGTGTTTTTAGGAAACTGTTTTCTTCTGTAAGGTATCATGTATAAATCAGAAAATGAAGCTATAGCTCAAAGTAGGCTATGAGTTATCATAATTTTACCCAGTTAAATTTCAGATGAGTAATTTATGAACCACTAGTGGCAA
The DNA here is from genome assembly GCA_039654775.1 of Spinibarbus caldwelli. Lineage (NCBI taxonomy): Eukaryota > Metazoa > Chordata > Actinopteri > Cypriniformes > Cyprinidae > Spinibarbus > Spinibarbus caldwelli. Next base: position 19,473,518 of record CM077246.1, on the reverse strand, counting down.
CTAAGAGGAACTGCAAAAATAATTTAAAAAAAAAGTAAAAAAAAAAAAATGACTTGATTGCAATCCTGTTGTCACTATAAATTCAAAAAAAAAAATTGAAAAAAAAAAAAAAAAAAAATTCAAACAATATGCATGTAAAGTATGCAGATCTGTTGTGGTTCTTACCTGAGTCCAGCACAGGTGCTGATGACCAAACTTGACCCCTGGATCCCTTTGACTGACCCATGATAATAACAGTGATCCTGGAACCAAAACAACACTCTATGCATCATGCATTGAGGAAAAAAAATATTTGATCCCCTGCTGATTTTGTACATTTTCCCACTGACAAAGAAATTATCAGTCTATAATTTTAATGGTAGGTTTATTTGAACAGTGAGAGACAGAATAACAACAACAACAACAAACAAACAAAAAAAAATTCAAAAAAGTTTTAAATTGATTTGCATTTTAATGAGTGAAATAAGTATGTGACCCCTTCGCAAATCATGACTTAGTACTTGGTGGCAAAACCCTTGTTGGCAATCACAGATGTCAGACATTTCTTGTAGTTGGCCACCAGGTTTGCACACATCTCAGGAGGGATTTTCTCCCACTCCTCTTTGCAGATCCTGTCCACAGAAGCAATCAATCAATCAGATTCCAAACTCTCCACCATGGCCAAGACCAAAGAGCTGTCCAAGGATGCCAGGGACAAGATTGTAAACCTACACAAGGCTGGAATGGGCTACAAGACCATCGCCAAGCAGCTTGGTGAGAAGGTGACAACAGTTGGTGCGATTATTCGTAAATGGAAGAAACACAAAATAATTGTCAATCTCCCTCGGTCTGGGGCTCCGTGCAAGATCTCACCTCGTGGAGTTTCAGTGATCATGAGAATGGTGAGGAATCAGCCCAGAACTACACGCGAGGATCTAGTCAATGATCTCAAGGCAGCTGGGACCATATTCAACAAGAAAACAATTGGTAACACACTACGCTGTGAAGGACTGAAATCCTGCAGTGCCCACAAGGTCCCCCTGCTCAAGAAAACACATGTACAGGCCTGTCTGAAGTTCAGAGGAGATTCAGAGGAGAACTGAGTGAAAGTGTTGTGGTCAAATGAGACCAAAATCAAACTCTTTGGCATCAATTCAACTCGTCGTGTTTGGAGGAGGAGGAGGAATGCTGCCTATGACCCCAAGAACACCATCCCTACCTTCAAACATGGAGGTGGAAACATTATGCTTTGGGAGTGTTTTTCCAGGTTTTTCCAGGGGACAAGACAACTGCACCGCATCAAAGGGACGATGGACGGGGCCATGTACCGTCAGGGCCAGGGCATTGAAGCCAGCCAGGGCATTGAAAATGGGTCGTGGATGGGTATTCCAGTGTGACAATGACCCAAAACACACGGCCAAGGCAACAAAGGAGTGGCTCAAGAAGAAGCACATTAAGGTCCTGGAGTGGCCTAGCCAGTCTCCAGACCTTAATCCCATAGAAAATCTGTGGAGGGAGCTGAAGGTTCGAGTTGCCAAACGTCAGCCTCGAAACCTTAATGACTTGGAGAGGATCTGCAAAGAGGAGTGGGACAAAATCCCTCCTGAGATGTGTGCAAACCTGGTGGCCAACTACAAGAAACGTCTGACCTCTGTGATTGCCAACAAGGGTTTTGCCACCAAGTACTAAGTCATGTTTTGCGAAGGGGTCAAACACTTATTTCACTCATTAAAAATGCAAATCAATTTGTAACTTTTTTGAAATGCGTTTTTCTGGATTTTTTTGCTGTTATTCTGTCTCTCACTGTTCAAATAAACCTACCATTAAAATTATAGACTGATCATTTCTTTGTCAGTGGGCAAACGTACAAAATCAGGGGGGATCAAATAATTCAAATAATAAGGCAGGGGGGGGTCAAATAATTTTTTTCCCTACTGTATACATTAGGTACAGGATATGTGTATGTGTGTGTGTGTGTGTATATATATATATATATATATATATATATATATATATATATATATATATCCCATACCTAACATCAGAGGAAAGAAAAAAAAAAGTGGTCATGCGTAATGGATGTCTTATTGCTTTATCTAATCTGGAATTACTTTAACAACATTAACATCACACATACTGAATCATTTTAAACACTGATAAAGGCAAAGCAAAACAAATGACTTGTTTCTGTAGTGATTTAGAGCCTATTATTTTACTGTGACAACACAGTTTATCATAAGGTTACCATGACATTATGAGCTATTCATGTGTAATTGTAATTTAGAAGTGAAAGACTGTGGAACAGCTCCTGCACTCACCCTGTTGGAAGGCCTGGAAAACTGACGGTCTCCATTCGGATTATACCATATTTCCTGATATTCAGAGGAGAACAGCTCCCTTGGAGAAGAACATACAAAAAAAGACAAAATCATTCAGTTATACATTTAATCAGCGCACAGCTGGTATATAACCAGACCACTTCCATCACGTCCATAAAGGAATAACATAAACACTTCCAACTTGTTTCCATTCCTTCTCTGAAGTCACACACAAATCAGGATTTGATCCTTATCAGATGTAGGTTATTCAGAGAGAAGAAACTGAGAGGACTTGCTGGTTTTATTTCAAAGGATTTCTACACAGAAAATGTCTGACAGTGTGAGTTCTCTTTCCTTTAATGTCTTTGAGCTCATTAAAGATTCATCTGAAGTGGCTGAATGCTTTGAGAATCAGAGACACTCAGTAAATGTGCTTACAGTCTGAGAACAGTCTGTTTATTGTACTTATATACTCTTCTTTCTCCTCAAAGCTTGAAACAATACCACTAAGTGCTAAACTGGCCCTAAATATTTAATTTCCCCTAACAAGACTAACAAACGATTTTCACAATGACTGGAAATGACACTCAGATCTCATCTTATCTATATATACTTTGAAGACACAGTACTAATTATGATTATGATGATTTTCTTGTTCTGTACCCCCACATCTTAAATAAAAATTGACAACAGCAAGAGATATGTCCCTTTTAACATGATACTGGATATTATTTAGCAATATTAATAATATCATTAAAGTCACTTTATTAATATTGTCACAGCCCATACATATTTATAAAAACTGCACACATTACACAACTATTTTATTTGGAAAAATTCATGAGATTAATGACGATTAATTATTTTAATATGTATATTTTTTAAATTGTTTTATTGGCTTAACAAGGCAAAATTAAATATTTTCCTTCTCAGGAAAGTAAAAATAGTAAACGGTAAGTGTAAAAATCTAATGGTAAAATGTTAAACAACATTTATTTACAACAAAGACAGCCAGTTTATATGCCACATTAGTGTGTTTGTACCACCTTGTTTTAACCTTTATTAAAAAAAAATGATGCATTATGTACACCAACAAAATAGGAACTGAAACAGACTACCACTAAAAGTATTTGATGTGACAATTTGACTTGCTAATGAGTCTGTCTAAACCTAAGCACACATTGTGGTCTCATTCTGTCTCTCACTCTCTCACACACAAACATATACATCTCAAGCGTCTGTCCCTCTTTGTTTAAATTAGTTGGTCCAATAACACTTGCTGGACACAGTCCAGAGCTACTGGGCCACAACCTCCATCACCCCCACGCAGGAACACCCACCAGGCAGCACAAGTCTGCACTGGCCCTGCAGGACCCTGGATCTCTGCCAGGGAGAAAAAGTGTCATGGACGCGAGTGCAAAGAGGCCCTCAGAGACATACCGGTCATACACCCTTCTGATATACACTGGGTCTTTAAAATAATGCCACAAGTAGAAATACGATCACACAGGGTCCTTTAAGGTTGTATAATCATATGTCACAGCATCAATTTACATATTAACAGTTTAATTCCCCTAATGCTAATATGAAGGCAATTCTGGATAGAAGCGATGTCAGTAGTGATTTGAACATTGTGTTTATCAGATTTTTAAAATTACATACAATTCAACTAGATTTTTTTCTTAAGAAACATCAGTGCAAATATTGCTTCCATGAGTTTTTGTTAGGGTGTTTTTTCTTACACTGGTCATACATATATGTGACCCTGGACCACAAAACCAGTCATAAACAGCACGGGTATATTTATAGCAAAAGCCAAAAATACATTGTATGGGTCAAAATAACTAAATATTAAGTAAAGATCATGTTCCATGAAGATATTTTGTAAATTTCCTACCGTAAATATATCAAAACTTAATTTTTGATTAGTAATATGCATTGCTTATCATTTGGACAACTTTAAAGGCGATTTTCTCAATATTTTATTTTTTTTGCACCCTCAGATTCCAGATTTTCAAATAGTTGTATCTCGGCCAAATATTGTCCTATCATAACAAACCATACATCAATGGAAATCTTATTTATTCAGCTTCCAGATTGCGTAATCTCAATTTCAATCTCAATCTCAATAATCTCAATCTCAATTTCAAAAAGTTGACCCATATGACTGGTTTTGTGGTCCAGGTTCACATATGTACACAATAAACACAAATTCATAGTTTGTACCTGAATAAATAAAAACAATAGTTATATTAAAATAATAATAGTTTTTGAAGAAATTGACATCATTTTTAAATAATGGTTACATATATATTTCTAAATTAGTAATTTTGAGTATTATTATTTGCTTAGACTCTTTGACTCTTGAATAGGATACATATTTTTTAATGTGTAAAACATTAAATTTTTTGTCTCTCCAGTTTCCCCTAATTCATTGGTGCGACCTGTCCTTTAAAATCTTAAGCATATGCCCTAAATCACATGACTTTCTAGAAAAGACAAGGCAACTCTAAAAAGTAAGTATTAGTCATAAACTTTCCTCTCTTTTCTTCATTTTAAATCATTGTAAATAACATGGCCACACTGACTGTTGTATCAATATAAACAGAACATTAAAATATTTGTTACTTTTTTAAAATAAATTTTTATTTATCTTTTCAAATTATTCCTGAATGTTAATCTTCCGCTAGCATATTTTCCCTTCCTAGCCATTAGCTTTCATTAGTTTAAAAGAATATTTGGTCAGGATTATTATGTTATCCTAGTTTTAGCTTGACCAGTGTATTTTTCTGATAGACAGACATTTTTTCCCTCTGTTAAGACTAAAAATGTTTTTTTCAGCAAACCTTCTCAGTCTAAAATCCACCAAAAATGACCCACACACACCTCGTTTAACTTCAGAAGATATTGATTTATCAACTAGGATCATATGGATTACCGTTGTGTTCACTTTGTGTGCTTTTTGAAGCCTCAACTTCCTGTACACTTGCATTATATGAACTCACAGAGATTGATTATTTTTCTACAAATCTTTGTTTGTGTTTATCTGAAGAAAGAAAGCCATATACATTTGGGACAGGTAAGTAAATGATGAGAATTTTCATTTTTGGGTGGAGTATGAGAGGAAACAGACCATATTAGTATATACTAATATACTAAATGATTGATATTTACCAAATAAATGCCTCTCCTGTTTGATTTGAACATAATATATGCAAATATATGCAAAATACATGCAAGCATGAGCTCCTTAGGCTTGAGAGCAAAGCGGACAGAATTCCACCAATTCAACAATAAGAATAAGCATGAACATTTTTCACCCTGTAATCAAATGTGTTAGCACTGAAATCTAATTAAGCATAGGAACTTAAGAGGGTGACATTTAATGAACAGTCTTCATTTTGAAAAGAAAAGTATGCACTGACTTTACTAGACAACAACAATCTGAGACAACATCTACTGGAGGCCCAGTCAGTTTTTTACAGACAAATAAAGGCGTATAATTTGCTATGTCAGAATTTTTCATTTCACAGCAAACACCAACAAGGTCATTCTGCTTCCAAATACAACCGAAGAGTGTGGAAAAGCACTCAGGACAAAATATGTGGTTGTAGGCCAAAAGTGTTCTTGAGTGTATCTAATACCCTCTCAAACAATGCACGCCTGTTGATCCAACCCTTTGCAGAGCAGTATAGAGGGAACTAAAACAAGGCTTGCACTTAATCTGCCACACTGCCACCCAATGACCCAAAATGTGATGCTATATTGAGCCCAGCCATAAACAGCCCCTGGGCCAACAAGAAGACTCATAAATTAAACAATAAACTGACTCTGGCTGAGCATGACGCTATAGTCCCTTAGGCTCTGGAAAAAAAGAGTGAGTGAGAAAGAGATAGGAGGAATTTTACTGACAGAAAGAAGGATGTTGCGCCTACCAGGTAGGCGATTAACAGAAATTTTAAGTGGCGCCTTGGCAGTTGTTTTAGCTGCGCGATAACAAACACTTACAATAGACACCTATAAAACAAATGCTGGCAAAAATAGACCCTGCAGAGAGTTTGAGTGTGGTCCAAACTAACTACACTAACTGTGCAAGGAGCCATTGAATAACTGTTTTCGTAACTCGCCAATGGTCGTGACCGCCCGTTAATATTTCTTACTGGCAGTTAAATTGTATTTCCCATCTTTATTACAATTTTTTGTCTCTATTACAAAGAGGTTTATTTAGCATATTGTCTTTTTTTGTTGTGCAATCTTTCATTTTTATAAAGTAAACATAAGAATAAATTTTATATTGTTAGTAATATTTAAAGATGAACACTTAGTGGACTTAAACCAACTTGGGGTTACTTGATTATCCATATGTGACCCTGGACCACAAAACCAGTCTTAAGTCGCTGGGGTATATTTGTAGCAATAGCCAAAAATACACTGTATGGGTCAAATTTATTGATTTTTCTTTTATGTCAAAAATCATTAGGACATTAAGTAATCATGTTCCATGAAGACATTTTGTAAATTTCCTACTGTAAATATATCAAAACTTAATTTTTTATTAGTAATATGAATTGCTAAGAACTTCATTTGGACAACTTTAAAGGCGATTTTCTCAATATTTAGAGGTTTTTTTTTTTGCACCCTAAGATTCCAGATTTTCAAATAGTTTCATCTAGGCCAAATATTGTCCTATCCTAACAATGGAAATGGAAAGCTTATTTATTCTGCTTTCAGATGATGTATAAAGATCAATTTCGAAAAACTGACCCTTATGACTGGTTTTGTGGTCCAGGGTCACATATTGTATTCATATTCCATCAATTTTAGAAAAAATAAAATAAATAAAAAACATGTTAAAATGTGAGTATCAAAAATGATACATCAGGCTTTTAAGCAACGTTAATTTAACATCTCTCAAACAATATTATATTGCATTGCATTATGTTTTGCCCACACAATAAACACTACACAGCATCGATCATAAAACTAAGCATTTAAATATTATCTTAAGACATATTACTGGGTGATATAGAGTGACAACTGATATTTATATGCTTTTTATGTAAGTGGTCTGCTGTTGTAAAGATCTCACTGATATACAAGCTATCAGAAATTCATCTTAATTTTTGGCCTCATAAATATCAGAAACTGCACTAACTTGAATGTTTTTGATAATTTTAGGCCTCTGAATAAAATTGAGGTGTTTTTTTCCTCAGAGTATGAGCTCCATATTCTCCTATATCACTGTTGTATCAAATTTACTCAATATAAACATATAAATGTTATTATTATTATTTTCTAGATTTTGTCCAAAGGTTTAATAAACTGTTCGATTTGAGAATAATAAAGGCCCTTAGAAAAGTAAAAAGAAAATCCCTGTGGTAAACTCTTGGTCAAAATTTAACAGGATTGCATGCAAATTAGCTTTTTGTCAAATTCCTTAGCTCAAGTTTGCTGCAAATAAAATTTACATTTAAAATGTTAATAAATAATATTTCTTTCTCCCTCCCTCTGTATAATATAGAAAAAGAATATTCATATATTACAACACAAAGATGCAAAATGGATAGGAATGATTTTCGACCCACAGAGCACTAAAAGGGTTGGCACGGGGCCCAACAGATGCAGTGATGAAGAGCTGTGTGTTTGAGACACGGCCGTCTGGCAGCAGCTGAAACAAAGAGCTCATTTCAGTATAGACGAGCTGCGTCTCAAGGGTCAGTGGGCCACATTTTCTCCTCATATCAAATGACATCATTCTAGAAGGGGGGCGAGGGAGGAGGGAGAGAGAAAGATGAAATAGGGACATCACAAACAGACAGAGAATGATTGGAAAGGGCAAAAAGAGGAGAGGAGACGGGTTGGAGGGGAGGATGATGAAATTGAGGGCATTGCCTTGGCCATCGCTGTGATGGAGGGGCTTTTATTGCCCTTTGCAGGAGCGTATGCAAGCCTAAAAGCCTGTCTGAGCGCTTTGCCCTCTAACTGACAGCCAGTCAGCCTCCCAGAGGGGTCATCTGAAAGTCAAACAACCCAATGCATGTTTAAGAAAATAAACAAAAGCAACAGAATGCAGAACGCACACATTAAACTCAACATAAAATCAATATTGAACATATTTACTTTCTTAACCCTATAAAGATTGTATCATATTTCATACACAAATTTCTGAGACAAATCTTTCTGTCGTCTGATTGATAGTTTATACTTTTTTAGCAAGTAAAAGGCTTTTTAGGAAAATTTCAGGTAAAAGGTCATGGTACATGTGTATTTTTTTTTTTGCAGTGAAATCCATTCCGATTTTTATGAAGTAAACCTAAGAATAATTTTATTTTGTTAGTTATATTTCAAGATGAACATTTACTGGCCTGAAATAACTATCCATACATCATTAAAAAAAAAAAAAAAATCATGTTAAAATGTGAGTATCTGATAGTTAATGAACATTAAATATGTGTCATCAGGATTTTTAGGAAGATTTATTAAAGTTCATCTTTCAATCATCATTATATTGCATTTCATTATATGTTTTGTAAAAGCCTGATGTATCAAATATGACACTCAACAAAAAACACATATGCAAGCCATTTTTTTGAATATTTTGCCTAAAAGTAAAAAAAAAAAAAAAAGTCCCATTTCAAAAAATTAGATTTTCCTGACTATTATTTCAAGTTTTACAGAGTTAACGCACATTCCTGGACTTATTGTGAATGATTTTGTTAGTGCACAAATGTTAGTCTCTTTGTAATATTTCATCAACAGAATCCAATTCACCAACCGCCTGACTTTAATTTTCTACCTAACACCCATTTTTTTACAATCCAATCAACTCCAGATGGTAAACCCAAGTCCTGTTCTAACTAATTTCTATTTGATTTCAAACTATGACGCACTACAAAAGCAAAATGGTTGCGAATGCCATTTCAGGTTGACTTTAAATAAATCACCACTAGTGACCTAATAATCCCCTGATTATATATCATTCTGATGTCACAAGCAAGCATTTAGACAGAAACTATTAGGGAAGACACGGCGTCAGACCCGAGACTAATGTATCCTCGGAGATCTGTCAGCCCTATGGAGAGAGAAAACAGACAGAAATGCAAGAGGGATAGAGTGAAAGAAACTTCACTGGCAGGTCAGCAAACAGTCCAAAGTCTGTCATGAATTATCCTAATGTATATGGGTGCAAAAGAGAACGAGGACTCTAGTTTGGGGTTCATTGCTACTTCGGAAAACTTGAGCCCTGAATAACATCTCTCGACTGACCTTCAAGTCATACTACACCAGACTCGCCACCCTCAGAAAAACTGAATCAGCAGCACTCTGCCTGGATCTAAACCCAATCACCTCCTCTGGGTCCATGAGGGCAAACATTCATTAGAATAAAAGCCTGGATACTCCGCCAGCACACACACACACACACACAAAAGCTTTTTCCTTCAGACTGTGATGGATCTATCCTGGATGACGGCCACTGACTACAGATGCCTGGAGATTCACAGCTGCTTTTTGATATTCTATGCATGAGCACTTACTTTTAAATGGAGCAAATAAGACGTACCACTAAACAAGAAGGCAGAAAGTACAGAGATTCAGCTTCATACCATTGTTGCAGAAAATGTTTAACATTTACATCACTGGCAGTCAAACATTCCCCTGAATCAATACTGCAGCAACAAAATCCTTGAAAAGCTAAGAAACTTGTTAAGAAAGCATTATATACCAGCATTCTAACATGGATTGCATTGGATTATGGCATGTATTTCATATAAAATTATAGCTGAAAGTGCTAAAAGTTAATGTGCATATAAACAAAAAGTCAACAAAGCAAACTGGCTTTAACTGTTGAAGATTTATCAGTTTAATATGTAATTGAGTATAAATGAGACCTCAGTGTATAATTTCCTGCACTCAAAATCATCTGTCAAGAAACCTAATTAGCATGGATTGTTTTTCCCGCTGAGTGACATGGGTGTAGATGGAGGTTAAAAGGCTAAACTGAGGGATACACACTAGCTCACAAGCTTTCAGAAGTAGGAATGACTCAAACACACCAACAACAGAAAAATATTAATGAGAAACTCATTTTAATTAATGAGAAACTTGACCCCAATTAGTATTAACACAAGCCTTTGTACAGAGATGGATGTCTTTAAAACCATTTCCCTTGCTTTTATTGCACAAATTTTAAAATTATCCACAAGAGAAATTAAACCCAGCTTGTATTAATATTCAGTGCTTGGATATGAATGCAGGGATGAGCATGGTATAGCTACAGTAACAAGGCATTGATTTTGCAACAACCTTAATCAATAAAGAGTCCACACATGAAAGAATATCATACTAGTACTCAAACCCTTGGCATACAAAAACAGCTCTGCCGAGACACCAAAAACAGAAATACGTCACATCAGTACTACTCAAATAAAGTGCTGCAAGCATGACTTGGAAATTAGTTAGCATTTTAGCATTTCAGGTTCTATTGTCTTTGATGATGGGTTTTTAGTTAAATGTCTGAAATAAGGTCTGTGGTTAACACAAGCTCAAGATATTATGTTTTATTCTACAACATAAAATGCATTTGTAAAACCAACTTGTGATTTTTTTAAAAAACTTTTACTTGTCTTCAAAAAGGCGGTTGCTAACAAGTGGCTAAATGGGTTTAAACTAGGTCTACTCAACATAGCTGCTAACTATTTCTCAACAAATGCTCACATTTATGAAAATCCAGCATTTCCAGTTATTCTATATTTCTGCAGTACTTCACACACAACAGAACTGAAACAATATTACTTTGTATGGATATTATTTATTGATGCTGATCTTCAAAACACTGCTTTTGGTCAGTCACCATGACTTCTTAACAGTTTGACATTGCATCAGATTGGAATCCAATAACAACATGTCTCTGTGAATTAGGATGTTGCTCAATATTATGTGTAAAACATGACTAAATTCTTGCGAATTGTCAAGCACATCCTTCCTAAAAATAAGCTGACACAATGTAGTGCTTATGAAATAGTGCTAATTGTTTTCAACACACCAAGGTACATGTTTTAAACAAAGTTGGATCTGTAACAAATGCCCACAGCAGGGTGTTGTCCCCTGGGCTTATCTCAGACACCATGGAGTCGTGCTCTAGATAGATCTTCCGTTGGTAGCCTATGGCTTTTCCATCTGCTCTGATTTTTTAGATAGTACCTTTACTAATGTGACACCACTTAGACCAGGGCAGAGTTGCACCACAGCCGTTCAAAAGTTCTTACTTAAAGGGGTCATATGATGCTATTTTAAAAAATCATTATTTTGTGTATTTGGTGTAACAGAGTATGTTGACATGCTTTAATGTTCAAAAAACACATTATTTTTCAAATACTGTACATTATTGTAGGCCCTCTATGCCCCGCCTCTCTCAAACGCGTCGTTTTCAACAAAGCCCCTCCTTCCGACAAGCGCAGCCTGCTCTGATTGGCCAGCTGACACAGTGCATTGTGATTGGCCGAACACCACAAGCACGCGTCAGAAATGTAACGCCCCTTAACGCCCCTAATGGTTAGAGAGTCGGACTCGTAACCTAAAGGTTGCGGGTTCGAGTCTCCGGTCCGGCAGGAATTGTAGGTGGGGGGAGTGAGTGTACAGCGCTCTCTCCACCCTCAATACCTCTCCACCCTCAATACCACGTGTGTTCACGGTGTGTGTGTGTTCACTGCTGTGTGTGTGCACTTTGGGTTAAATGCAGAGCACAAATTCTGAGTATGGGTAACCATACTTGGCCACATGTCACGTCACATGACTGCATCAATACTGCTGCAGTTACTGAAACCACGCCTTCTTTCTTTGTGTGCACATTTGGGTGGTGTTATGCAAATATTTCCACATCGTGACGTAGACATGTGGGGGCGTGTTTGAATGAGGCGTTTTAGCCCAGTCTGGATCAGCCTTCTCTTTTAGATAGAATAAATCCTTTTGTGGGAGACAGCTTTGTAACTCTGCAAATCTTATACATGCACAAACAGCTACATAACACACTAAAGAAAAGGAAAACAAGAAATCGCATCATATGACCCCTTGAAATGGAACATTTAGTCCACACTAAAGGCTTAGTAACTACTAGAAAGTGTGTACTTAAGGCAAAATGTACACTTTAAAAATAAAGGTTCCAAAAGGGATGCCATAGAAGTACCATATAAGAATAAAGAAATATTGGTCACACTTTATTTCAAGGTCCAATTCAATTACAACTTTTTACACAATAAACTCCCAATTTGCTGTATATTAATAGTAAGGTAGTTTTTAAGTTTAGGTATTGGGTAGGATTAAGGGATGTAGAATATGGTCATGCAGAATATGTGCTTTTTAAGTACTAATAAACAGCCACTATGTTAATAATGCATGCTATAAGCAACTAGTTAATAGTGAGAATTGGTCCCTAAAGTGTTACCGAACTTTTAAAGAATAAATGAAAGCAATATAAGAATAAATTAAAGAATAATAAATTTGATCAATTTTACACAAAAAAAGAACACTTATGCTCCAAACACTAGAATATGGAAATAACTTTCAATGTACTACTAATCACACTGCATAAAAAAAGTGATGTTCTTCCACAGTATTGTATAAGTAAAACAAGAAGAAATATCTGCCAAGTGGCTCAGACTTCAACTTAATTCAAAGGGAAAACAAGCTTTCATACCACACTGACAGATATTTGTTCTTGTTTTATGCATAAACTTAATTTTGCTCAATTTTAAACTCTTCATTTTACATTTGCATCCCAAGTAAATGTATCTTGATTTATTGGAAAACAAAAATACTGAGTTTAATTTTTGCAATGCATGCAACATTTAATACCATTACTTTAAGACAGTAAGTTGTAACTTAGTGCCCCTTTATGTCAAAATAGCCCAGGATTGTGCTGGTTGCATCCTGGGTTTTCTGAGGCATCCAACACAATCCTTGCCATGGAAAAGCAAAGCAGAAGGTCTTTAGAAGTCCTGTCACTAGCCTTTTAATGCCAATGATACACCAGAAATAATCGACCTGATTTATTCTCTTGTCAACCTGTTATCATGTCCACTAATTAACTTACTCCCTAATGGCAATGCGCTCCAGGGGGAGAAAGTAAACCATGTGATGTGCTCAGCTTTCTGTGTCCTGGAGCAGGCGTATCAAATGTCACTCCCATATGGTTTAATACTCATGCGGTGCAAACGCACTCCATCAACACATGCACATCTGCTTGAGCCAAGATGAAAATGGAAACCACATAGATGTGTATTTTTGGCACAATGCTATGAACAGCATTTCATTGCGAATATATCACGACACCTCCAGTTGGTAAGTGATATGTGGCTACTACAGTGGAGTAAAGCTGGACAGTGAATGGAGATGCTTATTTATACGACTACGTGCACAAACTCACTCATTTCTCTGGAGCTGTAAAATCAGATCTTCTCCTCCCGCAGTAATTTTTACCTCTGCCTCAGATGGATGCTGGGAAGGTAAATCAATCAGGTTAGAATAGAATTACCCAATAAATTCCATTATGCAAAAACGGTGGTAGATGATGATGTTAAAAAAAAAAAATTCAATGAAGTCATTTTACAGGTATTATATATACAGTGGAGTTCAAAAACATGGGAGCATGCCGAGAGAAGAATATACTGTATATTCTGTATACTAATATAGTATACTCAGTGTATATATATATATATATATATATATATATATATATATATATATATATATATACACGGAGAAACCTAAATTAAGCAAATATAAACTAAATATATGCTAAAAACAAAGAAATATTCTAAGGTTCTTTAGAATATTCTAATATTCATAATTCTAAGTCACTTATCACAAAAGCTACTTTGTTAAACTGATTAGTTGAACTTTGGTTTACTAAAGGTCAAATGTTTTTGCTTCTATATAAAAACAAGATGATTTTTCGATTATTTTAAATGATTTTGGATAACATACACAAAGGAGTTCATGGCAATATATCAAGACTTTTGAAAACATTTTTAGTTCAACTTTTCACTGAAATTGTTATTCTGAAATATAATGTAGGCCTATTGAATTTGAAAATTAAAATGTTTAATTCACAAGCCATCTTACGAAAAATGTGGAGTTTGACAATATAAAGCACAATGAACCTCTGAAGCACAACTACTAGAAAGATTTACCTTTCAGTCAGCATTACCTTAGTGCCCTCATGAGATCTTTTGTGTCTGGCTGGGCTGATCCACTGTGGATAAGTGATAAAGTGCTCCGGGTTGTCATGGATGCGAGATGAGTCTCTATGCCAACGTTCATCTAATAGTGCAAAAAAATCAATCACGTGGCCAATAAATAATCAATCTGATACAATTTCTTGCCAACGAGTTCCAGCGCTCAGCATCGTTTATTCCACGCAGACTTCCACGAAACACAACGAGCATCCGATATTATTTTACAATGACTATATATAATAACACTCACCCGTATGTATGTCCTCGCCATGTGCAGCGCATCTTAAAGAGAGATGTAAACAACAACAACAACATAACAAAAATAATCGGAACTGCACTGCGCCCGCGACCATGCAGCGACTCAAATGCACGCCCTGGAGCATCATAAAATGTAAAAATACAAAAATGCACGAAATAAACGAGCTGTGCACGATGAATTATCATCGATTATGAACAGCATTCATGATGAACAGCACCGGTATGTGTGTGTCTGCAGAGAACGACAGAGGCAGTGAGAGGAGCGCATCTTTACAGCTCTCTATCACCCCAATACAAGCACCTCCCCCCCTTCATCCTTCCTCCGCCATTCATAAAAACATCTATCTATCTATCTATCTATCTATCTATCTATCTGTCTGTCTGTCTATCTGTCTGTCTATAAAATTTACATTATCACGTCTTTACTATACTAACAGATCCCTACAATAAAAAATACATGATTTATGATGAAATATGATGATTAATTCAATGAAAAAATAATAATAAAAAAATACCTGAACTAGTAGACTAAGTCTTCAATGGCATGTACAGTTGTTAGTCACAACATGCTGTTATACAGTACTCACTGTTATAATTTAAGCACAAAATGAGGTCAGGCATACCCAATATAATCTTATATGTAATAAAATACTCTGTGGCACCAAAATAACTAGCTCAGAGTGAAGTGTAATTCATTAAAACTAAAAGAAACAGAGATTTCCATCAGCAGCCTGCATGCTGAGTGAGCAATATTACTGACCTTTGCTAAAATATTAGTGGTAAAAATATCAAGTTCATGCTGGGTCTTGAAAGGCATTTACAGTTGTTACAGTGACAGTGTACATTCACTGTTATAATTTAAGCATGAAACGAGGTCAGGGATACCATATTACACACTACACACATTGTGTGTAATAATATACACCTTGGTTTCAAAATAGCCAGCACAGAGAGTAGTGTAGAGAGGAGATGTTGGTGCTTGCGGTGATTCATTAAAACTAGAAGCACAGATAAGGAGAGAGAGAGATTTCATGATCAGACTACATGCTGCGTGAGCAATAATTCTGTGACTTCATCTAATTGCATCCAACATCAAAGTACAGGAAGGACCAGACCCGCACACACTACAGTACATCCTCTAGGATGTTCAAGTCTGTCAAAGCTTTGATATTACATTTTTTTTTAAAGCAAAATTCTGCGTTACAGTGGGGGCCAATTTGTAATTTTATACTCTGTTATACATAGAATTACCCAATTCTATTCTAATTTTATACTCTGTTATACACACACACACACACACACACACACATATATATATATATAGTTGTTGTTTTTTTTTGTGGTAATCAACATTATACCACAAATGCTGTGGAGTGAGCTCAACTTAAACAGCTCTTTAAATAATGCACAATTTTAATGTGCTTTTATGGAATTATAAGATTCGCATTTTTGATTTTGAATCATCCAAAAATTGGCTCCATTTACTTCTATCATAAAGGCCTCACCAAAACTTTATTATTTTATTAATTTTTGCTTTTTTTTTTTTTTTTTAAGAAAAAGGGGGCACACATCTAAATAATTTTTGTTGCAATCAACATTATGCCACAAATGCTGTGGACTGAGTTTAACCCGGAATATTTCTTAAAGTAATTATTTAGTTCTCATTTCATTACATGTGCCCCATTATACAGGATATGTAATGACACTGAAATTTGGCTGGAGAAAAACTGACTTTTTAAAGTCATCACCACACAGAGAGGAAACAGTGGGGGGTGAGGTGAAACAGATGCTCATCCCTGCAGGAGGGAATAAGATCCTTGTGTCATTCCTTATCTCCACTAGGAATCTTAGGGGGAAATAACATGGCAACATCCCCCTTCATTCTGCTTCTTTTCCTCCAAACTAGACAATAAACTATAAAACACAGAAAGTTTTTTTAATTTTTTTTTTATTAAGTACCAAAGGGAAAAATGAACTTGCATTTGGTCTGGTACAGTCTTTTAACCATGTGATCAACACTGGTCGCTTTCCAGAATGTCTGGATGTTCTTCCCAGAACTGATCTCCAATTATATCACAGGAATGACTTGTGACCTTCTTTCTTGTCCGTGTTACATTAATTTCTGTCTCTCCTTCATCTGGCTGCTTGATCCGTTTAGTTGTGGTTTCATTCACCTAAAGTAAAGAATTTGAGAATTAAAAATTTCACTTAAGATAATAGATAATTTAAAGAAAATTTTTTTGCAGCTGCAGCTTACCTTTTCCCATATTAAAGTCGTGCCTTTTTTGTGCAGTGGGGATTCATTATTGTAATTGATATTGAACTCAGAAAACAAGATCTCATTCTTATCTGCTGCTTGTGTTCCCTGTATATGGGAAAAATTATGCAGCTTTTTAGTTTCTTCATTACACTACAGTTATGTAATGTGAACAGACAAAATAACTGTACTGGAATTAGGTGTGTTTAAACATATATGGAAAAATAAAATCTAATCATGCACAATTAAACATGTATGTATTATATTGGCAAAGTACTGATTATGTTTCTGGTTAAATCTGTTTATTGGATAATATTCCTAAAAGACCTAGTCAGCTTTTAAATACTGCCATGTTCATATTACATTAGTGACAAGCATTCTCAATCCAAATTCTCGATCCAAATCTATATGATAACTGTCTAGAAAAGAAAACAAATCAGAACAAACATAAAAATACTCTAATAATACTTTAATTGATCATACACTGAGTCTCTCCTCAGCTTGTGTTGTGGTCAGTCCTCCTTTCTGCACCAGCGTCCAAAACGTAGTGTTGTACAAATTGTTAATGTGACCTGAATAGAAATAACAAATGTGAAACATAAAAACTGAGATTCTGAAACAATTCTAACTCCATTGTTAAATATTTAAATAGTCTCTATAGCTAGACATTCATTTCTAAGACACCTAAAAATAATGGATTTGATTTTACATTTATATTTTAATGCATAATCAAAATACAATATATTTATGTTATTAATGCTCAATTACAAGCAAACATATTAATATTACCATATTAACAATCAAAGGCTTGCCATGGAATAAAGTACAATTTCAAAAGTAAAAATGATTCTACTTCATACTATTATATTGTTTCATACATGTTACAGTCAAACACATTTTATCACTAAATCTACTACTAAATACATTCACTTACAATCTGCCTGTCTCCAGCTCAGATAGTCTCTTAGGTTACGATTGCTGGGATACAGAACCACCCTGCCATCAAAGCTGGGTGGGTACAGCAGCGGCTGCTCCCCAAAATACTCCTTCCAGTAGTAAACAAAGCTAGAGGAAAACTGGGACGTCACATGGGTCATCAGTTTACTGTAGAGAGAAAGGAAAACACGTAATGGGTGAGTTTCCTAGACAGCATAACACTGGACAAACATCTTCTAACTCTGGTGTTTGGCATCAAGATGGTAAGCAGATTCTGACAATGCGTTTATTTACGACAATGTGTCAGCATTGTACCTTGCCCTTCTTTTGAACCAAGTGGTTGATCTTTTGAACACAAAGCTGAACTCATCACTCTGTCCATAGGCTATAGTGATGTCCTCCAGCTCCTCCATGACCGAACGGGCGCTGCGGCTCATCAAACCCAGAGCTCGGTTATCATTGGGTTTCATGAAGTTATGCTGCTCAGAAAACCTGGAATCATAATGATCACTTGAAAATCACTTCAATCACTCATTTTCTACCCTCCACGAAATTGTACAAACATAAGACTGCAATAGCATGTTGTAACTGTACAGAAGCACTTACTTGTGGAAGTTGCGTCCATCTAGCCGAGCCACAATGTAACAGTTTCTCAAACATGTGTCGTCAAGCTCAAAGTTTCTCACGTATTCAAATTTGCTTTTGGCCATGACAGATGATGTGCTGAATTTAAGACTTAAGAGTGCCTTGTGCTCTGTAAGCCCTCGAAAGGTGACCGATAACAGACTTAGCATAAGGATGTCAGGAAAAATACAAGTTATTTCATATGTTTAACTTGAATCATATTGTTAGTTCAGAATATTTGTGAGGTGTAACCGGATAGCTGTCATCCAGAAAGCGCATCGTAATGAATGAAATGTTAATTTTCATGCCTCGGGAAGAACTTCAACGAGCGTTTATCTTAAAACGCGTTGTGTTTTTAAATATTTAACATTATACTGTTTATAAAATATTATTCTTTAACCGGAAGTATGTTGTGTCAAAACTCACATGTGCGTAAGCGGTCTATTGTATTGGTACGGCGCCCTATACACTCCCTCAAAATACAGTTCTGAAAATGTTGTTCCGCCACGCAGTTCAGAAAACATCAGCCGCTTTAAAAGATTTAAAATGACTTGCACAAATTAAAAAATTCTGTCAACAATGTTTTTAATAGAACGAGATGTTTCATTGGCAATTTTGAGGAGAGTTAAAAGATCATGCAAAGAAAAGCAAGACAAAGTGAAGCTGGTCAGGCTTAGATTTGTTTGGTCAAGTATGTTTATTTTATTAGCAAAAAAATGTAAAGGTATAAATGGTCTTCCCACAGCTTGTCATCATGTAAAATTTCAATTTTTGTTAGATTTAAAAAATAAAATAAAATACATATTTAGAAAAATAAGCTGTAACTCCAAAACTTTGCACTCAGAGCAGTTCCCACAGAAATAAAGGAAGAAATTTATATTATAGAAAGAAATATGTTAAAGAAAGACAGGACAGTATCATGAAACCAACTGACTTAGTAGAAAATCAAAGCATTATTCACTCACTCAGATGTGATAAAACTAACACATGCTTTTAATATTTTTCCTTTTAACATGTGGTGGGTGTTCACACATCTACTGTTTATATGTATACTGATCATATCCTCTGGATGAGCATAGCAAACAACACTCTCAAACAAACATAGAAATGAAAAGTGAAGTGATGATATCTTCCACCTCAGCAGCGGCCGTCTTTCACAATCAAAATATCTGCATTAGTGTGCCTAAAAAACAAACACCCTATCAGTGATTCAAAATCCCAGTGTCCATAACATGTAGTAACAGCAAAATCCATACAGTAATGCTGTTATCCTATACACAAACAGAAGCAAATGAATGGACTCACATTCTCTGCACACACAGGGTGCATTCATTGACGTATGTGATGCCATCATTACCACATACAGGAGAGTAGTAGAGAGGGCATGCTTGATTGACGCTCAAACCCCCACATGCAGGCTGTCAGATTAAAAACACACACACAATTCACAGTTATGCATCATAAATCATCTTCTAATAGGTGTTTGTTCTGAGTTTTAGTGCATAAATGGACTTACCCTGCGGTAGAGTCTTGATTTATCCTCTGCACCTGAAAAAATGTGTACTGTCGGATTAATCTCATTGCAATAATTCTGTAGTTAAATTGCAAATGGCACACATCAATGATTAAAATAATAAAATAATAACAGTGCTTTTTAAAAAAAAAAAATCCAATGGGAGTGACTTACCCACAGAGAGGATGAGGACAAGGCTCATCAGAATCACTGCTGTTCCAGTCATGATACTTAAATGAAGGAGCTCTGGAGAGAGAGCTTTTACTTAGCAACTGATGACTTCCAGCTCGTTTCTGAGTGTTGTATTGTTGATGACCGGCAACATATAGTTTGAATGTGAGGAGGAGGAGGAGAGGTGCTGATATTTGGACGGCTCTCCGCCCCACCTACCCACCGTCCCGCGTCAACAACACTGAGAACAGAGTCTCTCTATTGTCTCTCTCTTTATTAAGGGATAAACATTCCAGTCTGTCCAAAAATTGCTGAGCACAATCCAAAATGCATTGGTCTGTATAATATCCCTCAAAACAGGTCTGGCTGGGAGGTGTGTCCCTGTTTATTGGTCCCAGAGTGAAATGAATGGAATTCCACTAAACATGGAATGCAGTTAACAATAATTATGCAATGTAATATTTAATTACATAATTTAGCAGGGAATATTGGATTGAAAAACACTTTCAACTTGAAAATGTATATGTGTAGCAAAAGAACATCCTCTTGACAATTTCTGAAATTAATATAATTTTTAATTCTTATGAAAAAGTGCAAAATAGAACTCCTGAGTTTTAGATTTATATAGTGTTAGGTGGAGTGAAAATTAAATATAGCACAAACAAAACATAGAAATTCTGGCAAATGTAAGGTATTTATATTATTTAAAGGTATTATATTATACTTGATACTTGATTCCCCCCCCTCCCCCCGCCACTGTATTTTTGATCAAATAAATGCTTCCATGGGAAACATAAGAGAGTTAAAAAAAAAAAAAAAAAAAAAAACCTTTCTATTTGAGGGCAAATTGTTTCCTTAATGTGCAAAGGATTAGTATTTGTTTATGTCAGATACATCTATTTCTGTCTGCAAGAGAAACAGGCAAATATTTCAAATATATAGAGAATCAGAAGTTTACAAAGGTTGACAACCTATATGTAATCCTTATAGCTGTCCAATATTTGTAAATATTATAAATGTATATGTTAAAGGCTGATGATTAATAAATAAATGAATGAATAAATAAATAAATAAATAAATAAACACTGTCACAGACACTGTCTGTCTGTGAAAAGCCGACCTACGGTGAGTTTAATCATCTGTCACTAGTTTTACACATTGGGAAAGAGCTCACATTCAACAGTTTAAGTTTTCTTTACAGAACAATTAACAGACAAACGCTAGTTTTTTGGAGGTGTCATGGGACGCCCCACCATTGTCAGTCATATGATCATGTAACTCCATTGTTACATTGTTTGTTAAGACCTTGGCAGTGTCAGGAGTTACAAAAGCATGAAATCATTCCAGAAGTGTTTAATAGACACAATGTGTTTTATTAATGTTGGAGGCCCATATTTTTCATGCATATATTAATTACATAGTGAGGTCCAAATGTCTGAGACTACTGGTAAAATTACTTATATTTTACATTCCAATGCAAAAATTTATAACAAATTAAATTATAAGCATTAAAGTTTCTGTGAAAAGTTTAAATGTCTTAATATATGACTCTTTATGACAGCAGCAGTTGAGCTGCATAAACTCCAAACGTTTGTAAAACCTGATGACCGTGTTCAGCAGTATGATTTGAGAAGGAGCCAAAGAGCATCTTGTGAAAATTTAGAAAGTCTACCTTTTGTGCATAGGAGTTCACATGGCTTTGCTTATTTGATTTAGTGACTTTGAAATTGTGCAAAAACTTACTGTCTTTCCTCTTACATTACCATCTTTAAAGGTCCAAAAGAAAATGCATTCCCAATGTGGTCTGAGACTTTTTTACCCTTCTATATTTATACCCAGTGTGTCTAGCTGTTCAGTTTTTAACTTGTCCTTGCATAGAGTTAAATATAGGGTTGTCTCATTAAAAAAAAAAAAAAAAAAAAAAATCCTGTGTATCATATATACAGGATTTGGGACATAATTTCCAGACCTTTGTACTTCAGTGGGAACTGGCTGGTCTAAGCCTGTAGAACATAAACATTTGTACAGTTTATCTTAAACATCACATGTTCGTTTGTTTTCAGTTTCCCGAGCAGCCCAGGGCATGGATCTCCACCGGACCTCAGCAGCAGCATGGAACCTTCTATGAGTTCCGCACCTATTACATCCAGCCGCATCTCAACGCTGCCTTCCTCAAACTGACCAATGAGAAGATCCTCCTGCGGACAGCCCACTCAGAGCTCATTGGATACTGGAGTGTGGAATATGGGGGTCTCAATCAGGTTTTCCACATCTGGAAATATGGTGAGAATGACTGAATTCTTGAACGTCTAATCTATGCTTTTAAAACTTTCAAGGATTCATCAATAAGTAAAATGCAAAAAAATCTAAATTTCTGACCTAGGGAGCCTGACTCTTTAATTCTAGGGGTTGGCAGGTGTCCCACATTAGCTGAGGCGTCCTGCTTCCTATTTAAAACACTTGTGCTGTGCTGACAATTCTTTACATGGTCAAAAATGACTAGCCTTCTAAAAACTGAATGTAAATCTCCCATTATGCTATGTCAACTTGCTTTCTCATAGGTCTCATTGATCTGAGCTTATGCAACTCAGTTTTTGAGTGAATAATGCCAACATTAGCGCTTAGAGCTTACATCAATGAGGCCTACAATTAAGCAGTTCCAGAAAGTAAAACAAAATATGTACTAATTGAAAGAAAACAAGTTGATTAAAAAGATTCAATCTGGTATTTGGTAATAATATAGCATAACAAAAAATTACAAGCATTTTTCTGTTGTCTGGACATTTTTGACTGGGAACACCAATAATAAAAAAGAAAAAGCACAAAAATGATATTTTTTGGGGGAAATTTTTATAACCTTTGTGAGTAGACTTAGTAAGTTTTAGTCTAATGTGATAACACTAACTAGCATTTTCAGGAAAAATAAAATCCTCTCCAGGTCAAAATGACTGTAACACAACATGAGGGTTAAGAATTTTAAACATTCTTAGCGTTAATACATTTTAAACAAGTAATTTTACTAAGATAATATGTATTTTATTTAAAATGTCTAAAAGCACAATGCAGCTCACATGCTACTCCATAAGAATCACTTCTTTCTGTCTTTGCTGTAATGGTGTTTAGACAGCTATGCTCAGCGGGCATCAGTGCGGGCAGCCCTTGCTCAAGACCCCAACTGGATTGAGCAGTACATCTCTAAAGCGATGCCCATGCTGAGCTCTCAGAATAATGTGGTGACATACCTCGTACCATGGAGCAAACTTCAGAAGCCACCCAAAGATGGAGGTGAGAACTATGTGCATTAACATTCATGCATTGATTTTCAAAGGGGCACCAATGCATTCTCACGTGGTACTATAAGTGATATAAAAATAAGCAAAAAAAAAAATTAACAACTTATTAATTGATCATATTGACTGTTTTCAATGAGGTTTGCCAAAATGGTCCCGTCTGTCATTATAAATATGCATAAAAGTTCATAAATTGTTAACAAAACAAAGTTATACAGATTTCAAATGCTCTAGGCAAACTGATCTAATCGGCTTTTGTTGAAATATGTTGTTTTTTTGTAGGAGTTTTCGAGCTGGCCACCTTCCAGATGAAGCCAGGCAGTCCAGCGGCGTGGGGCAAGGCGTTTCAGGCAGCAGTGGGCACCCACACAGGGTCAGGATACACCCATGCAGTTGGGGTTTTTTACTCTGAATTTGGACCGCTCAGTCAAGGTGAGTTTAGACAAGAAAGCAGATATGTTTTAAAACAACTGCCAAATATTTTTTTTCATAGTTACAACCTGTAATTTAAATATACAATAGCATTCAAGAGTTTGGGTTAAGTAGCTTTGTTTTGTTTTGTTTTGTTTTTTGGAAAGTTATGAATACTTTTATTCAACAAAGACTCATAAAGTAGACAACAGTACAGACATTCATAATGTTAAAAAAATCTATTTCAAATAAATGCTGCTATTTTGAACTTTCTGTTCATCAAAGAATCCTGAAATAAATGCTGTATCGGTTCATAGTGAATCTA
This sequence comes from Spinibarbus caldwelli, assembly GCA_039654775.1. Taxonomy (NCBI): domain Eukaryota; kingdom Metazoa; phylum Chordata; class Actinopteri; order Cypriniformes; family Cyprinidae; genus Spinibarbus; species Spinibarbus caldwelli. The sequence continues at coordinate 19,449,203 of CM077246.1, read as the reverse complement.
ATTCAGCTTTAACATCACAGGAATAAATGACATTTTAAAATATAAAACATTTTAATAGTAATTATGTTTCTCAATATTACTGTATTTTTGATCAAATAAATACAGCCTTGGTGACATTTTTTTTTTAAATATACCTGTATATATATTCTGTTATTTCAGTGCATGTTTTATGGTGGTATGAGAGCGCAGACCAGTGGGCAGCAATACGGCATACATCTCATGAAGACGCCAGAGTGGTAGCCGCAGGTCAATCTTATATATAACTCATTACACAGGACATTATCATACCATTATTATCAGAGCATTCTGGGAATTTTTGTCTTTGAAAAATAATCTATTTATGTTTTACTGTTTTTTTTTTCTTGCAGTTAGAGAGAGTGCAGCGTACCTGGTGTCACAGAAGAACAAACTCATGTCCCCCTGTGCTTTCTCACCAATCAAATAACATGGCTTCATGGTTTGACTCTAATTCTAGCAAGCTCCTTTAGAAGATTTTACTGATGGTCAAATAATGATTGTGAATCAAAATAATGCTTTGCATCACAGTAAGACTTCCATCCTCAAACTACTGCAGATACTCACCGTCAGTATTTTGCAAATGTCATTCTTTTTCTAAATAAATGCTTACGTCAAAATCAAAAATGTCAAAATTTGCATTGATTAGATGTAGTGTTGTAGTGTAGCTTTTTTGGTTACATTTTAAGCAGATTGACACTGAAAATAATACATATGTTGAATTTCCCAGTATGACGTCACAGATCAAACAGTGTTAAGGTTGTAGAATTGTAATTTTATCGTGTAAATACAGTAAGTGTACAAAGCGAGTAACAGACAATCCACAGAAATTTGAAATGTAAACAGGTATTAATGAGGAACATCACTGTGGTACTAAAACTTTTTTCTTTTCTTTTTAGGTTTTTTTTTGTTCTATCGTTTTGGTCGAACCCAAACCAAAACTAAGCAGTAAATGGAAAACAGCAAAAACATTGTCTGTGGAGAATCCAGTGCAAAAAGTTTAACACATTTTGACATTAAATTAAATTTCAATCAACACAGCAAGTAAAGTGCTTGGATGAAAGGCGGACAACGCTGTCGCCAATCCCAAAGAGATCCAAAATACTGATTTAACAATCCAAACTCAATGTATGGACAGATCACCCTTACTGTACTGAACGGCTATGTAATACAGCTGGAATCAGTGTTGTGTTTGTGGATTTCTGTATTTAATGGTTCAGAGATCCAATGAAGGGCACACCAGATGCCCTTTTATGACAGAAGGCACATAAACGGTATGTTTTAAATGATTTCCTTCTAAGTTGTTCATGCGACTCCTGGAGCATCCACTAGGATTGCTGTGTCAGTCGAGGTATTTGTTACATTTTGTAACCATAAAGCTTACTTGTATAAACTTAATTTTATTATTTTATTTAAAAAACTACAAAATCAATCAATTTTTTGTTTTACCCATGCACAAAGGCATGTATAAAGATAGCATGAAGCACTCTCGGATAGAACCGCCTATAAAATAATGCCCCTTCTGACTTTTTAAAACATCTAAAACAATTGCTTGTTTATAAATAAAAACATATTAAGAACAAAATCATTTTAACATAGCACAATTTTCAGTTTTGCAGTTCAGCCCTTGGCCACGCAAACGATTCTGATTCTTCAGCATGTGATTCCCAGTCTTCTAGTCTTAAGAAAATAAAATACAAAGACACTGACCCTGAATTATTGATCATTGGCATTTTTCCATCGAGCCGATTATTTTGCACGATGAAAATCGATCTCTATCGACGACTGCGCAAAATAGAGTCTGTGCAGTCAGACTACACCAGAAATTATGGCTTCAAGTTTTTAACACTGTGACTAACATAGTTCGGATTCAGCCATGCTAGAAACACGAGAGAAGTCTTTTTAATTTCTTTTGCATTGACTTGCATTGAGCGTCTTGGCTGCAGTATCTGCCTCTCTGCTGACCGGTGAAGACGTTTATCTTCAGACAGAGGTCAGAATGGCAGACCGCACGCAGCTCAAAGGCCACAAAAACATTGTGAAATATGTGGAATCCACTGGCTCCAGTTAGCATATAGTGTAAAGGGAGACCCGGCTCACACAAAGCTTTCTATTGGTTTCTCCATGTTCTCTTTAACAGACAGAGGGCTCAGGAGGGCCATGTTGACCGCTGTCTCTTTGCGACGAATGGAGCTTTCTGAGTGGTCGTCACTTTGGTCCTTGGCAAAGTTAACAAATACCTGATGATTGGGAAGAAGAGTATTTAGTAATCACAGCAAGACAAAAAAAAAAAAAAAACATAATAAATATATAATTATATACTAAATACTATAATAGTTTATGAGATTTAAAGACAGATATAATATAAACATGAAATAAAACTTGACACCCTGTGTAGTTTTTAAATAATATCTGTGTAAGTTATTGTAAAGAAAAAGTTTATTTTCCTTATTTTTAATCAAAATGTAAAAATCTCACTTTTCTGCTGAAAAAGTAATTTTATCCAATAATCACCTACATTACTTACTGCCAGACATTCACTTTTTGCATTATGGGAGTTAAATGTGTTGTGAATCAGTGTTATTTTAGTATCGTTGAGGTATTATTATAGTTTTTATAAATATTTTGAATCAGTTTTTTTATATATAGACTATAAAAACTATATATATATATATATATGTATTAGTTTTTATTTCAATTTTTGTTTTAGTTATTGTAGTACATCAAGTTAAACTTAAATTAACATGAAAAATGCTGTCTTGGCAACTAGCTAAAATAAATATATTTTTTAAAATTGCATTTTTATTTCAGTTAGTGTTTATTTTATTTTAAGTAATACAAATGTTTTTAATGGCTTTAGTTTTAGTTAACTAATAACCTTGTTTTGATACCATTTTTTTGTTGTCTTTAATGAATATTATTCATGTGCCATGTCCCAAAAGGATAGTCCACCCAGAAATATAAAATCTGTCATCATTTTCTCATCTCTCATGTCATTCCAAACCTGTATGACATTCTTTCTACTGTGAAACACAAAATGAGATATTTTGAAGAATGATGGTAACTAAACAGTATGGACAAAAATGCTGTGGAAATCAATGGGACTCAAAACTGTTTGGTTACTAACATTCTTCAAAATATATTCTTTTGTGTTCAGTTATAAAGGTTTGGAATGAGATGAGACAGAGTAAATGATGACTATTCCTTTAACAGTTGACTGTTTTTTTTAACTTCCTCTTGTCCCCAGTAGGGGTCACTGTGCTACATGCATAACAAACCCTAATCAGAAATATGTCAGTGATATTTAGGGTTGGAAATGCCCCCTACCTGGTCCAGAGTGGTCTGGGACACAGAGTAGTCCTCTATCCTGAGAAACTCTTTGTTCTTAGCAAGTATGCTGAAGATGTGAGCGAGGGAGGTGAGGGAGGAGGGAAGCTGGTATTGCAGCATGTTTCTGTGTTTTTCTTTCAGGGTGCTTCCTGGCAGCTCGCTCTCAATGAACTTCATCACCGGCTGCAGGTCAGGATCTGGCCCCGCAACCCTCAGAATGATGGTGTACCCATCGCCGAATCTGCAGGAAGAGGAGCAAGTGATGTCACATATATATGCATCAAAACTCTCCTACACGTCTAAAAAGTAATGTGTGCTATATGCTTAATGTTCTTGATTTGAGTCATTATTTTTGCAATTCAATGATGCCGCTATTGTGCAGAATTAACACATTGTATCTTTAATAGCTTAAATAAACCATGAACCAAACCATCCAGCAACAAGGTAATTCACAAAATCACAAACTTTGATTTGGAGCCAAAAATATATGAAAATTGGACAAACAGGTTGTGTACTTAATGACTTAAATGAGGGAAAGAACTACAATTAATCCCATGAAGCATTGGGAATGACAAAATCAATTAAAATGACAGATAAATATAAAACTATTGATTTGTTGCTGGTGTTTCTAGTGTATATAAAAATAACATTTTATGTATATTGCAAAAAATGTACATTGTAAATATTTAAGTAGTTTTTCTTTTGGGGTAGTTTGTTTGTTTGGGTTCTCTGATTGGTAGAGATTTCTCTGCAGAATCATGGGTAATGTAATTTTTCACAAAAATCCCATTTTTACACACAATTAAAAATAACGAATAATTTGACCTGACGAATTCAACATAGATTAGATGATCAACTAACAACCTCACAGCACACAGTAGGTCTGTCTATAATCTTTAAAAATTAATTCCCCAAGGGAGAAAATGAATGGGATTCTTGCTTCGAGACCCCGTCTGCTGCACTCTATATTATTCATCATGATCTTACCTGTTCTTCAGGTGCTGGACACTACCTAGACAGCGGAACCTGCCGTTCACCATGATGGCCATCCTGGTGCACAGCGCTTCACATTCCTCCATACTAAGAGTGAACAGAACACGGGTTAGTATGGAAGAAAACAGATAAAATACTGTCCCCTAGTGACAGATGGAAGTCTAAGCTTAGCAAAAATCGAAGCTAAACTAAAGACATGAAGATTTTAGAGGAAAACAATACTATCATTAATGCTGCCAGTGCTGCTGTCAAGCAGTAGTTCACTTAATGTCCTTGTCTATAATTTTAGCTGACTGTTAGTGTTCAGTTTAAGTGGTGAATGTACCTGTGTGAGGTAAGTACGACAGAGCGTCCCTCTTTGATGATGCTGTGGATGCAGTTCCACAGTGCTCGTCGTGCTTTGGGGTCCATTCCAGTGGTGGGCTCGTCCTGTAACAAAAAGCACAGCCAGGCTCAGATTCGACCATTGGTTCAACAGGAAACATACACTGATTAGCTACACCATCTCTTCTTCACATGTGTATCGTACACTCAATTGAACCGAAACAGGCTTGCTGATTCTTAAGTGTTCTTATGTGATCTCTTCTAATCAACCCATTATGAGGCCTCTCTGAAGGCGAAGGCTAAAGAGTTCAGGGTAATTTAGCTCTGGGGGTGTTATAGTCTTGAACTCCTTATACAACCAGAGCGGGAAACCCAGCTGAGAGAATAACCAAACAGTGGTCATATGATCCAGACTAATGTTGTTTTTGTTGATTAGTTTGCAGACATTCACCCTAGGAGGCATAAGACGAGCCAGTTATGTAAGTGTCTTTGTGTGTACGTGTGTGTGTGTGTGTGTTTGAGGAAAGTCGTGGCCTGATGGTTAGAGAGTCGGACTCGTAATCCAAAGGTTGTGAGTTTGAGTCTCGGGCCGGCAGGAATTGTAGGTGGGGGGAGTGAATGTACAGCGCTCTCTCCACCCTCAATACCATGACTGAGGTGCCCTAGAGCAAGGCACCGAACGCCCAACTGCTTCCCGGGCGCCGCAGCATAAATGGTGTGTGTTCACGGTATGTGTGTGTGTTCACTGCTGTGTGTGTGCACTTTGGATGGGTTAAATGCAGAGCACGAATTCCGAGTATGTGTCACCATACTTGGCTGTATGTCACGTCACTTTCACATACCAGGAAGACCACTGGTGGGGCTCCAATGAGTGATATGGCGGTGGAGAGTTTGCGCATGTTGCCACCGCTGTAGCTTCCTGCTTTCTTGTCCACGTACTTCACAAGGCCCAGTTTACGGATTCCCCACTCCGCCACCTGCCCAAGATACAACACATCAGTAAAACTAACAACATTTTAATAGTTCCTATTAGGGTTAATCTCACAAAACCAGGTTAACTAACCAGGTTTAACTTAAAATCAAAAGAAGAAATTATATATTATATTATACTATATTATAAAAAACAGACAAAAATACCCTCAAATTGTCATTACCATTATTTTTTTGTAATTCAGTTTATTCTTAATTGTCATTTGTCATTACTATAATACATAATTTTTTTCCTTTTTCATATTTTTTGTGTATTTTTTTAAGTTTAAATTAGCATAAGTTGAAGGCTGTATAAATACTTTTTATGCATGACAATAATGAGATAAGAATTACAGCGAAATATGCTTAATGGTCAAAATGCAAAATATTTATGCAAAATATATATTTTTATTTGTAATTCACTGTATTGTCAGTGGAAATTATTACTTAAATACAGTATTTTTATATTTTGTACAATTATTATTTTTTATTAAATCAGCATACCTTAAAGCCTGTATAAATACTTTTTTAAATTTTTTTTTTTTTTTGATAATGAACATTATGGTGGTGCAAGCACTTATTTGGCATGTCAAATGTGGAAAATAAGTCTCATTTAATTTTTTTAAGCATGTACAATTTCAGGGTTTATTTTTTATTTGGGGTTAAATATGACATTAACCTGTATGATTCACCCTAAATGTCACATACCGTGAAATTATATCAAAAATATAATTAAAATTATATTAAAATAATAAAAATGATATCAAATACTTGTGTTTGTTCATATACTCTGCTCACCTCACAAACTTCCTTCTCAGGTACACCGCGCAGGATGGCATAGAATTCCAGGTGTTCCCGTCCTGTCAGCAGATCGTTGATGGCATCAAACTGAGGGCAGTAGCCCATGTTCTGATGTACTTCATCTATTTCTCTGAGTATACTAGAAATAAGAAAGAGCAGCGACATCAAAAAATGCATTCACGCACAGAATTTTAAGATTAACCTATGACCTGTGTTTATAATAGACTAAGCTGTTATAAGGAACTATCATCTGTTCTAATATAATAACTACTTGTATTTTACTGTCTGTACCTTTTCCCAGCCAAGAATGCTTCTCCTTTGGTGACCACAGTGTCTCCGGTCAGCATTTTAAAAGTACTTGTCTTTCCGGCTCCGTTGACACCAAGCAGACCAAAACACTTAAAGAAGAAGGAGACACGTCAGTTTGTGGTCTTACAGTAGACGTGACTCATTCAAATGAGGCTGATTATGAGGCAGCTTTCATGAATTACCTCCCCTGGAGGAATGCCAACACATAGACGATCGACAGCGGGCTTCTGTTTCCGCTTGTACACCTGAAAAGAAAAGGATGACATATTGATGAGCGCACCATTTATTTGCCTAAATTTGAAACACTAAAGTTGATATCTGTGATCATCAGCAGAGGATTTCTGCTTACCTTAGTGAGTTGTCTGAGTTCAAGAATGTCTCCCTGTCCAGCTCCACTCATGATTCTCTGCCTCTCTCTGGCCACATCCTCATCTTCCTCTCCGATCGGACTCAACTTGGCACTTAAAGACCTGTGGAAAATGATCAAACCATCATTTTAGATCTTCTAAATCTTCTAATCCATAATTTCATTAGCAATTCATATAAGTGTAATTTGTTTCAGAATCTCATGTTGTGATGTTGCTTACTTGGGTTCAAAGAAGAAACGGTACTGGATAAGGACTGTAATGATGAAGAAAACCACTCCTTCCACAGCCATAGCAAAAAGATTCTTGCCCACCATGTCCCACTCCAATGGAGAACGGAAGCGGTTCTCACCTAATGCAAGGTAAGAGAACATTCAGCATATATAATTATGACCCTTTCAGTAGTTATGGGTAATAAAGTAGACACAGATCAAGCTGATGAGGTCAAACTCTGAACTTCATTGCTCTTATTCTTGTAATCTTCATCAAAAATTGTAAAGCGGAGGAAGCTAATCTTACCAAATCTCTCCAGAGCGTCAGCCATGGCCTGATTCTTCACCATGTCGATGAGACCTCGACCCAGACAGAAATGTGGGAAGATGAGCAAAACGTTCTTCAGGATGTCATTAATGCCACCAATCTCCTGCAGCAGAGGATGAGCGGCATTAGAAATCACGATGTGTGCTTGAGAATTACTGCTAAGAATAGCAAATAGTAAGACTGCATTAGGATGAAACCAAAAAAGCTATTTCTTACATTATTTCCAAATAACTCCATGACAAAAGTGGACACGCTTCCATTGATCCCAATGAGGATATTAACACTAGTGAGCACCACGTAAGCGGTGCTGGGGATTTTGAAGAGGAATGAAGCTGGGTACATAAGAGGAGTGATGGACCACCTGAAGAGAGACAAGAATAAGTATTTATTATCAGGGAAAATTTTATGTGCAAATTGGCAGTGTATTGAGGTCACATGTCAGGCCCCAAGCATATCCAGGTACCACAATATCATAGAGACGTGAGGGTGGGCTCTTTTCACTAAAGAAGATTCCCAGGTTGTAGGCTCTTTTGACTTTGGAAAGTATAACGTATAATCCCATATGGGGCCCCAAAGGGGTTTTTACATATCTGCAGAACAGAGTATATTATCTATGTGAGGGTAGGCTCTTTCACTACAGGAAATATACAGAGGCCCCATGTGGGACCCCCAGCAATATCTAGGGATCAGACTGTCTAAGAGACATATTTCGCAAAGACAAGAACCACACACATTTTCTTCAGAAATTATACCTAAACATATGTTATTTATTTATTTATTTATTTTTAAATGTGGTTTATAATCAGTTTTTTAAATTTTTTATATTCAGTTTCTTTCCCATTTTCTTCATAAAATATACTATATTATAATATACTATATTATATTTCACGTCTTCACCAAATGTGATCCTCCCCCCTATTTTTAATCTATTTTTATTTAAATGTTTACTTTGTATTCAGTTTTTTTTTTCTATTTCTATTTCACATTTTCTTCAAAAATGTCCCTAAACTCACTTTTTATATATATATTTAAATGTGGTTTATAATCAGTTTTTACTATTTTTTTTTATTTCTTTCTTATTTTCTTCAGAAAATACACCTAAATGTACTTTATAATTTTTTCCTGTTTATTCTGTTTCACATCTTCATCAGAAAATTAACCTAAAAGTACTTTGTATTTTTTCTGTTATATTCCATTTCTTTCAAAATTTCTTTAGAAAATATACACAAACATACTTTATAATGTGATTTTTATTTGAATTTTATTTCTATTTTTCGATTTCTATTTAATTTTTTTTTAAATGTTCCTAAACATACTTTATAATCTGTTTCTCCCGTATTTTATTATATTTCTATTATAAATGTAGTTCATAATCTTTTTTTTCCTGTTTCCATTTACAAAAAATATATTGTCAGTACCTACATAAATTATTGCCTTATTGAGCTGGAATGATCAATATAAGTGAATGTCTTGATCTGTCTTTCTTACCCATAAAGAAGCAGTAGAAGGGCAAGAACAGGCAGGTTGGTTGCAGAGACATAGGCTTTTTGTTGAAAGCACACAAAGATCAGGATCACCAGAGTAGCAGGAACAACATAATTGCACTGTACCAGAAAACAGAAATGTGCATTAGAGATTTTCAGTCAGCAGCCAAGTAGGTGAGTGGTGTATTATGAGATCTGAAAGTGAAATCAAACACTTACCATATCCCAGAGAAAGTTGGCCACCCAGTAGAGGAATGGCTGCACTCCACTGATAAACTGCATGTGCTTGGCCTTATTCACTCGCTCCTGAATGAGGAAGACAACGAAGCTGGCAGGGACGAAGGACATGGCGAAGATTACACAGATGGAAACCAGCACGTCCACTGAGGTGGTCATTCTGAAATGCCATAAATCAGGGTTCAGAGATTAGAAAAACATGACCAGTGTCCTTATCGTTATTTAAATTGCATTTAATCAATGTTTCGATGCTTACAGGGCCACTTGAGAAAGCTGTTCCTTGGTCAGATTGAGTGGATGGTTAAATGCAGTGATGCCAAACTGACGGGGGTCTTTGCCAGGTGGTAAGTTGGCACGCAAGATACCATTGTTCATTACATTGAGGAAGGCTCCAATACTGTGCCAGCCCTTGTTATTGAACCATATCTGAAAATAAAATGCCAATAAATATCACTCCAAGTAGACTTAGAATGTCTAGAATGGGTTTAAAAATAGCAGTTGTCCAGTTGTCATTCACCTTGACATTATTCTTAGTGTCCAGCCCATTGATGAAGGCTGACAGGCTTTTCAAGAAACGGTCAGTCGCTGATCCTGAGTCCTAAAACCATAGGATAAGAAGAAATACTTCATGCACTATTCCTGAGAGCTATTTGATTAATTTCCTAAGAGTCAACGTTTCAGCTTACCTTCCCCAGTTGGAAGATTTCCCTGACTCTAGAGATGGCATCATCAATCTCTTCAGCAGGAGGAAGTACCTGAGTGCTTCTAGCTCCCAATGAAAATCCTCCATATCTGAATTCATTCACCCATATCTTGTTCTTTAAGCTATGAAAGAAACAATCCGTTAATGTGTTGAATGATGCTCCTGAACTGTTTCAGTTCATGTGGATAGACAATCAGGCCATACCTTTTCCCAATGATCTGTGCATAGGTCTTCACTAGATAGTCTGAGATGTTTCGTCCCGTCAGGTTCTGGAGGGTCTCGGTTTCACTCATTTTAATCTGAGGAGGTGGCAGTCCACCTGCACCAGCAGGGCATTCTGGGAGCATCTTCTTTTTGCCATTACAGCTGCACTCGCAAGCAGGTGATGGGTTGTCCATGGTCCAGTTTGTTGACGTGAAAATGTCCATCACGCTTTCTGCCACTTCTGGTGAAGACCATTCCTCATCGCCCATTGTACAGGGAGCATCACTAAAACCATGGGAGAAGACAAGCTTAGTTTTTTATTAAATTAAAAATATTACCAGTTACAGAAAAAAGGGTTTCATGTACGTTACTTACGGAATTGGTTCTCCTTCCATGCATCGTGTTCCAAAGCCTGGGTCATCTAATAAAGCGTTGAGTAATTTTTGTGTGCTTATATCATGTGGAGCATCATCACTGTAACGAAAAGAGACTGCATTTAATCTAAATGGTTCCATGCAAGTATTTTAAATTAATGTTGTGTAGCACATTGTCCTTGTCATACCTGATGAATGTGAACTGTTCTTCATACATCCAGGGATTGAGAGCCAGGCTGGGATATTTTCCGAATGGTGGCACAATAAGACTGAAAACCAGAGCAATGCACACAAACACAGCGGGAAGAACAATCTGCAAAGAGAATCAAAGGGAGTTGATCAAAACTGAATTGTACTGATATGGGCTGTGTTTCCCAAAAGTAGCATAAGCCTAACTAGATTACAGAAACCACTGGCATCGGTAGTCTCTACGAGCTACTTGGATCGTGGAAAGAAACCATTGGCACTAATAGTGTATACAATCTACTTAGGCTTAATATTTATGTATACAATCTACTTAGTGTATACTACTAATAGTGTATACAATCTACTTAGGCTTAATATTTATGTATACAATCTACTTAGTGTATACTACTAATAGTGTATACAATATACTTAGGCTTAATATTTATGTGTACAATCTACTTAGGCTTAATATTTTTGGCAATCATAGAAACCATTGGCACCAACAGTTTGTTTGACTTACTTAGTCTTAAGTGCTTTTGGTAAACGCAGCCTAGGTTTATTTTTTACTGACTATATTTCCCATTCCCACCTGTGCAAAGAAGCCTTTCCTTGAGCGGCGAGCATAAAGAAATCTCTTCCACAATAAAGCCACAAACTGTTGCCTCTTCAAAGTCCAGCCTTTCACTTGATATGATCCTTTCCCATTGGAAATGCTCAAATAGTCTGTCTCTTTCGATTCTGGTGATCAAATATATCAACAGGAATTGGCAACAGCACATTTAAAACCAAACAAATTAGGAAGATATTTGGCTGACTCTACTGTAAAGATACGGTATAGATGTTTTAGGGCTTTTAAGGTTTACCTGGATCACCGTCAGAGTCGTTGCAGTCAAAGTTATCGTCTTCGGTCAGGGGTTTGAGGCAGCTCTGGTGGTCAGCGCCAAATGCGTGTCGTCTATGTCTGGGCACTGGCAGAGTTCCATCTAAAAAAAAAAAAATACAAGATGAGATCTTTTATGGATTTTTGTCTTTGTACTGCTTATTCAGTTTACTAGAGAGCTAATAGTAAGGTAAAAATTTACCTGAGATGATTTCAGTGTCAACTCCACTGTCCTCTGCCACTTTAAGGAAAATCTATAAAGACACCCAATAAAGATCATTAGTAACTTGCATATGTACTTAAAAATCACAGCTAACATCCTAAAGCTTTTTGTTGATAGATAAAAGCCAAAGACAAGCTACACGTACCTCTTCAAGTGTAGTATCTGAGACACCGTAGCTTGAAATGCCAAGGTCAGCAAGCCGATCGTCCAGGTCATGGAAGAGCTCAACGAAAGCGCCATCTTTGGCAGACTCGTACGGCAACACATATGTGATCTCATGACCAAGGTCTACCACCATGCGAGAAGCAGGAACGTGCTTCAGGATTAGACTGGAGATGAGGGCCACATCAACAGGAACAACAGGAGACTCGGGCCATGTAGTTCCTGCAGAACATATCGAAAACTTTAGTGAAGATTCAGTTATAATCTCATGAACTAAAAAGTTATCCATCATTTAAAGTTTGAGGTCAGGTGGTGTCTTACCAATCGCTGTGGCGGCTTCGCTCTCTTGATCACTACCTAGACCAGCATCCGAACTGCTCTCGGATGCATTGTCATCCTAAAAAAAAGCAATGAAACAACAGTGTTTATCTTATTAGCTAAACAACAAATCAATGCGTTCATTGAGTGTTTTTGCAAATTGAAGTGTACTTACTTTCTTAACAAAGGACACAGTGCTGCTCGAGTTCCTGCAAGAGCTGAGAGAAGGCTCAGTGTTTTTCTTCACCAAGGTAAGATAGTATCCAGTTCCCAGTTGAGTCTTAAGAAAGAGCGAAGAGCCCACACAACAAAGCTTTCCATGGGAGATGATAGCAATACGATCCCCCAGAATATCCGCTTCATCCATATGATGGGTGGAAAGAAGGATAGTCCGACCTAAGAAATACCCAAAGTCCTCATTGATTCAATAAGACCTGATGGCATTTTCTTTGTTTTTAAATACAAAATGAATGGGGTAGTTACCTGTACGATACTTCAGAAGAAGGTCCCAGATGCCTCTTCGAGCATATGGGTCCACACCAGCAGTGGGCTCGTCCAGAATAACAACCTTTGACCCTCCAACAAAAGCAAGTGCTACTGAGAGTTTCCTCTGCATACCACCTGAGGAGCACAAACATGTAAGTTTGCAACAAATCAAACAACCATCAAATCATAATTTCAGAGGTTGTAATGGCACACACCTGACAGCTGGCTGGTCCTGGATTTGCGTTTGTGTGGAAGGCCAGTATCAGTCAGAATCTGCTCCATCTCAGCCTTCACAACCTCCTCAGACAGACCCTTCAGACGGGCATAGAACCAGATGTGCTCTTCTACAGTCAACCTGAAACATGGCAGGTAGATTAGCATCCGCAGAACTATCTATACAACCTTAACATCAGCTAATATGTGCCTTGTGTTGTTTTTGAATAAAAGCACTTACATGCTGAAGAGGACGTTGTGTTGTGGACACACTCCGAGGCTCCGTCTGATGGAACTGAGCTCTGAGCGAATATCTTTGCCCATGATATATGCAGTGCCAGAGGTGGGAGGGAAAAGTCCAGTTAGGATAGACCTAAAACAATGAAGGCAAATTGGAAGGTTAGATATTGTAACCAAAAAGAAAAAACTAAATTCAAGCAGCCATTACTCCAATCCATATGATCCTTCATAAATCATTCTAACATGAAACAGTGATGCATTTTATTCAAGATTCTTGAATATAAAGTGAAATGTGAACTTACATGGTGGTGGTTTTTCCAGCTCCATTGTGACCTAGAAAAGAAGTTATTTGCCCCTCATAGAAGCCAAGTGTCAATCCATCAACTGCTAGCTTTTTGCCATGACGGTAAACCTTCACAAGATTCTTAATGTAAACTCCCAATTCAAGGTGAGTGGGTTCCTCTTCAATGCAGACGGCTTTAAAAAACAATACAAAATACAACTAATCAATTGTATTTAAGATTATATCCAATGAACAAATTCAAATCTCAGTCTACTGGCACTGAAAACCAGATGTGCCACTAAACTGCCTCTCTAAATTAGCATAGTTTTTACGTTTTTAAACAGTAATTGGCCATAACATGAAAACAACCATCGGTTCAGAATTTTTTAGGGGCAGTCGTGGCCTAATGGATAGAGAGTCGGCCTTGTAACCCGAAGGTTGTGGGTTCGAGTCTCGGGTCCGGCAGGGATTGTAGGTGGGGGGGGTGAATAACCCTTGAGCAAGGCACCAAACCCCCAACTGCTCCCTGGGCGCCGCAGCATTGGCTGCCCACTGCTCCAGGTGTATGTTCACTACTGTGTGTGTGCACTTGGATGGGTTAAATGCAGAGCACAAATTCCGAGTATGGGTCACCATACTTGGCCACACACCACTTCCCTTTCCTTTCCCTTAATATTGGTGTATCCCGTATTAAAAACAAAAAACTTTTCTTACCCCCAGCGTTGCCCTTCTTTCCATGAACTGCAGTATTGTTCGTGTTGCTCTCTCCAAACCAGTAGGATTTAGTGAAAGGGAAGTACCATGGCCTGGGAATGCCATACTGCCCTGGGAACACGGCCTCAATGTACCAGGTCATGACCCCATACAGGAAGGCATCAAAGTACATGAGGATGAGGCAGGTGGTGAGGTTGTAGTTGTCTTCTTCCATTGGGCTGGAGAAGAGGTTATTCCATTGGATGCCCACACCCTGCTCTTCAAACAGGGCAAAATACTCGCAGCCAAATCCAAACGCCACTGGAGACAGTAAGCTCTGTGAACACAACCAAATTAGACGTAAAGTGGTGTTCTGTTTTTTTTTCCCACTTGAAGTCCACTTATAATGCTAGTCATGGTTTCACCAAAATAAATAATTTAGTTTTACATTACCATTTTACACTCCCTATAATGCAGTTGCTTATCTACACTGCAAAAAGTGAATTTCTTTTGTAGTATTTTTGTCTTGTACAACTATCTAAAGATTCATTAATCAAGCTATATTTACTTGAAGCAAAATGACATAAAATGAGTAGTCTTGCTTTTTTAATTTATGCTTAAAATTGGTGAAAGGTAAATAATTTTATTTTTCTAACCCTACAGGCAGATTTATTTCTCATTTCAAGCAAGCAACTCAATTTTGATAACTTCTTCAGAAAACAGACTTAATATCTTATATAATTTTGGTTCTCAAGTAAATCATGATTTGGGAATCTTTAGATATTTTTACCTGAAAACAAGATAAAAATATTGAGTAAAAAATACAAAAATTAGTAAAAAATAATCTGGTATGATTTGAGTTGTTAAATCGTTTAAATGACCTTTAAAAATAGTTTTAGTTTAACTCAAATAGTTCAAATTACTTTTCAAATACATGTAAATGTACTGACTAAGATCTGATCTGTCCCCTTGAGCTGGACACTTAATCTCAGGTTGTTCCAGCAGGACCTGGAGTTCATGCGGTAAGTCTACTGTAAGTCAGTTTAATGACAAGTAACCAGGTAACTGCGCAGGATCAATCCGCCTAGGGTAAAGTGCCTTGGTCAAAGTAATCTCAGTAACGCTAGCTCACCTCTAACTGAACTCTTGAATTGGTGGCCCAGATCTTTAATCTATCACAAGCATTTAACTAGTTTAAACAGGAACACCCGAGTGAAGATTCCTTGTAATCTAGTGTCAGGAACCAAAGCCTACAATGGGTTTAAAGTGCGATTTTACAGTTCAGATATTCTCATCGCACCTGTAAGTCATTTTAGATATGGAGAGCAGTATAAATCAGCTTCCTTATGTAATATACTGTATGATAACCTAATGCACTTGGCCAACAACCGATGACGCTGCACACATACACGTTTGCACTTTGTAACTGATATTTTTACTTTTTTTTTGGTAGGTTGTCATAAACTTACAGCGATGACTTTGGCGCTGAAGCCCACGTAGTCTTGCCAAGCCACGCAGAGCACATAAGGCAGGTAGAGGGTGAAGTAGATAATGCCCCCGCAAGCCGCTGCCAGGTTGGCACGTGCGAACGCCGTACTGATCAGAAAACACTGCATGATGGTTACCACAGCGAATGACCCGAGGAAGAGGAAGACTACCCCAGGGTCACTATAGGGCAGGAGATTACCCATCTGGAAAGGGAAAAGAAATCAGGTTTATTGTCTCTGTTTTGCTTCTATTAATGACGGTTTCTTAAAGAATGCCACATAATGAATAATTATCTTTATTACAATAAATAATCAGGGTTATCTATAGGGTATATTTTATATATACAACTACAACTGACAGAAATAAAACGTTTTTGTTTTACATACACACACACACACATATGTAAAACAAAAATGACTAAAACTACAAAAACAATGAAATTACTAAAACTTAAAAATTAAAATAGAAATAGAAATATTAATAAAATATTAATAAAAACTAAAATAGTATCTCAAAGGTACTAAAATAACATTAATAATAGTAATAATAACAATTACTGTTATGTTAGTATTATTTATTTACTTATTTTATATTATTATCGTACTTATTAATATTTTGAATTAGCTTTAACTCTTATATTTTCATTTTAGTTTGTAGTCATTTTTTGTGCTTTTGTCATTATTTGTCGTTTTATTTTCATATTTCTTATTTTATTCATCCTCATTTCTGATTAGTTTTTAATTTATTTAATTAGTAAATTAATTTAACTTATAATTTATTTCAGTTTTTGCTATGTTAGTACTTAAACTTTTATTCTATTTCAGTTAGTTGCCAAGTCAAAATTAAAAAATTTTCTCAAGGGTTTTTTTTTTCATGTAATAGTTTCACTACTACTACTTACTACTAATTATAATTATACTACTACTTACTACTACTACTAATTATTATTATAATTATTATTATTAAGATAAGCAGTACAATAAACACATAAATATTCAGATCAAATAACACTAAGGGATGAAGGAAGACTAATGGCCACAAAGTAACTAGCACTTTTAACATAAAAAATCCTACGACAGAAAAAAAGTCAAAATTGCAATACAGTATAAATAATTTGTTATAACTAAATTGAGTACTGAATGTTTTTTGTAAGGGAAAAAATGTGCTTCCTAGAAAACAACCTGTCTTAAGATCTGCTGATGTCTTTTTAGTACCTTGAGTAGAAGAACCAGCAGGCCTGCGCTGATGAGAAGAGGGATGAGGCTGCTAATGAACCAACTGAACCACAGGATTCCATTGTCCAATCCCATAATCCTCATGGTCTCCTTGAGCCGGGCCTCCTTCTCGTAGACGACGCCTTTGATGATGATGGCCACTGAGTACATCCAGGCCAGAGTCATGAAAAGCGGCATAGAACGGCTCATAATGCGAAGGAAACTACAGGAAAAGAGGGGAATTTTTAAGAATTGTTCCAGCTGTTACAGAACATACTGAAAGATTAGCATAAAGCAGTCTGGACAAGCATGCAATGTTTTTTTGTTTTTGTTTTTTTACTGCAGGGGAAATAATGTGCCGTCTCTTTTATTTGATTAGGTTTATTTGCAGTGCAGTGGAATACTTACATATCATCTACATAACATGGATAAGGCATCTGCTGAATGTAAACACCAGTCTTCTCTTTGGTCCCAGTAACTGCTCTGATAATGCTATGTTCAACTACATCCTGAAGGTAAGTAAATCCTCCCCAAATATACCGCAAATCCTCAAACGGATCAGCCCTGGGACCGGGATCCCAATACCTGCCAACCAAAAAACACAATAAGCATGTGATTTCATAGCACACTATCTATCTAGTTTCCATTATTGGGCATTTAAGAAAAGAAAACACCAACTTACCCATCTTTAATCTTGTTTGTGCGCTCCACATTGTCAATGTCCATGCGGATCTTGTAATTGACGTGTGGGGGAAGTTCAGTGCTGTTGGACTGAATGTCCAGAAACACAATTCCCGCCCAAAATTTTCTGTTGTCCAGGAGACTCATGGACTCATTCACCATTTTCTCCTCTGTGCTCACAGGTTCAAGTTTATCCAGGTTTACACACTGTGAAAAAAACAACACCATTAAGTCACAATGTGGCTTATCTATCGATTGATAATGAGTTGATTTTATTTGACCATGTTAGATTATAAACGCTACAGTGTGTGATTTAATCAATAACTTTTATAGCTGACCTAAAATAATCTATTTGACCCGTAATAGCTTGATCTTGTTTTACTGTAAAAGGGAACTTTTGACCCATTAAAAATGACTTCATGTTGTTTGTCTTCTCCAGTCACGGTATACATCTCTTGAGCCTACATTCAAGTTGATTTTCACTTCCTTTTTATCTTTCACATTCCATTCTGTCATATTAACATACGTCATATTGCTGAATTAGACATATTAAAAACTCAAAAACCCACACAATTCATGGAACAGGACATCTAAACACGTTTTGCACATGCCTTTCTCCTGACAAATGTGAAATCCAGCTGGTTGCGACATGCTAAGCGACTTATGATTGGTTGTTGACATGTTTTATGTGAAAGTATGTATGTGGGAGACAGATGGATTATGAGATAGAAAGGAAATGGGTAGGAGGAGAAAAGAAAGGAAAAGGTAGAATGAAAGAGAGCTGTTCTGACCTCCATGAAACGGGATATGCTCATAATGGCCTGATCTGTCTCATTGAAGACATCCCGCCACGTAAATGCCATTCCATGGGGATGCGTGTCCTCGGAGTGCTTAGACAAGAAGCTTATAACATCCTCCACGCTCCACTGAGTCCCAGCCAACTGGGCACTGAAGAAACTAGCAGTGGCATTGTTTCGAAGAAGCATCTGCGTTTGGAAGAACAAAGAAATGGAAATTAAAATTAGCTTCAACATTGGTAAACTTCAGCCAAATGGAGGCAGTAATGAGAGTTAGGCAGATCATACCCGCATCAGATCCATTTCTTCACTGTTCTCCATGAAGTCCCAAACCTTCGGTCTGGCTTCTTCCCACATTCCGCCTAAATCTCGTAGAATGCCGAGCTCCTGAAATGTCTTGTTGACCTGGGAAAGAACGAGGATGTTAATCAACAAATCATTCCAAGTACCATGCACTTGTTTTTTTTTTTTTTCCGGGACAGTTACCTCATGAATGATCTTCTGTGTTGCAGGGCTGTGTGGCGTGTAGAGGATCTTCCCCATCAAGAGAGGTTTCAATGCTCTCCAGATCATTCGAGAGATGGGACTGGCTTCCATGTTCTTCATGAAGTTATTACAGTAGGGAGCTAGAAGCACAATGCATGAGAATATGCATTAAAGGACAATTTAGCATTCATTTAATGTTGCATGCTTTGCATCATATTATACCACTATTGTGCAGTATGCTAGTATCATTTCAAGCGCAGTTCATTTTGTTTATGAAAAAACATGATAATTTCTGTTGTAGATCAGGGATGTTAGTGTTAACTAAAACTAAAACTATAAAAAGTGCTTATTTAATTGAAATAAAGCTGCAAAAAAATAACATACATTTTATAGGGAAATCCTGTATTGATTTTTTTTGTAAAACATCAACCTGCCCTGAGACATAGATTTTATGATATGTCGAGATAATTAAATATATATAAAAAACAAAACTTAAAAAATAAATGTTGCCTTGGCAATTAACTGAAATAAAATCTAAGTTAAAGTACTACAATTACAATAACCAAACATGAAATATAAAATAAATTAAAGCTAAAAAGATATACTAACAAAAATAAATAAAATAAAATAAAATAAAATAAAATAAAATAAAATAAAATAAAATAAAATAAAATAAAAATGATAAAAGGACAAAAAACCCTAAAAATGAAAACAAAAGCTAATTCTAAATATGAATAAAAACTAAAATAGTATATAAAAAACGTACTGGTGGTGTTGTCATAGATTGAAACTGGTTCGTCATCACTGTCGTTGTGGCTGCCAAACAGCGCCTGGAAGTTGCTGTCCTCATACCAGTTGAGGGATTTGATCTTGAGGCCACCGCCTTCCGGGTGTCCACACACGATACGGGACACAGCCTGGTACATCAGACTCGGCGAGCCAGTGGCGTTTTCTGTCAGAAACAGGATCTCGTTTCGCAGGTCACTCCAGCTCCTCATACTGGCCAGCTGAAAGAATGACAGAGGATACAGTTATAATCGTCAAGTCGAGAAGGCTGATATAACAAATTTACTTAAGTAGTTTCCATTAGTTTGTTAAACAGGCGTGTCGGGTTTTATATTAAACTGGTGTATCTTTAAACAATTAGTTGACTTAAAAAAGGAAGATTCTGTCATCATTTATGTGCCCTCAAGCAGATCCAAATCTATATGTTTTTATTTTTCCGTGGAACACAAAAGGACACATGCTGAAAATGACTAATCACTCTCAGAGAGTTTCAAGCATCAAAAGTACTATAAAAGTAGCTCAAACAACTTGCACACTATATCCAAATCTTTTAAAGCCATATAATAGCAACTGTATTTGGAACAGAACAGAATTCAAGTCATTATTCATAGAAAATCTTTCCCCACAGCGGTTTGTGACCAAATCATTCAGACTGTTTTTGTAAACTAAATCAAATAACTCACAAATTCATAGGATCTTTGGTATATTAGTGCATAAGTAGTTTGAACTGCTATCATGATACTTTTATGGTGATTTTGTGTCCTTTTTGAAGCATGAAAGCTCCAGTTTCTATTCATTCTATTTGAAAAGAAGTGAAACAAGCATCTCCTTTTGTGTTTCACTCAAGAAAGAAAGTCATTCAGTTTTTGAGGGTGAGTACAGAAGAATTTTAATTTTGGGAGAACTATCCCTGTAACATTTCATCACAGAGAAAATTGTCAACTATTAGGAGAGATAATGTTAGCGTTTCATTATTCACTCCAGTGCAGGCTGTGTTTGCCTAATCCTTGACAGCTACTGTCATTGTCTAGCTCATGTTTAGATGTTTATTGTTTACCCAACAATCCTGAATCCAAAAAGCCAATGCCCCAAAGGCCTGACAAAACCCAACACAACTCGCTTTAGACAAACAAACCCTCCCATGAAAAGCTGGTTCTGCTTTTTCAACACACAAAGGGTTTTGTCAAACATAAAATAAAAGTCTATCATAAAGGCATTTCTAAGCTGGGAGGTTTGCATTTCGAGGTTGGTTGACAGGAAAAGAAATGTTATTCTGTGCTGGTCACGACATTTCACGGCATTTCAAAAAAAACCCTGCACCAAGAACACTTTAACTTTTATTATAAATCTTAAGAAAAGGTCTCCATTCAGTCTAATTGCTGTTTAAGAGAAACAAATGAAATATCTTTTTATTGATTTTTCTTTTCTACAGGTGCATTTTCAGCTCTTGAGTCAACTTGAATCTTGGGAGCTAAGGGAAATACAAACATGTTTTGTTAAACACACTACTCTTACACTTTTTCTGTAGTATAAAGAGTACATAGTGTGTATAGTTAAACAAAAAAAATTGTTGGCAGTAAGCAGTAGGTTAGTATTTCGAACACATCCACTAAGTAGAGAATTGCTTTTCAGATCATTCATTTTGAAGCAGGTGTGGTGTACGGCATACAACTGTGCTGGATAAAACCATGTGAGCCTTACGGATCTGACTCAGCAAGCAAACAAGTCACGTGCCGCTAATTTTGTGTAAAAGTGCACAGAGAATGGAGGGCGGAGGGTGCAACAGATGTCCTAGTGCAAAAACAAAACACTCTCACAGAGGGGGAGAGAGCAAGAAATCAAGAAGGAATAATGAGCCATCTAAACTTCACAAAGTTGTATGCAGTTTGAGAGTTCCAGAATAAATAGAATAAGCTCATACTATTTCTAATATGCTGATTTGGTGCACAAGAAACTTTTTGCCGCTTAAGATTTTTTTGAAAATGCTGCAGTAAGTAAGCTTATTCAGAACAAATGCATTAAATTGATCAAAAGTGACATCAAAGACATTTATAATCTTACAAAAAATCTCGATTTCAAATAAATGCTGTTATTTTGAAATATCTTTTTTATCAAAGAATCTTATAATAGTAAGCAGCACAACCGTTTTCAACACTGATAATAAAAGGAAATGTTTCTTGAGCAGCAAACCAGCATATTAAGAATAATTTCTGAAGAATAATTTGACACTGAAGACTAGAGTAATGGAAATGTCTGCACTTCATCTAGTCTCATACCAACACATTGAAAGGTTACTGGAATTCACCATCCGTCTCAAACGTGAAAGTGAGCCAGCAAACTAGACAGTGGGTTGAGTTTAATGCTCCATTCACTTAGACTCGTAACCAAAGGTTTCCCTCTCAGTTGAGCAGAAAACAGAGGGGCTTTTGTATGGACAAACAGGTCATGAACGCCCATCTCACTGTGTTAAGCAAACGTCTTTCTTGCGGTTTTTGGATACTGACTGCTGAGTAGATTGTGTTACTCTCTCTCTGTGGATGCTTGTTCAGCTGTGCTTGGTTGTATATCTGTCCAGCTGGGAGCTGAACCAACTTTCTCTTCCTCCCACTGTGCACTGCTACAGCTGGCAAACGAGACACCCATCGACACATACAGGCCCAGTGCGACACCTTTACTGCTGCGTCACTGGCCCTGCAGTTGTCCTCGCCATTAAATGTCACTTTCACTCTCATGGAATGATTTTAGAGCCTTACTGTGTGCTGGTTGTTTTAAATATGATAGACAACTCTCGCATGCAGTTGTTTGACAGTTCACAAGACTGGATTGTTCTACCTTGTCTGTAGTGATAAACTCATAGACTTTAATGATAAGTGAATAATATGAAGTCTACCTCCACAGCCAGTGATCCCAGGCTCTCCAGAAGGTTGTCTGTAGCTTTGGCAACTAGACGGACATCAGTGCCATTAGTCCTTATGTCTGACTGTAAAAAGCAGAGAAAAGATTTCATTAAATACACTTATTAGGAAAAATAAATAAATAAATAAATATATATATATATATATATATATATATATATATACAATAGCATCAAATCGCATCCGAAATAAAAGTTTTCGTTTACATAATATGTGTGTCCTGTGTATGTATATATATATGCACTGTCTGTTTTCTCACTTGCATCAATCGGAGTGTAAACAGTGAGAGATGTTGAGACAGCTGAAAAGCGTTTGGGTAATAGTGAATTTTGACCTATTGTGTGTACCGTTTGTGGCTCTGTTATCAGGGGATAATCGCTGTATTTGGGGTAAAAAAGACAGAATTATGTATTGTGCCAAGAAGGTTGCACTGTCTGTTCATTAACACAGGCACGAACTGATTGGCAGCTGTCTTTAGCGGAGGCTTTACCGATTACCTCCATTGATCAAAGCATTCGGCACGGTCGTCTGTGAGTGATGTCACCTCCCAAAACAAACACGCCCCCTAGTTTAGTCCCGCCCCCTCACATTGATTGACAGCTTTCAGCATAGACATCGGAAATTCAAATGCAAAAGGAATTGCGATTCCATTTGAGTTTTGGCAGGTTATATGCGCGGCGCAGAGAGAGTGAAAAAGCAAATGTGGTAATTAATATTGCTATTTAAATATGACAGGTTCATAACTCGTAAGACATGGGAAATACAGTTGCAAATAGACTTTGCTTTTTCATTTGAAATGTGGCAGTCACTGTGCGTTCGTGAAAGCGAAAATGCAAACGGTAATGCAAGATTTGCAATTGCATTTGGATTGTCACAATTTATGCGCCCACATATGGAAAACGCAATTGAAAATACAATTTGCAATTCTATTTGAAAATAGTCTGGAAAATCGTTTCATACATTAGATAAATATAATGAAATATTATAATATGGATAAACCTGAATAAAAAAGTTATGTCATTTACAGTGTGTCACTCGGTGGCTGTTAAATCAAATCAAAATAGTTGCTCATGATAGTTCTTGTATCTAATTTGCATGTATGTAAATGATCAGAGAACCATAAAAGTTAATCAAGGCCACATTCATTCCATGCATTCTACATGCCATCAGCCAGCAAAATAAAAAAAGATGACATATTTATCTGGTTTTCCATTGCACTTCACTTCCCAATAATTCCAATGATGAGTCAAAATCATCTTTCGTTGAACAGTGTGATCTATGAGTCAAACTGACATCTTCGTATTTCTTTTAAACGTTCATAGGAAGAAGCAGAAGAGAGGAACTGAAGCTGTTGTAACTACCAGCTGTGCCTTCGGGCTATATATTAAGGTAGGTGTGTAGGGCAACATGCAACGACATGCGTCCTCCCACGCTCTTCATAACCAGCTAACTCATTCTTTCTTATTCCTTTCTCTCTTTTAGCTGGTTGTTGAGTTGTTTGTGTCTCACAGTGCATGCAAATGATAAAGTCACCTGGTTTTGTTTTTAACAACTCAGCAACAGCAGTGGAGGAGGGGAGGACTCTATTGCACTGCTTTAGGTGATAAGATGACGACCTCTGTCACCCTCAGACACACGGTGGGGGAATTTATTAAGCAACGGTTTAATTTGCACCCTTTCCTGACAACAAAGCCACCCCATCTGGACTCATCCAGAGCTCTAGACTGGCCATTTACATTTGTCTGCAGTAAAACTGCTTGTGTCCTCTGCAACACAAAACAAATTATGTATAATCTGGACACTCTTATGAAATTAACAAAGTTTAGTGATTTGAATTGCATATAGAAGTGTCTTTTAGGATCATTAGGATTTTTTTGCACGGTGAAATTATTTTCTTGACTATTAAAAGTGTTCAGCCTTTTTAAAATTTTTACCTCTTTTTTTTAAATTACTTTCTTTTTAAAATTACTCTCGAGTCAATTATGATACTCATTACTTTAATATTTAAAATAGTTTAATATCTAAGTTAAAATGTTATTGTTTTGACCCTTAAAAATTACCATTTAAAATATATAGAAATAGAAATATATTATTGAAATAAATAATAATAATAATAATAATAATAAATAATAACAATATTTTAATATAGAAAATAATAATAATAATAATAATAATAGTAATAATTCCACCCAAATGAAAAATATGAAATTGTATTGTTTTGTTTTTTTTTTGGGTGCAATTTAAGACATGGACATATTTTTTATTACACTATGGTAATTTAAATATATGGTAATTTTAAGTATTTCTAAAAATGTAATATTAAATATTTTATGGTAATACCAATTAATTAACTAACTAACCTGTATCAAATCTGTTCATTTTGATTCACTGTACCATGCTTCTTACCCTAATAGGTTTGAGGAAATCCAAGTTGGACTTGAAGTGTCTCTCGGCCTGGTCTAACCAGCTATTGGGAGCGCTACAGATGAGGTCTTGGGTGAATCTGGCCACCCTTTCGTCTGGGATGTTCACAAAATCCTCAAGTGTGGTGGTGCTACACATGTCTCTCAGATGGACGCCAAAACCTTTGATCAGCACCTGAAACATGAGGAGCATCGGTGATAAGCGGTAGGAGTGAGAGCAGACAAAAGGTGTTCATGTGATCTGTGAGGGGTTTTGGAGATAGAAGGGGACAGAACTGTTTATATGACCCATGAGTTTGTTATCAGGACAGGGGAATTATAAGGCACTTAGACAAGATGCCTTGAATACACATTGAGAGGGTACATTAGGGTAAAACTAGGCTGCCTATGGTCATTTATGAGGACTGTAGATTGTGTAATGCCCCGAGGGCATGTCACACGGCTAACAGCTGTTGATTTAAAAAACAAAAATCAAGATGCATGCTGGTTTCCTCTCTTTAACTGATTCCTAGGGGCAATTTAGCAGCATGTGTGGGGTAAACTATCAAAACGGACCTAAAAACAATGACTATGCCTTCCAAACTGTATGCGGTGAAATTACAGTAGAGCAAGTGTGAGGTTTGGGTCTTTGGGCATGGAAGAAGTGGGTCAATGGAGAACTTAAATAGTCATGGACACCATTTATGCTTCAAAATAATGTTTTCAATGCTCACCTTTTCAAGATTCACATCAGCTTCCAGAATATTCTGCACATAATCATGGGAAAAGGAGGCGTTTTGCTGGAGGAACGTGGAAAGGGTTTCATTTTCACGCAGGAAGTCCTTCAGCTTGAAACCTAAGGACAAACATACCACTTTAGTGTGTGTGTGTTAAGCAATGTTTCACAACACCACCATACAATGGCTGTAGTTATCGGTTTTCAGCAATTTGACCAGACTTTTAATTTCAGAAGACCCGCCCCCACATTTTAGGATTAATGTTTTTGGAAACACACCCCATTTTCCATTAGATTACATTTACATTGCATTCTTACAAAACCTCAAACTTTTATTCGGAGTACATGCGCTCACTTGCTGAAATTTAGAGCTGTTCATTCAGGTGTGGAGCCTTTGAGAGTGTTAACTACACACTCGTGTGCTCTTCTTAAATTTCATTCCTCTTTCAAAGTTCAAGTGCATGTCTGAGCAGGCTGGCAAGTGCAGTTCATCTAGGCGTGGAAAGAAACATCGACTGATTCATCGTGTGATTCCACAAACAATATACAGGGAGTCTAGTTTCCTAAATGTTCTGGAATTTAAAACAGGGGTTTAAGTAGTCCACACAAATCTGGAAAAAATTGGACAGAATTGTGTGAGACTCCCTTCCTTCCTTAAATCTGTGGCATCACACTATCATTCAAAAGTTAGATTTTTTTTAAAAAAGAAATATTGATAATGTAATTTCTTAATCATATGAATCTTAAAAAATACATTTTTTACAAAAAAGTACATTTTTACATTATCTGATGAATAAAAAGTACATTTTTACATTATCTGATGAATATGATGAATCACAATTGAAACAAAAATCCTAAAATGCAGAGATGGATCTGCTGAAAGTCAAAGTCTGGTCAGATTGAAAGTTTTTCAGATCCCTTTTTTGATGGAAATAGCTAAGTGGCGTCAAGTCTGTAAATTTGGGGACATCTCTCATGTTGCTAGACAGTAGAAACCCTTCTCCAATTCATACGCCTAAAGTCATACCTGATGTGTATGGAAAAGTGTAGCCATTCACACCTAGCTAACAACTACCTGTGATAACCCTCACCCGGAGTAGCCCAACTGTCTCCATGACTTCCATCTGTGCTGTTCAGGGAAACAAAGGCTGGAAGTGTGTTCGTTGCTAGGGAGGGGCGAAGCCCCAGGAGGTGGCAGATTCCTGAACTATTCAATCGCTTACCCACTAATCATTCTTTTGAAAAGAGAGTAAAGGGGGAGAAATAGGGGAGTAAAATGGAGTCTGAAAAGACATGTGCAGGGACCTTCTGTAAAGTCATGGCCAATTACATCTGTTAGGCCTTTTTAGATAGTACAGGTATATACAAGCATAAAATGAGAAGGCCTGAAGAGTCTAAATGAGCCGTGGTGAAATCAAGATACATATATGTAATACAGGGGTTTCCAAAACCCTTAATCCAGTTCGCAGACAGTTTTAACTGTTGTCTTGAAATTTACTCTGACATTTGAAAGTTTGGGGTTGGTAAGATTTTTTTTTTTTATTTTTTTTTTTTTATGTATTTGAAAGTTTCTTATGCTCACAAGATTGTATTTATTTGATTAAAAACAAAGTAAGAACACTAAAATTGTGAAATATTTTTCTTATTTAAAATAATGGCTTTCTATTTTTATATTTATTCCTGTGATGACAATTAATGACAATTAGTGCTGAATTTTCTGCATCGTTACTCCAGTCTTCAGTGTCACACGGTCCTTCAGAAATCCTTCTAATATGCTGCATCAAGAAACATCTTATTATCACCAGTGTTGAAAACAGTTGTTCTGGAAACTGATTCTTCAATGAATAGAAAGTTCAAAAGAACAGCATTTATTTAAAACAGAAATCTTTTGTAACATTATAAATGTATTTACTGTCACTTTGGGCTACTTAAAAGCATCCTTGCTGAATAAAAGCATTAATTTCTTGCAAACAAAATCATCTTACTGGCCCCAAACCTTTGAACAGTAGTAGACCTTTATGTTTTTTTGCAGAAAGTGCACAAACCATCTAAGTGGTAGTGATCAGGACAGCAATGTGAACATTCAAGTCATTTGCTCAACTCAACCCTCATTAACCAAAGAGAAAACCAGTACAATTTTCTTTGGCCATTACAACAATTAGCATCATATTTTGGGCGTGATGTTTTTCATAAACATTGTAACCCATTATAAGGCTAATGTAAAGCAGCTATTTAAAGCTCTTTGTGAATTCAGCATCACAGCTAATCATAGCAAATAATCTAGGTGTGAATGGGTTCAAGAGATAAATATAACCTAAAACCAAAGAACTCAACTCTTTCATGTCTGTTGCCATTAGTTGTAATCAAAAGAGGAGAATAAAGACAAAAATGTATGAGATCGCAGCATGCGGATGCCTCGACAAGCCCCACAATGACTGGATGGCGAGTTCAAAGCATTCCTATTGTCATGCACGACACTGTGAGACACAATAATGTAGTTTTAATTGAACAGGTGGACTGACATGGCTCTTTTGTCTGTACAGCCATGAAAACAATTGAGTCATCTCCCCATTTCACTCTGTCACAGATCTAAAAATGTCATCAAACTTCACTTTTTGGTAAATACATTCTATATATTGTTACTGCAGACGTTCTGTGATGGCGTCTGTGCAACCTTTTCTCCATTAGGCAGAGAAATGCAATTAAAACTCACTTAGCGTGAGAAGAGAAGTCTGTGAACGGGAAGAGACAATTCACGCTGTATACCCAGCACACGCTAAGTGAATAGGGCAGGTAATGCTAGAGGACTGGATTCTGGGATGTGTGTACGTATTTACACCCACGCTAGCCCTGAAAGAGACTTGCCATGGCTTGTATGAAAGGCTTGATACTTCATTCAGCAACCCACTTCCTCCTCTCCCAGTGGAAAAATTGCACTATCCCAACAAATCCTCAAAGACTGATGGGCATCAACCTTTCGCTTATATATTTACAAAGATTAACTGATAATTCGAATGAGTCACTTTATGCTAAGAGAAGTGTTTGCTAAGGGAGAGTACAATTGCTGAAAAGGGCAAAAAACATGACATAGTTCAGCCAAAAATGAAAAACATGCTATTTATGCGCTCTTATGTCATTGCAAACCCACATGACTCTCTTTTTCTGGTGGAACATATAAAGGAACAAGCTAAAATATAAGTATTTAAGTCATTTATTCCAAAAACTAAGCTGCAGGGCTCACATCCTATTTGGTCAATTGCATATTCAAACTGATGAAAATATAATTTATCATATGATTTTAGAAGACTTGGAATACAGCACACAAGTCCTTTTTTTGTCCTTTTTAGAGCTTGGTTACTTTGTGCTTTCACTTTATGGAAAAGAGCAGCATTTGAGGTTTGGAAACACACGAGGATGAACTGTTTTTATTCTAGGCAATTCTACTGTACTCACCAGCTGTGTTGTTTTGCATGACTTTCACTGCACTGATAAGCTCCTTGAATCCATCTAAACTCTTGTCATTTTGACTGTACAGTAAGATCTTCTTGGCATCAGAAAACAGGCGTGAGATTCTGAAAAAGAAATCCAAATTACTACCAAATTGCACGCATGGTCTTGTATTACACATACTTGGCCGCATTATAGTGTTATTTCGAAATCTTCAGCTGTAGGCAGCAACTTACATGGAATCGTTGAAGTTTCCAACGACTCCTGGAGATTCCCCAGGGGTTGGGTGTCGGAAGCAGGGATTGTTGGCATTGCAGACGATGCCCTGGATCCAGGGCAGGGTGCCTGCTGAGGGCATGGCTTTGTTGGGAAAGTGACCTGTAACAAATAAAGGGAGACAAAATGAACTACCTCATTGAAGAGGGCTGAAAAGAGAGTTTCCACATTAAGGCTTTCTTTGAGAGCAGAAGAAGAGAAAGTCTACACGATAAACCCAGCATAATCAAGACACTGGCATAGAGTGATGATATCAGAAAAAGTTGCAAAAAAAGCATTTTTTTCCCCCAGTAAAATCGTAATCCTTCTTGGGGTTTTTTTCCCAGATAATGCATCTTTGACTTCAAAAGTGCATTTACTTCATATATGACAAGTGATCGTGGTAATGGGAGCTCTAGATAGTGCAGATACATTATCAGATTGACATCCAACTGCATGGGCATGATGTTCCGGTTGAGATTTTCGTTATTTCTACATCCCAGTGCTGTGGCCCATCCCCATATACAGTACAAATAACTGACGTGTACCCTTAGACTACCTTATCTTGCCACAGACCTAAAAAACATCAGCAAACATCTGACTGTCCATCCCTGGAGAATGCGTATCCTGAGGTGACCTTATCGAGTGATTACCTAAGCAGTATATGTGACCTATGTCCCCCCCACAGACTCACTGTTATTTCTATAATGAGTCAAATATGCAGGTCTGCTATCACTCAACCTTAAGACTGCCAGCTGCTCCACTGCTGAGCACAGCAAAGATAAGATAATACTTAAAGTATGTATATAAGTAATCAATTCAGGGGCTATTTGTTCAATTCCTCATATATTTATTTAATTTTAAATAATTTATAACAGGATGAACCTCAAAATATTTATCAAGAACATGACTGGGTCATAATATCAAAAGAAAAAAATAACATTATATAATGATTTTTTTTTTTTTATGTAATCAAGCACAAGTTCTCATTACAGTAATGTAAAAACATCAAATTTTCATCAATTTAATGCAAAAACTGTATATATATATATATATATATATATATATATTTTTTTTTTTTTTTTTTTTTTTTTTTTTTTTTCAATTTTATTAAGTTAAAAAAGTCATGGTATCATGGTAATGTTTGTTGTACTCCTTTTAATTTATGTTGAATTTAATTTAAAAAGTCATTAATTACAGTATTTTACAAGAAAATTCTTGTAAAATACTGTAATGCATGATTTCTTTTAATGAAATCACCATAAAAATAAATTGTCAAGAAAACATATTGCGTATGTAACATTTGAGAAATTTGTTTTCAAGATTGAGGGCATATACATACTCTCCATAGTAACATTAATGTGTATGTATGTGTTTTCATTTATTTATTTATTTTTTTATTTCTTTCTGAGGACTTATGTATGCCCTGATCACTGTATGTATTTTCCCTCTGAAAAGGAAAAAAGTAAAAATAATAAATAAATAAATTGTCAAAAATATAACAATACAAAAAAATCTTAAATATTTTGTTTAATGTAATAATTTCCTTGTGATGCAAAAAACAGCAATTTTAAGTTGCCTAAAGCTGTAAACAAAAGATTATTTGGAAGAAGAAAACATTTCTAAAAATGTTTATAATATAAAAATATATAATATAATAATAATAATGATAATATATTTAATTTTTTTATTTTTTATTTTTTCCCCATCTACTTCATCCTTGATCTTGTGTTTACAGCAGTTTTAGGGAACTTAATATTGCTGTTTTGCATCATAAAAATAAATTGGCAAAACTATCACAAAACAAACAAAAAAAAATTATATTTTTGTGGAATATAATAATTTCCTTTATACATATACCTGTATATTAGGTGAAATGTTTCATCTTAATCTTGTATCTACAGCTTTGGGCAACTTAATATTGCTGGTTTTAAAGTCTTAAAATACCTACACGATGGACATTGTTCTTTCTGTCCATTTAATCACTTCAGCAAGAAAGGTTGCAACATGACTATACTCGCATATGACAAATCTATTTGGCCATCAGCACACTCCAGACTTTGGGAGAAGTGAAATTATACACAGGATCTCCTATTTCCTGTTTAAACCAAAGCGGTAGCACACAAACACATTTGCACATCAACAAGATCTCATGACAAAGGCTCACCGTTCCACAAAGAAGAACAGAAAGTTCACAATCTCACAAAATCATATATGTATTGTAGTATGTCTTTTCAAATGCCACTAGTCAAGGATTGTGTTTTGAATTCCTGGCTAGTTTACAGCTTGGCATGAGAAGCATTACTCAGGGCACGGTGACATCTAAACTTTATATATTAGAAAGCCAATCAAGCACAATGAAAACTATAAAACAATAAATAATGATAGAATGATAACTGCATTTATTAACTGGAAATATTAGCTGGTTTGATCAAAATCACTGCACTATCAGATAACTAGCTAATATTATAATACAAACCATTTTGTGCTTGTTGCCTTAAAATGCAGAAATAGTGGTCACTTTGTCTATAGGGCACTATTTAAATCCCGCCATGCTCCTGATAGCATCACCCTATCTTTATACACATCACGTGTGACTGACA
This sequence comes from Spinibarbus caldwelli, assembly GCA_039654775.1. Classification (NCBI taxonomy): domain Eukaryota; kingdom Metazoa; phylum Chordata; class Actinopteri; order Cypriniformes; family Cyprinidae; genus Spinibarbus; species Spinibarbus caldwelli. The sequence goes on along the minus strand of CM077246.1, from coordinate 19,417,061 downwards.
GAACTCCAATTACTCCAGTTATCAGTGTGAACTCATAAACACCCTGCAAGTTTGACACATCTGATAATGATACACCATAAAAAAAAAAAACATGCAATGAAACGAAACGTACGTTTTCGCCCCATGTGCATCATGTATTTAGGTTATGCAATGCAATTAATATGCACAGGTTGCATTGCAAAAGTTGTTTTGCATGCAACACGTTGAAGCCATTTAGTTTTCCACAGCCATGTCAGGAACTGAATATTACAAAACAGGATAAATTCTGCATTGTGTAGACACATCACAACACCGCTAAATCTAAAATGTGTTTTCTCTCTTTTCACAGGTACAAAACTGAGGAGTATACTTACATTCATGTTGCTCATAAGGCGGGTAGTTCAACCTCACAGCAATCAGGATGAAGAAAATAAAGAGAGGCCACACAATCTCCGTCAGCAGTTGAAGCTGAACAAATCAAACACAAGAGGACAAAAACAGTCAGCGTTTTCTGCAAAGTGCAGACACTAGAGACCATCTTTGGCCCTGGTGAAACATGACTAATAGAGTTCTCAGGAAAAAAGCTCTCAAGTCTCTAATGTCTAAGGTAAGGGGTTTCTTGTGTGTAGTGTCATCAAGGGCAGGTTTTTATTAACAACATTTATTATTAATACATGACAGGGGATCGATCAGACCCTCCTGATATAGTATAACAGCAGAGAGGAACATCCACTGGGAACATGGCTACATAGATCCAATGGGGAATGAAAGCCATCTGACCACTTGTTCTCCATTTAGCACTTTTGTGGGTAATGCTTATTTATTTTAAACCATAAAAATGTAAATGCATCAGTAGTGTACTGTTCAAGCCATTAAACAATAGAAAATTAAATCAAACACTGAATTTTTGAAGTTTTTGTATTATGGAACAAGACATTTTGGAAGGACCTTGTAAATATACACATTACAGTACTATGTTATACATCAAAATACCATAGTATGGTACAACCAAAGTGCTTTTTGTAATGGTTTAAAGAGTAATATACCCTATTTTGAGGAGATGGAGATTTGAATTCTATGTCTGTCTGTATTTGCATCACTTTTACTTCTAGGAGAACAACATAAATATGGTTTGCATGTGCAGTGACCTGAGAATCATAGTACAACAGCATTCTGTATTGAAATGATGTAAAAATGTCTTACTTAATATGTGGATTGTTATGGACTGTAAACAGTTCAAGATTCTAGAATTATATTATAAGGAATGAAGAGCTGTCATAACGATAACAAATTTTACATAATGTGTAACGTGTTATGCATAAAATTATATTTGTATTTGAATTAATGTTATTCTTGTTTATGATGGCATATTAAAAAACAATTAGAAAACCTGAAATATACATATATATATACTAACGCACGTCACACCTCTGTTCATCAATTTGCACTGGCTACCAATAGCTGCTCGCATAAAATTCAAGGCATTAATGTTTGCCTACAAAACCACCTCTGGCTCTGCACCCCTTTACCTAAATTCAGTACTTCAGACCTATGTGGCCTCTAGAAGACTGCGTTCTGCAAGAGAACGACGCATTATTGTGCCATCCTAAAAAGGCACAAAATCACTTTCACAGACTTTTTCATTCACTGTTCCCACCTGGTGGAATGACCTGTCCAACTCAATCCCAGCAGCTGAATCCTTAGCCATCTTTAAGAAACGGCTAAAAACACATTTCTTCCATCTTTATTTGATCATCTAACTCTAGCATTATCTATTCTAATTCTATTTTATCTATCGATCTATCTATCTATCTATCTGTCTATCTATCTATCCATCTGTCTTCTATTTAAAAAAAAAAAAAAACACACACACACACACTTGACCCTCTATCAATTGCATATTTATTCTCTAACTACTAGCTTTTCTTGAAAAACTAACACTAGCTTAACCGAGACTTGTCATAACACTTGCATGTTGTTGCTCTTTTGTTGGTTTTGATTGCTTCTATTGTTCTCATTTGTAAGTCGCTTTGGATAAAAGCGTCTGCTAAATGACTAAATGTAAATGTAATGTAAATGTAACTCTGTTGTCCTTACCGTTTGTCTCCTTCTGTAGGTGAAGTTCTTCCACAACAGCAGACCCAACTGAGTGGAGACAGACATCTTCACTCGGGTCCCTCTTCACTCTCAGCTCTCAACTGCAATGACACAACGAGACGTGCGGAGTGAAAAAGGCATCCAGCAGCGACCAACAGAGCAGCTCAAAAGTCCAGGACAAAGTGCAGCCCTCCTATCTGACTCTCTGCTGCTCGCTCACGTCTTCCCTTTTCATCTCTCCTCTCCTGCCCCATTTTAGAGAAGGCCAACCTTTTCTTTTTTCCCAGAATTCCTGGAAGTGGTGGACCTTGTAGTGTCAGAGAATCATCAAGCAAGGAATTTCACAGGCCATTAGGGTCTCTGGAGTAGGTAGCTTCACTCTTAATGACCACGTTTGATCAAAGAGCTTCATTTAAAATGCACAGATTTGCTGAAAGTCAGGGAGAGAATCATAGTGCCCTTACTCTATGCTAACAACGCTATTCAAATGCGAAAAGGGTTCAGACATTCTTGAGTGATCTTCATCTATGCTTACATTGTTCTCTCTGTCTGACCCTTTCAGTGATTTAATCAGGTAACCCAAAACAGAAATGATCAGGTTTGTGATGAGCTTGGACGGAAATAAAGCTTATGCCTGTAAAGCCTGACATAACAAATAATAAGATTTTTAAAAAATGGAATAGGTTATTGAACCTATAGACAAAATATTTAAAGTAAAATCTAGACAAAAAACAAAAAAACAAACAAACAAAAAACAATTTATGGCTCATATACTGCAGTATAAAGTAACTATGTTTTTACAATGATACTAAAAGGCCTTACCTGCTTAAAAGTGTAAACTGTCAAACAATTTTGCTCATGCTGATAATTTAGAGGACTTAAAATGATCAAAAAGTATCAAATATGATCTAATAGGTTTTATAGGGTTAATCACCTCAGGCTACAAGTAAAAAAAAACTTCACTTAAAAAATTACATTTAAAATCAATATCACTCATCAAAATTAAATGATCTGACCTGCTATCCACATTAATGCAGAACACCATTTACAGAAACATCTAAGAATAAGAAACAATCATGAGAGTCAAAAAGAAACAATTATGAGAGTCTGAAACAATATGCACACCTGTAGTCCCGTACCCTTCATCACATTGCCCAGGACAATGTTCATGCTGGCACTTCCAAACCCCAGCACCACGACTTGTGAGAATATTTAGGTTTTTACACATTGATACTTGTACCTTTGTCTGTCTTGTTCACTGTTCTGTTGCTTTTCTCTTATAGCACTTCTGGTCTTTCTATCCGCTGATAAAGAACCACACGTTGTCACCTTTTGCTATTTTGGTGCTATTTTTGCTTTTTAGAAAACGTCAGGTTTTGTTTCTGAAGCTTAACAGCTGTTCTTCAGTTAAATAAAAGCTACGTGTCGCACAATTTTATTTGACGTGTTACTTCAATGAAAAAAAAAAACTGAATGAACTTTCATTCAATGATTTCCTTTGACAACTTTTACTCTCTCGTCATAAACACTAAAATATTCTCATGATATTTTTATTGTTTTCAGTAATACGCCACCTGAAACGTTGCGTTTGCCGTTCATTCTCTACAGAACATTAAAAACACATAAACAATGTTAAAGAGAACGAAACATTAATGTATCTTACCAGACAGCTGACGACCTATGATGGATATTCACTGTAATCCCAATGAATCAGATGTGTGTTCGCCCCTCTGGACTCTGACGCCGGTGTTGGTCGGTGAAAGGAGTGAAGGAGCATCTGAAGGTTTTGAAGTGGTTTTATAGCGGATCCGCTCTGAGCGCCGGGGTTACTGTCGGTCATCCAGTGTGCTGCACATTTTAACTGGGTCTGGATCAACACGTGGAGCCCAAAACAGCTCTTAAACGGCATAACTGCAAACATCTGCAGACAAACGTGTGCCGTGAAAACAATACAGGGATAAAACATGCCTCTTCTACTGGTGTTTGGGAAAATATGACATTTTGTTTGCTTTTTAATGGCCATAAATCTTATTTGAAAGATTTATTATTCAGAGTACATAGATGATGAAAAAGTATTTTTTATGCAGTCTGGGGTCTTAAAAGCAGGCAATCTGGCGTATTACAACACTTGGCACAATCCCTTTCCCTTTTCACTCCATTGGGATCTATTTCTTTGGATATGGTTGATGGGAAGAAATACTCAGCCATAATGATAATATAATGTTATTATCATAACTGATCATATAAAATCTTTGAATGCAAAAAGGACAGCAATTTGCTTAGAAAATATTAAATATAGCCTATATATATATATATATATATATATATATATATATATATATATATATATATATATATATATATATAGTATCGCTTTTTATTTCTCCTCTTTCCTACTACTTGCATGTGTGTTTGGCTCAGTGTTATTTTTTTTTTTAGGATTACTGATAAACTAATGTACTTTGATTTGTATTTGTTATCTCTTTTAATTTTAATTAAAGTTGGAATAATGTTTGTCATTTCATTCTTTTTTTTTTTTTTAATTATGTCTGTATAGGTTTTTTTTTTAATTAAGTTTTAGTTCTATTTAATTTGAGTTATTTTGGTACTTCAACAAACTAAATGGAAATGAAATAATATATATAATGAATTTATAAATGTGTATATATGTATATATGTATGTGTGTGTGTGGTTGTACATACACATATGTAGTTGTTTTTTGGTGTTTGGCTTAGTGTTATGTTAGAATCATTATTATACTCTTATACTTTTTGTTCTTTAATATTTTGAATTGTTTTTAGCTTTATTTTTTGTTTTTTCATTTTGTCATTTAAATGTTAGGTTTTGAAATTTTGTTGTATGCATTAGCTTTTAGTTTTGGATCTGTTTCAGTTGTTTTAATACTACAACTGATTGCTTCTGTTGTTCTCATTTGTTAATCGCTTTGGATAAAAGCATCTGCTAAATAAATAAATGACTAAATAAATAAATAAATAAATAAATAAATAAATATGCATACATACAGTAGTCAACATTTGAAGTTGATTCAAAAAGTTCATCAACGTTGTCCTAAGACAAGAACGCATTTTGGTATATATATATATATATATATATATATATATATATATAAACATAAGAATTGAGGCATTCTCTGAGTACACAAAATGTATATTAAACTAAAAGCCAGTGGAATTTCACAGTGGTTGAAGGATGGTAAATTGGGTTAATATTACCATTTAGTTTAATCATCTGTATTGATGGGAAATGATCCATGAATGTGAACATGAAGTGCTAAGTGACAGACCATTTATGGGAACCGTGTCAAAGGTCATCTTCAGCTGGACAGACTTGATGTCCAGGCATTAGGAATGGTGTATCTGGTGTATCTGCAAGACGGCTTGTGATGGCCAGGTAGGCTGTGTATTGTTTTTTGGTGGCTTTTCTTGGTGAATGTAGGTGGAGACCTCAGACTAGACCAGAATAAGAGGTATTAAGCTATATACTGACACTTATTATTGTGTTCTTAATCCTTTAACCCTTATAAGAGAACTATTTTCCATAAACCATCTGAGTAAAGTCAGGTAAGTACAATCGCGTGCAATGGCATATGCCAACATTTACTCTCTCCGTGTGTGGTGTCTGTCAGTGGTGTTGCAATATACATATAACTGGCACTGTGAAAGCTAGTGAAATTCTGGAAAATCCTGGACCTAGTGTCAAACCAAATCTGGTATTCTGTCATTGTGAGAAACACAAACACTGAGTCATTTTACTTTTCAGAAATGCCGTAGAGCTCAGTATCCAAATTTACCCATGTTCTACATTCTAGTGATATCTTCATTTATATGGGCAGGAACAGTATTTCATAATACTAGCAGAACAAAACAGACAATTCAATTCACAAACAATTCATACATGACAAACCTAAAATGATTTCTTAGTACACAGTGCAATCAAGAATACAATAGGAAGGTTTAAAACAGCTCCAGTCAAATAGCCAATGATCTTAAGTAACCTGTCTGTGATCTCACTTTCTGGAGGAAGGGTCAGCTGATATTACCTCTTCATGTAGTGCTTTTGCTGCAGTGCAGCTGTTGGCACATACAGTCCACCGCTGTCAGTTCCTCTGCTACAGGAATCATTAAATATTTCTGACATTTTTAGTGGAGGAGGGTGATGAAATAATGGAAAAACTCTTTCTAAAACCCCGGGAACACATGCTCTACGCTTACTACCATTCAAAAAATGATTAGAAAGTGTTGCCAATGTCATAATTCATCAGCTGAAGTCGGTTATGTTTCAGTTCGGAAACACTGGCTACAATAACAAGTTCAGATGCTACTGTAAAAATTATTTTTCATGGTGTATGCCTTCTTTGGACAACTATGCATTTTAGGCTTGCCTCTGTTACTTTTTTTCCGTTGTTCTGTAATAAAAACAAAAAATATTTATTAAAAAGATTTTTTGAAGTTACAATTTTTTTTAAAAGTGCGATTTTAATTGCAATTAAAAGTTTTAATTTTTTTTTTTTTTGAGTTTCACATTTAATTCAATGTGTTACTTGCCGTAACACATTGTGGCATGCAAGAACGTTGTATCTACAAAGAACGATCAAAGCAATGCTAATACACATACGTATAATGTATGAGGACTTTATAGAGCATGTCAACAGAAAAATTAAACCAAAACCCAGACATTTTAGGCAATTTTGAAATCCTTTTGCCCTGTTCAAGAAAAAGAGGATGTATGGTGGTCATCCTGATAAAACAAATAAATATATTATTTTGTTATTTCATTTAATTAATAATAATACAAATTGCTATAATAAAAACAAACAAACTGTGAGGCATAAATCTGAGGATATAAGTTTCCTATAAGTTGCTATAGAGTTTGGTTTCTTAGTGAACTGGGTCATTCCTCAGCTCTGAGGTCAGTGTGTCTTGCAGAGGAAATACCTGCCACCTATTGTAAGGTTTAACGTCCATAAAATATGAGCAGCTGTTGCTTTCTTGAAAAAGTAGCATGGAAAGCTAGAAGCAGAGAGCTTGAATGTTAATACGGCCCATAAATATCACATTACTCTTTGTTAGAAATAGAGTAAAGGTTCTTATGAAACAATAATAACGCCTAAGCTGAAAATGGACTAATAAACCAGGAAAACAGAGCAAACATGCTGACTTCGGAAGTGTGTGACAGACAGGTCAATGCTGTTTCATCACATTTAAGGGGAAAGTTCAGGCTACATGGGTTTAAGGAGTTAAAACAGGCCTGTTTTGTTTATAAGAGCAAAACAGCCTCCTAGATGCTGTAGAGACTGCAAAATATATTCTAAAAATATATAATTTCTGCATAATAAGTCGAGACGTTCACTAAAACGGCTGAAGATTGCACATAAACATAGAGTAGGAGAGTAAATTGAATGTTTTACCCAGCTGTGAGAGATAATGTTGGTCATGACCCTTATATTTACAGTACCGAGCACGAAGAGAGAGATAATAAGAACTTCACATACTGACATTGACTAAGTACCAGCAAGATGAAACAATGAATAAAAAAACAACAACTGATTTTAATTAATATCAAGCTGTGGAAACTGAGGTTTAAGAAAACAGCTTTGTGACTTTCATTATTTAATAATTATTACAGTATTCGAAATATAGTGATACATATTAGCGTATTCTGACAGGTATGGTTCCATTAAAGCAATCCGTTAGTAACAGTCTACGGTTTTGAGTTATACTGTATTTATTGTATATGAGCTCCCTCTAGTGGATAGACTCATTAAACCACTGTTAGTTTGACTAAAATCACTTATGTTGTTTACAGTAATGTGGGAGGATTTTTCCCTCTTTCTTTCTCTTTTTTTTCTCCCTATCTCTCTCCGTGACACACGCACACACACAATAACTCACTATGTTCACTCTCTCCCTGGTACTACAAAGAACAATGGAACAATGCAGCTCTTCTGTGGTCCAGGCTGGCGTTTCTGAGCTGAGGCTCTACCCCTCACAGACTGAGCGCTGTGATGCTGCACACCGCCGAAGATGAGCGAGGTGAGACGGTCAACATCAAGCTCCTATCGGCCGAGGTCCAGCTGGATAAAGGTGGGACATTATCTTAATACGATTCAAGTGACTGACGAGTTTAGAACAGGCAAAAAGTAAAAGTGCGAAAAGTGCGTAAACAGAGCATAGAAAAAATAAGCAGAGAATTTCTTACTGTTTTTGTCACGAAGGAATGCCTAGGCTTTAAACGCTGTGAACGAAATCCATATTTATTTACATATGTTTAACTTGTTACAATACAGAAATTAAATCTATTTTATAGAATTTCTTAAACAGTTAATTTCAAAGCAATGAAGTGAACTTTCAAAGCTGGTTGTGACTTGCAGAACTTTGATTTAACTTAGAAATAATGGCAGAAATTAAACGTCTAGTGTATATAATATAAAACTATTAAAAGTTAAAGTTTCAAGTTTACTTGGTGACATTTTGAATACTCTGAGAGTTTGAACTATTTTAGGAGTTCTTGAGCTATTCTTAAACACACTATCAACTATTGTGGTTATTTACTATTAGTCTAGTACTATTTAAAAATTTAGAAATCTCCAGTTAAAGTATACGAAGAAGAGTATAAATGTGTGTGTTTTGCTGTAGTTTTTACAGTGACTAGCACACTGAGTTGCAGCAGTGACGCAGATTCCCAACAGGGTGGTGATGATGACCATATCGACTGACATTTGTGCTGCTCATAGTGGTCAAACAAACAGTGACCTTTCACTCCTGTTTTTATAGAAATTCTGTATATGCATTGAGGTCTGGTTAGGGCCAAAGCAAAATATTTCTTAAATTCCTTCAGTCAGGGTATGTTTATATCACCAGAAGATAGGAATGTTTATGAATTAATTCCTTATGAAGCTATATATATCAATTTTAGTTTCCGTTAGAAATATCATATTTACTACAATTATTGTTAGGGCAAATGTGTTTTTTGTTACAGAATTAACAATAACTGTAGTTCCCACACATTTTGACCAGTAAATTTCCACTAAACTTTCTTTTGAAAGTGAAAGGATATTTGAGGCCCTATTTGGGAGTCTGAGATCACCGCCCACTGGCTGGACCCACTTTTTCTAAATGGGCAGTTTTCTGAGAAACATAAAAATGGAACCCATACATTCCTGCATGGACTGTGAAAAAGACTGTGAATGGTTCCTCTAGTGACATGATCAAAACTACTTGGAAAATATAATGAAGCTCCTTGTGTACACAGTATTATCGTTTGTACACAAAGTTTGTTTCTTCATCGGAAAAGAAACAAATTCATTATAAGACGTTTTAACTTAAACCATCACTTCTGGCCAAAATACAAAGTCCATAATCCATAATAACGCTTCCTCCAGTGAAAAAGTCCATCCCCTGTTCTCCTTTCACATTAAAATCCACTGACATCTTGGTTTAGAACTGTTTTCACTTGTAAACGGTGCTTGCTTATTTCTCTCCTGATTCAGACGAGATTACTTTTTCACTGGAGAAAGCGATATTATGGATAGAAGACTCATATTTTAGAAGCAATGATTTGAAGTTAAAAACACCTTAATGACTTTTCACTTCAGTTGTGGATTATTGGGCCATTTTTATCATCTGTTATACTCTCATTCTGACGGCACCCATTCACTGCAGAGGATCCATTGGTAAGCAAGGGAATTCTGTTTTTGATAACAGTGAGAACCTGTAATAGCTTGATGTTGGAAACATGGTTGAAAAAAAAAGACTTAAATACACAGAATTATCATTTTGAATCACTTTTTATATTTTAGTGGTGCTTAAAGTCCGAAATGTTGGCATATGGTTTTGCGTGTTTTTTTTATTATTTCTTAAAAACAAGCAGAGAAGCGATTCTGTTTAGAATATGATTGTTAAGTCGACAATAAATAAAGTATTAGTAAAATACAATCAAAACATCTTGTTTTATCAAGCTCTATCTTTTAAACTAGATTTATTCTCCACACAAATTCCAGAATTAAACCGCATCGGTTTGAAGTTCCCGGGTTCCTCCAGCGTCCCTACATTCAGCGCGCGTTCCGCCTCATCCAGCTCGTGCTGTGAATGGACGGGTGCCGTTCTTTTCCGGCTACACCTGCTCATCCCACCAGGAAGTGCTGGGCGATAAATCCTAAAGTAATAATCCCTTTTACCTGGAGCGAGAGGAGCGAACAAACATTATTATGCAGTGCATCCGGGGAAAGCCCTCCGATTAGATTCATGTGATCGACGCGCGCGATTAATGCAGGGTAAAAAACACACCGTCAACTCCCTGCAAGTTGGGGTTATTGTTTTCCTGCGGTGTAGCGTTTAGTTTTTTTGCGGTCCTAACCTCCCTCCGGCAATGGGATGCTGTGGAAGCGCAGAGGTAAGCGATGCTGCCCGCGACAAAACATGATAGCATGTATCGAATCTGGCGCGGATGTGTTGATACATTGTTACATTGTTGCTGGCGCTGTGATACATTGTTTCACGGCTGATCGCCTTTGACGGGCCAATGAAGTGCTGTATTGTCGCTTGCACTGCATGTAATCCTATTATTATGTCCTATGCGGTCGCACATAGCGATGAATACATTTGACCGTGACAGTTATGTGATGATTTCGCCTTTGCATCAAAATACCGTTGTCTTTGTTTTTTTTTTGCTTCACATCATCATAGTGTAGTGTGTTAGTAAACATGTTTACAGGCACTGCTGTCCTCTTACAACACACTGGTTACACATAGGGGGTTATTTATAAATGGATATCAATTGTGGTCGGTGCTTGTTATGTGAAATTTCAGTTTTGAATATGCCCGTTTTTGACAGGTTACATTTGCGAGGCCTTATATGAAAATACTGTTTAACGTTTACAGCATGCTAACTAGTTATGTAAAGAAGAAACTGACTTAGGTTGTTTTCTTGATTATTTTTATATTTAAGTGCTTGATAACCGATATGTAAAACGCAGTGATAATAATATATTTATTTTCAATTACTGACCTCTGAAGGAATAGATAATAAGATAATAATCATACAATAATACTCAAATAATAATAATAACAACAGTAATAATAAATAACTTATGTAAACTTATTTTTGTACTAATGTTTTTTCCCTATTTTAACGCGCAGTGTTATTTTACCAAAATTGTAAATTTCTGTATTTAATATATTAGAACCATATAAGTGGAAAAAGTTTAAATATTGGAAGATGGTATTTATCAGTTTGTCTTTAATGTGAAGGCATGTTATTTGAATCAAACAATAATCATTTTAAGCATGATTGAATTGCATGTATTTCAGAGGCCAAAAAGAGAATGGAAACCTTTGGAGGACCGGAGCTGCACGGATCTGCCATGGTTCCTGTTATTTACATTGTTCCTTGTGGGAATGGTAAGTCATCAGTTCACCTTATTCATAATTTATAGACAATGTTCATATATGCAGGTTATGAACTTACTTCTGGTCACACTGTGTATTACAGTCAGTGCTCATGTTACTTTGTATTTACATATACAGGTACTGAGTAGTTTTGATATACTACTTAAATGATATACTAATGGAGATTTATATAGTTCTAATTGGTCAGTTTTGGCATTCAACAGTCAGATGTTAATGACAGGTGTCCAGGGCAACACTGTGTAATACTGTATTTCATATCCATGCATTTGTTTATTTATTTATTTATTGTAAAAAGCAAGATAATGTACATGCATCACAAAATAAACACAGAGAGGTAAATCAGGACTATGATGTGAAGCAGATGTAGAATGTAGGATTCTTGGACACCCTGTGGTGTTTTTCTTCTCTCACAATAAAACAATAAAATAAATATCTAAAAAATGCTAAAAACAATAATTAATGCTGGAGCTGCATGAATATTTAAAATCAAATCAAAATTGCAATATGGCTTAGTATGATTTAATTAATAAATAAATGTGCTGTGTGTTTCAGAGTGCTCTTACACATGAGTAGCTCATTATCTGCTGGTGTTTGTAGCGGTTCAGTTTGCAGTGAATGCTGCTCCACATGAAATCATTTCTGGATGTGCTCTGAGTTTAGGTCGATTTAACGTGCATTTGGAAACACAACATGCAGCAACCATCTTCCCATACTTGTAATGATAAGTGCTTATCAACAAAAGAGCAGTTTTAAAAGTGTAAATAAATGTTGGATGGTTTAATGTTTGAAAATGAAGAAATTAAGGCATCTATAAATATTAGTATTGTAATTTTAATGTAGAATAAAATAATTATTAGTTTTCTTAATATATATATATATATATATATATATATATATATATATATATATATATATATATATATATATATTTTTTTTTTTACAATAGTAATGTTTTTTATTTAGTAATTAAAAAAAATAATAGTAGAAATAAATTATTATTATTATTATTATTATTATTATTTTTATTTAAACAACATTTTTTATTAAAAAACAAAAACAAGATATGTACCAAGAATATGCAATTGTGGCAATTATGCTAGCTTATGGAGAGGCAGTAGGAAGAGGAGGTAAACAAGCAAGTAAACAAGCAGACAAATAGGGAAAACCAAACAAACAAACACACACATACAATTATACACATATACTTACAAAAACATATGTAATATAAACACCTCAAAAAAAAAAAGAAAAAAAAATTGTCTTTACATCCAGAATGTTTGAAAGTCTGATGCATTGAAGGATTTTATATGTTTATGCTATTTTAGAAAATGTTATTATTATTAAATATAATATTATTATTATTATTATTATTATTATTATTATTATTATAATATATCCATATTGATATATCATCTCTAAATTCTGGCCACATTATGCAGCCATATAAACAAGCAAAGCAAACCTAGAATTTAAAATAAAAAAAGAAATGCAAATTTTTATCAGAAATGTCACAATTGAATTTTTTCCCAAATCTTGCAGCCTTAAATTAAGCCCATTTATTTAGTTAGATAGTTAGTGAATAGCCATATAATACTACATCCCACCATGATAATTCATTCATTACTGTTTTCAGGATAGTGCATATTATATTTCACTACCTAAATATTTTATGGCTCAGCTTTTTTTCTTGAAATTCCTCCTTTGATAAATGGTGTTTTGTCACCTTGCTGTGGTTTTTGCGACCAGCCACAATGAGCGTCATTTTGATTTCTATTTCTGTGGTGTTTTACAGGGTACCTCCACCCAGTGTGAAATCTCACTGCTCTAAAATATCCTGTTCCACATGCCAGTATAGTAAACATGAAACATGTTCTTATTGGTTATGACTGTATGTGGTCTCACAGCAGTTTCACATTTAGTGTGAAAAGACATATTTGCTTGTCACTGGAAATTTTGGACCTTGTGTTAGTGTATGTCTCAACATACATGTCTTACACAAATGAAGAAACTCACAGGAATATTTTGATTTAGTGGTGAATCTTTCTATAATTAGGTTTATCCTGTGAATTATTTAGCCTTTGCTGCAAATGAGTTTTCTCACATCTCTGACTTTTTTTTCCACTCTCATTCCAGTGTGGCATCTGTGGGTTTACCATCGCGACTGGAGGGGCGGCGCGGCTCGTCTTCGGATATGACAGCTACGGGAACACGTGCGGCCAACACAACGAGCCCATCGAAGGGGTCCGACTGAGTGGTCTCGACCATACTGACAGAAAGTGAGTCAGCTCGCCTTTCCTCCCTCTCTCACCCTTTTTTTTGCTCTCAGCACCATCACAAACCCTCATTTTTTCTTCCTCCTCATTTTCTGCTTTTACACACCCGTTTTTCTCCGTTGTAAATGGTCAGCGGTGAAATCAGAGCACTCCAGCTCTTGCCCTTCGATTATCACATCAATACAAATGTCAAACGGCTGGCGTTTCACCTCGAGATGGCTGAGGTCTATCTGAGTTACACACACGAGCCTTGAATAATTCAGTACAGGCCCTGAGGACGGGTACTGTCACAGTATGTGGCCCTTAATGGGTGCTAGCCTGCAGGAAAGACAGGTATTGCGGGCCATTTCATTTGCAGCACTGTCAAATGATGGTTTTTGGCTCTCCGATGTGGTTGAACTGAATTGTACGTAGCTTTTTAGAGATGGGTCTGAGATCTGACTCATCACGAGGCAAGGCGATTCATTTGGTGGAGTATTCACTGGCTTGTCAGAGCAGATGTGAACTTAATAATGGCTTGAAAATGTCTTGCTGGAGCTGTCAAAGAGAGATGGTTGTACTAGCGGAGGGCATGCGGTTTACCTCTATATTTAATGATGTTTAGGCTTCATACAAATGCAATTTTAAGCTGTTAGAGAGATGTTAACCCTAACATTTTGTCATTATTTACTCTCCCTTATGTCTTTTCAAATCTGTCTGACTTCCTGTGGAAGATAAAAGATGTTTTTGAAAAATATCTTGTTTTTTTTTTTGTTTTTTTTTTTAATTGCCCATATGATGAAAGTCAAAGGGGTCCAGTGTTGTTTTGACCCCAGTTTTATTATATCTTTTCTTTTATGTTTTGCAGGAGAAATAATGTCATACGGGATTGCAGTGACCTGAGTAAATGATGACAGAATGTTTAGGTTAATTTCTCTTAAAAAATGTGCTATTCTTGTTTGGATCTTGATTTTTAAGCATCACCAAGAGCCCATTTATGTCATGTTTAAGGTAATATGTAATCACAATCAGGCATTTTTGGAAAAAAATAATAATAAAAAGTAAAAAATATAAAAAATAAAGAAATTGTCAACCTACACTACTCTTAAAAAACAAATAAATAAAGAAAAAAAAAGTGGACAAGATTTCTTTCTTTTTTTGAAAGAAATTAGTACTTTTATTCAGGAAGGATTAAATAGTTTAAAAGTGAAAGTAAAGACATTTTAAAATGTAACAGAAGATTTCTCTTTCAAATAAATGCTGTTCTTTTGAGCTTTCTATTCAACAAAGACTCCTGAAATAAAATAATTTAACAAATATATTAAGCAGAACAACTGTTCAACATTGATAATAAAAGCAGCAATAAGAGCAGCAAATCAACATTAGAATGATTTCTGAAGGATCATGTGACACTGAAGACTGGAGTAGTGATGCTGAAAATTCAGCTTTGTCATCATAGGAATGAATTACAATTTAAAAAATGTATTCAAATAGAAAACTGATAATATGTAATAATAATTTGCAATATTCATTTTTTTTTTCTTAATGAAGCCTTGGTAAGCATACCATTTTTTTCTTTTTCTTGCCGACCTCAAACTTTTAAATGGCATTGTATTTAAATGCCATTTCTATCCACGTTGATCATTTTGATGTATGTCTGTATTTCACAGTTCATGATGGGGGCAATCACCTCACAGGGCAATTTTTCAAGCCACATTTGACGTGAAATTGCTAATAAAACAACGCACAATTTGAATATATCATTTATGTTTATGGTAAGAAAGTTCTTTGCTGTCCAGCCATGATGAAAATAAAAGATAAAAATGATAGCCTTTGAGGACAGTAAAATTACATGTCATGTCAACTGGCCATTTACAGAATCTTTTTTTGTGATTAGCAGATTTTATGTTAGCGTTTCACATTTAGTAGTTTTTTCATGAGGGTGATGCTGCCTGTGTGTGATTTAGTACATGTCTAGGTGTTTGCTTATCCTATTACAACCATATAGCTCGGAGTAATTGCTTCATTTATTCATGTCATAAAAGAGACGGATGTGGTAAATACCACCTAGAGTGAGTTGTTCCTACAGGAAGGCGTGACTGCTCATTTCTTGTCTTCCTCTTATTACAGCTTTAACTCTGGCTCAAAATATAGAACCACTAGAGACATGTAATCACCCCTGAGCAGCACTACACTAACTTCAATATCATTCTCTCTTTTTACACACACACTCACACACACACACACACACACACACACACGCTCATCACCAACCTAGGCTCAGTGGAAATATGTGTCTCTGCATACGTTTTTGCAAACTTCAAAAACGTACCTATACAAATATACCTATATCAATTCACAGCAATTTCAAGCTCCAGTGAACACTAGTGGCAGTAAAACACCAACAACTTTTATTCCTTTTCACACAAATTATGATTACACGGGCAGATTATTATAATAAACAATGATTTTTGTGTGGTTTCTGGGACAATACTGTGTTATGACCTCAAAACGCTTTTACCATGATTAGGGATGTAACGATTACCGGTTTGACAATAAATCATGATAAAATTCCCCACAGTTAGTATTACCATTTCATATTTTAATTATCATTATAACCGTATTCTATTAACGCAATTTGAAAAACTGATGTGAAATAAATACTGTAGCATAAAGCACAGTTTTAAGTAACAGTCTCATGTGCGCACATCATGCAGAGTAGTTTTGTTTTGTGTGAAAAGACGGCGGAAAAGCTGGGAGGTTTTAAAAGAATGCTAAGGGCATAGGCGCCAATCCCTGAGCACCCACGGAAATGATCGCGCACCTACGGAAAAACACAAGATAGTCTCCTTTCATTTTAACCAATAAGAAATGGATTGCAGCTTTTACAACTTTATTCTCATTTTCATAGTTCATTTGAAGCTGTTTTTGGTGTTATTTTAATGGTAAATGTCAAGAGTGCATTATTGTAATACAAGAGGGTGCCAGCACGAATCTCGGCTTGCGGCGGGCTTGCTCTCCCATAGTGATCATGGCTCTGAGCTCCCTCAGATATTGTGTGCACGCCCTCAAATTTTGTCCTGTGTACGCGCGAATAAGTGCTTATTGTAAACAGGTATTTATTAAATCATTTTATTTGGTGAAGCGCAACACTCATAGAAAGAATGTGTGTATTATTTCATTTGATAACTAATGTATTTACAGTCCGTGTGTTTCACTTCGCAACTGAGAGTTTTCACGTGTCGTCACACCCTTATAGGAACGCCCACCTGGAGGGCAAAACGAAGCTTTGCTCCACTGACCGCCAGTTATTTTTACGCAGTTTGCTTTAAGTAGTAATGTAGTAAAACTCAGATATTAAAAGGCGAAATTCAGTAAACACCTTATTGATGATTTCTATTTTGTACAGGCAAGCAGATGAAGCCAGAATATAAATGCAATGTGCAAAGTTTCAGCGTTAAATTGTTTCCCATAGAAAACCATTATAAGGAAAACACTGAACCATTAAGCGGATTGCGTTCATATTCCAGCCTCATCTGCTAGCTTATGTAAACAATGCATCATTAATATAGAGAATATTACTGTTTTAAATATATTAAGGCACTTTAAGTGTTTTTACAACGTTTTGTCACACTGTTTAATGATTGCGCCTGTGAAACGGATGGAAAATTGACAGGCTTGTCCTGCAGTTCTATGGATGTTTTGCCCTCCAGGTCTTCGAGCCGGTCACGTGACTGAAAACTATGAATAGATACATATACATATATAAAATATATATAATCATTAATTAATCAATTATCATTTTTGACTTAACCCTTTTCTTTATTTAAAGACTGAAATGTGAGGTTGACCTTTTTATGAAACTTTTTCAAAGCTTTATTTGAACGTTTACATTAGATATTTGAACATGCTATGAGTTAAACATTGGTAATGTTATTGCTTTAGTGATTATGCAAACAAAAATAATTTTATTTGTTGTTTGTTGATTTTAAATATAAAACTTGGTGAAATGATTTGTGTCAGTACTTTTTGAACATTTCCAGCACATTTTAACAATACTGTGATAATACTGATAACATGGTAATTTTGGTCACTGTAATTGGGATAAGAAATTTTCATACCGTTACATCCCTAACCATAATGCATGATTTGTAAACTTCAACATTCTGACTTTTGTATCACATAATCAGCTCCATATGTATGGCTTTTCTGTAGTAGTAAACTTGCTCGGCAGCTCACCTGGTACGTTATTTATTTCACTTACAATTACAGTGCTTGGGTACCACAAGTCACCATAAAAGGGCTCAAAGGCTTATTTTCTAACACAATACGCAATACAACAACAACAACCAGAGTAATAAAATGTTGCCAGTAGGGGTGGGCGTTATGGAAAAAATATCATATCACATGATTTCTTTGTCATGTTGGTTTTACTACTTTGTAAGTTGTCTGAGCAGTACAGCCAAACTAGTTTCCCTTTTTAAAAACAAAGCCTTACAAGGTAAAAAAGTATGGCAGATATTTAGACCAAAGTGGGTGAAGATAAAAATATTTGTCATTATTTTATCTTTGTTATTAAAAAATAAGAACAAAGACAAATTATAAATGCACAATATATAAATAAAACAAACAGTGCTTTATTTTTCAGGTACAGTAGGTGTATTTAGCAGTAGCATTCAAGAAATTGAATGAACAAATATAAAAATAAAACTCTATGTACACTTCACTATATGAATTATACATTGTATAATAATAAAGAATATTAGCAACTATTAAAGTTCAGCCAAGAGCAGTGAGTGATTTTTCTCATTGTGTTTTGTTGTTTTATTAACATTAAAGGGATAGTTCACCCAAAAACATTTTGTCATCATTTACCCACTCTTACTCACTCTGTTGTTTTAAACCTGAATGATTTTCTTTCTTCTGTTGAACATAAAAGTTATTTTGAAGAATGTGGGTAACCAAACAGTTGCTGGTCCTCAGTGACTTCCGTAATTTTTTTTTTCCTACTATCAAAGTCAATAGGGGCTAGCAACTGTTTAGTTACCCACATTCTTCAAAATATCTTCTCTTGTGTTCAACACAAGAAAGAAATTAAAGGTGCAGTAGGAGATCTTGGAAAATGCAAGCAAATGAAATGGAAAGCGAACTTCCCACCCTCCCTGCAAATCGCTGTCCAAAGCCACACCCCCTGAACGCATATACGCACACAGACCAGACGACCAGAGACATTACTGCAATACATCATATGTCATTCACCGGTGAGAAAACTTTATAGTACAGTTAGTAAAAGTACTACAATACCAAGAAGGAAGATCAGGTTGTTGATGTTTGTCTGCCATTCTCGCTCTGTCTGCAATAGCTTACGTGAACGTGCCGATGACATATCCTGTCTGCGCGAACAGGGTGCGCAGAGGTATGCTAATACAAATGTTGACAGGCAGGTAGGAAAGTCAATCAAAATACTTGGAATGAGCATTTTGATTGGATGGACATTTCTTGGTCCTATGCCTTCCACAGAATATATAAATACAGATAAATACATTTAGACCACTTAACTGAATGATTGCTATCGGGATGTGAAGAGACTTTCAACCAGCATAACAAAAAATGTTTCTAAAGAAAATCACCTATTGCACCTTTAATACAGGTTTGGGACAACATGCTAGTGAGTAAATAATGATAGCATGTTCATTTTTGAGTGATTTAATTAAAGAGTGATCTCTTTAATGACAAGTGGCAGCATGTTTAGTACTATTAGTCAGCTGTCACTTTAAGACCTGCACGCATCTAACATACAGGCATGCATCTGCTTTTCTCTCAACTGTTTACTTTTACTTTAGACATAACTAACTGTGTTTATATGTAAACCTTGTGTGTTTTTGACCGTATTAGCGCAATCAGACGCGAAAGACAACTTAGTCCATTAATCAGGCGCTGTTCACAGCCTTTTAGTGTGCACGTTTCAGGTGTACATGCTCAGAAAAAGCTCCTGTCAGAACAGCACGTGAATGTTTAACCGGCAAGGCTTTAAAGCACATGCAAATAATGTACTTTTCTAACTGCGAATAAGTGCAGTGTTCTGTGAGTGTAACTCTGCTGCTGAGTTAACATTTGATGTGAATGCATGTCACGTTGTACTGAGACGCAGATGCCAGAACTGAAATTGATAGAATGTGTGCTGTAGCACAATACTATTTTAATCTTTTAATCGTCCACAATCAGAAATCATGATATTGCACACCCCTAGTTGCCAGATTCGCTTTCTTCCGTTTTCTAGCTCTCTGAATAAAACCGAACCACTTTTAGTGCCAGTCACTGGACATTTTGCTTTGAATGCGTTTCAAAACATGCAAGAAGCATTGCAATATTATTTTGAAGAAATGCCGCCTGAGACACTTCCAGTGAGTTGTACATTGTTATTGCTTTGGACCCATTGCCTAATGAGTCAAAGGAAAGAGAAAAACATTAGGACTTATCAAATTGTTCTCATAATTTCTGTTGTTCGTGAATGGCTCAGAATTCACACCTTCACTTTTTTTTAGTCTCATATGTACAGCACAGTTAATTGGCTTGGAGGGTTGTGAACTTGTGATCTGTGGACTTTTACCTTTCTACTTGGCACTTACCATGTAAATAGTAATTATGTGCTTTGTTAGGAAGATTTGACATTTGTCCTTAGCCTGCTTTGTTGATGTTAGACTTTATCGACTAGATTAGCACAGGCCTGTGGGTCATTCAGTCATGGAGGAGAGTAATAGTGATCCTGGTTGTGGTCTGGACTGAGGTCTAGTATTTACTTCGGTTTGGTTTTACTATGGTAGTCTGGTAATGGCTGCTAAAGCAAATTTAGGAATATTTAAGAATAAATTTTGTGTGTAATAATGACTGCAATTTTGTATTCTGTTCCAGATCCTGTTTGGATGTAAAGTAAATTGTAAGTAAGTTGACCCAGAAAAACCTGAAATGGAACACCTTTACTAGCAACCTTACTGCTGTACTGGATAAAGTACATGTTGGGGGTATAACTGTGTGTGTGTCAGGAGCCAGACTGAGTAAGCAAGCTAATAGCACTTAGCTTAGTTTTACTTTCTCAGCTGCTAACACCATGATCCTGCAGCCCGCTCCCACTGCCTGTGATCCCTCACTTTATCCATCTCTTTTTAATGGGGTTATGGTTCATCTTTGCCTCTCATGTGTAATCATTGTGTTTATTGCATACTATAAAGGTTGTCAGCAGTTTTTGTGCAGCAAGCTTTGGGTTAGATTAGTTTCTGTGCTCATTTCCCATTTCCCCTGTTGTCAGTCTGAAAATTATATATTTTACAAGCTTAAATATATATAGGGGGGGGGGGGGGGGGGGCTGCGCAGCCTGCATGCTGTGACTCCGTGTTGTTTCAAGTGCATCATTTTGCACACGGGATGCGCATAAGCGCTTTGCGCCGCTCTGTATTGGAACCTTTCGTATTATAATTTTCTGCACAATGAAAGATTATTAATAATCTTTCTTGTGCTGTCCTGTCTATCATATGTTGCTGCCTTCATTACTGTGCTGTACATTTAAAAGAAATATCTTTTAATTTTATAGTATATATTTATATATAAATGTATTTACTTGTTTTTTCATGAATGTATTTTACAACGATACAAAGAGAAATGTAACATTTTACCAGATTTAGTCCTACACTTATTCACTTTTATTTGTAAATAAAAATGTTTCACTAGATTTTATAAAATTATTGTGCTCCTGTGATTTTTCTAGAGTATCTTTTGCTGCTGAATTATCCACTAACCTAGTTTATAATAGTATTTTTGTCATAGATTATGATTATGCATTTTTTTTTCATTTGTTATTTTTCATTAAAATTAAGTTGTCTATATGTTGTAGATTGTTTAACACACAAAAGAGTGACGATCAGGTCAACACAGAGAAGTAAAGAAATTCTACGTTGATTAAAAAAAAACTTTGCTGGTATCGGATTGGATCGGTATCGGCAGATACTCAGAATTTTCGGGATCGGATCGGTTCTGAAAATATGGTGTCGTTGCATCCCTACTTTGAACCTCTCTCACAGTAGGACACAGGACCACCGATTAGGAGCCACGATCACAGAAATTGCCACGATTGTTTTACGATACCCATCTTGCATCTGGGACAGCCAAAAATCGTGCAGTGTGTTTAGGGCTTAAGACATTGGTCTCAAACTCAATTCCTGGAGGGCCACAGCTCTGCAAAGTTTAGGTCCATCCCTAATCAGACACACCTGATCCAGCTAATCAAGGTCTTCAGGATCACTAGAATCTTCCAAGCAGGTGTGAGTTGGAGCTGGTTGGAGCTAAACTCTGCAGAGCTGTGGCCCTCCAGGAATTGCGTTTGAGACCACTGCTTTAAGAGAATGCACTGATCCAGTGCACTGATACTTCAGCCGGCTGTGTCTGTTAGGATACTCACCAAGATGGGCATTTTGACACAATTTTTTGTGTGAATTTGTCCATTCAAGCACAATTCTTCAAAGAGAGCTTAAAGGGTTAGTTCACCCCAAAATTAAAATTATGTCATTAATTACTCACCCTCATGTCGTTCCAAACCCGTAAGACCTTCGTTCATCTTTGGAACACAAATTAAGATATTTTTGATTAAATTGGAGAGCTATCTGACCCTCCATAAACAGCAACGTAACTGAAATGTTCCCAGGTATAATGTTCTTATAGCCTAGCCTAGGCCATCTTTGTGGAGAGCAACAATTCTAATTCTCAAATCCTCAGAGTTCTTTGCCATGAGGTGCCATTTTGAACATCCAGTGGTCATTATGAGAGAATTGTAAAATTGTCAAAGCACCAAATTTTAACTGCTCTAATACAAGATACACAAATTTGTATAGTCCTGTCAAGCAGACAAAAACATGAACATGATGAATAGGATATGTGGCTTTGCATGGTTAAACGAAGTATAGCTGTTATCACTTAGGGTGTACTCACTTTTGTTGCCAGCTATTTTGACAATAATGGCCGTATGTTGAGTTATTTTCAGAGGACAATAAATCTTTACTGCTATACAAGTTGCACACTGAGTACTCTAAAATATATCCAAGTTTCATTTCTATAGTATTGTCCCTTGAGAAGATATACTAAAATGGTTGCTGAAATGTGAGGGGTGTACTCACTTTTGTGTACTCAATTTTTTTTTCCAAGAACATTTTACCAATTCCAAACCAAATCAATCTTAATAACTACTATTGACTTTGTTTTTAATCATTTATAAGTGATATATAATTGTCCATGAAGGCTGGAAGTCAAAAACTCCTCATATACAGGTGTGCCGAATTATTAGGCAGGTTTTTTACAGATAAAATGAGCCAAAAAAAGAGATTTAACTCAGACTAAAAGTCAAAAATTATTAAGTGCCCATGAGAAGGATGCAATACTAATGCAATAATAGAATTTGAAAAGTTAGGGCATGACCATTGGGCAGCGAAATGCTCATTGGGTCAGCAGAGTAAGAAAAACAGGTGGAGAAGAAAAGACACTCTTCTTGTACCACTGTCTTGTACCAATTTATCTTCCAGAATCTGGCAGTACGTTTTAGGAGCTGGTGCGTAGGGTGATTGCCATATTGGAAGGTGAACTTTCAGTCCAGTCTGAGGTTCTGAGCGCTCTGAACCAGGTTTTCATTATGGATATCTCTGTATTTAGCTGCATTCAGCTTTCTGTCTTCTCTGATCACTTCCTCAGTCCCTGCCGCTGAAAAACACCCCCACTGCATGATGCTGCCGCCACCATGCGTCACCGTTGGGATGGTATTATGCATGTGATAAGCGTGCTTGGTTTCCCTCAGACATGAATAAGGAATTGAGGTTCATCAGAGCAGAGAATCTTTTTTTTTTTTTTTTATAGTCAGAGTTATTTGGGTGTGTTTTTGTAAATTCCAATCAGGGTTTCATGTATCTTTATTGAGGGGAAGCTTGAGTTTGGTCACTTTGCCATCAAGCCCAGATTGGTGGAGTGTCACAGTGATGTTTGTCCTTCTGTAAGTTTCTCCCATCTCCATATAAGATAATGGAGCTCAACCAGAGTGATCATCAGTGTCTTGATCACATCACTAACCAAGACCCTTCTCCTTCGATTACTCAGTTTGGCAAGGAGGCTAGGAAGAGTCCTGATTGTTTCAAACTTCATCCATTAAGGATTATGGAGGCCAAATGCTCCTGTGAACTTTCAACACAGCAGAATTTTTTTTGTAGTTCTCCCCAGATCTGTCTCAACACAATCCTGTCTCTCAGCTCTGCAGGCCATTTCTTTGACCTCATGGCTTAGTTTTTGCTCTGACATCCATTTCAGCTGTTAAACTTTATATAGACCGGTGTGTGTTCCTTTCTAAATCATGTCCAATCAACTGAATTTGCCACGTTAACTCCAGTCGGGATATAGAAACATCTCAAAGACGATCCAGTGAAACTGGAATGCTCCTGATCTAAATTTCAGGTGTCAAAGCAAAGGGTATGATTTGTGCAATGTCATGATTTCAGTGTTTCCTTTTTAATAAATTTGCAAAGTTGGGATAAATCCAGTTTTTGCTTTGTCATTATGGTGAGTGGGGTGTAGATTTATGTGGAAAAATAAATAAATTTTTAAAGCAGTTTAACATAACGCAACATAATAAAATGTGAAAAAAATGAAGGGGTATGAAGACATTCTATAGGCACTGTATATTTAAACAGGTGCATCTCAATAAATTAGAATGTCGTGGAAAAGTTCATTTATTTCAGTAATTCAACTCAAATTGTGAAACACATGTATTAAATTCAATGCACACAGACTGAAGTAGTTTAAGTCTTTGGTTCTTTTAATTGTGATGATTTTGGCTCACATTTAACAAAAACCCACCAATTCATTATCTCAACAAATTAGAATATTTCATAAGACCAATAAAAAAAAAAAAAACATTTTTAGTGAATTGTTGGCCTTTTGGAAAGTATGTTCATTTACTGTATATGTACTCAATACTTGGTAGGGGCTCTTTTTGCTTTAATTAGTGCCTCAATTCGGCGTGGCATGTAGGTGATCAGTTTGTGGCACTGCTGAGGTAGTATGGAAGCCCAGGTTTCTTTGACAGTGGCCTTCAGCTCATCTGCATTTTTTGGTCTCTTGTTTCTCATTTTCCTCTTGACAATACCCCATAGATTCTCTATGGGGTTCAGGTCTGGTGAGTTTGCTGGCCAGTCAAGCACACCAACACCATGGTCATTTAACCAACTTTTGGTGCTTTTGGCAGTGTGGGCAGGTGCCAAATCCTGCTGGAAAATGAAATCAGCATCTTTAAAAAGCTGGTCAGCAGAAGGAAGCATGAAGTGCTCCAAAATTTCTTGGTAAACGGGTGCAGTGACTTTGGTTTTCAAAAAACACAATGGACCAACACCAGCAGATGACATTGCACCCCAAATCATCACAGACTGTGGAAACTTAACACTGGACTTCAAGCAACCTGGGCTATGAGCTTCTCCACCCTTCCTCCAGACTCTAGGACCTTGGTTTCCAAATGAAATACAAAACTTGCTCTCATCTGAAAAGAGGACTTTGGACCACTGGGCAACAGTCCAGTTCTTCTTCTCTTTAGCCCAGGTAAGACGCCTCTGACGTTGTCTGTGGTTCAGGAGTGGCTTAACAAGAGGAATACGACAACTGTAGCCAAATTCCTTGACACGTCTGTGTGTGGTGGCTCTTGATGCCTTGACCCCAGCCTCAGTCCATTCCTTGTGAAGTTCACCCAAATTCTTGAATCGATTTTGCTTGACAATCCTCATAAGGCTGCGGTTCTCTCGATTGGTTGTGCATCTTTTTCTTCCACACTTTTTCCTTACACTCAACTTTCTGTTAACATGCTTGGATACAGCACTCTGTGAACAGCCAGCTTCTTTGGCAATGAATGTTTGTGGCTTACCCTCCTTGTGAAGGGTGTCAATGATTGTCTTCTGGACAACTGTCAGATCAGCAGTCTTCCCCATGATTGTGTAGCCTAGTGAACCAAACTGAGAGACCATTTTGAGGGCTCAGGAAACCTTTGCAGGTGTTTTGAGTTGATTAGCTGATTGGCATGTCACCATATTCTAATTTGTTGAGATAGAGAATTGGTGGGTTTTTGTTAAATGTGAGCCAAAATCATCACAATTAAAAGAACCAAAGACTTAAACTACTTCAGTCTGTGTGCATTGAATTTATTTAATACACGAGTTTCACAATTTGAGTTGAATTACTGAAATAAATTAACTTTTCCACGACATTCTAATTTTTATATATATATATATATATATATATATGTATGTATGTATGTATATATATGTATGTATATGTAATGTATGTATATATATATATATATATATATATGTATGTATGTATGTGTATATATATGTATGTGTGTATATATATATGTGTGTATATATATATATATATATATATATATATATATATATATATATATATATATATATATATATATATACATAAATATACACATAAGAATAAATTTACAGTGTAACAAAAGATTTCTATTCCAAATTTATGCTGTTCTTTTGAACTTTTCGTCCATCAAAGAATGTATCACGTTTTCCACAGAAATATTATGCAGCGCAACTGTTTTCAACTTTGACAGTAATAAGAAATGTTTCTTGAGCATCAAATCAGCATATTAGATGATTTCTGAAAGATCATGTGACACTGAAGACTGGAGTAATGATGCTGAAAAATCAGCTTTTCCAACATAGGAATACATTTTAAAATATTAAGATATATTAAAATACAAAACAGTTATTTAAAATTGTAATAATATTTCACAACATTTCTGTTTTTACTGTATTTTAATAAAGTAATTGCAGTTTTCGTAAGCATAAGGGACTTTTAAGGGACTTTTTTTGGTAAGCATTTACCGACCCCAAACTTTTGAACAACAGTGTATGTCTATGTAGTAAATTAAACCTTTGTTCTTAAACAAGAAAATTCTGTTTTTCATGATATGTCCCTTTAAATTTCCGTTTTTTTTTTTTTTTCACCTCAAACACTAATTTTGTCTAAATTTTTTAAAGAAATTAAGCTCTTCTAGATGCCTGAATTTGTAGTTTGCAATATCTGGATGCTATTTCTTCCAATGCTTTCATATTAGACTAGCCTCAGGTCAGATCTGGGCTACATTCTTACAGTAAACCTCTTCTTTGGCCAGGCTGTTTTAACAGGCTCTGTGCTAATGCTGAAGTGCTCTTTCCTCAAGCGTGTGCGTCCCCTGTTACTGACAGTCTGTTTTTGTGCTGAACACACAAGACAATGGGTCCCTCGTCCCCGTGTGGGCGCTGTGCCCACTTCACACCGCATGAAACGCTGAAGTAAAGCCACGGCCGCAGAGGAGGCTTGGCTCATAAACAAGCTCTCAGTTCCCCTCTGCCAAAAAACAGGGCTGAACGGTCCTGTGACAAAAACAGATCTGCTGTTCAGAGTCGATCTTTATCGCACAATGCTGTTTTAAGTCCCATGTTGGTATCAGATCAGACTCCATGAATTAAACAACCTGCTTTGGTATTTCGTTTGTCATCAGATTTGAGTTTGATACTCTTCCTGTCTTGAAAAATGAGACTTTATTGTTGTTTTATTCACAGATTCGTCTTTTTCCTGGATCCGTGCAACATAGACATCATTCAGAGGAAGATAAAGTCCATGGCGCTGTGCGTGTCACAATGTCCCACCGAGGAACTGGCGACTTACTACGACCTCAAGAGGTTTGCCATGATGAATGGTGAGTCGGTCAACCAGCTAGCTATTGTGGGCATGTAACATCATTGTCACAGAAATAATGGCAGGACCTTTCCTGGACATCTACCAATGGAAGAAACAAAGGCGTTCATCATATATATGGTCGTGACCCCCAGTGTGTGTCTTTTCAGTGTTTCTTTACTCAGGGGCTCCAACAAGAGCACCACACACACACATAAATACACACATGTTCCTGTCAGGCGCAGCCGGTAAGACCCGGTTAGGGTTGAACTAACTAAACAAAGATTCCACTGACCCGTCTTGCTGTAGGGTCTCTGTTGTTTACAGTCCAGTCTTGCTGTCTATAGGGTTTGACACGTCCCATCTGACACCAAGGGAGAGTATAAATGACTTCACTGTTTGGCTGGAGTTTCACTGTGTTTTCTGTACATAAGGAAAGTTCATAATGGAGTTCACATTCATATTAAATGCTTAGTGAATTGACGGTGATTTAATTGGTCTCATTTCACATCCCTGCTGAAAAGATTTCAGCTAAAATCAGCATCTGATTGTAGCTGTTTTTTTAAATGGTTTCTAGATCGTCATTTTTGGTTTAGGCAGTATGACCAAAAATGTATATCATTAAATGAGTAATTTTAAATAATAATAGTAATAATGATGTGTGTTACTAGTGATAGACCACTATATTGGCCTGGACAATTAACGATAGGGTGATGTTTGCCCATGTAAAAAAGATTAGGATCACATGAATGAAAGTCCCGCTTTTTCCCCCCAAATTCTATTGACAACAGTGTCAATGAAATGTAAACAATTTCTGTTGTCATATTTTTGTGAATTAGCCGTTGAATCGGTGCTGTAAAAAAACTAAAAATAAATGATTAAAATTAGTTTTTTGGATAATTGAAATGAAAACTGAAATGAAACAAGTATTAGATGGAAACTTATTCATCTTATTTCAGTTAATTGCCAGGTCAACAATTTTAATTTTCATTTAAATAAATTAAAGATAAAGAGAAAAAAAGACAAAAATGTCAAGGAATATAACAAAAATGCTAAAACTTAAACTAGAATTAAAAGGAAAACTGAATATATACAAACAAAAGCTTATTCAAAATATTAAGCAATACTTTTATAGTGTATAAATAATGCAAAAATAACATTGCATTGACACATACATCAGTGGTGTGTGGTGGTGTTATCAAATGAGAAGGCAAAGTCCTCAGAGTTTTTAAATTTATTCTTAAATCAAATGTAAATTTATGTCCCAGTCACATTTTCTTGGTTAAATAAACATTACTTACACTATCAGAAAAATAAAAAAAATTACATTGGCAATGTAACAATATTCTAATTATTAAAGCCAAGTATGAATCTAATCAAGTTAGTGTTTTTAAGCATTTTGCATTTATTCCAAAATAATAACTCAAGGCAGTAACAGTTTAAACAATATATTTTATTTGTGAACGTATGTTCAGCTATTATTTGTAATAGTTAACTTTTATGAATTTTTTGGATCATCAGACATCAAAGCTCGGTAAGTATTGGTCACAGACACGGAAATGTAGTTTAAAATCACAGTTGAACTTAACAAGTCATATCGCGATGGAAGCATTGCCTCCTCTCACGTGACTTTCACCCATTCATTCTCAGTTACCCCCCAGCAAACTCACCGCACACTTTAGAGGGTCTGTTAAAACTCAATGGGCTCAGGGGAGGTGAGAGAGACACGGGCTCCCGCTGTAACTTTAGAAAAATGACTGATTTATACACTTTTTAATGTCATATTTTGTAATTTTGGCATTTTTTGTTTTATTTTTGTACTATGAATTTTTTTTCTCATCTAATATTTTGAAGTGGCACTGCCTCCCTTGCCTCCTCGGAGGAAACACCCCTGATATTCATATATCATCATGAAGCATTGTCTATTTATCGATAATCCAGTGAAGTTAGTACTTTAAAAAGGTACCTTAGCTCATCATACTTCTATCTTTAAACAATAAATACTGCCCTGCGACTGAGCCCTTTGGACCACCCTGATTAAGCTACTCTGTCCAGAGCTTGTTTCATCTTAAACTTAAACTTATAGACCATCTTAGCCACCTTAGCATGACCTAGCATTATAGGGGGGATGTTTATTATAATGCATCTTTTTCTTCTCTTTTAGGGTCTGAGCTTTGTTCATATGAGTTACCTGGTCATAAGTACCCAAGCCTTCCAGAGCGCTTTGAAAAGTGTCCCAAACTTCCAGTACCAGAGAGGTATGAAACAAACTCTTGACAAACAAACTCTCCCTGTAAAGCACAGCTCCTTTCTCTCTTGATCTGTCCTCTATCCTCTGGCCTTTTCTATCTCTGCAGCAAAGCTCTTCCAGTGTTTAACCGTTGCACGCCGGTGGATATTTCCTGCTATGCTAAGTTTGCTGAAGCGGTGGTCACGTTTGTCAGTGATAACAGCATGTTAAACAGGCTGATTGCCGGGGTGGCGGCCAGCAAAGAAATCATTGTTGGGCTGTGTCTGCTGGCGTTAGGTAACCGTCTACTTTCTCTGGCTGCTGCTGCTGCTGAGGCTAATTTGATTAAATTTTCTGATTATGTGTTTATCTGTAAAATGAGTTGAAATGGATAATTACGCTTCATAATATCCATATAAGGTACACCTTTGTAATTATTGCAGTATTCTGAGCCACTATCAGACAAAGGCTGAAGTATTTTGTCCTCTCTTTAAGATGACACGAAACAGCATTTACAACACTTTTAATTTTCATATTGTAATGCATTTAGATTACACTTAACTACTAATTGTAGTTTAGTCTGGAGTCTTCCTCTAACTGCTGATCCTGTTTTGTGCATGCTGCAGTTTTGTCCATGATCCTCATGGTGATCATTCGTTACATCTCTGCTGTCCTGGTTTGGATCCTCACTGCACTGGTGGTTCTGGGTTCCCTGGGCAAGTCTGCTTTCTCTGCTCTTTTCTCACCTCCTAAGCTGAGAATTACATCCTTTCTTTCTTCATTTGCACGTCCTATTCTTGAGTGAAGAATAGCACATTCTGATTAGAACAGTTTGGCCACTTGTCAATATTTTATTTTATGTTAATTAATTAATTTTGTTAATCTATATTATTATTATTATTATTATTATTATCATTATTATTATTATTATTATCATTATTACAATTAATATTTTATATATATTTTTCTATTTATATATATATATATATATATATATATATATATATATATATATATATATATAATATTCTGTTTTATTCTAAGTAATTTTATTTTCTTCCTTTTTAATTTAGTTTTGTTTTATTTAATGTTTTATTTTAATATTTTTTAAATAATGTTTTTAAAATCTATTTTCTTGTTTATTTAATATTATTATTTTTTTCTATTTTATTTTTATTCTAAGTAATTGTATTTTCTTTTAAGAATGTTGTTTTATTTTATCATTATTTTTTAAATATTACTTTACATTTATTTTGCTTCATTTATTTTGATCGATTTTCTAGTTTTATTATTATTATTATTATTATTATTATTATTATTATCATTATTATATTACATTCTATTTTATTTTGTTCTATTTAATAATGTTGTTTTATTTTATAATTTTTAAAAAAAAAAAAATTAAATAATTTAATTTGCTATTTTATTTTGTTTGATTTTTATTTTGTTTTATTTTATATCTTGCATTTTATTTCATTTTATTTTTCTCAAACTATATATTTTTTGCCAGGTTTCAAAAGTACTAAACAGTTATCTCTCTTAATACCGTATATTATAATGATTTGATGTCTGAGTTTACTTCAGGAAATATATTCTGTTTATTGTAAATGGTATTATGCCTTGAAAACAGACTAAACTGTATAGATTTATAATATCACTGTTCATATAATAATATAGACTATCAGCCAGAATTATTATGCGTCTGTTCCAAAGGGATGCACAGTAATGTAATCCCACACAAAGTTGAATCATCATTAAAAGTGTGGGTTTTATTCTAGGCTTACACCTGTTTTTACAGTGTTGAATGTGAATATGATGTCTGTTCTTGGCTTTTCTCAGGAGGTACCAGTGTTCTGTGGTGGTTGTACATAGACTATAGAATGACAATGAATGAGACCATGACTAAAGATCTGAGGGAAACAGAAGAACCCAACAGTGGCATGAAGACCACCAAAGACCACGCCCAAGGACTGCTCATCTACGCCGTTTCAGCGACTGTGTTCACTGTAAGCCCTCAGAGAGATGGAAAGTGAAATATGAAAGAAATCCCGGCTGGTGCTAATTTCCATCTTTCTGCTCCTGCAGGGAATTTTGTTGCTTCTGATGTTGTTTATGAGGAAGAGGGTGGCTCTGACCATCGCCCTGTTCCACGTGGCGGGAAAAGTGTTTATCCACCTGCCGCTGTTGGCGCTGCAGCCCTTCTGCACGTTCCTCGCTCTTTCTCTGTTTTGGGTGTACTGGATCATGGTCCTCCTCTTCCTCGGCACCACTGGTGAGATGAAGATTCCTGTAGGTTTAAAAAAAAAAAAAAAAAAGAATAACAAACTTCTTTCATCAGTTACATCCCCTCATTTTGTTCCAGACTTTATTTGTTCCACTATTGTTTATCAAAATCTGCTTTCAATGTATGGAGAAAAACAGCATTCATTTTGTTTAACTTCATTTTGTTTTTATTGAAGAAAGAAAGTCATGACTTGATGGGTAAATGATGTCAGGCTTCTCATTATTTTTCGTTGAAATATCTCTTAAACAACTAACTTCACAACTATCTACTTGCACGTTCTATAATGGATCTGCTTTTTGAGTGCAAAATAAACACAATAGTGCAATCGGATGCATGGAACAGTTTGGTCATTTGAAGAATTTTTTGTTTATTTGAATTTTTTATGATTTTATTTTGTCCTGTTTTCTTTTATTTCATATTTTAAAATATTTTATGTAATTTTTATTTTGCTCTGATTTATGTTTTTCTTTTTGTTTTCTTGTTTTTTTTATTTTATTCTCACAATACATTCTTTGACAGGTTTTAAACGTAAAAGTTATCAATCCTAATACTGTACATCATAATGTTTTGATGTCTGATTTCATGTCAGGAAACATATTCAAGTTGTTAAGTTTGATATTTCTGTTTAAAAAGCAGTCTGTTATCACTCATGTAATTATATTTAGTTGTCCCTTAAATAACTTAAGAATGCATACTTTGAAGTACAGATGTGCAAAAGGAAATATTAATATAACTTTAGGAATTGCTTTGCTTTGCATTTTTCTCAGACGTAATGTGTATAAGCCTTAAAATAGTCTTCTGTTCAAGTCATTTAGTACAGATAATGTAGGACATTTATGTACTGTACCACAAATTAACCGACTTTGCATGGGCATCTCGTTCTCATTTTAAATGTGTGTTACTATTGAAGAAAGCTCTTTAAAAGCAAAAAATCTCAGGCTGCAGCTTGTACACTCGTGTCCACAGGGAACCCGGAGAAGAATGAGGATACTGGCCTGGTTGAGTTCAGGCTCACAGGAGCAATGAAGTACATGACCTGGTACCATGCAGTGGGACTGATCTGGATCAGTGAGTTCATCCTGGCATGTCAGCAGATGACCGTAGCCGGTGCTGTGGTAACCTACTATTTCACAAGGTCTGTATTTTTAGTGAAAATGCCCTCAAATACCACTTTTCTTGTTAAAGGTGACGTGGGTAATATATTTTGATGATATTTGAAAATATTTCCTTTGATTACATTTTAAAATGCAGAGATGGCTATAATTAAGTCCCTTGTTGGTTGATTTTCATGAAGTTGTGACACTTTCAACATTTCTGTCTGCTTGAGTTTGCTTAAAGAAATAATTCACTCAAAATGAAAATTTGCTAAAAATATACTCAGCCTCAGGCCATCCAAGATGTAGATGAGTTTGTTTCTTCATCAGAACAGATTTGGAGAAATATAGCATTACATCACTTGATCACCAATGGATCTTTTGCAGTGAATGGGTGCCGTCAGAATGAGAGTCCAAACAGCTGATAAAAACATAAAAATCCACACAACTCCAGTTTATCAATTATTGTCTTGTCTATGTTTGTGATAAATCCATTATTTAGACATCTTAACTTTAAACCTAGGCTAAAATATGTGTCCATGGATTATTATGGACCTTTCGCTTTACAAGATGTTAATTTATGGACTGGAGTCGTCTGGATTACTTGTGGATTATAGTTATGTTTTTATCAGCTGTTTGGACTCTCATTCTGATGGCACCCATTCACTGCAGAGCATCCATTGGTGAACAAGTGATATAATGCTAAATTTATCCAATTTGCTCCGATGAAGACACAAAGTCATCTACATCTTGGTTGGCCTGAGGGTGACTACATTTTTAGCAAATTTTTATTTTTGGCTGAACTATAAAGCCTATAATTGTACTTGTCTTCATCTAATCCTGTATTCATGAAGTTGTTCTTGAAATAGCTCACAGTTGCAACCTTGAAAGAAGACTGCATTTTTTTTTGCAGTAATTCATTTCATATCCATGCAGGGACAAAACCAAACTCCCGGTGACGCCCATCCTGTCATCAGTGCTGCGGCTGGTGCGGTATCACCTGGGCACTGTGGCCAAGGGCTCCTTCATCATCACCCTCGTCAAGATCCCACGCCTCATTCTCATGTACATCCACAACCAACTCAAAGGAAAGGTAGGGAGGCAGCTCGCTTGACGTGTCCTTGGGTTGTTGGATCTAAATTGCAAATCTCTCTTGTTGCAAGAATCTTAACTGATGTCATGAATATTCATGTTTATGGCATACAGTTTTCACTAGGACAGGAAAGTTCTTATGTAGTGTTTTTGGGACAATTACATACACAATTAACTAATATTATGATGTTTTTTTTTTTTTTAGGAGTATTATGCTAGTGTTATATGCTAAATATGGGTTTTGTATTTAAATGTTTTCATGGTTGAGAGTTTTCAATATTTTGAATGATTTTATTTTTGTTTTCTGTTTTTATGGTTAGTAATTTTGTGTTTTGTCATTTTTATCAGTTTTTTTAATGTCTTTATAGTTTTTATTGATTTTTATTTATTAGTTTTAGTTATTTTGATACGTCAGGTTAAAATAAAATAAGTTTTTCTATTTTCTTTTTCTATTTTTTATTTTAGTTTGTTTATTTTATTTCAAGAAATATATATATTTTTTATTTTATGGTTTTAGTTTTATTAATGGTAATCCTGGGTGGAAAATCCTGTTTTTTTTTTTTTTTAATAAACATTTTCTTTAGAATGGTGTTTACTGATAAATAATGCACAATAAAATCACTAAAGTAAATAGGCTCAATTTCAACTTGCAGTTTTTAAGAACAATGCAATGGCTAAAAGCTAAGTGGAAAAATATACTGAATTGGCTTTTGCTTTTTGAATCAGCAGTCAGGTGATCATTAATTTACTTGTCTGAAAATGTTCTTCTACTTACTTATTTTGGTATTATCTTGGTGTGTTGGGTGGGTATCTTTTGAAGTTAATGCTGAAAGCTATTTATTACTGTCCTCTTGGGTTTCACTTGGGTGAAGTATCATTTACTTGATATATGACTGGGGATCTTGGGAATATAATGAACTCTAATAGATAACAGTGCCAGCTTTATAGAGGCAGATTTGGAGCATTAAGCAGGAGGCTGACAAATGTGCATCAGACATGCACTGTGGAAAACGTTTGCGCTCGTTCTGATTCTGTTCCAGGAAAACGCTTGTGCACGCTGCATGCTGAAGGCCTGTATCTGCTGTCTGTGGTGTCTGGAGAAGTGCCTCAATTATTTGAATCAGGTAGGTTAGTCGATGGATAACTCATACTGTGCAAATTGAAGTAGAAATTGTAGCTCTTTTTGTGTGATGTATTAATTCTTGCGATCTGTTTCTAGAATGCATATGCGGCGACGGCTATAAACAGCACCAGTTTCTGCACCTCGGCCCGTGATGCCTTCATGATCCTGGTGGAAAATGCTCTTAGGGTGGCAACCATCAACACCGTTGGAGATTTTGTTCTCTTTCTGGGCAAGGTGAAGGACAGATGAGTTTTGATAGTGGTCGTCAAGTATTTAAATAAAGATAAAGGCAGCCAGCTAAACTGTTATTTGAATAGTGGAGTTTTGTTTTGCATGTTGACATACACTACTGTTCAACTGTAGTTTTGGGGTCAGTAAGATTTTTATGTTTTTACCTTATCAAGGCTGCATTTATTTGATTAAAATACAATAAAAACAGTAATACTGTGAAATATTATTGCAATTTAAAATAACTGTTTTCTATTTTAATTTATTTTAAAATGTAATTTATTCCTGTAATGCAAAGCTGATTTTTCAGCATTATTACTCCAGTCTTCAGTGTCACATGATCCTTCAGAAATCATTCTAATATGCGGATTTGCTGCTCAAGAAACATTTCTTATTATTATCAATGTTGAAACACTAATTTTATTGTGGAAACATGATACATTTTTTCAAGCTTCTTGATTGATGAATAGGAAGTTAAAAATAACAGCATTTATTCATTTTTTTCTCTTTATTTTCTCTTATCCAAACATTTTGTATTGTAGTGTATCATAGTTTCCACAGAAATATGAAGCAGCAAAAACTCTTCAATATTAATAATGAGAAGTTTCTTGAACACCAATTCAGCATATTAGAATGATTTCTGAAGGATCATGTGACATTGAAGACTGGAGTATTGATTTTACAGTATTACTGTTTCTAATGTATTTTTAAACAAATAAATGCAGCCTTGGTGAGCATAAGAGACTACTTAAAACTCCATAAAAGACTTAAATATCTTAAAATATCATTTTTGGTCAATTTAATGTCATTATTTCAAAATAAAAGTATTAATTATTTAAGTATCAATTATTTAAGTATTAATTATTATTACTATTTTTTTTTTTAAATCTTACTTACCCCAAACATTTTACTGGTAGTGTATGTCTTTTTTTTAATTATTTTCCTATATTTTTATTTTTAATTATTAATTGCCAATAGACTTCAGTTTTTTACCATCCAGCAAAACCATTATTTATTGCTTTCAATTTATTGCAAGTTTGTAATTATTCTTGAACTCCTTTTTTTAATTCAGTTGACTCATATGAAAAGATTTTTTTATAAAGTGAGGCCATATTTAGTTTTAGATTTTCTAATGAAGATAGTTTAAAAACATTTTGTGAAAATGTTTTTTTTTTTTTCATATTTTGCTACATTTTAGCTTGTTTCAACCACAGTTGCTAAATTTTTAATTTGTCAATTGTTTTGTCCTTTGCGCTAACAGACATGCACTAAAAGCCTCAAATATAAACAATAAGTTTAGACCAGCATAAATATTCATGGTAGTTCAAATTGGTTTATGCTGGTTGTGCCGGTGTGCCTTGACTAGTATCTTAACACAATTTAAACGGTTAAGCTACTTCATGTTATTTATGAAGCTGGATTACCAAGGAAGCCTTGATGGATGAACTAGTTACGAAGCCTAAAAGATAGATCAGCATCCCATGCTGGAGACCAGCTATGCTCGACTTCTCCGCATGCTTTTTTCGTACTTTTTATACCCAATAATTGAGCATTTGCATTTTTATCCCCGTGCAGATTCTGATCGTGACGTGCACGGCATTCACTGGGGTGTTAGCGCTGAACTATCAGAGAGATTACACCGAGTGGGTCCTGCCGCTCATCATCGTGTGTCTGTTTGCGTTCCTGGTGGCACACTGCTTCCTGTCCATCTTCGAGATCGTGGTGGACGTGCTCTTCCTCTGCTTTGCCATCGACACCAAATACAACAACGGCACACCTGGGAGGGAATTCTACATGGACAAGGCCCTGATGGTGAGTCACCGCTGAAGAGAAGGTTGCAGACTATCTGTGCAATTCTCTCCTTCTGTCTGCTGTTGGATCAGAACACCATAAATAGTCTCAGTGTTGAGAGCGCACTTGCCATCTGAGTCACGTTTCTGTTTTGTGTTGTAGCTTGGTTCGTCTTTTGAATGCAGACTCTCTGCTGGCCTGGATACGTTAATATTTTAAGATTCAGATGGTGTCCCAGATATTCTCTTTGGACAACTTTCAACTTTTGTTTTGAAAAGCTCGTTGATTTTTCAAGGGGAAAAACTCACACAAGCCTGGTTTCTTATGCGCTCTTATAAAGTTGCTTTCTACTTTTCACATAGTCAGCCAAATCGTGTAGCCAACAGCTTTGAGTTATCAAAGGAGAAGGCTTGAGCCTTGAGGTGCTGCACAGAATCACGGCCCCTCAGAAATGCAAAGTCGCTAGCAGTAAAGGTTGTAGCACAGCAACAGACTTTGGAACATGTCAACTGCTTTCTTTCTCACTGCTTTGGGTAAAAATATCTGTTCAGTCTGCAGTTACTGGCACCATTTCAGAACATTTTTGGTGGGAAAACTGTTTTCCAACTGCACGCTGAGGAACTGTTGCCTAGTCTGATTGTCTTCTGGTGTAAGGAATGTGGAATAGAATTTGCAATTGTTGTGAGAGCGATCTTAATAAGTTGCGGAAGTGATCTTCTATTGGTGACATATCATTCATTTCGCAAAATCATCATTCCATAAGTGGAAAAATTGGAAATGATGATTTGGTTAACAGAAAAAACTACATTAAAAACTTGTAATAAATCAAAATTATAATAAAACAAAGATATTGCTGTGTGTTTTACAAGAAAATACTATTTCTACTTTCGAAAATTTATTACACATTTAATTCAATGTGTTACTTGCCATTTCTTTATTAATTTGTAAAATTTTGTAGCAATTTTTTTTTCTACACCAATATTTTGTTTCCAGTGTAAATGCTTTTAAAGAATTACTTAAAAAAAAAAAAAAAAAAAAAAAAAAAAAAAAAACAGCTAAAAACAACATTTCAGAGATTTTCCAAATAAGATATATTACTGTAAGCATTTCTCGCAAGGCATCTTGCATCAGACATTTAACCACATATATATATATATATATATATATATATATATATATATATATATATATATATATATATATATATATATATATATATATATATATATATATATATATATATTATTTTTTTTTATTTTTTTTTTATTTTTTTTTTAATTTAAGCTTTAAATACATTTAGACACATTTTAAGACCATTGCATTTGATTTTGCATTTTAATAATATTTAATTATTTGGTTTATTCCCCCAAATTGTTATCAGAAAATACATCCAGATGTTTTATATTTTGGATGTTTTTTAATTATAGAATAATTCCCGTTGTTTTCAGTGGATATTTATGCATGTAATTTACACACACACATACACATACATACATACATACATACATACATACATATACATACATACACATATATATATATAAAATATTAATCTACAATAGTTTTTCTGCCAGAATGAGTGAGCATGAGTTCAGTAATTGCAGATTTTTTTTCATGTTACAGTAATGAGAATTTGGAAGTAAAACATGCTTAATTATCATTTAAAGGTCTTAATGCTTCTTACATAAGCTAATAATCTTTCATTACTTTTTTATTTTGGGGTGAAAAATGATTTGCACATTCACCCAAACATACTGTGGCAGAAGATAGTGGGTTTCAGACTGAGAAATCAAACCTATTGTGACAACAGCCTCGAGGAAGCAGCTGTACTGGACTATAGTTTGATTTATTACTTTCCTCTCCTGCAGGAGTTTGTGGAGAACAGCAGGAGGTCAATGGCGATGGAGGAGCGGGGGCGCAGCAAGCGCGCCCGTCCCAAGGAAGAGGTAGAGTTGACGGAGGTTAAGGCCATGGTGAGTGGTGACGTGGGCGTGGCAGGGGCGGAGTGGCAGGACTTGCAGGAGTTCCACCTGTACTACCTGCTGCTGTGTGTGCTGATGGACTGGGTCCTGTCGGAGCACACACTGGTGCTCTGCCTCACACAAGACATGATCATCTTCCTGTCTGTCTGCCTGCCCACCTCCACCCTCTTCTTCCTGGTCACATTGCTCCAGAACACGCCGGTGGCTGATGCTGCATGCTGACTAACGCTTCCTCACCTCCTTCATCCATCTATCATTTCATCTATCCTTTCTATGCATCGCACTAACAGAGCATGAACTTCTATTTTTCTATCTGTGGATTATTATTTTTTCATCTTTTTTCATTCCATTCTTGCCTCTTCTTTTTTATTGACTGTCTTGAACTCATATGGCAGCTATAAACTGTATTTATATATCCATTGCCTTAAAATCACCATGTTGCTATTTGGAGGAAAGATAATTGAAACTGCCAAGCCGGAAAAACAAGAGGAGTAGAGAAAAGGAAAGACATTATCTCTCACGCTGATGGTCATATTTTCCACAACTCTCAGTTAGCAAATTATTGATAACTACAAAACTCCTTACTGTCTGGATAAACAATGGTAAATTGTGCAGTTTCCCTATCAAAATTATTAGTGGGTCAGGAAGAACACTGTTTGGTAGCACAAGATTAGGACTGACTGTACAGTATATGGGTTGCTGACTTGAAATGTTAATCATTTCTTTGTGACATTCCTCAAATTGACTAGTCGGTGTATTGTAGGATGACTAGTCAGTTTTAAAGAAAACCATCTGACCCTGATCTCTCACTAATTGACCATTCATGCTTTATTTAAAGGGATAGTTCACCCCAAAAATGAAAATTTTGTCATTAATTACTCACCCTCATGTCATTCCAAACCCATAAGACCTTCGTTCATCTTCGGAACACAAATTAAGATATTTTTGATTAAATCCGAGAGCTTTCTGAACCTGCATAGACAGAAACACAACTGACATGTTCAAGGCCCAGAAAAGCAGTAAGGACATCATTAAAATAGTCCATGTGACATCAGTGGTTCAACTGTAATGTTATGAAGCTGCAAGAATACTTTTTGTGTGCAAACTGGGCTCCTGTGTTCCTTTGGATCCCATTGATTTTCATTGGATGAGCAAAAACATTCAAAATGTTTGTTTTTGGGTGAACTGTATTTTTACATAAACTAAATATACACTTTTCCTTGCACAATGCGTATAAATTTTAAACTATACTCATTTTGTTAAAGCAACTGTATGTGGGTCAAAGACGTTAAGATGTCCGCATCAAAAGAAATTTACAAAAGTGATTTTATGTCCATAGAAAGCACATTAAATATAATATAATATATATTAATAAGTGTCTACTTTTAAGATTTCAAATAAGTTTTTGGAGAATAAAATGTCAAAATTTGGTTAAAATAATGTTCCATTGTCATTCAGTGTAATACAGTATTTATGTAAAAATTCAAACATGCTTTTTCTGATTTGTACATATTAAAATATATAAAAGAATAAGGGAGCATATTACATTTTGTGTTTTAAACGAGTAAAAAATTCTTACTGACAAATGGGCAAAACCTATGATAGTGGCAAATTTTAAAAATGTAAAATTACAACTAATTAGTATTTGGGGTGAAAGTAATTAGTCTTTTAATAACAAAAAATGATTTTTGTTGTAAAAATGCCTAAAAAGATTGTTACACTGAATGACATTTTAGTGGGTGTCTTCAGGGAAAATGTATATTTATTTTTTGCTCAGAAAAATAAAAACAAAATTGCAATTGAATTAAACAGAAAACATTTTAATTTTGGGGGTGAAAACAACAACAATTTAAATCAGTATTACACTTATTGTTTTTATGCTTAAACCCTTTTTCGTCTTTGACCCATGTATGTTTTTTTTTTTTTTTAAATCTTGAAATCATTTAGATGGTACACTGACTTGAAATAACGTGAAAGGCTTCTGTTTCTTTCCCATGCTCTCCCACAAATGTCTGTTATAGGAGTATGTAAGTTTGGTGAATGGGGAAATGAAATTCTGTGGAAAGGGTGGATTATTTTATGGCAGCAACAAATGGACGTGTTTGGTTATCCACTATAATTACAACTATAATTCCACTCAGCTGTAGGGGACTCAAAAGTCACAAAAATACACAAAACTACATGCAGTTGCTTTAGAAGTTCATGGTCATTTTATAAGTGCACATTTGACAATTACCCATATACTCTCCATGTTCCTGAAATTCTGTTACTATGAATAGTGTTGTGTTTTAGGGCTGAGAATCTGGTTTGAAGACAGCCTTTAACATCCCATCATAACAACATTTTCATATGCATGGATATGCATGTTTCTCACACCTGCTTTATTGGTGTGCAGTTTTATGGTTTTTAACCCTTTTTTTTTTTTTTGGCATTCTGCTGCTTGAAATTGATGAAGTGGACTAACTCCTCCAGATCAATTGATTGGTTGTTGGTTTGTTTGTTTTGGAGTAAATAAGACTAATAACGTGTTTCTTTCCTGTAGGCTCCCGGGACAAGCTCTGCTTGACCAAAATCAGCCCATGGGACTTTTTAAAGACATTCCAAAATGTTTATTTTTACCAATGTGTAACATGTTTACTATGGTTTCACTCCAGGGAATACAATATTTTAATAAGAAACTGTAAAAAATGAAATAACAATGTAATGAAGCACTTTATATTGGAGCGCTGCATATTTTAAAAAGCCTGATGCATTTTTCGTAGTGATGTCCTTTTTATAAGACTAAAAAAAAAAACCCAGTTGCCATCTAGTGAAACACGGTATTAATAATGTCTAGAATCACTGTTTTTATTATGTCAATTTTTCATAACAAACCTTTTTTAATTGGTTTTCTTTGTGTTTTTGAGAAACCCACATACTGCAGTGCAGCACTTGTTCTTTTTGTTTCATTTAATTCAATTAATGAAGCATCTACACTTTTTATTTCTTAATTTTCAGAAAATAAAAAAAAAAATGCTCGGTTGTGTTATTTTACTAAAATAACGTTACCATGCCTGGAAATGAAGGCCTTGTCCTTGCATTTCACTTGTGTGTAAAAAAGTTGGTTGGTTGGTTTCCCTCCAATGGTGGTGATTTTAGTTTGTTTCTGAGTTGCGATAAAACTGTAAAAGTCAAATTTTCCTGCTGTGACTGTTAGTGCTGATAGAAACTGGGTCTGGTTACCTTAAACTGGGAGGAAGACATTAATGGTTTCTGACTACAATCCACAGTTGCTGTAACTATGAGTATGAGTGATATTACAACAAAAAGCACATACAAACAACAAATGAAACAATAACAGTTCAGTTACACTACAAGACGATTGGAATGGTTATTAATTTTTATTTTTATTTTATAATGTTTTATAAAGTCTCTTTTGCTCACTAAGGCTGCATTTATTTGATCAAAAAATATAGTAAAAACAGTAATATTGTAATTTATTACAATTAAAAAGAACTGTTCTCTATTTGAATATCTTTTAAAATATCATTTATTCTTATGATGAATTTTCAGCATCATTGTTCCAGTCTTCAGTGTCACATGATATGTTAGAAATCATTCTAATATGCTGATTTGATGTTCAGGAAACATTTATTATTATTATTATCAATGTTGAAAACAGTTGTGCTGCTTAATTTTGTTGAGGAAACCATGGTTACATTTTTACCAAGTTTCTTGATTGATAAATAGAAAGTTCAAAAGAACAGCATTTATTCATTCTTTGTATCTAATAATTTTTGTTCTAATTCAGACCTTTTGTATAGTAGTGTATCATAGTTTCCACAAAAATATGAAGCAGCAAAAACTCTATTCAGCATTAATAATAATGAGAAGTTTCTTGAGCACCAAATCAGCATATTAGAATGATTTCTGAAGGATCATGTGACACTGAAGACTGGAGTAATGATGCTGAAAATTCAGCTGTGCATTACAGGAATAAATTACATTTTAAAATGTATTAAAACTTTAGTAATATTTTACAGTATTACTGTTGATAAATCAAATAAATCAAAATAGCGAAATGTTGCCTTTTCTTTTTGGGAGATATGTGCTAATCTTAGCTTTTGCATAGTTGTCGTTTGTTCTCTTTCGCTTTTATTCTTTGCAACCAATGGAGAGTTTGGTCTATATCTAGCAAGATGTCTAGGGGCACCGACTTTAATATCCGCATTAAACTTAAGTCTTCCTACTCATGCAAAGTATCCTGAAAGGCAACATAGTTTTATTTTCTGCTAGACCGTGCAGTGGAAGAGGAGTCACATGAAACTTGCATTTTGCCTTAACCAATCGAGTGAATGTCACCCCCTGCTGGATTTCATAGACTAGTTGAGTGCAGAACAGAAACAGCTCATAAGCCTTAAAAAGATCTAACCATTCACAGTAATTTAACTAACCCATCGAATGCCAGAGTGCGTTCAGTCTGGCTGAGGAGAATATATATAATTTATTTAAGCACAGAGGAATCTGCAGTCTATTGATTTTTGTTTTCTAACAAATGTCAGATTTAGCAAAATTGATGTGTGCAGTTTTTGTATGGATGTTTTGAACGTCATGTTACATATTGATAAATATTGACTGAGGAATAGTTTTTTTCGTTATCATTTTTATTCCATGTTTTTGTGTCTTGCATTGGAGGGAAATGTTGTTAATTGTCTTAAAATGAGGAGATTTTTTTTTTTTTGTGAGGGTTCAGAAATGAACAGTGTACCTATGAGATATTAAGAGCATGGTTTAAGAAAAAA
Source organism: Spinibarbus caldwelli (assembly GCA_039654775.1). Lineage (NCBI taxonomy): Eukaryota > Metazoa > Chordata > Actinopteri > Cypriniformes > Cyprinidae > Spinibarbus > Spinibarbus caldwelli. The sequence continues at coordinate 19,372,944 of CM077246.1, read as the reverse complement.
AAAAAATCTTAAGAGAATTAACATTTGCCACACAAAACTTATGCTGAAAGCATGTTAAATATTGCACTAAGATGGCATACATTGAACACAGAGGTGAATTGATGATAGCTGTAAAACATTTATAGTTCAAATCGTCTTATAGCGCATTCAATATAGAGATGTTTCATAAATGTTTAAAGAAAATCTTCTCTGTCAACAAAATTGTCTTTTAAATGCTTGACTTTGCAGTTTCTGGTTACACAACCCACAGTTTTATCAGGTAACACAAACTTGATGACTGAACAAGTAGGTTGTGTTTTAAAGATGAATGGTGGAACTTGCCTTTTAGGGTGAATCTCACAAAAACGTCACCCCAAAATCAAAAGAAAAAAATATTTTGCATAAAGAAAATTAGAACCATTAAGGTTATTTGTAATTGTGACATTATTTTCATGAAAATCTGAAGGGAAATGTGTGTAATGTGTGTCATTACTGTAATTATTTTAAATAATTTTTTGCCTATTACTATATTATTATCCTAAAATAATTTTTTGTGTAATTGAACAATATTTATGTCATTTAATTTAACAGCATAATATATATATATATATATATATATATATATATATATATATATATATATATATATATATCAGTACATATACACTACAATGCAGTAATGATGATTGTGCTTTTTTTTTACAATAATGTCAACAATGCAAAAATAAATCTAAAAATGTTTTGTTTATGCAAAAAAAAAAAAAAAAAAAAGTTTTGTGAGATACATCTTTTAATGCTGAACTAAGATCAGCTAAGATCAGTTTTTTGGACTTAAAGTGTTTGAACTTAGGGATTTGGACCGGAAAACTGACCTTACAATGGGCATTTACTGCCTGAGAAGGTTTTTTTTTTTTTTTTTTTAATGGACTCCTGTGTCATATTCACTGGAACAGGATTTTTTTGGCCTCAGACATCGGCTTTGGCTAACAACTCCACTTTATATTGCCAAATGTGCACAAAAGGAAATGTACGAAGTGCACAAACTCTCTCTTATGCTACCTGGTGGAAAACCAGCTGGCTTTTGTTTTTGTTCACAGTCTTTTTCTTCTTTCTCTAAATCACTGAAAGCATCTCAGTAACAGCCGTGACTTCTCTAGTCCTGTCAGTGTGTATTAGAAAGAGACAGACGAGCTGTGCTTAGAGGCAAGCTAGTAAACCCATAACCACTGTATACACACACACACACACACACACACACGACCTGCATGCTCCTGACCTGGGACTTTTCTAACTCTTTAAAACAATGAGCCATTTTTGTAGGAACGTGAACTGTTTGGCATTAGAATACATGTGACTTAACACTGATAGAACAATAGCTTTATTATGCGACAAGCCACTGTTTTTTTTAATTTTTTTCAAGATGAGATTGTGAGTCTATTTCTCTTCATTTTGGGAAACTGTGCTTCTGTTCGTGTCACACGGGGGAATAGGCCGATTCTGTTATCGGATACAGTCATGGATAGGCAATACATCAGTTTACTCCTCTGGTGTGATATTAGCTATTAGCTCTTACCTGCAGTAAAGGTGTTTGTAACATGGAACTAAGTTTTTGTTGATTTGTTTGATTTTTATATTTATGATTTCATATGTATCCTGTTTTTTAAAGTAATAAAATGGGGAAAAAAAGGACAATGTTTCTTCAGATGTGTCAGATGTTCGAACAGACTTCACCTTGGATTTTCTCCAATGAAGACAAACTGAATTGAAAGTTTATTTTTTAAAGTTTTTTTTTTTTTTATTATGTGCATTTTTTGGCATAATATCATATTAGTCTGTGAACTGTGCATGATGCTTATAATATAGGCATGCATGTGATATATATACAGTAGAATTGCAGTATAAAATCTTTAAAAACTAAAAAAAATTAAAAAAAAAAAACACAATAAAAGCCTCCAATTTAAAAACAAATATTTGCTGAAGAGATTACATGTACACTACCATTCAAAAGCTTGTGGTTGGTAAGTTTTCTAAAAAGTTATTGAAAAAAAGTCTTCTCATCAATGCTGCATTTGTTTGATTAAAAAAATACAGTAAAACAACAATATTGTGAAATAATATTACATTGTAAAATACCTGTTTTCCGTTTTAATATATTTTAAAATATAATTTAATTGCTGTGATGGCAAAGCTGAATTATTTAACATCATTCTAATATACTGATTTGCTGCTCAAAAAATATTTCTTATTATCGATGTTATAAACAGTTATGCTGCTTAATATTTTTGTGGAAAACTTGAAAAGCCTTTACTATCACTTTTGATCAATTTAATGTGGGCTTGCAGAATTGAAGTATTAATTAATTTAGAATTATACATATTACTGACCCCAAACTTTTGAACAGTAGTGTAGTTGCATATGCATATCAGTCCAAATAAATAGGGCCTCAACATGCCTAATACTAACATCAGTGCTGCTTTTTTGCTGGTAAAACGGCCATTTTGGTCAAACCATTTATCCGGTGTCTTTGCTATCATTTACTCACCTTCATATCATTCTGATAAAAGCCACTAAAAAGTAGCTTATTTAAAGATTTTTTTTACAAATTATATTTGTGTTTGGTCTCTTCCTCATTATATAGCCACCCATTCTATAGCTTTGGAAGACCTAGAATATAGTTAAATAGATGAATTTATTGTGCCATCTCCATTCACTTTCATTAAATAGAAAAGAACTGATACTTAAGGGTTTTTTAAACAACATGAGGGTGAATAAATGATGAGGAGTTCTTTTACTTTAGTGTTTCTCACTCAGCATTCGCGGCTTTAGCACATGCATCAAGAGCTTATGTCTTATACCTCCTCTTCATCCTCACTAGCCAGGGTGTCCAGCTCTTTGTCTTTGCACTGGACTTGTTCAGCTGTGTATGCTTTCCGTAAGTTCTCCAGCTCTTTAATCTCAGCATGGAGGCGTTCCAGATGTGCGGCGCGCCGGTTCTGTAGCAGCTTCATGGGCAGTGGGTTCATATCGTTGAAGGCAATGCTCGTCAGCTTCCTGGGGATGAGAAAGATGAGGTATATTGAGAATGAAACTCCAGCGATGAATTAGCTGCTCTGTTTATTTCCTGCAGAAACCTGTGGTTTGGAAAAGCTCTCCCCAAGCCAGCTTTTCTTCATTGTTTTTTGAAACGATGCCATGCACTGGAAACAGGAGTGAGCAGGTGTGCGCTCACTCAGTATCAGGGGCATACATTTTTAAATAGCCACACCACAGAGGCATCTGACCCATATTCTGTTTCTAACAGATGCAGGCTGCTTTGTTTTTACTATGGCTCAGTGAATTATATATGGTGATGTCTGACTGTGGCAAAAATAGCTACACTGTCACTGTCTATAATACCAGGAGCTCAAGAGAGAAACAGAGATTTGTTTAATTAGTGGCACATTTATGAAGTAATATATTTACTGTGTGTGTGTGTGTATATATATATATATATATATATATATATATATATATATATATATATATATATATATAATTTCAGGTATAAATTTAGATTGACCTAATTTATACTATTTAAATTACAATTGTAAAAAATATTTTGATTATGTATCAACGTTATATATTTTTAAAATAATTTGCTTGTACATAATTAATTTTTAAGTGTGTAAAATGTGTTTTAGGGGTTACAATAGTTATTACAGGGTTCGTACGGGTGCTGGAAATCCTTGAAAATGCTTGAATTTTAACATAGTATTTTCAAGGTTTGAAAAGTGCTTGGATTTTGGATAAAATGCTTGAAACTGCTTGAAATTGCAATTGCATTGGTTTTATAATAATTTGCTTATTGGTTTATTAATAAATAACGTTAGTTCACTTTTTAGACAAAATGCCTTTTGCATAAAACGAAAACAGTTCTGTCGGTCTTTATTGATGCACGCCTCTGATGGAACTGAGCGGGAGATAAAAACATGTTGGGAGGTTGCTGGTGAGGGTTGGCTTGAAAATGACAAATACACAAATTATGGTTAAAATAATGTAAAGTCTGCTTTTAAGCTGTGTTAAGGTAAGCGAAAATGCCCCTGCTCAGTTAAACGTAACGTTAAATATGTTAAGACTGTTGCGATTAAAGTGAAATAATAAACATTTCACAGTCAAAACGCAGCACGGGTGTTTTTATATTAACGTAATGCATCTCTGAAGTGAACAGACTACCTTCAGAGAAGTTTCAGTGGCATTTTCGTTTTATCTCACCGACTGCGTTTATGAGCACAGCGGTGCTTTGTGTACAGCCGTTACCGGGGAAACCGCTGTATCTGCAGTTCCAAAAGCGCCACCTAGTGGCAGACAGAATCTCATATTTTAGCCTTTAAACAATTTTTAAGAAATAAAAAAAGGACGAGTCAAAAGTGTAAAGAATTATTTTACTTTAAAACACATCTTACGGTCTAAATTTTTGAAGGCACATTAGTTTTTTGTTCCGAACAAAAACAGTAGACGGCTTATTGAAAATGCAAATTCATCCTCTGCCACCAGAGGCGCTGAGAAACAAAATAATTCTTTATACTTTTGACTCATCCCTTTATTTCTTAAAAATATTTTAAAGGCTGAAATGTGAGGTTTGGCACTTTATAAAACTCTTTCTATTGGCCAAAACCTGTATTTGAAATGCAAATCATGTTTTTTACAGTCATTTTATGGTTTAATATGTTACCATAGACATTGCCCTATCCCGCTCATACAGTATTTATTTTATTTGGGCAGATCTTAAAAAGCCTTAAATTTTATTTTAAAAATCATGCAGATATCCTATAAATTCTTTATTTATATATATATTTTATTTTATAATTTCTACACTTTATTTTGGCTATTTATATTATGCAATGTTATATGCAATCCAGACCGGTGGTTTTTAATAGCACAATAACATCTGATTTAAAGTGAAAACCTCAAGTGTGTGTGTGTGTGTAAACATGTAATTTACCACAGTTTAAAGTGCTGGAAAAGCTTGAAAATGCACCTTGAAAGTGCTTGAATTTGAATTTGGAAAAGGTGTAAGAACCCTGTTATTAATATACTGTCCTTTGTTTCTTATCATAAACAATGCATTATAATACCTGCTGATATCTTTAAAGAGTAAAGTCTTGTGGTAAAATTAATTATACTCCTTCAAAATTGTAACTATGAATAATACATTATATCCTATAGCATAAGGCATGAATAAATTTACTGCATAATGCTTTAACAGTTTTAGAATGCATCATATGCACGATAATATTACCATTCCATACTGTAGAAGAGCATATTAGTTCATTATATATACTGTATTCTGTATGTATATTTTACGTTACTCTTGCTCTTTTTTCCACACTCTGTACTTTCTCTCTTGGATTTTCTCTCTTCCATTTGCTATCTTTCATCTTACCTTCCATCTGCAATGGTGTAGGGGAAGATGCGGAGATACTGGTACATCTCAACACTGTCATTGATCTTTAAGATGATTTCCTCTTTGTATTTGAAAAGAGCCAATGCATAGCGAAATATCACCTGTGAAATATGAATGAGGGATTTGGTTCAATGTTGTGTCCTCGTATTTGACCTGTAGGCTTGTAATGTTTGTGAAAATGTAGGTCTTTTACACAACTGTGTAAATATTCAGTGAATTATCCAGACCTCAAACTATTAGAGACCCAGTTATTGATCTATACAGCATCTCCCCAGAATGCTTTACTGTACCTTGATGCCCTCATACAGGAAGGCGTCCCATACTTTAAACAGTATGCGTGTAGGCAGATTCTCAACGAACAACACCAGAAACCATTCAACAGTGATGAGTGACACGTCTACTTTTAGCGCTTCCAGATGAGCCATGAGTCGAGGCAGCTTCTCAGACATGAGGTCCTTCAGCACACGCTGGTCGGCCTGGAGAGATTAGAAGAAGAAAGATGGAAAAGTTTGAAAAATATTTCAGAAAATTACAGTTTTTGTGTTCGATACTTGCTTCCAAACATTTAAAAACTAGTGTATACTAGTCTGAGACCATACTGAAACTCTGGGATTGAAAACAAAATCTGAACAATTAAAATAAGTTTTAGGATTTAGGATTAATGCAGGGTTCTCACCTGACAGCCCACCAGGTCTTTAGTGTAGTAATGGAGAGGCATGATGTAGTCCACAATCACTACCAAGCACCAGAAGGCATCTTCCTCATCCTGTAGTACCAGCAGAGCAATGGCTGCCAGTCTGCACACAGTGGCATCGATGGTGTTATTTACCTTTCTTTTTGCATATAGATATTGTGGCCCTTACAGTAAACCTACACCTAACTCTGTTTAGTCTGTAAGGTACCCTCCATCAGAATGCTGTTGATCAACAAATGACCACTAGATGTCAGTACAATACATGTTATGGTATTAATAGTTTGTTGGCAGTGTTCAGCATGGCAGACAAGGCAAATATCACTTTGCATATGTCATTTCTCTGTCACTTACCGCATGGCTTTGGTAAGCATTTTTAAGCCATATTTTGCCAGATTTAGCAAAAAAAAAAAAAAAAGTATTTTATGTTGGGTTGTGTATTTTATGTATTAACATTTAGATTTAACATTGGGACTTATATTCAATATTTAGACTTAAATGATAAATGTAATATATTTATAATAATATAAATATAAATGAAAAAGTTTAAATTAAATAAGTTACATTTTAACTTAATAAGTGGGAAAAAGTAGAGTGCAGAAGTATGAGACCACACTGAACATCAGCAAGCTTTAATAAATGATTTAATAAGATACTGACTTCTTTCAAAAATTATATTATTTTTTAAATTATATACAATATTATAAACTATAACTCTGAAATAAATTATATAATATAATACATTTTATATTTAAAAATACATTTAAATTAGTAAATAAAGACATTTTTATAAAGTGGTTTGTTGTAAATCTGCCAAAATGTGGCACTTTTTATTTTTTGTAATATGCATTATTTTAAATTATTATATTTTATTTTTATTTTTTATGTAAAGTTGTGACCCTGGACCACAAAACCAGTCATAAGTCGCATGGGCACATTTGTAGCAATAGCCAAAAATACATTGTATAGTTCAAAATTATAAATTTTTCTTTTATGCCAAAAATCATTAGATATTAAGTAAAGATCATGTTCCATGAAGATATTTTGTAAATTTCCTACTGTACATATATCAAAACTTCATTTTTGATTAGTAATATGCATTGTTTATCATTTGGACAACTTTAAAGGCGATTTTCTGAATATTTAGAGATTCCAGATTTTCAAATAGTTGTCGGCCAAATATTGTCCTATCCTAACAAACCATACATCAATGGAAAGCTTATTTATTCAGCTTTCAGATGATGTATAAATCTCAGTTTCAAAAAACTGACCCTTATGACTGGTTTTGTGGTCCCGGGTCACATTTGGCAAAATTTGGCATTTTTTGTTCTTTGTAACATACCCAATTCCCCATTTTTTTAAAAAAAAACAAAAAAAGTGGCCTATTCAGTTCAAAAGCTTTTGTGATAGGCCATTACTTGTACTACTTACATTAGTAGCCAATTCTCTTGCTCTCCTCTTTTATGTCTATGGAGGCTAATTACCTGTTGAGTCCCTGCACGTAGCCAATGGTGGGGTTTTGCCATGAGAATGCCTGCAGAACTCTCTCCAGCTTCTGAATCAAGGGGCTTGAAGGAGGGGAAAAGTATTGATTGGAGGTCAGCGTACGATCCAGGTCCAGCTGGATCTGTCTGGGCACCAGGTGAGGCGAGGTTCTGCTCTTCTCGCACAGTTCCTGATAACGATCGGGATGACGCTCTTTTAGAGATTTGGTCCTAGTCTGTATCATAAAACGCCAAACCCTCGCACGGTACTCGCGCGGTAAGCCCGTCCGGAGGAGATTCTTCAATTCTGTGGATGAAGACAGTTCTCCTTCAGGGCGTCCAAACAGGAGCTGAGCGCAACGAGCCAACAATGGCCCGTCGCATTCCTCCTGTCTCAGCAGGGTTTGGGATCGGATCTCCAGGGCCTGGATCTTAGCAAGGAGCTTCAGGTCCTCAACTTTGTAGTCCATTGCAATCTTAAATCCATATTCATCGTAATCCCTGTGGAATGTCGGGAACTGTGAGTTCCAACATAAATAAAACTCTGACAAACATTTATATGGGAACATGTTTGTGATTTAAGGCCTGCTGACAGCAAGACTCCACAGACAAAAAGAGCAGTGTGAATAAATGATGACAGAATTTGTATTTGGGGTAAACTGATGGGACTGTTTACCTGATTGAGTTTAGTTTGACGGCAGTGCTCAGGTCTGCCCGAACTGCATCCTTAACCACCTTCTTGACCGCTTCTCTCTGCTCTGGATTCAATTCCTTACTCTCCTGGAGCTTCTGGAGGATTCCCAGGTATCTGCTTTCCATCTGACAGCTATTGGCCTCCAGAACAGCACACTGGCGCACACACACAGTAACAACAATAAATCCAATTTTCAAACAATTCTTGATGTTTACTATCTCAGATTACCATCGCAAATGGCTCTGACCGATTTTAAAGCACTTATATTATAAAAATGTAATTTCTCTTGATCTTTGGATATGGAAGTGAACACACTCTAACTTTCAAAACTCAAATCTCTCAGTTCATAAAGAGCCATTTAGTGGAAGAATCCTTGACTGAAAAATAATTTACCTTTACTATCAGACTTTGCTCCTGTTCGCAACTTTTTCTCCAAAGAGTTGTCAGATGGTAGATCTCAGAGTTAAGGTACTGGTTCTGAGTTTTATATGCCTTCAAATCATCCTGAAATAGAGATATGATCACAATGGGGCTTAGAGTAAAGTTGCAATCATGCTTGGCACAGTCATTTAAGAAGCATACAATGCAGATAAACTGTTCATAAATAATGCACATTTAAATTATTAGTTATACAAAAGTTTGGGGTTGGTAAATTTTGTTGTATGTTTTTTAACAGAAGTCTCTTGCTGCATTTATATGATCAAAAATTCAGTAAAAACAGTAATATTGTGAAATATTACAATTTTAAATAACTGTTTTCTATTTTAATGTATTTTAAAATGTAATTTATTCCTGTGATGGAAAAGCTGAATTTTCAGTTTATTATTATCAATGTAGAAAACAGCTATACTGTGGTACCATACTAAAATTTTGGTGGAAAACATGATCAATTTTTTTCAGGATTCTTTGCTGATTAGAAAATTGAAAAGCTTTTATGTGAAATAGAATTCTATTTTTACATTTTACTTTTTTTTTTTTTTTTACTGTCACTTTTGATCAATTTAATTTATCTATCTAGCTAGATGTGCATATATAAATATTTATATGTGTATATATATATATATATATATATATATACATACACACATATAAATACATATATGTGTGTGTGTGTATATATATATATATATATATATATATATATATATATATATATATATATATTGGTGGTGTCAAACGATTAATCGCGATTAATCACATCCAAAATAAAAGTTTTTGTTTACATAATGTGTATGTGTATATTTATTATGTATATATAAATACAAACACATACATGTATATATTTAAGAAAAATATTTTATGTTTATATGTTCAATATATGTATATGAAATATAAAAATATAAATATATACATGTAAATATTTTCAAAATATTTACTGTATGTGTGTGTATTTATATATACATAATAAATGTACACAGTACACATACATATATAATGTAAACAAAAACTTTTATTTTGGATGCTATATATATATATATATATATATATATATATGCGTATGTATGTATGTATGTGTATGTATATATTTTATTATATAGTATATAAGGACACTTTTTATGTAAATACAGAAAAAATATATTGTGATACAATATATTTGTATGTAAAAATGCTTTATTTTCTCACTTTCAAATTCTCATTCTCGATTGTTATCTGTTTTAAGGCCTCTGACTGCAGCCCATTGGTGCACTGCTGGTCTTCCCCACAGACTGCTAACTTCTCAGACAGCTTCACTATCACTTCTTGTTTGGCCTGATTCTTGTGCATCAGGAGCTGGACACTCTCCTGGAGTTCGGCGATATGGGCGTCCCTCTGGTTCAGATCCCTCCGTAGGTTCTCGTTCTCTTGCTGCAGGGACTCCAGATGATCTCGCAGTTCGGCTGCGTGCCGCTCGCCGTGTTTGAGGAGCTCCAAGCGCTCCTGTTCCCCCTCAGCAGCTAGAAACTGAGCACAGGTGCGCTTCTCCAGCTGAGCAGCTTCTAGCACCTTATGTAACAGCAACACCAACTCCTGATAACACATACATATGTGAGTTTCAGTTGATTAATCTTATATGAGAAGCTGAAGTGATTATTAACATCCTCACTTTACCTTCTGCGCTTTGACCTCTTCTGCCAAGGAAAATTTTTCATGTTGAAGTCGAGATGTGTCCTTGAACTCCAGTGATTTGGACTTTTCTTTGCTATTCTTTCTGATTGGTGAAATGGTGGAGAGATCTTGCTCAGACTTGGCTTTAGCAGGGGATTCTGGGCTTTGAGAAGAACTGAGTGTGGGAACCGCTAAAACTAAGGAGGACAGTGGCCATGAGCATTTAAATTTGAAACAATTGTTTATTATTTTTCTAGTTAGAAAGTTGTGGTTCTTACTGGATGTCTTAGATGAGGGTGTTTTTTGTTTGTCAGTTGAGTCGTCAATATGGAAAACACTTTGTCTAATTTCCTGTGAGTGCCGGTTTCGGAAACTGTGCATTGTGTTCCTGTAAACCAAACATAAAGAAACCACTGAAGAAATGATTAGCAATAACAACTTCATTTTTTGGAAGTCTCTAGACATGTCTTGGTCCCTTTAATTTAAGTCTGCAATGCACATCTTATTAACCATCAGATGAAAGTCTAATCAAAGTCTACTGGGTCATATCTAATAGGAACATTTCTAAGGCCTCCAAATTATCAACATGATCAAAACTTTTCTGCAAAACATGGTGTAAACAATCCACTACATTCCTTCTGAATAGTATAATTCTAAACAATTCTGAAGTCTGTACTGATTTTTATAAAAGTAAGCAAAAGAACAACTGAAAGCAACTCAGGTCTACTTGATTATCCATACGTCACTTTTTATAAGAATCATGCTAACATGTATATGAATATGGTACAGGTTTTTCAGGAATGTTTATTAACGTTCATCTCTCAATCATCATTGTATTGAACTGCATTGTATGTTTTGCTCCAGAATAAAAACTACAAAGCTTTCACAAAACTAATCATTTAAATGTCATCTAATTTAGAAATATTAGTAAGACTGGGAGATATCGATATAGTGACAATTTATATTTAAATGCATTTTATTTATATGCACAGTCTGCTATATTGTTTCACTGCTATACTGTTTCTTAAAAATTACACTGATTTACATTACAAGATATTAGGGCTGTCGCGATTCGTCGATTTTAATCGATTAGTCGATTTTTAGACTTCATTTTGCTCGTGTCGACTAACCGGCAATATACCGGAAGTGGCGCATTTCACGGACGAGAATCCATAAACACATTATTAGACTATTTTCTAAGGCTGCATGATATATTAAACCCATTTAAAAATCATAATTAAGCATAATTGTGAATTCACAGACGCTATGATTTAATTAAATAATTATATGCGATGCAGTTCTAACACGGTATATGCGCTTTTATTATTTACACGCGTGTAGGTTAAGCACGTGCGTCTCTCAGCGGCTCTGTTCACAGTAGCTCCACAGAAACTGTTATCATTTACATGTGTAGAGCGTCTCAAACTCCATCTCTGCATGCTGTTGAGAGTTTGGGTTTATTAAAGTTCATCTGGGAACGCAACGTGCGCCATTTCATCAGATTTGTAAGGTAAATCATTTATAAATCTACACAAACACAGGAGAATACATCGCGATTTCAAAATAAAAGCTCAAACCCTCACTCTGAGTTTACACGTTTTGTCCACATATTCATTTAATTACAGTGGCTATAGCATTCCTGTCCTAAAGAAATGGCCAAATGTTAAAGATTAAGTGGACATTTGAATTAAATGGTGCTTGGTCAATATTAAACAAGGATTAGATCGCACAGTAATGTGTAAAAACAATCATCAGGCCGTCGGTGCCCCCTGCAGGCTTTTGTTGTAATGCGTAATCTACATTAGCTCTTTTGTTTATAATACATTATGTATTTTAACAGTTTTGTTCAATAAAACCATGATTTCTTGCTTTTGATACTTTATTTGAATTAATTATTGTTGCATCATTGGTATTATATATGTATTTTAAGTCATTTTAAAAGCTATTGTTCACTTACATCTGTTTTTATTATAACAAAAAAAATGTATTTTAATTATAGAGCCCTCTGAAATCCGTTTTATTTCCAAATTCAGTTTTTTCCAATTTCATTTTTCTATACTCTGTTTTAATGGTTAAATTAAATTTATTAATCAAAAAGGCTGTCTAATTAATTGAGTTTTACAGTTTTATCTTTATCAAATTCTGTTTTCCATTATTTTCTGGATTCCATTTTAATGGTTCCATTAAATTTTAATAATCAAAAGCATCTCCAATTAATTGATTTTATATTAATTATAAATAAATAAATATATTATTATTATTATTATTATTATTATTATTATTTAGAAATACTGCACATTTACATTTTTCACCTAAATAAATTCTGGTAAATAACATTTCTGGTAAATACTCCTTTAAAAAGTGTTTTTTGATTATAATTTTATTATTATTAGTCTAGAACACGTGGATATGTTGTCATTCTTGCACTATAATACTGAACTTTGATTTCAGTGATTTGAACTATGAGACTGACACTTGCTTCTTGCACTCTATGTTGCACTTTTGCTTTAAAAAAGGATTTCATAGAAATTTGGATTTCATTTGGTTTAATAAAATATTCTTAAGTAAAATTGTTGATTTTTTGCAGGAAATTAATCGTTTAGATTAACTGACTAATCGATAAATTAGTTGATAGATTAATCGAAATAAAAATAGTCATTAGTGGCAGCCCTACAAGATATCAAATTTTATAATGCCTGCATCTGCACCAAATGTCATGTTTTTGCTCAGTTTGGGTCTGTTCTTTTTCCCTTCACAAATAAGAGTATATGCTATATGCTCCTGTATCACACTGTATGAGTCATAAAACCTGATGCTTTAAATATGATACTCAACAAAACACACACACACACAAAATATTTTTCTGACTATTATTTCATATGTCGGACTTTACATGGTTAAAAGTAATAGCACAAACCTCATGATTTGTATCATGGCCATAGCTCAGTTGGTGAAAGTCAAGTGCTGATTGGTTAGTTTCAGTCTCAAACATATGTACAAGTAATAGCAATTGCGATTCTTCAGAATTTTTCTGATTGTTTTTTTTTTAACAGTCTCCTTTGTATGTTTATGTAATCAACTGAATAATTTTGACACTGCGGATGATGATGAAATAGAGTTTATCGTGATGTGTTTTATTCAGAAATTGAAGCAACTTCCCACTTTCTCATTGAGACAGATGTGAAACAAATATTACTTCCTAATCATATATTAGATAAACTATTTGAATGACCACATTATTCAGTGAACAAAACAAGCTCATATTTCTTGGTTTATTATTAAAATAAGCATTGCCTTTTATTATAACAATACTTTTTATTACTTTTACATTTACTAGCAGAGGCGGACATAGTAAACAACTCCATTACTTGAGTGAAAGTACAGATACTGCTGGTCAAATATTACTCCATTACAAGTAAAAGTTATAAAGACAGATTTTTACTTAAGTAAAAGTATAGAATTACTTGCTTTTAAAAGTACTTAAGTAAAAAAAAGTAAATTTCCTTTTTTATGTCAATGCACTGTTTTATTATTGCTGTACATAATACTTGCAATACCTCTGAAGCAACTTACAATACATTACACCTACTGAATACACTGACTAGCCTGTAGTATCTTTGGAATAAAGAGCTTTTAGAATGCTTCAGAACCTATGGGGGGGGAATCATTTAACACCCCTACCCACCCCCACAAAAGCAGGATGGCAGTCATCTCACACCGCTCTGACAGTGAGTGCACACATCTATGTGTAGCCATTCATCCACATTTGAACAGAGTGGATAGTGAAACTGCTGTAAATACAGAGTGATAAGGAAGAAAAAAAAAATCAAACCTGCTTTAAAACCCAGCAACACAACTGTAGCTGTATAACTTTACAACAGCAACACTGCTTTAACAAAAAAAGCAAAACAGCAAGACTTATTTGACATCAAAACAAAATTTATAAAAATGCTGTCTAATCGCTCTTGCGGTACTTTGATGTCACACACAGAACGGTCTGTGCAGCGCCGCTTCAAGTCCAACACCTATATTGTGTTTTAATAGGAGACGCACAACAGTTCTTCTGTGGCTTTATAAGTAATATTTTCACTTACACAATTTAGCAAAATCAGACAATACTGTGTCTAATATATATCACAATATTAACTTCAGTTCAATAATATTGTGATATATATCTAATATATATCACAATATTAACTTCTTATTATTGAATTGAAAAAAAAATCACCCACTGACTTTCAAAGCTGCTACATAGTAACGACTTTCTACTTCTGCTTTCTAGTTACTGTCCACCTCTGTTTACTAGGTGTAAATCCCATTATTGTTTTCTCTTATCTGATGTAGTCTAGTATGAGAACCCCTAATAAAACAACGTGGTCACGCCTGTGTATAATAAAATCCCAGGAAATGGCATATATGTTAGTGAGTGTAACTTCCTTAAAATAATAATTATAGAGAAATTCAAAGAATTACAACACAGCTTTTTTGGAAGGCACTGACGCAGACTGTCAGCGTGAACCATTTTACCCTAGAAATATCCCATAACACCAGAATCCGTTGTGTGAGAACAGACAGAGGAAACATCATAAGCACATGTACTCACTGCAGCTCAATTAGTGGATGTTTGATTGACATGTTGAGCGGGCTGTTTAATCCAGGTGCAGGCAGACTGGCAGCTTCTTCACCCACCAGGCCAGAAGGTGTCTTCACTATGGGCAAGAAGTCAGCTGTGTAAGAGAAGGCAGAAAGTACGTTCAGCAAACCCACTGCGTTAAATACATCTGATAGACCAGTATAACAAGATGCTTTCAGATAATGAGATTTTCTTGTTTCTCATTTGTTTGGTAAGAAAACATATGCAAGCAATTGTTTTTAATGCTGAGATCACAGTAAGATTTATGTTTTGGAAAGAAATCTCTTATGCTTAGGGTTGCATTTATTTGATAAAAATATAGTAAAACTGTAATACTGAGAATTTAAAATAACTCTTTTCAGCATCACTACAGTCTTAAGTGTCACATGATCCTCCAGAAATCATTCTAATATGCTGATTTGCTGCTCAAGAAACATTCTTATTATTTTTTTTCAAAGTTGAAAACAGTTGTGCTGCTTAATATTTTTGTGGAAACCATGAAATTTATTTTCAGGATTCTTTGATGAATATAAAGTTAAAAAGAAAACGCATTTATTTGAAATATATACTGTATAATTGTAGTCACTTTTGAACAATTTAATGAATCCTTGCAGAATACATGTATTTATTTCTTAAGTTCTTTAAAAAGACAAATAATCTTACTGACCCCCAACTTTTGAATGGTACAGTTAGAAAAAAAGAAGCTTATAAAGAAAAATAAAGCTTATGATAGTACAATGTTATTTTTGTATTGTTCTCTATCTTGCTTTACCTATCTCTTTTCTACTGACAGAATGAAACAATGTTGTTTAACACAGGGTAAGGTACATGTCCCAGCATGCCTGGAATTTCTAATAATCACATAAGTGCTGTTTAAAAGATCCATATGCTAACCACAAGCTAGCACAGAGTAAAAAAAATTAAAAATATCCATACTGTCTGTCTTTGTCTGGTGATGCAATATTCCAGATTTTCTACAGATTCAGCTGCTCAGACTTTCACTTCCTCATTTTCTGCATTTGACTCTCATTCAACAGCTGTTGCTTAATGCCTGGATACCACAGCTTGCGGATGGAAGGGGATGGCTGTGAATGTAAGTAATGAATGTGCTTTTAGCACAAGAAGCCCAACCCTTTATATCCCTTTCCTTTCCTGGAAATGATGCATTTATGCATTGGAAATTAGAAGAGACGGGGAACAACTTGCACTTAATTCATTAATTAATCCAGTTATCTGCATATAGCCGGCATACACTAGAAAGCAATTATTATCAAAGTACTGCTGCCACATTTCCACTTTAATTGCCAAAAGCTTTGGGTGCCTCAAAAATGAGTTTAAATTACATTTCAGACTTCATCAACCATATACTATTTTTTAGTGACCATGTCCTTTTATGTAGATGTAGTGCATAATGGCTTTATGTTTAGTCATTTTAGTGCCTCCTCTTATGTTCAGTGCACAGGGGAACTGAGCTCAGCAGTGATACAGACTGCAAACCAGAGTAAAGTTGTAGCACATATATCAATATCCATCCCACCATTTTTCCAGAATTGCTAATATATTTACTTGAAATTTGCGGATGATTACCAGTCCTGACATTTCCAGTCTACACTTTCTTGCTAAGCCAGATAACAGAATGAAGGTAGACAATACATGCACAAACCGGCTGGAGAACTTATGAGTCCTGATGATCTATCTACAAACTAAATATCAGACTGAGCTTTTGCAACCTCCTACTGAGGCTACAGATCATGGATGACTAAACTATAACAATGTGGCAGAGTGATGTGGCATCTGATTGGTCAATCTCAGCAGCTCCCTTGCAGCTAATCTGCTGCTTTCTACCCTCTATTCTTGGTTCTGCTTCCTGTCTCTGTCTCTGCCCTGTGTTCATAGCCAGAGCCTAAGGTTTAGTAACATTGTTCAGTAACAGTGGCCTCTATTTTGGGAAACTGTTATTTTATTTTGAACACCAGATGTAGGTGACCAGTTTTGGGTGTAACACCCAGTCAGATTACTGAAAGAAGAATTTATAAAAGTTTGAAGGTGAAGTAACTCTAGCAATGAAAACAGTCAGTTATTTGTTGGCAAAGCAACATTTTTAAATAAAAAAAGCGTGTTTATACATTATGGTAGTATTTGCTGTATTGCCTTCAATTTATGGTCATTTAATTAATCAAATTATATTTCAGTAGTTTTTAATGAGAATCTCCTTTGAGGATAATGAGATTTACAAAAAACTACAAATTAAATGCACAGACACAATATGATAATAAAAATTTAGATACAAATGTGATTATTTGTCTTGAAAATAGTCACAATACAAAAAAGGTCCTAAAATGTATTTTAATAGTCTATAAAGTATTTATTACATTTTCAGTTAATCATTAAGTGCTTTTGACATTTTTACTAGTTTTTAATTTTACTAGTTTTTAATTTTAATTTATTTTTAGTTTTAGTAATTTTCACAAGGCGACATTTTGAATTTTCATTTATCGTCTTTTTCATTATTATCTTACCAGTTTGAAGGTGAAGTAACTCCTCTGGCGATAGAAACAGTCAGTTAAAACACTATTTTGGTGCACAGATTCCAAGCATTCTGGAATAATCCTCAAGATCTGACTGGTTCTGATCATCTTTCACTTTCTATTAACTTAGTATCACATGACTGGCCAAACAACTGAACTTTACGTGGAAAAATGAAGTGCATTCACCCTCTGATCATATTTCATAAACAGTGTAATTTCCATAATGCAGTAAATGCCTTTCATTTTTCATGTGAGCAATGTCGGGTTTCATTATTACTAAGATGTTAGGGTCTTACCAGGGCAGTTGTTTGCTGATGGGGTGCTTTCCAATTTGTGGTTGTCTGGTCTAGGTATGGACTTATGTTCAGCATGCTGCTCCCTGTATAATGTACGTTTCAACTGCAGCTGCTGCAGCCAGTACATCTGGGCATCCCTGTTAGGTGCCTAAAAAACAAAATCATGTTTGAAGACTGTTGAGAGGAAAGTATTGTTGTCTTACTCAAGATGCTTGACTGTTATTCCTCCATACGTAACACAAATGTTTCTCTGTGAAACAGTCAAAAGAGAGGCTCGAGGGTGATCATATTTTAAGAATTAAGAAAAAACATATTGACCAGTGACCACTAATCAGAACTTTACACTTTATGGAAATGTGTACAGCCAGCAGCCTTTTCTCTTCGACCTAATTTCAGCACTGTTGATACTCTAATATGTGGTGGGTGTAATATGAAGTGCAGTCATGTGATCACTGTGCCATTTTAAAGGCTGCCTGACCCCAATGATAACAACAAGCTCTTTGGAGACAAGAAAGAAAGAATAAGGGTTTAGATTCCTCCCCCTGTTTATATCTTAGAATCTCGTTTATGAAAAGCAACTGACCTTTAGAATCGCTAATGTTAAATCAGTAACTGTCATTAAAAAAAAAAAAAAAAAAATCATAAAACTTGCTTTCACTTTTTTCCCCCTGGGACTTTCCCAGGTCAGTCCCGGGACATTCCCAGTCACATTGGCATTTATTCAGTATTGTTGCAATGAAGCACATATTCCTTCCAATGCTCATTACTGTGGTGCAATAAATAAATAGTTAAGTGTTTATACATAATGACAGTATTTGATGTATTGTCTTCAATGTACAGTATGCTCATTTAAAAGGATAGTTAACCCAAAAATGAAAATTCAGTCATTAATTACTATTTTAACAGATTATTTTAATTATGTCCTTACTACCTTTCTGGGCCCTGAATGTGGTAGTTCCCTTGCTGTCTATGCAAGTTCAGAAAGCTCTTGGATTTCATCAAACATATCTAAATTTGTGCTCGGAAGATGAATGAAGGTCTTACGGGTTTGAAACAACATCCTACTTGAACTATTCCTTTAAGTAATAAAATGAAAATCGTTTTTAATGAGAATCACCTTTCAGCACGATGAGACTTACAAACAACTACAAAGTTAAATTAAGCACAGACAAATTCTGACAATACAGATTTGTGCTTCAATTTCTTGAAAATAATGTCAGTTTGTGTAAGTTTTAGTAATTGTAATGTACTGTACCAACCTATCCCAAGCTCGTCGCCCATTGTTGTCTCACAATTCAAATTTTTTTTTAAATCTGTTATTTCAAACCATGTGATTACATTACCTTGAGAATGACAGTGCGCTCTGGTGTCTGTATGTGAAAGTTTCCCTCCTCTCCATGCAGCGGGTAACTGAACGTGGCACGAGACAGATCCACTTTACCCAGAGGATTGATATCCTGTGCCATACGGTAGTAAAACAGCTGACAGCTCTTCTCCTCGTAGACAAACCAGCGGGACTTCCAGGCTTTGAGAGGTCCACCCTGCTTGTTGAGGTAGCCACATAGTTTAGTGCTGGAAGGAGTGGGTGTCCCTCTGAGGGTGGCAGAGGTCCCATCAGGAAGAGCAGCATGGATCTGGGTGTCATTCTTATCCTGAGCCCCATCTGATCGACCCAAACTCTGTTGTTGGGTCTCCTCAGAGCTGACACACTCATCTGCAGGAGATATGTGCACGTCCGGTGGAGGTGGCATGCTGGAGATTCTCTTACTCTCCATCTGGTTATCTCAACAAAGAGAATAAATAACATCAGACAAAATGTTCATCAAGTAATCAAATGATGTCTATCAGCATAGCCACACCATAAAAATATGGTCATTTAGAGCTTCAGTAGAATATACACTATCTAAATGAAACACCATTAATATTAGGGTATGAAGGAGCAAGATAATGTGCATTTATTTAAACCGTAACATATTTGGATATAAGTTTACCATGTGTAGGATGATGATGCATCAGTAAATGTGTTTTAAAGGAATATAAATATTAACATTTGCTAATTTAGTTGTCATAACACAAAATGTAACATTATTCAAAAATATCCATCTTACCACTATACTTATATATTCTTATTAATATTTATATTTTCTTTTAGACTGTCATTAATGTCTAATAATATATAATCTGATCTATTTAAATTTCTGTTATGACAGTTGAATAAGTGAATAACTAATGACAGACATAGCAGAATCTCGGTAAAAGATTAATCTGAACAGTACATTTATTCTATGAATGACATAGCATATTCATATACATGTGCAATATTTTATTAACAATATGTCATAATAGCAACACTGTGATTTCAAACTGAATAATTTCACTCAATTAGTATGAAATGTGCATCTAAGTTGTGGAATTATTGAATAATAACCCCAAGAATTACAAAATTGTTTTTACTTAAAAGTAATATAAAATAAAAATAACAGTAACACTTTATTTCGATAGTCCACTTTAGATATTCTACTAACAGTAAGTAACTTTGCAACTACATGTCAACTAGCAGTCATTAGAGTATTAGTAGACTGTCTGCTTAATATCTTCTAACACTTTATTTTGAAGGGTCCACGACATACAACATACTGACTATGAGAAACTTTGTAAGTATTTGTCAACTTATTCTACTAACCCTAAACCTACCCTACTGAGAGTTAGTAGAGATGTAGTTGCAAATTAATGAGAATTAGTTGACATGTAGTTGACATGTAGTTACAAAGTTATTTATAGTTAGTAGATTGTGTAAAGTGGACTATCAAAATAAAGTGCAACCAAAATAACAATATTTTTACTCTTTAAATCAAAAACATTAATATGCCCACAAATCCCTTATTACCAAATAGACACAAAAAACTTTAATATTAAATATAATACAATGTCACAAATCACTGTTTTCCAGAGACACAAAATTAAAGCAATTAACCTCAAAAGCTTCAAGGGGTCAAAAAATTAGTTAGGGAGGTTAACTTGTCCTGGAGGTCCTCATCTTGCCCCATATTATCATACTTAAAAAGAAGAAGCAGCAGCAGCATGGAGAACCATATATTCTGTGGCATATTACACTTTCAAAAACATTGCACAATAGCCTGTATGCACAGCTATTATATTTCAAATATATTTCATATTTCACAATTAAGTGTCACCAGCGCTCATTAATGTACAACTTCAGGTAATTCTTTGTAATAAATTTGATTAATAACTAATTAACAAACATTATCTGATGCTTCTTATCAAATAGAAAATGATTAATTCAAATAGGAAAATATAGTTATAATAAAGTTGCATGACATTTTAAATTATTTAATGTACATTATTGGACTTTCAAGCATTAAATAGTATAATGCATGTTAATGTATGAAACAATAAATAAAATGGGTTAACTCTTCGCTGTATCGTAAGTCATTCTTATTAGTCAACGCCTGGGCTTACATGCGCGCATTGTTCACTGTTTGATGTGATAAATAAACTGAAATAAAACACTATTTACAGCACAACAGCTGATAATAATCACATACCTTCTCTGTTGAAAAGCTCAGTGTTCTTTACTCCATGTGTCTGTCCAGGGCGCGTCTCGTGGCACTTACAGGTCTAAACAACTCCTACACAGCTGCTCTTCCTTCACCAATGACTCATATTTCTTTCAGCGAGTTCCAGCTTTAAGGAAATCAGGAAATATTACACATCAGTAATATGTTGCGCACGTCTTAAGGGAGGCGTGTCATGAATGCCATCGCCTTCATACTGTTTTGAAGCACTGCTCGTTTCAAATAAGTAATACACATACCAAGTATCTGTCGAATTTCAGAAACTTGAAACTGTTTTTAATTGTCAAAACTAATTTGACTTAACTTATTTAAATTATATACGGGAGACTGGCCGTTTGAACACTAAATACAGTCGTGTGTTTTGTACATGAAATAAACTATATGTAATTTTGACGTCTGACTCGTGAACGAATCATTTGAGTCAGATCTTTTCAATGAATCATTTGAACCATTTCGCAAAACCGGTCTGAATGCGCTGTTCTTAAATCGGACTGAACAATTCGTGATTTGTAAGAATCGTTGACTGGATTGGTCTGGTATGCGTTCCCCAAAAGCATCCCGCTGAACTCTGTTGGTACAGACCTGTTTTTATACAGTCTATGACTACAACATCTTTCATTCATTGAACCGAGAACCATTTCTGTCGAACATGTCCGACTCGCAGTGATTCTTTTGGCTCATTGAGCCAAAAGAACCGTCTTATATCCGATATTTTTCAACCGGTTCTTTAAAAAGATCTGTTCAAAAGAACCGATTCACAAAAATGTGAATCTGACGTCCCCGCTGTTTCCTCCACGACGGCAGAGTGCGCACTTGCGCGCATCGCCACACACAACGTGCGTGTGTTGTGAATGTGTAAGCCGCAAATGATAATTTACCTCATATAAAAAGGACAAAAACACAACAAGGTATTACTGATGGTTGTGTCTTTATATAAAAACAACTAGATTTGCTGCGCACATCTTTCAGACATACGCTGACTTGATTTGTGCCAGTTTCCTTTCCATTTTGTAATCATAAGACTTGTTTTGACGTTGAAAGCATTTTTTTTTTTTTTACTGGATAAGGAGGTAAATCCTGTTAAACATACATATTTCATTCAGTTGATGTTACTGTATTAGTATTAACTCGCTAACATAAAATTTCATGATACTAACTTACCATGTTTTACTACCAATGTTAATGTCGTGTGTTGTGGACATGTACCATGGTATTTTTTGTATTACTTTTTAGTACCACCATGTAAATACTATGATACATCAATATGGTAATCACTCAGCACCATGGAAACACTGGTCAAATTCGGACACAATTGATTTCATTTATTGCTGATAATCTATTAAAGTTTTTTGACGTATACATTTATTTGCAGGGAAAGCAACCAATGAATGTCCAGCATACATAGTTGATTAAAAAGCATCCCAGGATGCATGTCGTGCAGTTGAAGTTGACAGGATGTCTTTCCCACCTGCCTTGTCTTATTTTAGTGATTGCAAACAAATCAATCTAATAAAAATTGCAAAACTGTTTAAGATCTCATCTTGTTGAAAGCATCTCCCCAAAATGAGAAACCTCAGTCTGCTGCAGCGCTTCAGGTGTGTGGATCTTTCTCTCCCGGGATCCCCGCAGTGTTTCACCTTCAGGAGCGAGACTGGAACCGTGCTGGTGGCCTCTGAGCTTGCCATCACAGAGTTTGACCCTCGGACCAAAGAGGTATTTTTGGAATAAAATAAAAATTTTCATAGAAGTTTAAATCCCAGAAAAGGGTCATTTATGATAGTTGTAACCCCATTTTGTTCCAGGGAGATCCAAATAGCTCTATATTAATCTTGCTGTATAATGTGCTTCTCTAGGTTCATAAAGAGGTTTCACTGACGGCAGAGGACTATCTCCCAAAAGACAGCAGTGGGGTTGTGGTGGCGATACAAGATCTGCCAGATCAGGAATCAGTGTGTGTAGCCACTGGCAGTGGTGATGTCATTCTCTGTAACCTCAGCACCAGTCAGGTGATCATTCATTTGTTCTAAATGCTTTGATGATTGTATAAAATGACTGCTAAATGATTCTGAGAAATATATACACACGTGGTCAGAATTGTTGGTACCCTTGGTAAATATGATCAAAGAAGGCTGTGGAAATAAATCTGCATTGTTAATCCTTTTGATCTATTATTTAAAAAAATCACAAAAATCTAACCTTTCATTGGAGAATAAGAATTTGAAATGGGGGGAAATATCATAAATGTTTTTCTCTAATACACATTGGACGCAATTAACGGCACCCTTTTATTCAATACTTTTTGAAACCTCCATTTGCCAGTTTAACAGCTCTAAATTTTCTCCTATAATGCCTGATGAGGTTAGAGAACACCTGACAAGAGATCAGAGACCATTCCTTCATCCAGAATCTCTCCAGACCCTTTAGATTCCCAGCTCCATGTTGGTGGTGCTTCTCTTCAGTTCATCCCACTCATTTTCTACAGGGTTCAGGTCAGAGGACTGGAATGGCCATAGCAGAAGCTTGGTTTTGTGCCCAGTGATCCATTTTTGTGTTGTTTTTGAGGTTTGTGTTTGGATTATTGTACGGTTGGAAGATCCAAACATGGTCCATTATAAGATTTCTAACAGAGTCAGTCACTTATTGATTTTTTTTATATGTTGGTATTTGATAGAATCCATGATGTCATGTGTCTAAACAAGATGTCCAGGACCTCCTGCAGAAATATAGGCCCACAACATCAAAAATACAGCAGTATATTTCATTGTAAACATGGGGTACTTTTTATCCCTGTGTTCACCAAACCCATCTTGAGTGTTTGCTGCTAAAAAGCTCATTTTTTTTAGTTTCATCTGAACATAGAAGCCAGTGCCATTTGAATTTCCAGTCGTGTCTGACAACTGAATATGCTGGAGATTGTTTTTTGGTGAAAGCATTTTCTTTTCTTGTTTTTTTTTCTTGAAGCCCTCCCAAACAACATGTGGTGATGTAGGTGCTGTTTGATAAGTTTTTTTAAGGTTTTCTGATCCCGAAACTCAACCTTTTTCTGCAATTCTCCAGCTGTTGTCCTTGAAGAGTCTTTGGCCATTCAAACTCTCCTTCTCACCGTGCATTAGGACGATATAGACACACGTCCTCTTCCAAGCAGATTCATAACATTTTCTGTTGATTAGAAATTCTTAGTTATTGCCCTGATGGTGGAAATGGGAATTTTCACTGCTTTAGCTCTTTTCTTAAAGCCACTTTCTAATTTGTGAAGCTCAATTATCTTTTGCTGCACATCAGAAATATATTCTTTGGTTTTTCTCATTGTGATGGATGATTAATTTGGAATTTGACCTTTGTTTTGTTTTCCCTCCTATTTATATTTCTGTGAAACAGGAAGCCATGGCTGGATAATTTCATGTTCATAATCACACTGGTGTGAATATGAATGGGAATATATTTCAGATATATTTTACTCATAAGAATTTCTAGGGGTACCAGTAATTGTGTCCAACATGCATTTGAGAAAAAAACATTTATTTCATAATGATATTTCCGCCCATTTTAAATTCTTATTCTCCAATGAAAGCTTAGATTTTTGAGATTAAAAAATAAAAAATAAATAAAAGATCAAAAGGATTAACAATGCACATTTATTTTCACAGCCTTCTTTGATCATATTTACCAAGGGTACCAACAATTCTGACCACGTGTGTATGCTCTTGTTGTACTTTCTAATTAACAATATCAAGTTCTCTCTCACAGTTAGAATGTGTTGGCAGTGTGGAAAGCGGTCTAACTGGCATGACGTGGAGCCCAGATCAAGAGTTGGTGACTCTGACCACAGGTCTATATCACTAGCAGTGTTATTTTAATATCCTTGAGATGTTATTATAGTTTTTTTTTAAATATTTTGTTTTCATTTTTGTTTATATATTTTCCATTTTCATTTTAAGTTTTAGTACTTTTCTGTGTTTTTGTCAGTTTTACTGGTTTTTTTTTTTTTTTTGGTTTTTTTTTTATATGTATATAGTTTTTTATATACAGTGCCCTCCAGTATTGGAACAGTAAAGACAAAATTGCTTGCTTTGCAAATATGATTAAAAGATGAATATGAGACAAAACTACAGAATGTCACATTTTATTATTAGGTCTTTCGACACATACATGTTTTACCAAATAAAAAGGAGAGCACTTTCATCCCACTATTTGATGTGAGCATAAGTATTGGAACAGTTGCCTCACAGGTCTTTCTAAGTGATCAGCTGTGTCCTGTTGCATTCATTCTTCAGATATTAAAAGCAGGGAATGTGTCTTATCAGTTATATCCATTGCTTCTGCATTCTAAGTCTTGCATTCGATGATGACACACACAAACCAGGAAGAAGAAGAAGAGGAAGCTGACTCTGAAAGAAAAGCAAGCAATTTGGATGCTAAAAGAAAAGAGGAAGTTAATTAGAACTATAGGAAAAACAAAGGGCATGGAGAAATCAAGATTTTGGAAATCACCAGCGATACCAGCAACCAACAACGACCTGATCGGCTGAGAAAACAACAGTAGTTGATGACAGACAAATCATAAAAGCTGTGAAAATTAACCCTAAAATACGTGTCTGTAAAATCACCAACAACCTCCAGAAAGCTGGGGTGATGCTCTGACAATCTACTGTCCTCAGGAGACTTTGACACAGAATTACAGATGCTACACAGCAAGATGCAAACCTCTGACCAGCACCAAAAATAGAAAGGCAAGATTACAGTTTGCAAAAAAGCACAAAGGTGAGCCAGAGAGTTTTGGAACTGTGTTTATGGACCAATGAGACAAAGATGAACCTTTATCTAAGTGATGGGAAAGCAAAAATGTGGAGAAAAAAAGGGAACTGCAAAAGGTCCCAAGCATACAACCTCATCTGTAAAGCTTGGTGGAGGTGGTGTCATGGCATGGGTATTATGGCTGTCTCTGGAACAGGCCCTCTCAACTTTACTGATGACTTTATGTATGATGACAGTAGCAGAATGAATTTGGAAGGGTAACAAACCTTCTTGGCTACCAATATTCAAGAAAATGCCACCAAACTCATTAGAAAGCACTTCATATTGGATCAGGACAATGAACCAAAACACCCTGCCAGTTCAGTCAAGGAGTTTATCAGGGCAAAGAAATGTAAAGTCTTAGATTGCCCAAGTCAATCTCCAGATTTAAATCCAATTGAACATTAATTTCACCAGCTGAAGAGGAGACCAAAGACAGAAACTCCCCAAAACAAGTAACAGTTGGAATTGGCTGCATTAAACGCTGAGAAAAAGCATTTCAAAGCATAAGACCAAGAGTCTGGTGATGTCTATGGGTTGCAGACTCACTGCTCTGATTGCATGCAAGGGATTTGCAACAAAATATTAGCTTTTAATCTTTTACATCTGACTTAAATTCAAATGTTCCAAAACTTATGCTCACATCAAATAGTGGGATGAAAATGAACTGAAATGAACTTTTCCACGACATTCTAATTCATTGAGATGCACCTGTATGTGTGTGTGTGTGTGTGTGTGTGTGTATATATATATATATATATATATATATATATATATATACACATACACATACACACACACACACACATATTATATATATATATATATATATATGTATGTATGTATGTGTATATATATATATATATATATATATATATATATATATATATATATATATATATATAAATAATAATATTATTATATATTTTTTTAATTATGTATTTATGTTTATTTAATATTTTATTTTATATTACTTAATTTTTATTTTTAGGGCATTAAGTTAAACTAAATAAAAAAGGGAAATGTTGCTAAATTAAAAGTTACTAGCTAAAATAACATGTTTATTTTAAGGTAACATTTATATTGTTTCAAGCAACAGAATTGTTTTTTAATGGCTTTAGTTTGTTAACTATAATAACCCTGCCACTCAGCATATATGAGTTTAGAATTGCATAATAGTGCAGTTTCACTCTTTCTCACTGTCCGTTTGTGTCTTATGTTGCATGTCAGGTCAGGAGACAGTTATCATGATGACCAAGGACTTTGAACCAATAACTGAGGTTGCGATCAATCAGGATGACTTTGGCGAAGGTATAATTCATAAAAGTCTTCATTTACCTCTTAATATCATGCTTTCATTCAGGTGACTTGTGTTCACTGCATATGAACAGATATAGTGTTCCAATTTTTTTTTTTTTTTTCTGTGCATTAGATAAGTTCATCACAGTTGGTTGGGGGAAGAAGGAGACTCAGTTTCATGGCTCTGAGGGCAAGCAGGCCGCCCAGCGGAAATCAGCAGTAAGTTTTTGTTCTGCTTAGCATCGTTCTGCTTTACCAAATCAACTCACTGCAGCTAGGAGGTATGATACTGACCTGAGGATCATCAGGAGATCATTGGTATTTCAACCAGTGAATTTGAATATGGTTCTTTTCTCACCTAGTTCTCATACACTTTCACAGGAAGTGCAGCCTGCTCTGCCATGGGATGACAGGAAGCCAAGAATCACTTGGCGTGGCGATGGGCAATTCTTTGCTGTCAGCGCTGTTTGTCCTCAGACTGGTGAGAATTACTGCTATTGTTATTACATGAAAAGTTGTGACAGTTAATATTGTTCATTATTACTGTAGCTTAAACAGTAGAAAATGACACTAACAACACCAAGGTCATGTGTTTAGTTGCCAAAGAATGCATGAACTGATTAAGTGTGTATCTTGAAAGTTACTTTGCATAAAAGTGTCTGCCAGATGCATTAATGTGAATGTAAAATATAGCAGCTTTTTGTTTCAGGTGCTCGAAAGGTTCGAATCTGGAACCGAGAATGTGTTCTGCAGGCCACCAGCGAGGTTGTTAACGGTCTGGAACAGCCTCTCTGCTGGAAGTAAGATATTCTGAATGTCTTTTAACTTCGTTTTTAACTTTTATTTTCTTTTGCTGAGTCTGACAGATCTGATGTGAACTGACACAAATGTTTTTTTTTTCTAGACCCTCCGGCAGCCTGATTGCTTCCACACAGCGGCACCCTAACAAACACAGTGTGGTGTTTATGGAAAAGAATGGACTGTTGCATGGAGATTTTACTCTGCCTTTTGGAAAGGAACAGGTCAAGGTAGATCTCATCTCCTCTATACATGTTATTTTCAAAGATCTGAAATACAAGTCATGGTGCATGAAAAGCTGATGATTTTGTGTGTTTTTCTCAGGTAAAGGAGCTGCTGTGGAACAGTGATTCTACTGTTCTGGCTGTTTGGATGGAGGACTTGAAGCCCAGAGAGAACGACCTTCCCAACACATACAGTAAGATGCAGATCAGACTGCTTTGCATATTCAGTAATGGGTCCAGTAATGATCAGTGTTGCTTAATTAGGGCTGCATGATTAATCAAAATAAACCAAAATCATAATATGGAGTCATTCTGTGTCAAATCAACTAAATTTCGAAACTTCCCCAGTTCAAAAATTTGATTTTGTTAATATACATAAATAGTGATGAAAGCTAAAAATATTAAATGTCACAGATATATATTTACTGAGTAATCCACTATTTTTAGAGGCGGGTCAAAATGACTAGTTTCACCTGAGATTTGGAGCCAAATTACTGGAGGGTAAAAATGACTTTAGAAAGCTGGCAGCATTATTGTTATTTTTACACAGAGATTGGTAGGTCTATTAGTAAAATCTGTTGACTTTAGCAATGGAGATTCCAAAAGAAAAGCTTATTAAGAATGAGAATCTAGAAGGATATTAAGATATTTTAAAGTTACAAGCATGACAACTTTAGAAAAATAATATTTATGGTACTCAGACATGTATGTTCTATGCAATTGAGCTGATAGAAAAAAAATAGATGCATTTCTAGTTATAACATTATTTGTTCTTTAGATATTCCTCTTTAAAAGAAAAAAAGTATCAGCTGTATGCAAAGTGACCTTCATTTGGATTTTGACCACTGAAAATGTGAGTAATTTACAAATTTATTCTTTGAGCTGCATTAAGGAAACATTATGGGCCTTTAGAATGAAGACACCAAAAGGACAGTTTGTTAAGCACCAGAATCTAAAAAGATATTAAGATATATTTAATACTTCTTGAATTACAGGCATGCAAAATTGAGGCCAAAAAAAACACAAGATGTGTTTTTTGCCATTTTCGAGCTGTCACCTTTAGCATATAATAAAACAAAAATTGCTTAAGTCAGCAGATTTTACTAACAGATCTACCAATCTCTTTGTAAAAGTAAAATAATGATGCTGCCATCTTTCTAAAGTCATTTTTACATCCCTCTAATTTGGTTCCAAATCTTAGGGGAAAATTGTCATTTTGACCCCCCTCTACAAAATAGTGGATTACTCAATGTATATCATTTAATATTTTGGCTTTTATCACTATATATGTTTGTCTTTCTACAGAACAAATATTAACAAAATCATAAATTTGAGCCAGGGACCTCTAGTTGAGTTGACAAGGCTTAGTGTGATTATCAAATCTCAAAGGCTGCAAATGAATTGTATAAATAAATGCTCAGTAAATACGGCTCCACACAAACTGCATCTTTACATCTGCGCTGATTTTGGGTCGCTTTATTGTGCATTTATGAATCCAGCATGCGCCAACCATCTTCCCCTTCAACAAAAGCTTTAAGGGCTCCCTGTGGTTCAGTCAAAATAAAATGTGATGATTTTACATTTGAAAATGCAGAAACTAAGACAGCTATGATGCTTTGTTTTAAACATCTGACCTCTTTCTTTCACAGTTCAGTTGTGGACAGTCGGGAATTATCACTGGTATCTAAAGCAGAGCTTGCATTTTGGCAGAGAGCCCCTTAGGGCTCCGGCGTGTGTGTGTTGGGATCCGGAGAAGCCCTTGCGTCTCCATCTCCTGACTCGAGGATGGGGCAGCTACACCTATGACTGGGGCTGGAGCACAGAGCGCAGTCATGGCACAGATTGCCACGATAACGCCAATGTGGCAGTGATTGATGGAGGTAGGCGTGGCCATTGTCTAACTTATGAATAATTGATTAATCTCTCTACTTTAATAAATTATAGACAACACGCTGTTTCTCAGATCTAGTTTACATCATTTGTAGAGTAAATAAGGCATTTGAGTACAGTCCAACAATTAAAGGTCTGAATGATTTCAGTGTGTTTAACTAACGTGTTTTGCAGATAAAATCCTGGTGACAACATTCCGCCAGTGTGTGATCCCTCCACCTATGCGTGCTTTTGAACTTCAACTTCCTGTTTCTGTGAACCTGGTCACCTTCTATTCTCAAGCACAGAGGACCAATGAGCTCGCTGCACTAACAGCTGATGGACACATTTATGTATATGGTCAAGGTGAGTCATGTAATTTGAAACTTGATTCATACATTACGTTGTTTAGGATTCCTCACTTACATTTCCTATATTCAGGTGGTGGAGTTGAAAATGGAGGTGTACCTGAAGTACCTGGCTTTAAAGTCATCTCGGCACCATTAGTCTTAAGAAAGACATTCAGGTACAGATGATTTTGAGTTTGACTGTTGATTATGTTTTACATTTGTTCATGTTTCTCCAATCCTTATTTAACAAGAAGGTGTCACTAAATAATTAACATGTTTTTGAACGGTAGTGTAGCTGTAAAAGTTTGGGGTCAATAAGATTTTTAAATGTTTTTGAAAGTCTTGTGCTCACCAAAGCTGCATTCATTTACATAAAAATGTAAACAATTATTACCAATTTAAAATAATTAATTTGTGCTAATTATTAAATAATTGTTTTCTATATAAATAAATATATTTTTTCTTTTTTTGAAGTTTATTCTTATGGCAAAGCTGAATTTTCAGCATCATTACTTCAGTCTTCATTGTCACATGATCCTTCAGAAATCATTCTAATATGCTGATTTGCTGCTTAAGATATATTTATTATTATCAGTGTTGAAAATAGTTGTGCTGCTATATTTTTGTGAAAACCAATGACTTTTTTGTAACATTTTTCTACAGTTCTTTTCTGCAAAATCCACTGTTTTCTACTGTCTTTTCCACTGTTTTTGGATTTTTTTGCTCATTTCTTTTCTGTCATTTTCTCATTCGGGCTAGCATATCTATTCAGATCGGCACTACTGTGTAATTATATTACATGCAGCATATGTTCTGATGCTGATGTTGTCTCTCAGGGTCGCCATGGATCAGGAGGAACCTCTGACATTGCTCTTGCTGCTGTGGTTGAGTGACAATTTGTTTTTGGCTGTGGCTCATGGAAGATGCTTGACCCGCCTGCTGAAACTCACCCCATCAGACAGCCAGGACCCCAAGGACACGCTGGAGATCAGGTACTGATGCTAAAATAACTAACTCCTCCGGTCTTGTCCACATTTGTATTCAGTGTAGCTCACGCAAAGACAGACTGATCTAACGACCGTAGACATGAGCTCAGGGGCTGGGAATTATAAAAACTTTTGAATTTTTTAAACTCTGCACTTTATGCAGTTTCTCTTTTTCTTAAATTCTTGGTGTTGGTCATTTCTCAGGTCAGAGGTTCCAGTGGATGGTTTTGTGATCAGCTTGTGTCACAGCCTCAGAAATGGCACTGTGGCCCTGCAACTTGATGACGGACAGATCCGGAAAGTTCACATGGGTCAGTCAGTCCACTAATTATAACAGGAACTGGATTTGGCTACTACATAATATCTGTTTTATCACTTGTCTTGTGTTTAGTTTTCTTCCTAATGCAATTTAAAAATGTTAATCACACATATAAAGACATCTGTTAATGCTAGAATGTTCTATACAGACTCTTCAGAGCTCAGTCTAACAGATTGGAAGGATTCTACTGGCAATACCATCAACTTCCCCCGGCCTTGTGTTCAGACGGCACTATGTACCCTCAGTGGAGAGGTGAATATATAGTGCCGGTACTATGTGCTCACTTCAGTTTCAATAAATGCTTCAAAGGTATTTGTCTTTTAATAGGAACATTTGATAGGCCTCACAGAGAGATCACACCTCTACATCGGTGACTCACTGGTAGGTGTGAGTACCCCAAAAATGATAGAAAAAGGATATAAATTACATTACATTTAGTGTGTTAGTGCCGAAATCCTGGCTGGTATGCTCACTGGAGTGTCTCTTCCGCAGGTGGCCTCCAATATCTCCTCGTTTGTAGTTTATGACGACTTTCTCCTGCTCACCACACACTCTCACATGTGCCACTGTCTCAACCTCAACACAGTCTCTATCAAAGGTACATATGAATGCATCATGTTACAAATATATGCTGTTTATTCAAACTTTCTATTCATTAAATAATCCTGAAGAAATGCATCAAAGTTTCAAAGAAAAGCAACAAAACTGCTTTGAACGTTGATAGCGAGCAATGTTTTTTGAGCAACAAATCAGCATATTAGAATGATTGATTGATTTCTAAAGGATCATGTGACACTAGCTATGATTCCATCCACCTATTTTTATCCGTATTTATCCGTATCCGGGATATCGCATAAAAAACCGCTGGATGGAAATGCCAAGAAAATGTGCATAAAAAAACTTGTGCGCTTAACTAAGTAGGATAAATTTCTTATCTGGTAAGAAAAAATGCGCATAAACTATGATGGAAACACTTTTACTGAATAAATTCCTTAATGTGCATCTAAAAAGACATGTGACTTTGTGATGGGACAGCACAACTGGACCAACCAATGAACTGATCACATTGCACAGCATCTGAAATGCTATTTTTTCATTCTAAAATGCTTGAGAAAAGTCTCATCAAAGTGCTTTGTTATAATTAACTCCAGAACTGCGTTCACAAACATCAGGCTCAGAAAATGAGATAACATGACCGCGTTTCGTCTGTGTGCTCTGAGGCTCATAATTTATTGTATATACAAATTATTATATAGAGTGCCTTCTCCTGCTGCAGCAAATAATTTTTTTCTTCGTGGTATTTAGTACAAGTTAATCAGGAAGTGACAATGTTGTTCTCTTCAACTCACTGGATGGAAACGGTGCTTTATTCTCAAATGTTTTATGCAATATTCCAATTTTGCGCAAGTTTCATTCGTAACTTTGGATGGAAACATAGCTGCTGTGCTGAAAGACTATGCTGAAAATTCATTACAAGAAAAAGTTACATTTTTAAATATTATAACAGGTGTTTAATCTGTAATAATATTTCATAATATTACTGTTTTACTGTATTTTTTAAAAAATAAATGAGACCTATCAAAACCAAAAAAAATCATACCAATCCCAAACCTTTCAACAGTAGCGTATTATAATACAATATAAATACAGCATATAATCCATAAATATAGAAATATATTTAAATATTTCTATTTCTGTATTGGTGTCCTGTGCAGGTCTGCAGTCAGCTCTGAGCTCAGATGCTAATCAGAATGATGAGACTGTACGAAAGGTAGAACGAGGCTCTCGCATCGTTTCTGTGGTTCCCCAGGACACCAGACTCATCCTGCAGGTGAACTGAACATGGTTCTTCTCGCATGTTCATACGATTGTGTATTTTTTGATTATGTATTTTAATGACAAATTGATTTGTTTTGTTTTCAGATGCCACGCGGGAATCTGGAAACCATCCATCATCGAGCTCTTGTACTTGCTCAGCTCAGAAAGTGGCTTGATAGGTATTTTACATTTAGAAAAACTTCAGACAATGCTACATATACAAAAAGAATACTGACCTTTTTTAAAAGAAAAAAAATGGATTAAAGCACTTTTTCCCAAAAATATTTTATTGCTTTAAATATTTACTTAAAAATGTAAAAAAAATAATAGCTGAAAAATTAAATGATTTGATTTGAATCATTTTGCTGTGTTGTTTGTTTCAGCCTCCGATTTAAAAATGCTTTTGAGTGCATGAGGAAGCTGAGGATCAACCTCAACCTCATTTATGACCACAATCCAACTGTGAGTTGTCATTTCCTTTTTATGATAACCTCTAAACACATTCTTCTACACCATGGATTGCATTTTCTTTCAGAGAATGGCAATAAATGAATAACACCACTCCCATCTACCCACATCCCATGATTCCTCTCACAGGAGTTTCTGGCCAACATTGAGATGTTCCTGAAACAGATTGACTCCATCAACTACATCAACCTGTTCCTCACTGAACTGAAGTAAAACTTTAATGCAAAGGCATTGATTAAATCTCTGTTGATGCTTTTTTCCCTTTCATTTATCTTTCAATTTAAATGTTTTTTCATTTTTAGAGAGGAAGACACCACTACAACAATGTACCCATGTCCTTCACGCTCAGCCTCCAGTTCTGCCTCAGGTAAAGGAAGAAAGAAGGTGGACATCATCTGTGATGCTTTAAGATCAACAATGGAGACTCTCAACCCACAAAAGTCAGTTCCTCGGTTATAAATGTTACTTATGTTTCATAAATTGCAGGAAGTATAGTATAGTCCTTCTACTTCCCTCTCCAAATGAGATAAGATTACATTTTACACATGATGTACATCAAGCCCTGATCTTCCTCCTCTGAGGTGCTTTTATGTATACACAGGTATTGTTTATGTATTCTGACATCACACGTGAGAAAAACTACACCAGAACTAGAAATTGCTCTACAGAAGGTCCACGAGTTACGAGGTGAGTCTCGGTACACTCAAGCCCAATAAAAATAAGTTTGATTATGTGTCTGTTACATCTGTGTGCTTTTGTGGTTAGTGAACCCACCCAGTGGCAGCAGCAGTGTGAGCGCAGAGGAAGCCCTGAAGTACCTTCTCTTCCTCGTCAATGTGAATGAGCTGTATGAACACTCCCTCGGCACCTACGATTTTGACCTAGTGCTCATGGTGGCTGAAAAATCTCAGAAGGTCAGTCAGAAGATTCCAACTCTGATGCATCTTAACTGTTAGTTTTTATAACATTATATTTAATTTAATTTTATTTTATTTTATTTATTATATTCATTCTTAAAAATTATTAAATGAATAAAATTAATCTTTTCACATATGAGCTGCCATTTCTAATATTTGTATTGCTGTATAATATTATTTTATATTACAAGATGAACAAGTACAATTCAGTAAATACATAATTTAATTTAAAATTTCACATAATCGGCCATTTTGCATATGAAACATATTATATTATGTTGTTAAAATACCTAATAAAATTCAGTAAACAATTTCAGAATTTCACATATGTTATTATATTATATTATATTATTATATTATGTTCATTGTTTTACAAACAAAATTTGTAATTTCACGTAAGCAGCCATTGCACATATTTGTTTTATTGTATTATATTAAAACATTATAATATAAAACGAAGAAAAAAATTTAATTAGCAATTTAATAAATACATAATAAATTCAAATCTTGTTCACATATAAGCAGCCATTTCACATATTATATTATATTACATTATATTATATTGTGTTATATTATATTCATCGTTTTACATACAAAACTTGTATGAAATTAACAAACACAATTCAGTAAACATAATAAATAAAATTCACAATTTCATAAGTGCAGCCTTTGCACATTGAGTATTTGGTTTTATTGTATTATATTAAAAATATTATATTATAAAATGAAAAAATACAATTTAATAAATACGTAATGAATAAAATTCTTATTTACATATAAGCAGCCATCTCACATATTTGTATTTATTATATTATATTATATTATATTATATTATATTATATTCATCGTTTTACATACAAAACTTGTATGAAATTAACAAAAACAATTCAAGAAACATATAATAAATAAAATTTCATAAGTGCAGCCATTGCACATATTATATTTGTTCTATTGTATTATATTAAAAATATTATATTATAAAGCGAAAAAAAATACAACAATTTAATAAATGCGTAATGAATAAAATTCTTGTTTACATATAAGCAGCCATCTCACATATTTGCATTTATTATATTATATTATATTATATTATATTATATTATATTATATTATATTATATTCATCGTTTTACATACAAAACTTGTATGAAATTAACAAAAACAATTCAAGAAACACATAATAAATAAAATTTCATAAGTGCAGCCATTGCACATATTGTATTCGTTCTGTTGTATTATATTAAAAATATTATATTATAAAACGAAAAAAAAAATACAACAATTTAATAAATACGTAATGAATAAAATTCTTGTTCACATATAAGCAGCCATTTCACATATTTGTATTTCTATATTATTATTATATATTTTATATTGCTTACAGTTACATTATTTTATATTATAAAAGGAATGTACAACACATTGAAAATAGAAATTGGCCATTAGTTGACAGACGTTGCATTGTAACACACAACAACAGGCATCTCCGGTGTAGCTTTTCTGATAGTGAGATTGATCTACTTTTAGCACACGTCTGTTGTAGACACTGTTTTGCAGTGGTTTATAGTTTTTTTTCCTCAAACATTTAGGACCCTAAAGAGTACCTGCCATTTCTGAACATGCTGAAAACCCTAGAGCCGAACTACCAGCGCTACACCATCGATAAACACCTCAAGAGATACAGGAAGGCCTTACATCACCTCAGCAAGTGTGGTAAGAGCCTTGTTGGACATCCCTGAGCAATCCAACAGCAAATTCCTCTGTTTTTACATCGTCTATATCCCTGTTCAGTTCTCCTGTTCTGCCTCATGTTTTTTAGGTTTAGAACATTTCACAGAGTTGTTAAACTTGGTGAAGGATCAGAGACTGTACAGTGATGCTCTTGAGCTCTATTCTTCAAACAGTGAGCAATACAAGGCAAGTTTTATTTTATAAACTCCTACCTATACCTCCTACCTATAAGACCACCGCAGAATTGACTTAAAGGGGTCATCGAATGCAAAATTCACTTTACATGTTGTTTGAACATAAATGTGTGTTGAAGTGTGCGTACACATCCATCCTATAATGATAAAAATCCCTATTTTAAAATCTCAAATAAGGCTGTTCTGAGATTCCTGTCAGAATGACGTAGTTCTTTACAGGCCCCTCCCACAATAGTTGATTGACAAGGCCGTCTTACCTTAGACCCGCCCTGAATGAGCTGAGAGCTGTCCGCCATTGTGTTGACTCCGGTGCAGGGGAAGACAAGAATGTCTCCGATTAAGCGATTGAGGCATTTTGTTGTTGGATTTAATAATGAATATAGCAGTTGTCATTTACTCCCAACATCTGAGCCGCTGAAGAGCAGAGGATTAACGTTACTATCGTTTTGAAGGGAATGCGCCGATCCCGATCTGCGTAAATGCGTCTATGTTCAAGCGAATTATTTGTGATCCAGCCTCACCTACAGAAGAAGTGAGTATAACAGTTTTTTATGAATCTTTGCAAATCGCCTTTCCTAATAACGTGCTGGTTAGACAGTTTCACGGCTAAAGTAAACAGTACTGCTCGTCACCTCACGGAAGAGAGGGGCGGGGTCAGCAGAGCTCATTAGCATTTAAAGCAACATGGACTAGAATGGCTTGCTAAAAATAGAGCTGATTTGACATGGTAAAAAAAAGGTGTTACCATTTAGAAATTTTAACCAAAGTATTTATAGACTTGTCATTAAGACCCTAAAGAATTATATCAACTTGTGGAAAATGGGCATCCGATGACCCCTTTAAATATTTAGCTTGTGTGGTAATGTTTTAACTGCAGCAGCGATGACATGATCTTGACCCTTGACCCCTGTGATGTCATCAGACCCTGAGCGTGTCCTATGCAGAGCATCTAGTGGAGCAGCAGCAGGCGGAGCAGGCGGGACTGTTGCTGTGGCGATGTGGAGAGAACGCCCGTGCCCTGCAGGCCTTCGTCAGCTGTACGAGCTGGAGAAACGCCCTCGCTGTGGCCACACACATCCCATTACCACCTGAACAGCTGACACTGCTCGCCCGAGACCTGGCAGGTGGAGATCTCTGTCATGTATGCATGTTTCCTACTGAGATTATAAATATCCGTAAGCCATGTTGTATGTCTGATGATTTCAGATAAACTTCTGGAGGCCAGGAGGCACACGGAAGCCGCCCTGTGTTTGGAGCAGTATGCTAAGGTACACTGTAGGGGTGTAATGATTCATCGATATGGATCAATACATCGATACGATGGCTGACGATACGATACATCGATGCCACGCATAAAATATCGATATCTGTAGTATAAATAGGACCTTTATTTTGGCACTGTCCATGTTTTCACATAATGTCCGTCTATCCATTACCGCCAACGCATGCATTCTCGTTCAAACTCATGTATCAGGACTCGATATAAGGACTGCCCAAAGGCACAAGGCGAGCATAAAAGACGATTGTTGGCGGAACAGTCGAGCGCTGTGTGAGAAGTTTTCTGTGCACACATCTGAAGCGTACGCACACAGACAGCCGCAAATATTGAATTGAGCTCTCTTCTGCTTTTTTTGTGCATGGATGAATAAATACAGACAAAATTACATCAAAATGTCGGTTAGGCACATGTCTTAACGTAAACAGTTGAGAAAGAAAACGCATGTGTATCAGTACAATAAATCCGTGCTTTCGTTCTTAAAGTGAAAGCAAACTAAACATTTATTTTAGACTGAGCTGAAAAACCTGAAAAGCAGTTTATTGAACTTGTCTTTGTTCTGTTGTATTTATTTTCTGCTATTACTTGTAATCTGGTTATCTGTAGAAAAGATTTTTAGCACTGAGCCCATAGTAGCAGCCAGAATTGTTTTTCCAATTGTTTACTTTCTTAATTATTCAAAAAAAAAAAAGTGTAGACTTTTATTTATATATATATATATATATATATATATATATATATATAATTATTATTATTATTATTTTTTTTTTTTAATGTCCTAATTGAGGTACAGGATGTGAACATTTCAGATAAATGTTCATGTTATATATTTTGGTTGCATTTGTGAGTTAAAATAGCATTCAAATAGGTATATAATATCAATAAATTGCATTTAAATAGGTATATAATATCATAATATCGATATATCGATCGATATACTCCTGAATCGAATCGTAATCGTATCATAGAATTTTTTGAGGTATCGGCAAATATCGTATCGCTGGGTATGAGAATCGATATCGTATCGTATCGTGACGAACCATCCGATTTACACCCCAGTACACTGTATGTTTCATAGTCATCATTGTCTCCAAGACTGTTGTCTTCTGTCACTGTGTCATGTGCTCATGTCTGTGTGTTGTCAGGATTGTGAGGAGGCCATCTCTGCTCTGATACAGGGAGCTGCATGGGAAGAAGCGCTCAGATTGGTGAGCCTGTTCTTTCACCAGTTATTATTAGCAGGTTTAAATGTTTTATTATTATTATACTGGATTACTTGATTGGAATTGCAGCATTTGTGCTAAACTGTATAAAAAAAAACAGACGTCTCACTCAACTGATTTTCTATGTAATTCTATGTAATTGCAACATGCTGTATATCAACAAATAATAAAATAATAAATGTGTATATATACACACACACACACACACACACACACACACATATATACACACATTTATTGTGTTATTTGTTGATATACAGCATGTTTCAATCAGAATTACATAGAAAATAATTTGCCTACTATATATATGTCAAAGTCAAAAAGTCAAAGTATGCTTTATTGTCAATTCTGCCACATGTACAGCACATACATACAGAGAATTGAAATTGTGTAACTCGCAGACCCTTGGTGCGTACAGCAAAACACTAACAGGAGACGTAAAATGCAGATAAATACTGTTTAAATCTAAAAACAAACTATACAGATATACAAATAAGGACATTGTAAAAAAGAGTTAGATAAAGTGGCATAAGGCACATGGCAGATAGAATGCAAATCAGTTAAATAAATAAAACTAAACAAAACTGTGCAGATATAATGAGTGTAGTGCAAAAAGAGCTTATCAGTCTGTTTAAAGTGTCAGAAGAGGTAGTTGAATGGGGTCAGTTCAATGCTGACTGAGGTAGTGGGCAGTCCAATGCTGCACAAAGTGACTGGTGCGGGTCACAGTGTGTAAGTGGGGTGGGGTGGGGGTTCGGAGGGTCAGAGTTCAGTGGTGCGTGGGGCAGGAGGAGTTGAGCTTCCTGACAGCCTGATGAATGAAGCTGTCCTTCAGTCTGCTGGTCCTGGCCTGGAGACTCCGCAGTCTCCTCCCTGATGGTAGCAGACTGAAGAAGCTGTGTGTCAGGTGGGTGGTATCACCTGCAATGCAGAGGGCTTTGCGGGTGAGACAGGTGCTGTAGATGTCCTGGAGGGAGGGGAGAGAGACACCAACAATCCTCTCAACTGCACTCACTATGCGTTGGAGTGTCTTGCGACAGGACGCGTTGCAGGCGCCATACCACACAGTGATGCAGCTCGTCAGAATGCTCTCGATGGTGCCTCTGTAGAAGGTGCACATGATGGGGGCCAGGGCTCTGACTCTTCTCAGTTTGCGGAGAAAGTAGAGACGCTGCTGTGCTTTCTTGGCCAGTGCTGCGGTGTTGTCAGTCCAGGAGAGGTCCTCTGTGATGTGCACACCCAGGAACTTGGTGCTGCTCACTCTCTCCACAGTCGCACCGTTTATGGTCAGAGGAGCATGCTGAGTGTGCACTCTCCTGAAGTCAACAACAATCTCCTTTGTCTTCTCCACATTCAGAGAGAGATTGTTGTCACTGCACCACCCGGCCAGGCGGCTCACCTCGCACCTGTAGTTTGTCTCATCTCTGTTACTAATGAGACCCACCACAGTCGTGTCGTCCGCAAACTTAATGAAGAGGTTAGAGCTGTGTGATGGTGTGCAGTCGTTGGTCAGCAGAGTGAAGAGGAGGGGGCTCAGCACACATCCTTGAGGGGCCCCTGTGTTCAGTGTGATGGTGCTGGATGTGTTACTGCCGACCCGTACTGCCTGAGGTGTCCCAGTCAGGAAGTCCAACAGCCAGTTGCACAGCGAGGTGTTGAGCCCCAGCTGGACCAGTTTGTGAATGAGCTGTTGAGGGATGATTGTGTTGAATGCTGAACTAAAGTCTATGAACAGCATTCTGACGTACAAGTCTTTTTTGTCCAGATGTGGGAGTGCTGAGTGGAGGGCAGTGGCGATTATATACTGTGTGTTTGTGTGTGTAGAATAAATTATGGCTTGTACAGCCCCTCATATATATACATATATATATATATATACATACATACATACATACATACATACATACATAGATAGATAGATAGATAGATATATATATATATATATATATATATATATATATATATATATATATATATATATATATATAAAATTAAAAAGTTTAGGGTTTAGCAAGGAAGCATTAATTTGATCAAATGTTGCTGTAAAGATATTTATAATATTATATTATATTATAATATTATAATATTTTTTATTTCAAATAAATGCTGTTCTTTTAAATATTTCTATTCATCATTCAAAGAATCCTGGAAAAAATGTATCACAGCTTCCAAAAAATATTTAAGCAATATAATTGCTTTCAACACTGATAATTCAGCTTTGCATCACAGGAATAAAGTACATTTTAAAATATATTATAAAAGAAAACAGTAATTTTAAGTTGTAACAATATTTCACTATCTCTCTTTTTGCTGTATTTTTATCAAGCAAATTAAACCTTGGTGAACATAAGAGACTTTAAAAAAATGTAAAAAAAAATTATTGACCTGCTTTAGAACTGTATTTGAAATTTTATATATGTTTTTATTTATTTGTTTGGTCAATAGCTGTATTAAAACTTTAATTTCTTATTTCAGATTTATTTGTACAACAGACAGGATATCATTGAGACTGATCTGAAGTCTGCTCTTCTAGATGGTAAACCATCATATTTTTTATTTTTGTCATTGACCTGTTAATGTTGTATTTATTTTGTGCTGTTTCTTAACTGTATAATTGGTTGCCTGTAGCTCACAGTAATCAGACGTCTTTCCTGGAGTCCCAGAAGGCTTTGTTCATCCGTCACAAAAACCGCCTTGCTGTGGTCCGAGAACTCAAAGCCAAGGCCAGATTGGAGTTATTTGGTAAACAGAAAAAATAACTCAGATCCTTTTATATGATTAGCTTTTCTGAAGACACTGGGTGTGTCCTTTAGAAAAAAATACTGCATATTTTCTCACAGAATATATTTTTTAAAATGGAGAGATTTGATGTTAGTGTACATTTATTTATTTATTTTTTCAACTTTTTTGAATTAATTTTGTTACAAAACCCCCATGAACTCTACAGAATATCAAATTAAATAACATTACAGAGTATACAAACAGAAAATAACATTAAAAATAAGAAGTTATAAAATAAAGTTATACAAATACTAAATTGAAATAAATATTATGAAATAACATTCACCGATCTATTTAAAAAAAAAAAAATTATAGTACATTGGATTTCAAATTACAGTCATCATTACACACCATTCCACTTCATCTATCTGTTTACAAATTGCCTAAAAGGGGACCACACCTTTTTAAAAACCTCTGCTTTACCCCTTATGTTCATTTTTCAAGAGCAAGGTTGTCAGACATTTCTTTAATCCATTGTGAAAGAACAGGTCTTTGGATGTTTTTCCATAATAAAGCAGTAACACGTTTAGCTTGTATTAAACTGAAATCTGTGAGCTGCTTTTTGCTTGCGTTTACTTACATACTTTCAGGATATATATGCAATAAACAAAGCTTTGATTCCAAAGGAATATTTTCTCCGGTCATTTCACAGACCACACCAAGAACCTCCTTCCAGAACATTTGCAGCTCCCTACACTCCCACATACAATGAAACAATGTACCAATTTCATCTTTACATTTTGTACAATTATCTGGAATGTTAGGATTAATCTTATGTAATTTAACAGGGGTAATGTATGTCCTCATCATCCATTTGTATTGTAGTATTCTACACCTAGTATTAATAGATTGAGTTTGAGCAGTGTACATTTATTTTGATTGTTTTACTGAATCACATGAAATCTTCATTAGTACACTTTTGGTTTTAATCTATTTCCTGTTGCTCACTGACAGTCTCTTGGTGTTTCAGATGAGGACCGCCCTGACTGTGCGGATGCAGAGCTCTACTCAGAGGCCAGCAGCGTCTTGACCGGCAGCCATCTTGGCTCAAAATACTCCCGCAGCAACTCTCGCATTTCATCGTGAGTGATATCACTGCTAACACAAATATACAAACACTTCATTGTTTTAGTGTCTTGCAGCTCAAATGGCGAGGTTGAAGTTTGCTAACTGATCTGCAGGAGGTCGTCCAAGAATCGTAGGAAAGCAGAGGGAAAGAAACACAGTCTGAAGGAGGGAAGCCCATTCGAGGACATCGCCCTCCTGAACGCACTCACTCAAATCATCACCATTGTTGATAAGATGAGAGGTGAGCTGAGGACACAACAGAAGCACAAAAACATCTAATACTAATATAAATCTGAATATATACATGTAAACTGCAATTCTAAGATGGATATAATGGATATTGTATGAATAAATATGGACATATTTCAAGTTCCTGATTTCAAGTGAAGCAGACATCAACAAATGTGCATTTTAAGAGTTTAGTGCTAAGTTTGGCATAGTTTGGACTGCATGGTACTTTACAGAAGCTTTTCAGAATTTACATGAATCTGATCAGTTTCCTTATGTAGCTGTATTCTGTATGTGCATGTACAACATGAGATTCACACTGATGATTGTTGTTGTCTGACCCTGCAGAGGAAGTTCGCAGCCTGCTGAAGTCTCTGGTGCTCTTCCAGTTTGACGCTGTGGCCAGCAGTCTGCAGAGAGACTATGGTGAGCTGCTCCACCTCATGGAGTCGGCTCTTCCAGAGATCTGGACTGACAACCTGCAGCAGGGCCAAACTCCAGTGAGTCACACACAGGCTCCCATTGACTGTTTCAGCGCATTTAGGTTTTTTTT
This sequence comes from Spinibarbus caldwelli, assembly GCA_039654775.1. Lineage (NCBI taxonomy): Eukaryota > Metazoa > Chordata > Actinopteri > Cypriniformes > Cyprinidae > Spinibarbus > Spinibarbus caldwelli. The sequence goes on along the minus strand of CM077246.1, from coordinate 19,328,620 downwards.
TTTTTGGTTTTATATTCAATAGTTGAATATACTTTGAATATAGAACTTGAGATTAATCGAACTGATATTCAGATTTTTAAAAAATGTTGATACACTTTTGTATTATTATTATTAGTTTCATTTTTAAATATATTTACCATGTTGGTCAAGGTTTCTTGTAATTTGGGTTTACATGCTCACTTGTCTTTTTTTTGCTCTGGAAAAAATAACTAAGGTCAAAAATGTACTTTTTTTGCATTTTATTTCCCAAAGCCCATTTTTTAATCTAATTTAATGCTTTGCTTATTTTGCTTACAATTAAATGTTACAACTGGCTTACCTCTTTCCGTGTGAAAAAAAGATAATCAAATTTATATGAATTCTAAGATAGTAAATTATTCTAAGACAGTAAATTTGCATATTTCAAGTCTTGAATTATTTCTTCTCAGCTCACAGGTCCAAACTCAACAGCCAATAGCATTATGGCGTCATTTCAGCAGCAGCGACCCGCTGTGCCTCAGCAAGGTGAGTACTCTCAGTGAAGCAGTTTTCATTCATGGGATTCGTTTTGAATTCGTTTTCAATGACCCTGTTCACTCCTCAGACACAGAAGCCCTGACTGCTCTGAAGATGAGGATCACTGTCAAGTGGAAACTCAGCATTCTCAAATAGTTTGCATGTGTCTAGGCTTTTTTTTTTTTGGTAATTTTATGTGAATAATATGTATTTGTATTTTATGGGATATTACGAAAGAATTAAAAATCATAAAATACTTATTGTCTTCTGAGTTTTATTTTCATAGTTGTAGTTCACAATCATATTTAGTCTCTTAGTTTCAGAGCAAAGTGTAAGAATGTGTATGACTCTGTTTATGGTAGCTTCTTAAGACCCATAATCCAAACTAATCCATGTTCCGTTTTTTGTTACGTTAAAATAATTTTTTTTTTTCTTTACTTATGAGATTAAACTACAAATTATCCAATTAATATTTGCAGATTAATCTCATTCAATTATATGGTTATATTGAAAAAAATATTAATAAATTCTGGCCTTCATGTATAGTATATTAAAATACTCTTTATGGTGTTTCAATGTGAACATTTTTATGATTATAAATTTTAATGTCAGGGGTGACTAATTGATTACAGAAATCCAACACCTCTAGCTTTTCAATGTGCAAGACACAACTTGTGTTCAAATGCTTTAATTATGAGACAAAGAGAATGACAAGAAAAAATTATCTACTGTTGGATCAAAAGAACAAAACTTGTTACTATTAATTACAGATGCTTCCATTTGCCAAATTTGACTCCATGAAAAAAAATTGAAAATCTTATCCACTTAAAAAAAAAAAAAAAAAAAACAACAGGTATGTACAAAAAAGGGTTAAAAAGTAGGCAACATATTCTAATTGTGTTCTTCTTCCCGCCCCAACCAATCCAAATCCCCATATTACATCAAATCTGTGTGGTTACGGCTTCCAGAGTTTGAGAAGCCCATCCTCACTGTATGTGGCGATCAAATTCTGGTGTGGGTGGTGGGCAATACCAATGACATCCTTTTCATGAACCTGTGGAAAAAAAAAACCATTGTATTTGTTTTAATACATAAAAAACAAATTTTAATTTTTACATCCCATTTAAGTGACTGCGTCAATTTACAAATGTGATTTTATATACACAGAAACCATAAAAAAAAAGTTTAAAAGGTTTGTGTCTACTGTAATGTTTCAAAGAACTTTTGTGAAAATATAGGTGAAAGTGTTTCATCATTCAGTGTAACATATTTATGTAAAAATGAAACAACATACTTATTCTGACCTGTACTTACTAAAATGTATAGAATAAGTGATCATACTAAACTATTATATTTTAAATGATTAAAAACTTGACAAATGGGTAAAACCTACTGGTTTGAAGGATAGAGGCAAAGATTGGTAAAGATTTAAAATGACAATGAAATGAGTTTCGAGACTGCACTGTGATGCTTAAATAGAGTCTTTTAATGTCATCTAATGATTCTTGTCTTTTGCCTGACAGTGTTATTTTTACAATTGCTATTGTTACACAATGACATTTTTCTTTTTCTGCAAATCATGGTAAAAAATTCATGAGTCATTTTTTTTAAACAGGACATTCTAATGTATGAAAAAAATAAAGCTATATTAAGCTTGTGTATAAAAATACAAACATTTGTACAAAAAAATGATTTAAATTAAAAATGGTGATTTAATAAAAAACAGTAAATGAAGGGAGAGAAGGATGGAGAGAGGGCTTACGGTCAGGGTTCTCTCTAGTTTGCCTGTGACTGTGCTGAAACAGTAAAGCACAAAGTCCTCTCCGACACAGTAGATCCACTCGCCACGTGGAGACAGAGAACAGCATACGAAATCACCGCCCTCTCTCTTACCAGAGCTGAAACTCCTCACAATCTGCAACAGGAACAACCATAAGGAGATTCATAATCAATCACCCAAATCATTTCAATATTCTCATCTCCTTTTTCATGAACAATACACTTGACCTTCTCACCTGGCCCTGCATGTTCATGATGACAACAGTGTTGGATCGGTTACACACGACAAAATGCTCAGGGTTTTTAGGAAGCAGGATCACATTGTTAACAGTGATGTCGGTTCCCGCAGACGTGCCCAAAGATTTGAATGTGCTGGTGCATTCTGTGGTTTTCACGTTCCAGACCTGGGAGAAAGATGATGTAAAACCAAAACACGAGTTACATTTTATGAGCCTTTACTTGAGATAGTGGAGATAATGCATTAACATCTGTACCTTCACAGTTCCATCAGATGAGGCACTAATGATGTGATGACCATCAGGAGTAAGTGTGGCATCATTCACAAATGAAGAATGACCTCTGAACTCCTTCAAAGACTTGCCTGATTTTAATCCATGAATCCTGTTGGGAAAAATCAAACATAAGTGAAATGTGCTGTGGTTTTTGTGGATGCTGAGGCCAGTGAAAAGAGATGCTCACCTAATGGTCTGATCGAAGGATGCAGAGAGAATCTGACTGCTGTCTTTACTGAAGCTGATACAGGTGACACCTTTACTGTGAGCACGCTCATATCGCCGCAGACACTGCCCGCTCTGGATCTTCCACACCTAAAAAAAAAATAAATAAAAAAAGACAACCCATCCAGCATTAACAAATAACCAATAAATCAGCCTTCCTACTGGAAAAATTATATATTTTTTTTTTTTGCAGAAAATGGCAAGTAACCCTCTGATCTTCCATTCAAACAGAATCGTGTTTGCATCTTTTTTATTTTTATTATATAAAAATTGTATTTTTAAAAATATTTTTAATAGGTTATGTTTGATACAAAATAAAATATAAATTCTCTTATTTTTAGTTGAACTAAAACAAAAAGAATAAAAACTGTATAGACATGTTTAAAAAAAACAATTATATATATATATATATATATATATATATATACATATACACACACACACACAATGACAAAAACCTTAAATAAAATGAAAACAGAAAATTTTAAAATAAAAATGAATTCAAAATATTAATAAAAACTATTAATAAAATAATATTAAAAATATGAATAACAATTAATGTTATTATTAAGGCTGCCCTCAACTAAAGATTTTTCTGGTCGCCTAATAGTCGTTCATTTGAAGCATTAGTCGACCAATCGCACGTTAGGGGTGGGCGATATGGCAAAAATATCATATCACGTTTTTTTTCCGAAATATCACGATTTTAATCATGATTCTTTGTCATGTTGGTTTTACTATTTTGCAAGTTGTCTGAGCATTACAGCCAAACTAATTTCCCTATTATAAAGACAAAGCCTTTCAAGGTAACAAAATATAAAAAAAGAATGGCTGATATTTAGGTCAAAGTGGGTGAAGATAAAAATAGTCATTTTTTTATCTTTGTTACTCAAAAATAAGAACAAATATACACATTACAAATACACATACAAATAAAGAAAACAGTGCTTTGTTTTACGGTACAGTAGGTGTATTTAGCAGGAGCATTGAAGAAATTGAATGAACAAATCTAAAAATAAAACACTATATAGTCTGATTCCTATTAAAGCAACTGCATTAAAGTTTTTCAGTCAAGAGTAACGAGTGATTTTTCTTGTGTTTTGTTGTTTTATTAAAATTAAAGAAATAGTTCACCCAAAAATGAAAATTCTGTCATCTGTCTGTCAGTTCTGTCATAGTGTTTTATTTTTATACCATCATTTACTCACTATCAAGTTGTTTTAAACTAGGGCTGGCTCGATACCACTTTTTTTTTTAGAACCGATCCCGATCCGATACCAAAAATTTTGAGTATCTGCCGATACCGATATCGATCCGATACCAGTGCAGTTTTTTTTTTTCAGTGTAGAATTTCTATACCTCAATGTGTGTTGACCTGATCGTCACTCTTTTGTGTTACACACAATCTACTAAATACAGACAACTTCATTATAAAGAAAAATAACAAAAATAAAAATATATAATCATAATCTATGACAAAAATGCTATTATAAACTAGGTTAGTACACAATTCGGTAGGAAGTTACTCTAGAAAAATCCTGAGTTTTATGAAATCTAATTTTATAAAATCTAAACTTTTAGTGATAAAACATATTTAGTGGGGACAATAAAAGTGAATAAGTGTAGGACTAAATCTGGTAAAACGTTACACATTGCTCTTTGTATTGTTGTAAAATACATTCATGAAAAACGAGTAATATATTTATAAATAAATATATATTATAAATCAAAAGACATTTCTTTTAAATGTATAACACAGTAATGAGGCAGCAACCTAAGACAGAAAACACGAGCAAGAAAGGCTATTAATAATCTTTCACTGCGCAAAAGTATTATAATACGAAAGGCTCCAATACAGAACGGCACAAGCGCGTATGCACATCCCGTGCACAGAATGAAGCGCTTGAAGCAACACAGAGTCACATTGCTCCGCATGAAGTTCAAAGTACAAAGGGAAAAGATAATAATGCACAGTGTATTAAATCTGTGCATTAGTTTATTGAGCCTTTTCTTTTAACAGTTTTAAACTTAAGTTACTGTGCTCGTAAAGAACAATTCATAGTGCTCTCTACACCAGTGTTGTGATCTAACAGACACCCGATAGAAAGTAACACGATTTAGAAACAGCTTGAAACTCCAGCAAGATAAAGTCCTTTTATTTAAAGATCAAGTATAATAATAGGAACACTTAATAATCTTGGAGACAGCGTTTCATCATTTTGACTAATAACCGAACGCGGCACGCAGTTTGAATGCTAAATGGAGGATGACAGACAGCCGCAGCGGAGCGAAGAGTTATGTGAACTTGACTTGGGTAAATATTAATCTGTACCTCACATTAAACTATGTAACGGCTTCAGAACACTTGAAATATAGTGCGCGAAAACTTGCTTTATAGTGTTTTTTTGTGGCTTTCGTGGTCTTAACACTAACAGAATAGTATAGGCAGAATATCGGATTTGGATCGCCTTTGCCGACCGATTCCCCGATCCGGCAGAAAACGCCAGTATCGGAGCAATACCGATACGGAATATCGGATCGGCGCACCCCTATTTTAAACCTGAATGGAGTTCCTTTCTTCTGCAGAACATAAATGTTATTTTGAAGAATGTGGGTAACCAAACAGTTGCTGGTTCCCAGTGACTTAGTATTTTTTTCCTACTATCAAATCAGTGGAGACCAGCAACTGTTTAGTTAGCCACATACTTTAAAATATCCTCTTTTGTTTTCAGCACAAGAAAGAAATTAATCAAGGTTTGGGACAATGTGAGTGAGTAAATAATGACAAATTAAATTTTAGGGTGAACTACCCCTTTAATGACAGTCGGCAGCATGTTCAGTACTGTCCCTTTAAGACCTGCACGCATCTAATATACAGGCACGCATCTGTTTTTCTCTCAACTGTTTATTTTCATTTTAGACATAACCAACTGTGGTTATATGTAAACCTTGTGTGTTTTGACAGTATTAGCTCAAAAGATAACTTAGACCAGTAATAATTAAGGCACTGTTGACAGGCTTTTTAACGCGCGCGCTTCAAGGGTATACACGGAGTTTCACACTCAAGTTCACAGAGACAGAGACGACAGAAAATGCATCCTGTTTGCTTTCATTATTTTACAAAAGCGCAATGTTTTGTTGTTATTGTGAGTGCACACAAATAACGTAGAGTCTTTACAGATTCAAAAGATGTATTACTCTTATCTGTATGAGCAAAAATGAGGAAATATTTTAAGAGCAAGTGAGCACACCGGCGCCTTCATCTGTCGTGCAGTGAGCGCTACTGTTCAGCTTCCACACTCCACAGACACTTGAACAGCGCATATATTTCTAGATTAACACCAGATTGAGCGGGCATGTAAAATTGCCGCAATTTACATATTTCAGATGATAAGTCATATTTGAGGTCGATGAATGATAGGTGAGCTTTGGATGTTCTGCCCGATATGCTATACTACCACATAGACCAGCCGTTAACAATCTGCGTGACTTCGTCAATGTGGATTTTTATTGTATTTTTTTTCCTGCGACTAAACGACTAATAAAATTATGGATGACCAAGCCTCTTCTGGTCGACTAACGGTTAGTCGACTATTAGGGGCAGCCCTAGTTATTATTAATATAAAATAATTAATATGACAATCCCATCCAAAATAAAAGTTTGTGTTTACTTCTAAATATGTCTATATAGAGTATATGTGTGTACTGTGCATATTTATTATGTATATATACACATGCATGTAATTATTATAAAGACAAACTTTATATTTATATGCTAAATATATATATATATTTAATATAAATTACATATAAATAAAAAATATATATATATTTAAAATATATACATGTATGTGTGTGCATTTATATATGCATAATAAATATACACAGTAAACAAGAAAAAGAAATTAAGATATGATGATATGGCATGCTGGGCCAAATTAAAGGGCTTCAGGGGCCAGCTTTGGCCTGTGGGCCCTGGTTTGGGCATCTCTGTGTTAAACAAATTATCAATGAGCACTGAAGGTTTTAATCATTTGTCCGATTTTAATATAGCGTGTATGAGACCTTAATCTTGCCATCCTGGGCTCCTGTGGCCATCATCTCTGTATCCCGACTGAAAGACATGCACAGCACTGCGTCATCCATCATCATGAAGTTATCCTGAGCTTGATACTTCAGATCCTGTCCAAAACACAGAAGACGTGCAATCCATGAATAAACATACATAAACGATATATAAACTACAAATGCAGATGCATAAGGCACAATACAGATTCACAGACCTTTCTGATTTTTCCAGTAGTGAAGTTCCATACTTCAATAAATCCATCCACAGATCCAGTAACCAGATACTGGCCATCAGGAGAGAAGCGTGAGCACTCGACGTGAGACTTCTGACCAAACTACAATGAAAAAAAAACACACTGAGTTGAGTAACAAATCTCCACTGTATCTCATGTTCCTGTGGAGGACAGATGCTGGTTCCTGTACCTTGATGTGTCTGGCCAGCTGAGTGGGGAATCGCTCCTCCTCGACATCTTTCACAGCTGCTTTACCTCTGAACAAATCAATGGTCATACCGGGAGGCAGAAGACCTTGATGCTGCTGCCACTTCAGAGACTTTAGAGACAGACTATCAACTACAGTAATGTGAACTATTCCTCCAGTGTAATTCTGAGACCAGTGTACAATGTCTAATGCATTACTGCACTAACATCCTGGTTGCAAGGGAAGTTTAACTCACCTGTCCAAGCAGAGCCATCAGACGTGATGGTGGTACCACACTGACCTCACCAGCAAGAGCCTGAGCTATAGCTGCTCTACGCTTCTCCTTACTGCTGCCATCAGGATAGGCCTAAAAATAGATATATCAGCTCAGAATTCATGCACAATGGAAATGAAACTGTTTGTGAAAATCCAAGTAGATATACATAAACCAATGTTTCCCATTAATTGCCTGCCAATTTAATCTGTCGTGCCACAGTTTCATAATGAACCGAAAATATCTTTAAACTTCTCATAACATAAAAGATCTCTAATGTGGTGTTTTGCACCATTATTTTGGCAATCAAACTAAAATCAAAATAATGTGAGCTTATCGTGGCCTAATGGTTAGGGAGTCGGGCTTGTAACCTGAAGGTTGCCGGTTCAATTCTCGCACCGGCAGGAATTGAAGGTGGGGATTCGATACCATGACTGAGGTGCCCTTGAGCAAGGCACCAAACCCCCAATTGCTCCCCGGGCACTGGAGCAATGACTGCCCACTGCTCCGGGTGTGTGTTCATGGTGTGTGTGTGTTTGTTCACTATTCACTGCTGTGTGTGTGCACTTGGATGGGTTAAATGCAGATCACCAATTTCGAGTATGGGTCACCATACTTGAAAATACGTCACGACTTCACTTATTGAAACAAAATGCTGCAACTGGATGGACAGATGATTACAGCATTTCACTAGATTTGTAATAATATGCCAACAGAAAAAAATACTAGGACAGTCCACCAAAAAATTCTGTCATCATATACTCTCTCATGTCGTTCCAAACCTGTTTGTATTTTTATTCTGTGGAAAAATGGGATGGTGCTCTTAATTTTGCTTAAAGTGCGCCAGGTTGATGCATTTAACTTTAAACTGTACAAAAAAAAATTTAAATTTAAAGTAGAGCATGTCCCTGAACCCCCCTAAATATAGTCTCACAAAACCTTGTAGGAAACACTGCATGAACTATTAGATAAATGTATTTCTATTTCATATACAATCTGTTTAAATGTGTAAATTGCTAGGTTTTTGTGAAGTGCATTGTTTTAGATCCCTCACCTCTCTGGGGTCAAAGTAAGAGCGTGCTAGAAGATTCTCCAGGTGGATGTATCGCTCAGGTTGGGTTTGTTTCAGCATGATCATGGGGTCAGTCTGCCTCAACAAAGATCTGGCAGCTCCCAGCTCTCGGAGCTCAATCAGCTCAAGAACAACCTGCAAAAATACCACAAAACCACTTATGATGTGTCTAGTTTTTCACAGCTCAATCAGTATTCAAAATGAGCTACACAATAACACCCGACTTATAAAAATCCTGATTTGATCTGCCTCTCACCTGTTCGTAAAGGTCAATGAGGGTCTTGTCAGGGAGTTTGAGGGACTGTATAGCCTGAAGCACAGTGTCCCAGTGACCGCTGTTGATATCTGCCACAAAACTCTCAATACTGTCCACTGTGTTGAGAGACACTGTTGTCTCCTCCTGGAGCGTTGCTAAAGTCCGCTGCAAGCTGTTTTCCTTCAGGTACTGCATGATCAGACGAATAACGCTGGAAAAACATGACGAAAGAAGACATTGTGGTACTTTGAAAGACTGAGGCGAACAAATATATTACGAGAGTTTAAGTAAATAATATTGGCCCAATTTCACAAATGGGGCTTAGCTTAAGCCAGGACTAGGCCTTAGTTTAATTAAGATATTTAAATAACTTTTACAAAAATGCCTCACAAGAAAACATTAAGGTGTGCATCTTGACACAGAACAATAACACTGACATATTTTAAGATATGTCAGAGCAAGATATTTTCAGTTAAGACAGCTCAAAAAATGCATTTTAGTCTGGGACTAGCTTAAACCTTGTCTGTGAAACCGGGGGATAGCGTCTATATACTTATAACTAAGCAATGCTCACAAATTGATGTGTGAAAACGAATAAATAAAACAGCAATGTCTAGAAATCTTGTATTGTGATAAAGCACACATACGACATCCACAATGCACAACATTGTTCTTCTAAAAACATATTTATAATTAAATGAAAACATATGGAGGAATCGCGAGCTGCCTTTGCTACTAAAACCAGGCAAAACACTAACCAGGCTGAGCTTCAATACTTCAAATACAAAAAGTATAAAAGAGAAAAACTCCATTTAATATCTAAGCTGTGTGCAAAACAAGCTCTTGATAATGCTAACACAGTTAGCTAAAGAAACATTCCACAGATCTAAACAGCGATAAAAAAAAACACAGCCTGTTAAATGTGCGTGCTCGTTTAAATTACACAATTATGCATGCATATGATGTTTGGAAACACACAACTTAATAAACTTACTCTGCTGACTCTATTTCAATAGACATTGTTGAAAAATGATAATGTGCAGTGAGAAGCTCAAGACACCTCGACAGGAACAACACACGGGTCTTCTTCTACGGCTCTGAATACATCTGAACTAAACACAACAGCGACATCTAGCGGCTATTACAACCCTCACCAGTTATTCGCCAGACAATGACTATTTGCATTGAAATAATTAAAATTATAATACAATTTTATATTTACAAACGTTAATTTGTATGATTTATTGTTATTATATATATTATATATAATATTAATTTTTTTATTTTATTTTAAAAATATAAGAATAAAATTTAATTAAATTACTTTTTTTTCATTTTACTTGTATATATATATATATATATATATATATATATATATATATATATATATATATATATAATTTGTCATTTTCATATTTTACGTTAAGGTTAAATGGCTATTATGATGATGTCTCATCAATCCAATCCATGCCATTTAATCTTTCCTCCAAGCTCGTCTAAATTAGTCTGGAGTAAGAGCCCTCTATCTGAACACGGACTGTAATGATCATAAGCACTTGAAAAATCCTGCTGTGATTGCATGTTTTGTGTTCTAGGCTCTGTCTAGGGCCGGTGTGCCATTATCATCATCTCCACGCATCGCTCTGATTGTTCAAGTAATTAGCTGCAGTTCGTCTGTAGGGGGCGCAAAAAGACGCTTTTATTCCAGCGCGCCCTGCGACTGAAGGTCTCTCAAGGTTAAAGCGTTTATTGCTGCATCAGCCTCACATGCTGGTCTTTTATGAGGGCACAACGCCATGGGCATTTAACTGCCCAGAAAAAGCATTTCACTGCTAGAAATCTAATTGCCCACCACGATATAACACTTACTTTTTCATCCTTATTAATGTGCCAAATCTGGGCCTACCACAGAAAACAGACCTGTGTGATTTGCACCCGAGTGTGCATTCGTTCTTTTCGTGATTACAGTTTCAATGCTTGCCATTTAACACCGGGACTAAAAGTAACAGGGCTGTGACATTTTGAAAATAGGGACAATACCTCAATACCTGTTTTGAGTTCATTATGAACTAGTCAAAATGAGGTGTCAAATAGATTGAGCGCTACAGCGGGCAGTTTTTATTATGAACCAGCACACATTATAACACCAGTGGTATTGTTTCTATCTAATATTTTATTCTGGACTTATGAGCTTGTTCATCATTGGTAACAGTCCCACCCCTCACATCCTGAGAAAGGAGCTGGGAACATAGACTCTAATATTATTTAAGGCCTGTTGGCAAGTGTATTATTTCCATGGTTCACCTGAAAGAAAAAGCGACATTAAATGTTAATTTGGTACTTGGAAATGTTTGAACTATGAAAACTTGTTTCCATCACGAAATAAAGAAATAAGAAAGGTAATTTCTGTTTTTTAATTTCAATTTTGACCATTTTCTCACAATTTTAAGTTGAAATCTCAACAATTTAAATTTCAGCATTGTGAGATATAAACTCAGAATTACAAGACTAAAAGTCAGAAATGTGTGATAAATAGTCACCTTTTTAATTTTTGATTCCGTGGCAGAAAAAAAATAAAATTCCATTACTTTTCCTGTTTATTAGATGTATTATTTTTGCCAGTAGATAATAAAATACATCATAGACTTACATTGAGCCATATTTAGTGAGCAAAATTGTCTTTTTTAAACTTAGATCAGTATGCACATGCTAAAAACCACTCAGAGCACCTTAGCAACCCCACAGCAATGACCTTGCGACCCTCCTCAACACTCAACACTCTACGTACTTTGACCCCGGTGTCTAATGTTGCCGACTTCTGCATGGATAATCCCTTTTGTTGCAGATGTAAAATCTAGTCAATATCTTAATTTAGAGCATCATTTTGAAGGGGGTTTTGTATGTAAACGTGTGATAAAGCAGTCTTATTGCACAAAGAAAGAAAGAAAGTGTTTATCATCAACTACAAGCAGTATTTTGTCATCTATACACCTACATAAAAGCCTAAAGTGTTGACACGCTTTGCTTATATCAGGATCATTGTCTCGAGTTCTATTATTGTTTAAAAGAAGGCCATATGTGAAACTAAAGTGTCTGTGAATGTTTGATCATTTTTTGCACAAGCTGATCTCTGCACTTATAATTTACTGCACCATACTGGCGGTTTAATGCTTGGAAATATATTTTTACAAGATAAATGCTCTTGATCATACCACAGCACTAGAATTATCGATTCTGTATCTAGTTAACAGACCTTCTAAGGTATTATGCATTATAATTAATTGCTAATTTAATGATTAAAGGTTTTGGTGATTTAAATACTATGGTAATAACAAAGTCCTATAGAATTAGTTATTCTATACATATGCATATGTTGATGTTTGCTGACCTCACAGATTGTTACAAATATCAGATTTCACAGTGGGGCATTACAGTGGCACAGATGAAGAAAGCAGCATAACTTTTCTCAGCCAATAACCAAGAAGACCAATAACCAAGAAGATTGCACCGTGTCTCTTCAAGATAAACAGTCAATAGTTTAAATATTTTCACACTGCAAATTTTTTATTATTATTATTCAGTATTTTTTGACTTGAATATTCTTAATTCAAGATAAATTTATTTGAGGAGGAAAATAACTGAAGATATTAATTCTTGCTTTCTGAAACTTAATTCAAAGGGAAAACAAGTTTATTTTTTGACCCCATTGACAGATATTGTTTTTGTTTTAAAGAAATAATTCACCCAAAAATGAAAATGTGCTTAAACTGTACTTACCCTTACTTACAATCCAAGATGTAGATGAGTTTGTTTCTTCATCAGAACAGATTTGGAGAAATGTAGCATTACACCATATGCTCAGCAATGGATCCTCTGCAGTGAATGGGTGCCGTCAGAATGAGAGTCCAAACAGCTGATAAAAACATCACAATAATTCACAGAGAATCCACACGACTCGATCAATTAACATCTTGTTGAAAAGTGAAAAGTTGTGTGTTTGTAATGAACAAATCCATAATTTAGGCTTTTTAACTTTAAACTGTTGAAATGCCTGATAATTAATAATAATGCTTGCCCCAATGAAAAAGTCCATCCCTTGTTGTCTCTCACATCAAAATCCACTGCCGCTGTTTTCACTTATTTCTGTGTATATTTCTCTCCTGATTCACAAGACATTATTTGACGGACTTGATGGACGTGTGGATTACTTGTGGATTATTTTTAATGTTTTTATCAGCTGTTTGGGCTCTCATTCTGACGGCACCCATTCACTATTCCTTTAAGCGTAAATTCACTACACTTTGATAACTGTTAAAGAAAATTACTTCATATCTTATTTCATTTTGCTTCTCAAGTTAAATGTACCTTGATTTACAAAGGTTTAGATATTTTACTGCAAAACGAGAAAATATGTAACAAGTGAGTAACAATCCTTTTTTTAAATATTTATTTAATTATTATTATTATTATTATTATTTTAGTGCATCCACCACTGAGGGCTGTGCCAGCAGTATGATTACATGTAATTGAATCTGTCCACCAATTATGACTGCAGTCCTTACACCTCTGCCATGGATATTGAGTTAGTCCTCTTCATAGACCCTGGTTGCCAGTACCGTGAGGCACTATTTATTCAATTTATGTTATTATTATGGGAAATTTAATATCCAACATAAATACATCAAACACTTAGAAACTCTAAAAGTCAGAATTTGAAAACCAACTGAAAGAGAGAGAGAAAGTGTGTGTTTTAAGCTTTGACATGTGCTACTTAAGAGCAGCAGACTGTAAGAAACACATTTTAAAGATCCATAAATTAGCTGATGTCTTCTGGTTTTATTATACATCAGAGGTGTTGCCTTTTCCAAAGAGCCTATTGATTTTCTTGAGTCTTTCACATCGCACCAGCAGAAAGACGATAATAACTAAATCCATCTTCCTCAGACCTCAGTGGGAATGGACGCCTCCTACTAATGGGGCACTAAATAAAGCACAGCAGCCAATCTGGAGTGGAAGGGCTGACACGTCACAATACTGTTGAGAGTCATTCAGCAGGGATGCTTAAATTTCAGGCTAATCAAAGAGCAGTGGCTAGTATTTAAAGGAATAGTTTACACGAAAATAACAATTGTATTTACTCGCATGCTTTTTGCATTCCTCTGTTTTCCATTGTTTTTCCATGGTAACATAGCCTACTAGATGGAGGTGTTTGCGTCTCATATTTCGCAGGGTCTTGCGCATGACAAAGCATTCAGAAATTGTGTGCTCAAGTTTAAAAAACATTAAAGTTTTTAAAATGGCATTTCTAGATATTGTATTTAAAAATGCAAAGCCTCGATATGCATTCTTTAAATGTTGTGCTTATTTAGTGAACGTCCCCTTACACTTCCTTGCTGTTTCCTTCTGTGGAGTGGAACGCAAACATTTACATCAACAATGACACTGGTTCTTGCATGTAATAAGCGAATGTGGAGCACCAGGTCAAATATTTAATGTTTTGATATGTATTATATACATGATGTGTTCATCTACAACTTCATACCTTGCATTTGTGTTGTTTGCATCATAATTTCTCATTATTTGGATGTTACATCTTGCAGTTCTAACTCAATCTTATGCCAATTTGTAACTATTTTATATGGATAGTGGACAATACAATTTTTATCTTTTTAATATAATTTTTAATTGCAACTATTTAATCAAATTTTTTTAACTATAAACTTTTTATATCTCACAATTCTGAGGAATTGTAAGCTTATAGTCGCAATTACCTTTTTAATGTCAGAATTGAAAAATATCCAATTGCGAGATATAAACTTAGAATCATGAGATGTTAAATCAGAATTGCAAGAAAAAATTCTAAATTGTGAGAATAAATATTCCCTTTTATGTATTTATTTATTTATTATCCCATGGCAGAAACAAGCTTTCATAATTTTAAGTTTATGGTGAATTGGCAGCTAATTTATATGAATTTGTACAATATCTCTTTCGTACATTTTTGTATGATGAGCAGACATCCCAGTGAAGGTTATGTTTAGGTGTTTTGTTTACTGTGTTGAAACTTGCTGAAATCGCGTTTGGTCTCGTACTGTATCGCGTACCTTAGTGTCTACGCTTGCTTGGCCATTTGTTGTGATAAACAGGAAACTGTGTTCAAGCGCCAGCGGAAGACAGTGTAAAGAAATACTTTTTGAGAGAAACAGTCTACCAGCAGAAGTTAAAAGCAGCTTGTAAGTGTATTTACTTGTCTCATTAGTGTTTAGCGCAGTTTCTGTTGCTAGGAGACGCTTGTTTTGTTTACTGTGTTGAGACTTGCTGAAATCGCGTTTGGTCTTGTACTGTATCGCGTACCTTGTCAGTGTGCTTGCTTGGCCATTTGTTGTGATAAACAGGAAAGTGTGTCCAGCTGAATTCAACTTCCGTTTTGTCAAACGGGTATAAAAAAGGTTAGTATACCGCGGCAGCCCTCGTGTGAAGACCAAAGAGTGTAAAGACTATTACACACTGTAGGCAGCGCAATCCTAACAACCTGCGCACTTTGCCTATGTCTGCTAATACACTACTTTCTTTTTCTATTGGTCTCTGGAATTGTCAGTCTGCTGTCAACAAAGCTGATTTCATTACTTCCATTACTAGTCATTTAAGTCTAAACCTCATGGCCCTGACAGAGACCTGGATCAAACCAGAGGACAATGCTACACGTGCGGCACTCTCCAATAATTTCTCCTTTTCCCACACCCTCTGTTTAACTACTCACAAATCAGGCAACCAACTGGACCTTATTTACACACGACACTGCTCCACTGATCATGTGCTGGTTATTCCACTGCACACCTCGGATCACTTCCTACTCACTCTTAACCTCAACACGATTCCTGACACAACACATACTCCTCTACATGTCACTTTTCGACGTAACTTACGCTCACTCTCACCCTCCTGGCTATCTGCTATGGTTTCATCTTCGCTTCCTTCCCCTCAACAGTTATCATCTCTTTTTCTATTATTATTTTTTTTATTTATTTGGTTCATCTTAGGTCAGACAAAAAGTTTAAGGCAAATATTGTAATATAATACAAATAATATAGATTATACACATATCTACATATAACACATATTAATTCAGATTAGAAAAAAGAAAAAAAGAAAACACCAGTCATGCATAGTTATACATTCAAATACAGTATATAAAGAAAGAAAGAAAGAAAGAAAAAACTAAAATATATATACATATATATATATATATATATATATAAATAAACAAATAAATAAAATTAAGATACAGTTGTCTCCTTAAAATATTCCAGAAATGGGCTCCAGACTTTCAAAAAAAGTTTTGGCTTTTGTTTTATTGCAAACCAAATCTTTTCCATCTTGAGAGCATGTAAGGAGGAGGAGCTGCTGACTTCCAATTCATAAGAATAAGTCGCCTAGCCAGTAGAGTTGCAAAGGCTACACTGCCAAACAATGCTGTTAAGGGGTTGGGGTCTAATGGTAAAGAAAAAATAACAGAAAAGCATCTAAAGACCTTCCTCCAGAAATCAGACAGTTTCGGACAGGACCAGAAAGAATGCAATAACGTAGCTGGTTCAGTTGTGCTGCGAAGGCAGGTTGGGTCAGAATCGGGGAATATTTTGTTTAATTTAGTTCTAGACCAATGGACTCTGTACACTACCTTAAATTGAATGAGAGTGTGTCTAGCATTTATGGATGATGAGTGTATTCGGGCAAGAATTAGATCCCAGGTATTCTCCTCAAGCATCAAATTCAATTCCTGCTCTCAGAGCGCCTTCAGTGGGCGCATTGAGGAGGATTGTTTTGTGTTAATTATAGTATAAATTTTAGAAATAATCTCATCAAGTATATTTTTATTTGGCAAAAAGGGAAAGTTAGAAAACTGCTTACGAATAAAGTTCCGTATCTGAAAGTATCTAAATATATGGGAGCTGGGTAAGTCAACTTTCTCTCAAAGTTGTGTAAAGGATGCAAAATTGTTAGCTATGTATAGCTGACTAACTGTAGCTAAACCATGTTCCCTCCAGATGTTAAAATCCCCGTCCATCAGAGAGGGTGGAAAAGAAATATTACAGAAAACCGGCACTGTAATACAAGGGTCTTTAAGGTTTAATGCTAAATGGAACTGAGACCAAATCCTTAATGAATGTTTAACAATTAATGAATGTTTAACAAACAGTTATCATCTCTTGATGCTAACAGTGCTACTGATACTTTCTGTTCCACTCTGACATCTTGTTTAGACACTTTCTGCCCCTTATCTTCCAGGCCAGCCCGTACCACCCCTTCTGCCCCTTGGCTATCTGATCTTCTCCGCGAACATCGTTCTAAGCTCAGGGCTGCAGAAAGGGTATGGCGCAAATCACAAAATCCTACTGACCTTAATTTATATCGATCACTCCTCTCTGACTTCTCTGCTAATGTCTCCACTGCTAAAAGGACATACTATCACGACAAAATTAACAATTCGCCTAACTCTCGCATGCTCTTTAAAACATTTTCCTCCCTCCTTTGTCCTCCTCCTCCCCCTCCTTCATCAACTCTAACAGCTGACGACTTTGCCACATTCTTCATTAATAAAATTACAAACCTCACTGCACAATTCTCCACACCTCAAACTGTCAAACACATCTTCCAGCAAACATACACTCGTTCACATCCTTCTCTCCACTCTCTGAGGCAGAAGTCTCTAAACTCATCCTTTCCAGTCATCCTACTACTTGTCTGCTTGATCCTATTCCATCTCATCTCCTTCAAGCCATTTCTCCTGCAGTTGTACCTGCACTCACTCACATCATTAACACATCCCTTCACACTGGAGTTTTTCCCTCAGCTTTTAAACAGGCTCGTATAACCCCACTTCTTAAGAAACCCACTCTTAACCTAACTCTTTTAGGGAACTATAGACCGGTTTCCCTTCTACCTATCATTGCAAAAACACTTGAACGGGTTGTGTTCAACCAAGTCTCTGCCTTTCTCACACAGAACATCCTCCTGGACAGCAACCAATCAGGCTTCAGAAGTGGACATTTGACCGAAACTGCCTTGCTCTCAGTTGTTGAAGCCCTAAGACTTGCCAGAGCAGCTTCCAAGTCTTCATTACTTATCTTTCTGGATCTGTCCGCTGCTTTTGATACGGTCAACCACCAGATCCTCCTGTCAACCCTATTGAGAAAGGGCATCTCAGGAACCGCACTCAGTGGTTTGAGTCTTACCTCTCAGATAGGTCCTTAAAGGTAACTTGGAGAGGTGAGGTATGCAAGTCACAACATCTAGCTACTGGGGTGCCTCAGGGCTCAGTTCTTGGACCACTTCTCTTCTCTGTCTAAATGACATCACTAGGTTTTGTCATTCAGAAACATGGTTTTTCGTATCACTGCTATGCTGATGACACTCAACTCTACCTCTCATTCCATCCTGATGATCCGACGATAGCTGCTCGCATCTCAGCATGTCTAACAGACACTTCTTGCTAGATGAAAAACCGTCACCTTCAACTCAACCTAGCTAAGACAGAACTGCTTGTAGTTTCAGCAAACCCATCACTTCATCACAATTTCACCTTCCAGTTAGACTCATCAACTATAACTCCTTCAAAAACAGCCAGAAACCTTGGAGTTGTGATTGATGATAAGCTGAATTTCTCAGACCACATTGCTAAAACTGCCCGGTCCTGCAGATTTGCTTTATACAATATTAGGAAGATCAGACCCTTTCTTTCGGAACATGCAACACAACTCCTTGTTCAAGCTCTTGTTCTGTCCAGACTTGACTATTGCAATGCTCTCTTGGCAGGTCTTCCAGCCAATTCTATCAAACCTCTACAATTAATCCAAAATGCCGCTGCAAGATTAATCTTTAATGAACCGAAAGGAATGCACGTCACACCTCTGTTCATCAATTTGCACTGGCTACCAATAGCTGCTCGCATAAAATTCAAGGCATTAATGTTTGCCTACAACACCACCTCTGGCTCTGCACCCATTTACCTAAATTCAGTACTTCAGACCTATGTGCCCTCTAGAAGCTTGCATTCTGCAAGTGAACGACGCATTATTGTGCCATCCTAAAAAGGCTCAAAATCACTTTCACTGACTTTTTCATTCACTGTTCCCACCTGGTGGAATGACCTGCCCAACTCAATCCCAGCAGCTGAATCCTTAGCCATCTTCAAGAAACGGCTAAAAACACAGCTCTTCCATCTTTATTTGACCCTCTAACTCTATCACTCTCTATTCTAATTCTATTTTATCTATCTGTTTTCTTTTTATTTAAAAAAACAAAACAAAACAAAAACAAAACAAAACAAAAAAAACAAAACAAAATACACACCCTTGACCAGAGATGGGAATAACGGCTTTATAAATAAACGGCGTTATTTTTTTCAGTAACGAGTAATCAAACGAATTACTTCCCCTGTTACAACGTCGTTACCGTTACTGACAATAAAATGTGGCGTTACTATAATTTATTACAATATTATTATCATTTATTTTATTATTATTTTTCAGTTTATCTGAATGGATGCGCAGTGTAGCTGTATTTGACGTACCATAAACTCTATCGTTACTGTGAAGGCGCACATCTCGCCGTCGCTTTGTCTCACACACCCGCAAAGAAAGATACAGAGCAAGAGAGTCTTACATAACATGCAGAATTAAGGCGCTACATGTAAACGATATAATTTGTTGTATTTTCCTGTCAAAACAACGGAGCTCTTTTGGAATTCTCTAGCATTTAAGAACTGCCAGGTTCTCTGGTAGTGGGCGGAACTAATGTGCAAACAACAATTTCATTGGCTGGCGCTCACCTATTATCATCCCTGTCTTGATTTCTGCAAATCAATTCGAGCGAACGCAGACATCGTGATTAATATTCATGAATCCAGCAGTTTATTAATCCTTAGTACGTTTTATATTGTTGTTAGTAGTAGAATTCGTAGTAGTTTTGTTATCTTATTTTTCCCCCCTTTTTTTATAGAAACACTAAATGACAAACACTAAATAAGCACCACCACCAGTCCTAAGTTCAGTCAACATGACAAATATGCATTCATACTTGGTTATTGTAATTACTAAAGTTCTATCATCATATAATGCTAAATTATCATAATATCATATTATAATGCTTGACTGACTGATGCTAAGTGTCAGTAGATAAATAGTGTAGATTAATGTACAATGTTTTATAATAATAATAATTTATTCTGTTTACTGTCTATTTCCTTAATTGAACATATTTAATATTGGGGGCATCCAAGTTATTTAACATTTGAACATTTTTTTAAAAAGTAACGCAGTAGTTACTTTGCCTGGTAATTAGTTACTTTTATAATGATGTAACTCAGTTACTAACTCAGTTACTATTTGTGAGAAGTAACTAGTAACTAATTATTTTATTTTAAGTAATGTTCCCAACACTGCCCTTGACCCTCTATCAACTGCATATTTATTCTCTAACTGCTACTTTTTCTTTAAAAACTAACACTAGATTTCTTTTTTCTGTTCTATCTACTTTTTTTCTTAAAAAAAAAAACAAACAAAAAAAACCATTAGGTTTCTTTTTTTCTATATTCTGTCTACTTGTTTTCTTAAAAAAAAAAAAAAAACTTTGCTATGTATACTGCGTTACGCTAACCGAGACTTGTCATATAGCTTGCATGTTGTTGCTCTTTTGTTGGTTTTGATTGCTTCTATTGTCCTCTTTTGTAAGTCGCTTTGGTTAAAAGCGTCTGCTAAATAACAGATGTAAATATAAAATGTAATGTAGGTGTGGAGTTAGGGGCAGACCTTCATACATACTTTATTTCTAAAAATCATATGTTTTTATATAGTTCACATCACACAAATGTATAATGTAACTGTTTTACTGGCAGCCTGTCTGTATATCACTGAATATAATGGGTTCTGTTTGCTTTAGAAGTATAATATCGTAAATTCTATCTGAAGTGATTCATGTTTTAAGAATAATCATTGACCAACTGTATCTGCATGAATACATTTTAATGGCTGATATCCTGATGAGAACATAAATGACTTGCTGGGTTTAAATACAAAATTAATCTTACTCTCTCCTGAGGATTTGGGCAATTCTTTGAGTAATTATGGCAATTACATGGTCTGGATGTTACATAACTTATTCTGCATGAAAATAAAAAAAGGAATTTGCCTTTTTATTGCTTTGATATTATACAGCTCTCAGTAAAAGCACACAAAGAAGTTGAAACTCAATCTTCCTCCAAAACTTTGAGATTTAATTTCCTCTCCGACTGAGCAGCCGTATCTTTGTTCATGCCCAGCTTCTGCTCAAAATCAGGCCATCCAATCAAATCTGTGCAGGTCCCAAAACACTCTGCTGTTGATTCCAGTAAAAAGGTGATTGAAAATAACCATCTATTTCTCAAAACATCTGCTGACTCTTGTGTATGAGCAAAACATTGGCATGCTGTCATTGTGCTACAGTGCAGTGAGCGGCTGTATCGATCAGTCTATGGCTTTCTGGTGCCTTCTCACTAACATGCACTTGCGATCTCATAGATTATGTTTCTATGTTCCAGACACAACAGTTCTGATTTACAGGGTTGTTCCACAACAGATTAGTCTAGAACCATTGATCCAATCAATTGAAACCAATATCTTTTACTCTCTGCAATGGTGTTTACTTACACTAAAGAATCTGATACTTATTTTACACAAACATGAAACTAGATCCATCCATTATTATGGGATTTGAAAGAACATGTAATGTCGATAACCCATAATTTTAGAGCTGAAAATTCCGTCACTATAAAATTTCATTATTTTCTGGTTTATATACGTATCAATCATGGGCTGCGTTACTTGTGGTATTAATAAATCATTTTGAATTTAGTTTTAAAAAAAGTCACAGAAGGGAATTATTCTTTATTACAAGTCAAGCAGAGTCAATCATAAAGATCATAATCTTATCAATTAATATAACCATGATACAAATGACCGGGGCTAGTTGTCACACAGGCTTTGTCTTAGTACCTATAAAGTTTTGAGTCAAAATGCAAAAATACGGTGGTTTTGTTTGCTGTTTTGAAACACTCAGTTCAAAATGGTTTTAAATTACAATAATTTTTCTATTTTTCTATTCTAATCTATTTTTTTCTATTTTTCTATTTTTTTCAATCCAAACTATCATATATATGATATATCATTTAAAAAATGTATATTTAGTTTTTTTTTTATGTACATTTTGGATGAATTTAAGAATTACCAAAACAACATTTTGAAATTTTGCTTGTCACCCTATTACATTTTTTATAAGGTAAAAAAAAAAGTTTAGTATTTTTCAACCAAAAAGCTTATAATGCATACACGCAGTTTCCTATTGTGACTTATTGCAACTATTTTTGTCACTGCTTTTAGTTTACATTGTGTTCAATTAACTTTATCTTTTTCTTGGGTGGCAACTGTGAAAATATTTTTTAACACTTTAAGGTTTGCCTGTGCAGAAACTGACTTTCAAAAATAAACTCAATGAGAGTTAGGATGTTCAGTGCTGTTAAAAAGTGTGAAAAGTGACAACTAGCCCGGGTTTCCCCTTCTCATGCCATCTGCTGTTTTTTTTTTTTTTTTTTTTTTTTTTTTTTAATCCTAACTTCTTTGAAGTGCCACCAAAGACAAATCATGGCCTTTCATGTTCATTAATTTGGTATTTTAAGTTTGGCCGTGCTGTGCTAACCACTGGCTCAACTAAACCCAGCAATGCTTTAATTGGCATGTTCAGGAAATCACAGTGTGGAGATAATTTGTTTCTACTCTTTTGAACCTTCATAGGCGAGAGCGCAGTTTCCGCAGCTCCATTCGTTGTGTAGCACAAATTCATCCCGACTTCTTATAATAGATTCCACTTGACAGAGAAAATAACAGTCCTCCACTCAAACAGATTAGTTCATGGTGTATGGGACATAAAGAACATCTCCGCCTGAGAGGGCAATGCTCCATACTTAGCATCCCAGCTTCACTTTTTGATAAAGGGTAAAGAAAGCTGCCATAAACTTAATTTTAGCAGGTGATGTCTATACTGTGACTGCGTTAAATCACAGTTCACTAAATGAATTAGGCTTTGCTATGAGAGACACTTTTTAGGACCAATGACAAAAAATCAGGACCACCAGATGTTCTGTGATATTGAATTGAAAGTGTTTATAAATATTTAACACAAAAAAGACAGCATGTGCCATTTTAACAGAGAAGGACCAGATAAAGACAGTAGTGCTTTTCTATTTTATTTTTATATTTAGCTTTAATTTATTAAAGGGGTCCTATTATGCTCTTGTACAAAGTCTTGATTTTGTTTTGGGGGTGTATTAGAACATGCTCTCATGCTTGGTGGTTGGAAAATCGCATTATTTTTCACATAATTTACATTATTACAATACCTCTCTCCCCTGCCTGGCACAAACGGCTCGATTAGTTCCGGGTTTGATGAAGGCCCGCCTTCCGAAAAACGAAATGTGTTGTGATTGGTTAGCTGTCCCAGTGCGTTGTGATTGGCGAGCAGCTTAGACGGTGTTTCAGTACTGCCCCGCCCCTCGCCAAAGCAGCAAGTTCGTCAATATTGAACAAGAGGATCGCGCAAAACCTTTGCACGCACGGATATTGCAAGACATTTTAAAGTGGTAATGTTATTGTTTTTTTTGGGCTAAATCACGTTTTAGATAGGATGTCAACAACAGCTTAAAAATAACTGCATTTACAATGTACAGATAAGTGCAATGGTAATATGTATTATGTTTATTGTTCTTTAATTCTAACATTATAACATGAACTGCAGTGAAACTGTTATACAGTTGAATTATTTATACCATAGTCCTACAGAGTTACACTGTTTGTGGCACATATATATATGCAAATTAATTCTCTGCCAGCGGGAGGCGCTGTTGGAGTGGGAGAGAGCGAGGTTTCTCCGGTAACGCTGTACACAAAGCAGAGCTCCGCTCACAAACGCTGCTTTATCAGACATTACACGCAAGATGAAATAAAAATGACATCCATAACTTTCTAAAGGCAGTCGGTTTCCATCAGAAATACAGTGATATAAAAACACCTGCACCTGGTTTCGATTTTGAAGCGTGCATTCGAATTTCCGGAGGCGGGATTTATTTTAATGATATTCTAATGGACCACTTTGTGATGTCACAAATACAGGAAAGCTTTGTAGTCCAAAGGAGCCGTTCGTTGTAGTTCTTGAAAAGGGATTTTTTAAAAACAAAATATCTCCCTTTGGAGTGGACTTTGAGATTTGTAACTTTGTAGATCTTTTTTATGCCCAAACATACACACTACACACTGACTAAAATTCAAAAAGTGAAAAAGCATAATAGGACCCCTTTTAATAAACTAATTTATTATAATATTTAGTTTTAATTTATTATATCATTTTTAGTTTTAGCAATTTTAGTACTCCTATAGTATTTATAGATTTTTTTGTAATATTTATATTTTATTTCAGCTTTATTTCAATTATCGATTGAAATAACGAGACAGATTTTTAAAGTTTTAGTTTTAGTAACAATTACAACACTGCTTTAGAAGAAAACATGGGAAGCAAATTGATCTGGCTCTTTTATCACACAGCTATTGCTGCTGTTTTAAAAACATCACTAATAATGTTTTATGTGGCTGGCTATTTAAAAAACCCTTGTTCCACCCTGACTTCCTGTTATAATAGGAAATGCTTTACCACAAGAAAGTAAACAAGCCATTTTTCATTGTATATACAAAGCTGTGAGACCTAAGCTCTGCTCTACAATCTAATATCTGCCTCATATTCCCTCCTTTTCCATTTGAGACCATTTAGAGTGTTTTTCATCTGTCTTCCCCAAAACAAACGCCACATTATCTGAAATGTTTTGAGTACTTCAGTCCGTGTCTAGTCAATCACCTGTACTGCCCTTTGCTTTGCTCTGAGAAGTGGGCCTATTTCCCACAAGCCTACAAAAAGATGACAAACAGAATTAAAGCGACTGAAGGGAGTTTCAGGACATTGCTGCTGATATTAAAGGCCAGCCAATCTATCTCAGAAGATCTCTTGCACTGAGAGCAATAAAAATAAAAAAATAAGCATGAGATTCAGAGACATCTGCTGCCCTGGACCAGACAGGTTTTTACCTACAGGCTTCTGCCTCCTCTTTGGTTTGATCTTGATGTGTATTTAATTCATGCGTTGTTCTTTGAAGTGATTTTCCAAGCTCTTGGATCTTTTGAGGGAAGATGCTGATTACTATCCACTACTTTTGGAAGTATTCGAAACAGAATTAGTTTTCAGTAAAACCCTCTGGGTTCGTCCCTAAAGGCCTCATTTCACTCCACGATATGTAACGGTCAGCCTACAATGTCTTCTGATCTAGCCATGAGATGTGGACTGATTTTTTTGCCAATGTGAAATGAATTTTAACAGAAATGTTTCTCTCACACAGCGAAACAGCGACTGCATCGGATCAGACATTTAGTGGGTTAAATTCCAGTGTTCTCACTGCCTCACAGGAAACAATCAATAGCAATTTCAAGGCATCTCTCTTTATGAGAGCAGACTGAGTTTTCATTGCTTTGACTCCTGAGTTTATCTGTTTCAGGAGAGTGTGTCTGTTTTAGAATAAAAGATGATGTGAAAGACTCTAAAACGGTCTATTCTGGAGTTTAAGGCAATTTAAGAAGAACAAACAATGACGTGACAGTAAAACATAATATTTTGTTGAAAAAAGTAAAAAAAAACAAACAAACAAAAAACAAATAAATTAATGCTGGGGGGAAGAAAGAATATTATATATACACACACACACACACACACACATGTATATGTATGTATATTCAGTATATATAATATATATACAGTAATTGTGAGTACACCCCTCACGTTTTTGTAAATATTTTATTATATCTTTTCATGTGTACTGCTTGTAATTTTTGGGGGCTTGCTGTCCCCTCAAAATAACTCAACACACAGCCATTAATGTCTAAACCGCTGGCCACAAAAGTGAGTACACCTCTAAGTGAAAATGTCCAAATTGGGCCCAATTAGCCATTTTCTCTCCCCGGTGTCATGTGACTCGTTAGTGTTACAAGGTCTCAGGTGTGAATGGGGAGCAGGTGTGTTAAATTTGGTGTTATCGCTCTCACTCTCTCATACTGGTCACTGGAAGTTCAACACGGCACCTCATGGCAACGAACTCTCTGAGGATCTGAAAAAAAGAATTGTTGCTCTACATAAAGATGGCGTAGGCTATAAGAAGATTGCCAAGCCCCTGAAACTGAGCTGCAGCACGGTGACCAAGACCATACAGCGGTTTAACAGGATAGGTTCCACTCAGAACAGGCCTCGCCGTGGTCGACCAAAGAAGTTGAGTGCACGTGGTCAGCGTCATATCCAGAGGTTGTGTTTGGGAAATAGATGTATGAGTGCTGCCAGCATTGCTGCAGAGGTCGAAAGGGTGGGGAGTCAGCCTGCCAGTGCTCAGACCATACGCCGCACACTGCATCAAATTGGTCTGCATGGCTGTCGTCCCAGAAGGAAGCCTCTTCTAAAGATGATGCACAAGAAAGCCCGCAAACAATTTGCTGAAGTCAAGCAGACTAAGGACATGGATTACTGGAACCATGTCCTGTGGTCTGATGAGACCAAGATAAACTTATTTGGTTCAGATGGTGTCAAGTGTGTGTGTGTGGCGGCAACCAAATGAGGAGTACAAAGACAAGTGTGTCTTGCCTACAGTCAAGCATGGTGGTGGGAGCGTCATGGTCTGGGGCTGCATGAGTGCTGCCGGCACTGGGGAGCTACAGTTCGTTGAGGGAACCATGAATGCCAACATGTACTGTGACATACTGAAGCAGAGCATGATCCCCAGGGCAGTATTCCAACATAACGACCCCAAACACACCTCCAAGACAACCACTGCCTTACTAAAGAAGCTGAGGGTAAAGGTGATGGACTGGCCAAGCATGTCTCCAGACCTAAACCCTATTGAGCATCTGTGGGGCATCCTCAAACGGAAGGTGGAGGAACGCAAGGTCTCTAACATCCACCAGCTCCGTGATGTCGTGATGGAGGAGTGGAAGAGGACTCCAGTGGCAACCTCTGAAGCTCTGGTGAACTCCATGCCCAAGAGGGTTAAGGCAGTGCTGGAAAATAATGGTGGCCACACAAAATATTGACACTTTGGGCCCAATTTGGACATTTTCACTTAGGAGTGTACTCACTTTTGTGGCCAGCGGTTTAGACATTAATGGCTGTGTGTTGAGTTATTTTGAGGGGACAGCAAATTTACACTGCTATACAAGCTGTACACTCACTACTTTATATTGTAGCAAATTGTCATTTTTTCAGTGTTGTCACATGAAAAGATATAATAAAATATTTACAAAAATGTGAGGGGTGTACTCACTTCTGTGAGATACTGTACATATATATGTATATACATATACATATATATATATACACACACACACACATATATATATTTAAATAGTAGAAGTAATAATAAAATTGTATTTTAAAAAACCTCAGCTAATGTACAGCACCTAGGTTATTTTAGTATCATTGAGAGAATATATATATATATATATATATATAGATATAGAGCTATTATTTCAGATTTTTATATTTTCTGTTTTCATTTTAATTTTAGTTAAGTTTTAGTAATTTTGTTTTGTTTTTGTCATCAGGTTTTTGAAATCATCAGTTTTCAATCATTTTTTCTTTTCAGTTTTACTCATTTTAGTACATCAATATAAGATAAAAGAAAAGAAGAAATGTTGTCTTGGCAACTAGCTGAAATAAGTTTATATTTTAAAAATAATAGGTTTTAATGAGTTTAAATGATTTTTTTTTTTTTTTTTTCAAAAATTGTTTTATGGTTTAAGTGTTAGTTTTAAATTTAGTTAATTCTAATAACCCTGCGCAGCACTGAAACACTGAACACAAACAGACTGCGTCACAGATTCACAGACCTGCTGTGAAATGCAGCATCTTCCAAAGAATCAACCAACAATTATGCATCAGATCACAGGTATTGCTAATATACAGCATCTTTAATTTTATACATTATTGGCAATTTTGTCTTTTGCTTAAAAAAAAAAACAAACTGAAATTAATAACTTTATTTTTTCATTTGTTTGTCTTTATATTTTTTTCCTTCAAAGACACATACACTGCATAATAATAATAATAATAATAATAATAATAATTTGTTATTATGAGGCAGCTGTATTTTACCCCATGTCAGTGAATGCTACCCTAAATACAGAGAGATCTGATGCAGAATTGTTGGTTGATTCTTTGGAAGATGCTGCATTTCACAGCAGGTCTGTAAATCTGTGGCACAGTCTGTTTGTGTTCAGTGTTCCAGTGCTGTGCATTAGCTGAACTTCTGAGAGCTCTTTCATGTTTCATGAACAATCTTTTTCAAACTACTCGAGGATGAAACAGCATTCACTAACAACAGTGGACGCCATGATGTCCTTGAAAGCCATATCAGATTTTTGAGTGAATTCTTTTGTGTATTTATCAAACGAAAAATATGAAAATGAAATACAAAAACACAATCTTATAGATATCTACAGGCTTGTTGTGTACTTATTCCATTGATCCAAAGAGCCCAGAGAACAGAGCACATGTAGCATGTCTGAATAACATTTGAATGCATTGATCATGCTGTTTTTTAGCATACGTATGACAGATGGAATGCCGTGGGAAATTCCGCAGGCATGTAGCAGCTCTATCAGTCTAGATTCCGCATGTACCCATTTGATTGACAGCTTGTGTATAAACAGGGACTCAGTGCATGTAGTACCACATCCCTGAAGACAAAACAAGGGTCTAAATAAGTAGTAAAGGTTAGCAGGTCAAAGCCATCTTTCGAATGTAGTTTTGCTTTCTAGGCATATCTGACAGTGCTGTGCTGGAAAATAGAATGCCAGAAAGACTAAATTCCCTTGTTAAGGGGATATCTGACATTAGACATGACATTTTGTAACAGGGAAAATAAAAATCAAATAAGCTATTAAGCTATTATAAAAAAAAAAAAAAAAAAAAAAAAAAAAAATATATATATATATATATA
Organism: Spinibarbus caldwelli; assembly: GCA_039654775.1. Classification (NCBI taxonomy): domain Eukaryota; kingdom Metazoa; phylum Chordata; class Actinopteri; order Cypriniformes; family Cyprinidae; genus Spinibarbus; species Spinibarbus caldwelli. The sequence continues at coordinate 19,299,412 of CM077246.1, read as the reverse complement.
TATATATATATATATATATATATATACATAAATAAATAAATAAATAAATGTAGAATGGGCAATAAATTATACATGAATGAATACATAAAATTATGAATATATACAAATAATAATAAAAATATGATGCATTAAATATGCATTATGCAACAAAAATAATGATCTGCTACATCCAAAAATAATAATAAAGAAAAAAAAAAGTTTGTAAAATAATTATTTGGTTTAACTTGATTTAGTTGTAGATAGTGGTTCCATGTTGGAAATAATTTGATTACCATAATATTAGACTCAAACACTTTGTAGAACTGAAATGAGTAAGTCCCAATATAAGTAGTTATTAAATATTAAATTAACTCAAATGAATCATCTTCAGGTTGACCCAAGTCCACAAATCAGACTATTAAACACTACCAAGTTTTCTTGTTTCCTCATCTGTCTCAATCATATAAAATAACAAAGCAATAACCCACACCAATATGAAAATTCTCTCATCATTTACTAACCCTTATGTCATTCCAAACCTGTACAACATTCTTTCCCATCTGGAACACAAAAGAAGATATTTTGAATGTTCCCATCATTCCTATTACACTTTTTGACCTAACAATGAAAGTTAATGGGAACCAAAACTGTTTGGTAACCAACTTTTAAAAAACATCAAAATATCCTTCTTCAACATTTAGGCTGCATCCAAATAAACCTACTTCCCTAGGTGAAAACCAGCATGTGGAAAAATGTATGTCTGAATTCACAGTATTCATAAAAGAGTAGGCAACAAGGTTAAGGCTAGAAGGGATACAGCTAAAACTGGGCATGCGCACATCAATATAGTGTAATATTTGTCACACTGAACAAAAATTAGTTTTTGCATTATTGTAAGGGACACTTTACTATGAGGCCATGGGAGTGGATTTTTGAAATGCACTGAAGCAGATTGCTGCTCTTATTTTCCAATACAAGTCCATAAAAGTATTTTTTAAAATAAAGAATCTTTATTTTTAAAACTGTACATAGAACATACTTTTTAAACAGTTGTTAAGCAAGTACAAGTGGCCTGTGTATCATCTTGTCACAGTTCACATTCTTCACATTTCACTTAGCCTAATTTAACTTCCTACAGTATTGGAGAGAAAAGAAATAGCACGTTGATCTGCCAGCCGTGGGTCTTTATGCAGAGAAATCTGTTCATATTTTTGCATAATGATGCATTCAGAAGTTTATAAAAGTTCTAATTGTTGTTGCAGATGAAACATAACACAGATAACATTAAATAAATAATGTTTTTATCAGGTTAAATGTTGATTTGTATTTACTCAAACCCCTTTATCTAAACCTCACTACTTACACATCCGCCATGTTTGTAGTTTTTAATGCTTTTAATTTGTGTTTGTAGTTCTGAACCAAATCCTTGGTCAAAGCACAATGGATTGGGCAATATTAGCCATTAGAATGTGCATGGTTTCACACTTCAAAAATCTACCTGAAATAGTAGACCATCCGGGGACTTACTCTTTTCAACTTACTATGCTTTGGGACAAACTTATTCTAATCTCACATACTAGATGGATAGTATGAACATTGGGATGCAGGGTGATTTTGCAGTCTTGCATAAAGCATGCTGGGAACTCAAAATCCCCTGCCCCATTTCAGATTATGCAACAAAAATATTCACTTAGTCATAACATGAAGAAAGTAAGCAAGCAAACAAAATGATTAATGTTGTGACAAAATATTCAAGAACTGAACATTTTGATTAAGGAAACTAAACAAGTAACAGGTGTTTCACATCAGTGTGGCTGGAATTGACCAATCAGCAGGCAGAACATGTTAATTAGTCCTTTTTTAATGGAACAATGGAAATTGTAAGGTTCTGTTTGATTTACCAGAGACAGACTTCACTGAGAACTCGATGAGCTACTAAAAATGACCCTGTGTTACCACAGACCAATGATCCTGCTCTGATCTCTAAAAATAAAACCTTTATCAGTCAAAATGATTGAAATTCAGACCTGGCAGGAAATTACAGGCACAGTTAGACACATTTCCTGAAGAATGTTCTAGAATGTGTGAAATTTTATTAGAGGGCAGATTTGCATAATTTAACCTGTATTAATAATGAATCATCTTGGATACAAGTAGTTCTGATACTCCAGGGCAGAATTTGGGTTGGAAGAATGCTTAAACACAGATTTCGGTCCAATCTGTGCCACAGAACTGGTGGTATGGGAACATTTTAACACCTCAGACCTTTGAATGAAATATTTTGGATGGATGTCATAATAGAGAGCATATTAACAGCCAACGGCAGCGCTGTAACCATTAATGCAGTTAGTCCCAAATAGCACTGGATGCAGAGCCAGGAGTGCTAATTCAGATCCTGGAGCAAGAGGTAGAAAAATACAAAAGCTCTGTGTGTGTGTGTGTGTCAGGACTGCAGTGAAAAGGAAATGACACTGGGCTGCTTGGGAAGGTGTTTTAGACCTCAAACACTTCACTCTCTGTCTCTCGCTCTCCTCCATGTTCCTGTGTGTTTGCTGAGTAGTTTCTGCACTGCTCCAGGCTTTGATCAGAGCTGGCATGCTGCAAGTAATGCTGTGTAGAGTCTCTTCTCCACAGTGTCCATCACTTTCATCTCGTCCTAACCTCCAGATCAGTCTGTCACCCCGCTATGATGCCTTTGCTGTCTGATGAGTGGTCTGATATCATGTACCGGGTCCTGCAGTCACACATGTTGCTCGGTGATGACAGCTGGACCATGTATCTGTTGTATATCAGTTGTCAGGGCTATATATTCCTATGACAGCAGAGTTGTAGGAAAGCATATGTCAAGAATTAAATAATAAAAAAAAGACACGCAGAGATTAAAGAGCTCTTTATATAACATGACAAGTGTGTTGGAATGAATATGATTTGCACATTGAAATGCTGATAACTGTCAGAAAACATTTTCAAGTTCATTATAAAAAATAGGACAATGAAAAAAACTGAATTTAGACTGCAAACTTAAAGTTATTTGTAGGCACAATTTATATTTATCTTCAAAACTAATTTTAAGCATTTAAAACATTAAATCAAAAGTTTTATGAGCAACATACATTCTGTCAAGTGTGTCTAAACTATTTTATCAGTAGGCCTTGATGTCTTAACTTGTATTTTAGTAGGCCTTGATATCAACATTTAATCACAAAGTCTTCATTCTACTAATCAACTGTAATTCATAGTAATTCAGTAAGGAATGTTTAACAAAGTGAAAGTTTGCTGAAAATGTACTCATCCTCAGATCATCATCCAAAATGTAAAAAAAAGAAAAAAAAAAAAAGTTTCAGTGATACAGATTTGGATAACTTTAGCATTACATCACTTGCTCACCAATGGATCCTCTGCAGTGAATGGGTGCCATCAGAATGAGAGGCCAAACAGCTGATAAAAACATTAAAATAACCCACAAGTTACAATTTGTAAGTTACGACCCACAAGCATGACTCCAGTCCATTAGTTAACATCTTTTGAAGTAAAAGGCTGCATATCTGTAACAAAATCATTAAGATGTTTTAAATTCAGTTCTCTATACATAATATTGCTTTCCCCAGTGAAAAAACTGTCTCGTCTGAAACAGGAGAGAAATATGCACAACGTTTACAAGCAAAAACAGTATAAAAACAGTTCTAAACAAATGGATTTTTATGTGAGAGAACAACAGGGGAGGGACTGTTTCACTGGAGGAAATATTATTATAGATTATGGATTCATATTTTTATCAGAAGCAATGGTTTGAAGTTAAAAACATCTTAATGATGGATTTATTTCTCACAAACACGCAGCTTTTCACTTCAAAAGGCTTTAATTGATAGACTGGAGTCGTGTGAATTACTTGTGCATTATTGTGATGGCTTTTATCAGCTGTTTGGACAATCATTCTGACGGCACCCATTCACTGCAGTGGATCCATTGCTGAACAAGTGATGTAATGCTAAATTTCTCCAAATCTGTTCCGATGAAGAAACTAAATTATCTACATCTTGGATGGCCTGAGAGTAAATACATTTTCAGCAAATTTTCATTTTTAGGTGAACTACTGTATACCTTTCAAATCAAAGTCTTAATTTGAGTGGATTCCATTTGATTCAATTAATTTAGATTCTGATATTTATTCAATTAAAATATTTTAATTGCAAATGTCAATTTTATATATATATATATATATATATATATATATATATATATATATATATATATATATATAAAGTAGACATTACACATCCAAAGAAGTAAAAGCACAAATGATTGATTTTAAAAATCAGTACTGGATCATTAAATGCAATCACACTTGGAAAACCATATTTCTACATCCCTACATTCCATTATGTTCTATCGGTGTAGGTCTATTTGTAACAATATTTTTGTTTTTGCATAACAAATACATGCAGATACAACTTTTATTGCCTTTCTTTTACAAGCATTATGTATGTCTCATAAATCCTGCTGTGGTCGACTCACAGAGGTTAAATTCATCTCACATGTGAGATGATACTAATAATCTGGCCATCATTAAGAGGCTTTCTGTGAGAATGGATGCAATTATATAATCTGGTGTAAAGTAACTCTGGGTTAATTTTCTCTGTGCGAAGTAATGCAGTCAGTTCTTTCACGTAAAGTTACGGAGGGTTTTATCTGATTTAAGTGATGAAGAAAAGCTTCTTACAGTATGACATTTCTAGCTGGGGTAAATTCTGCACTTTCTGTATTGCCTTCTTAGGTGCAATATTATGCAGCTTTCAATGCTAATTTCTTCAGTAAAAAAGTTATGAAAGGTGATAGTGAGGCAGTTGTTAGATTAAGGCGACTTTTTATGGTCTTATTGAAAAATTATATTGAATAACTCACTATTATGTGTCCATAGCACACTGTTGTTGCACAATGTCCATCCATTTCTAAATGAAAAGGAGAAAGAACGGATGATTAGAGAGAGCATTGTAGGATAAATGAAATGGGCTTGCTTAATTAGAATACAATTAACATGCTAATTACTTTGCTTTCATCTGAAGAAGGCACAATGATATGGAGGGAGAATGGCCAGCAAAAGCCTCACACACACAAGTACACACACACAGACTTACAAGGGCATTTAGATGAGCCGTGCTTTGTTAAATACAAAATCTTATTTAGTATGTAGAGAGAAACTGGAGGCCAGGGGAGAAAAATTCAGAGGAGAACAGAGGAGGGTTTGGCTTGTCAGAGGTTCCCCGGTCAATATCTGTAGACACTGCTGGGATAAACAGTCACTCAGCATGGAAAACAAACCCACACTTATTCATTCAGTATGCAAGACACACCACACACACTCAACATGCAAGACAAATCGATATGTCAGGATCAGCCTTCAGCTACGGGCTGCATCGGCCTCTCGCGGCTACCACTGATAGCGCCACACACAGAGAGAGAGAGAGAGTTGTGTCTGTTCTAGCATGTGGAAGAAATCTCATCAAGGGACAGCAGAAGTCATGTCAGTTTTGACTGCTGGAAGTGGCTTCAAGTGCAACGCTTTAAACAGTCTGTTTGACAAACATATAGTACATCAGCTAAGAACATACAAAAAAAGTTCTTTGTTCAGACATTTTCAACTAATGATTGGTAGGCCCTATAAGTAAATGATTCTGAAAATAGATACAGAGTTGGTTCCTTCCATGAATCACTAATGAGGCATACATTTACAGTTTAGAAAATTTACAAACATGTTTAAGAACGTTTCAAGTATGCAAAGATTAATGGATCTGATTAAGTATTCTAACGTATTTGTATGTAAAGTTCCAGAACACATGGTGAGGAAATCAGGAGAAAGCTGAATAGATAGATACTATTATTCCTAAACACTTTAAAAAATAAAATAAATAAATAAATAAAAAATCTTTATAGGTTATGTATCCAATGTGATGCAGACTTTGCATTGAATCTGTTACTGAAGACACAGCATTTCTTAACAGCTCAGTTGTTAAGAAAAAAAAAAAAACAAACACAATTTTTAAAAATTACATTTTGGCACAAAGAAACCCTGAATAACATTTTTTTGCAATATAATATAATATAATATAATATAATATAATATAATATAATATAATATAATATAATATAATATAATATAATATAATATAATATAATATAATATAATATAATATAGTACAAACATTGTGCTATATTCCAATAATAAATTATAAAATATAATATTATATATTATAGCCAAAAAACCTGAATAATTAATTTAGCCAATAAAAATGTTTTCCTCATGCAATGTTTCTCCATTGTTTACATATAATATAGAGTAATGACAATATATTATGAACTTAGTGACTTGTTGCAGTACTGTTGCAAAATTGCCAGCAATTCCAGTTTCAGTCCAAGTCTTTAGAAAAAGAATTCATAAAAATGTGTACATCTCTGATGTAGAAGCATAAAAAGATTTGTTTTAGAAGCTGTTCATACTTTGATATTGTACATCTACTCAAATGAATACCTACAAATACTGATGCAATCATATAACAAGATTTTGTTAAAAGCATTCTGGTAAAAAAAAAGTGCAAATATACTGAGCAAAAACCAGGAAGCTAGCAGTCACAAAGAAAGAAAATCCTTTGCACTGCTCTCCTGTCCAGTAAAGAATAAGACCTTAATGCAAGCTGGGTTGATCCCCTGCATATGCTGAAGTAGAGGCAGATGAATGCTTACCCATGCATGCAGCAATAGCAAATATGGTGCGTGGGAGGAGAGGTTCTGGCTGAGCACGAGTGTTTATAACCCAGCGTGGATAAATGGTTTGTGGGCCGAATCCTGCATCGAGAAGTTCTGCTCTTTGACATGTTTTTATATTTCTTGCACGTTCCCGTTTAGTTACTTGAATTTCATTTTGGCTGTATATTGTCAGCAAGTAAATGTCAGCATACCAAACGACCCAGCACCTAGAGAAGTCTTTGCATAATTTAAATCCCATTTTCAGGCATCCAACCATTTGTAGATTATATGTCACCTCCAGTTAAAGATGATGTGTGGAGATTCCTCTGTGAGAAAACACTTCTTCACAAGGACAATTATGAGCAAATGCACGCACACACATCTCTCTCAATGCGTAAATGAAACCAAACAACGTGCTATTCTGACAGGCTTTCTGGCATCACCTTCAATCACATACACAAAGGAAATCAATTCCTTTTTATGCAATATTCTATGACAATGGGACATCAAATGAGTAAGCTCTAGTAATTTGAATATGTAATTTGCTTGTTCTCTGTACACTTGGACTGACTGCTACATCCTAAAATGAAGATCAAACCTGTCAAATACTGACTACCATATGTGTTGCTGATTCTTGAGGTTATTGATTTGAACAACCCTCTAAGCCTAAATAATACATTTGGTGCACAACTATGGACATATGACACCTCAAACAATGGGTTTGTTGAGCAGAGGTGTGACATTACTTTTCTAAGCTAACCGACTTTCAAATTTTGTTTGTTGGTTAAAAATGGGCAAAAGAATCAATGAGACAATGTTTTCTTTTTAGAAATTTCTTTAGATTGATGTCTGCAGTTGGGCCAAAAAGAACCAACCTACGCACCTTGGAATCGCCTAAACCACCTAAATAATATAATTCATAAATTGGACTTGTGTTACAGACTGAAATCATAAATCACACCGTATTCGTTCATTTAGGCCCTCTTACGAAGCCTGGTTTCTCCCAAGGTTTTTTCCTCAATTTATGTCAACTGATGGAGTTTGGGTTCCTTGCCGCGGTCTCCTTCAGCTCAATTAGTTGGGGTTTAAAAGACACTAAATATTCATTATTATTATTAATTGATTACACTGAATTGAGCTGAATGAAAACACTATTGACTTCTTTTGAGCTGCTTTATAGCTGAATCAAATTTGTTTTATAAATGACAAATTGACGGACTTGAATCTAAATTGAACTGACTCAAGCTGAATAATGACACTACTGTCTTCGGTAGTGAATTGAGCTTGTTTCATAGTTTTTGAACTTTAGATTGTTATTAACCTGAACTGAACCAGCACTGAACTGACTTGAGCTGAATAATGACACTCTTGTCTTTTTAGAACCGCTTTACAACATATTTCAGATTTATCTCAAATTTGATGACGTTTGCATCACTGATTCTGTTATTTTCCTGTTTATTATTGTGAAGCTGCTTTGAAACAATCTATATTTATAAACCAACTTGACTTGCCCTAGCAACCACTTTGAACACCCTAGCAACCACATGCGGCTACATGTTTAATCCTCTACGAATACTATGCAAATACAATATGAATTCACAAAATGAAGGATTTCCCTCCAAGTGTGCTGTGAAACTAAAGAAACAGAACAAATGTGGTGCATTACTGAATCTCAAACGGGCATCGCTCACATTTTCAGAAAATGTAAAAAATTAAAGTAATTTTCTTCTCTTTGAAAGCACAGTCAGCGTTTGCACTGATAAAAGAAGACGGAAAAAAAAAATATAAGTGCTTATGCTGTTCCAGTGCTATATTCAGGTACGAAGCTGAGATGAGGCAGGTTAACATGACTAGTATTACGGCTGAATCTGAGTAGTTCTGATAGCAATCATAGTACAAATCACATTGTAGTGCAGGATAGTGGGGGAAAGAAAAGTATTAAGCAGGATAAATCAGGAAAAAGCTTTTATATTTATAATGAAAGTGTTGTCAAACAACACCTAAATTAAATCAAAACTGTGCAAAAAACGATTTTTACAGAGCAGTGCTATTTCTCTGCCTCTCCTGTGGTTCTGCATGCAGCATCAGGACATCAGCAGGATGTGAGATGGCAGATATCCCAGGAGACCTGCCCTTTAGCAAACATCTCAGAGTCTGTCTGGGTGGACATTTCGCTGATCCTAGACCAGCGTCAGACACTGTTCCACCCGTCTTAAAATATCACCGCTGCTGGTAACACCACAAAGCTGATTTCAGATCAGCATCAACAACTTCTGCCCACATTGACATGCTATGCAGTGACATTTTCTGACTGTACCACTCCTTTCAAAACTGTCACTATGAGAAAAAGCAAAATGTCACCGATGCAGAAAATAAAACAGAAAATGACTTTTGTGGCTTGTAGTTCATGTCCGGTAGCTTTGAGGTCATCTATATGCTAGTGTGCTCCTAAAAGTACACATAAATAACTTGGTTGGTTGGTAAGATTTTTTTTTAGAGAGAAACTACTTGTGGTTGTATTTTTATTTATTTATTTATTTATTTTATAAAAATACAGTAAAACAGTAATATTGTGAAATATTATTACAATTTAAAACAACTGTTTTCTTTTTAAATATAATTTATATTTTAAAATGTAATTTATTCCTGTGGTGGCAAAGTTGAATTTTTAACATCATTAGTCCAGTCTTTAGTGTCACATGATCCTTCAGAAATTATTCTAATATGCTGATTTGCTGCTCAAGAAACATTTCTTCTTAGTATCAATGCTAAAAATGGTTGTGATGCTTATTTATTTTTTATTTTTTTTATTTTTTTGGAAATGTGGAAAAATGTTTTTTTCTTTTTGTTCAAAAGAACAGCATTTATTTGAAATAGAAATCTTTTGCAAGCTTTGAGTTGCAGTTGGCAGCCATTTGAAAAAAGACAAGTGCAAGAACAAATACTGTCATAGAATATAAACATGTCTCTCTTTTCCTGTTATGATTTCAAGCAGATGTTTGAAAACAATAAACTACAACCTCAGAGGGAGCCAGTTCCTCAGGTGATTCAGCACTGGTGGACTGTGTCTTTAAAGTGGAGATCTGGAGTGAACAGCTCCTCTGTACACAGTGTCACGGGAGAATGAAAGTGGCCCATGTAAGAAGCAGGAACATAACATGACTGCAAAGGGAAAAAATACTGAATTACAGCCCACATGCTTTCTAAAAATAAGACAGCTGAGGTGAAGAAGCAAAGAAACAGAAATATTAGTAAATTATGAGAGAATGTAATTAGCTCTCTTGTATGAGAGAGAGAAAAAAAATGTATGGCTTTTCAAAAGTAAACTCAGTGTATAGAATATATTCATTATTGAATTTACTACAGCAATAATAATAATAATAATAATAAAATAATAATAAAACATAAATTGTAAATTAGGAATATGCCCAGCAGGCACAAAACAGGCACACAACGTCATAAGACGTTGATATGTGGTTAAATTTCGGTTGCAACGTCGGGTGACCAAAATTCAACGTAAATTTAACGTCTAATGTCAATGTTAAATTGATGTCCAATACCAACGTCAGCTGACGTTGATATTTTGTTGTTTTTAGGTTGTGTAACCAAAATCCAACGTTAAGTCAACGTCAAATTGACGTCAAATATTGACGTCAACCCGATTTTCATTTTCAACCAAAATGCAACGTCTGTCCGACGTCACGTCCAACGTCAACCTGACGTTACATAGACGTCTGGTGCCTGCTGGGTGGAAAAGGGATACATGATATAAGGAAAGCAACTGTTTACATATAAACACTTTGGTGCTGTGAATTGATTACATGAAAATGTGCCTACTGTGAAAACATGTCCATTAAAGAACAATTTGCTGAAAATGTACTCAAATGAGCTTTCATCCTCATTCATTAGAACAAATTCATCACTTACTCACCGATGGATCCTCTGCAGTGAATGGGTGCCGTCAGAACGAGAGTCTAAACTGATAAAAACATCACACTTTATTTTAAGGTGTCCTTGTTACAGTGTAATTATACAGTACATTTAAGTACTGAGTAATTTTAATTAAATACATGTACTTACTATATGAAAAGGGTTAGGATTAGAGTTTGGTTTAAGGTTACTTGCATGAAATTTAGCATAATTTATTGTTATTATAATAGTAAGAACATGTAACACGTGTAACATGGACACCTTAAAATAAAGTGTTACCAAACATCACAATAATCCACAAGTAATCGACATGACTCCAGTCCATCAGTTAATGTCCTGTGAAGTGAAAAGCTGCATGTTTCTAAAAAACAAATCCATCATTAATGCCTTTTAACTTCAAATGAGCTAAAATACGAGTCTTCTATCCATAATAATGTTTTCTCCAGTGAAAAGTTAGCTTTTTTGTTATCTAATGCAATAAATCATTCATATAATTTTAAGTGTGCTTTTTAGGACCACTGTATGCCTGCTTATTTGCTGTTTTAGGTTCCTTTGATCTGTTCCACTGTTTCCAATTTTATTATGCTGTTCGTAGCTTTTTATAACTGCTTAACTCTTAGGGTAAGTGTTAAAACCAGAATTCTCACAGACTCGCTCCGCTAACTTGATGCTGAGCTCAGGGGTAATTGCTTGTGTGTTTTTTGGAAAGACTACTGCAGATACTAACAAACTTAAAAAGACTAAAGAAAAAAGGCAAATGATTTCTAGGTGCAGAGATAGCTGTTTATAGACACATCTAAAGAGGTGATGAAAGAGGTTGAAGAAATTGTAGAGGAATGATTCCCAGGAGAAAGACATCTTAGAAGAAGTAGAAAAGATCGCTTTGATGCATGATAAATATTCTGTTTATTAATACATCAAGAATGCAAGCATTATTACGTAAATATTATTCAAAAGATAATCTCATTTAATTGTCTTAACCTCAATATTGATTTTAAAGTGGTCAAAATAAATCCCTATGTTCTACTCCAACCAATGTAAATTCACCTATTCCAAGTAATGTTCCAAATGAAATTATAAAGCTATAGTAGCAGTTGTTTTGTTCTTTATCAAAATCAAAGTTCTGAGAAGGTCTGTTCTGAGGAACTCTGTTAGTTGGAGTCTATCTTTAACAGAATTACTGCCATCTGTACAGAGTCAAGTGACCACTGGTAAAGTAATTAGCGAGCGTATGTATTTTGACAGATCTCCACAGGTGGTTCTTCTGCTGCTGATGTCCTGTGGGTGTGAATAAAGGCCAGCATATGATCTCTAATTCCCTCCAGCAGACTTTTAATACCCAGCAAATTGTTACAAACTTGTAAGTGTAAAATTAATTATTCTGACATTGGAAAAATATAGTGGTTGACACAAAGTGTCAGATCTCTAAAGAAAATAAGCAATTGTTTATAAAAGAGATTGACATGTTACTGAAGCATAACAGTGTGCTGAGTGTGCAGCTGGTACAAGTCAGATTTTTGTTTTCTTGTAAAAATATGACATTTTCACAAGAAATGCTTCATTATTGGATCTTTCTAATTGCAAACATTGGCATTACTATAGCTCTAGTTCCACAAAGCCAGGCCTTGGCTTTGACTTAAAGTATAAAGCCTGGTCTTTACAGTAGCTTGTTCTAACCAAGAACTGACCACTTAGGCAAAATGAGATGACATATAAAGCTATTTGTGTACATACTGTACATCTTGCTTGGGTTATATATACAACAGATACTTGATCTAATCCCCCAACTGTAAACTTTAGTGTGTAATTTGTTCTGTGTTTATGGACATCTATCATGCGTCATTAATGCTATTACCTTCCTGCAATCCCATAAGATGCAATAGGCAACAAATATAGACTAGAATATTATAGAGAACCTAAAAAAAAAAAACCTAAGAACAATCCAGAACACTCAAGCAACCACATAAAAACACTCACAACATTATAGCAACTGCAACACACTCACATTCTTTTAATATTCTTTTAAGAAAACACAATTATCTAGTTTTCATGCTATACTGCAGCCAACAGCGAGCTTCCTTTCTATGGCAGAAATAAAGATAAAATGCTGGCTGATAATCTTCTGCAATCATCCTTTCATAAAAATCCCAAGTCGGAGATGAAAGTTAATCTATCTATCTATTTATCTATCTATCTTAGTCTGTCTGTCTGTCTGTCTATCTAGCGATCTATCTATCTAGAAGCACACACAACTTTCTTAAACTCACTATACTTAGCAAACACAAAGTTCTCATCTCCTGAAAGCTGCCACCTTTGTGGCACTCCCAAGAATAACAAATAAACTCCACCTAATTGTAGCCTGTCAGCCTGAAATTGTTCACTGCAACCCCATATTTCCTCACTCAGCTGTGAGCAGACAACACCGCAAACTCGCCCGACTGCCTCTGTTACTCTGTAACCTGAACTTCATGAGACAGAGTAGAGATGACTGTTGCCTGCGATATGCGCTTGAATCAGTGGACACATGGTGAGGGGGCGACAGATGTTGGATGGTGACGTGAACTTGACTCCTGAAACACATGCTAAAAGTCTAATTCTTTTGCTAATGTCAAAGGTCATGGGTCCAATCAAACTCTTCTCTTGCAAATTCATCTGGCAAAAACAGACTGTATGTCCTTTCCTCATCACCAAACACTGTAATATTCATACATTTCAATGTCTGGGCCCAGCTTTGACCAACATTGTGTGTTGGGACATCTCTTGACAGAGTCATCTCATTCGTATTTGTAGAGTATACCCCTAATTTTTTTCTAGTTTGTATAGACACTGAATTGTACAATATCAACATAATGACAGAATCTAAAATGCAAAAACTATTGCAAATGTACTACTTTAGTGACTTTTTAGAGCGGCCAGACATTTGTGCAGAAGGAAACTTGTCATAGAAAACCATTGTGATTATTTATAAATTATGTCAGGATGGGTCTAATAAGAGTAAAATCATTTGCACTTAATTAGAGCTCAATTTGTTATCTTCAGAAATCACACAACAGAATGAAACCATGATATGTGTTAACGGCATTAAAAATTAATAAACCATAAAAATCAACCAATTACTTTGGTATTCAATAAATCTCAAATATTTGGAAACATCTGAATAATAAAGTTGTTTCGAATCTCAGTAGCAGATCAAACGGTTATTTCTTCACAATCTGAAGAAGAAATAAATCTGTCTGAAAAGAAATGTTCCAGGATCAAAACAATTAAGCTCAATTGACAGCATTTATGGCATAATGTCAAATACACAAATGCTCATCCCTTATGTTAAAAAAAATTAAATACATTCATACATACATACATACATAGGCTACATTTGTTAAACACATTTACAATTAACGTAACAGTGTCAGCGTCTTGAGGGATTATAGTAAAGGCTAAAATGCAATGCTCATATTGAGTACTTATACATTTTTCTATAAAAAACATGTCTTACTTGACATGTTTTTTAAATCGTTATTTTTGTGGTGTGACTACTGTTTTAGGTGAATGTACTTCTAGCTATTAGCCTTCAATATAATTCTTATGGGAGTTGTCAGTACATCAACAGAGGAACACTGTCACACACGTAGTGTCAGGTAGCAGATGACTTTCGTTTAGACCTCCTGGCTAATTTTTATCTTCAAAAATTATGAACATATGCAGACAACTGGAAGGAGAAAGACCCTTGATCTCTTTTCAGTTAATAGTGTTAGGTTTACCTACTGATATACATTTAATTTAATTATCTTTAATGCAAAATCACTTTTACCAAACATCCAAAATTAATTACTTTTAACTCACTCTTTCTTGTGGAGTTTATATATGCAGTGATGGATGACAGGTTGTATCCACCAGCGTGTCGAAAAACCACTGACACCAAAGACATTACTGATCCACTGCAGCGGAAGAAATATAAACCGTTGAATGCATCCTCTCTCACACATATATATGTATACACATGTATATACATAGCTGTCTCTGTAGCCAGGATGACAGCTGAGCTCCTGTAATCATGTGAGAGCAGTGAGTTGTTTTGCTTGCACAGACATGAATTTATGATATGTTTGCAAAATGGTAATCCATGCATACATCTGAACTAATTACATGCATTTCATAGTGTGTCTTAGCTTGGCTGCCTTTGCTCTAATATGGCTGCATTGGACTGCTGAAGAGACATGAGTTGCATCCTACCTACTAAAATGTTTTTGATTTCAAGTTAAAAGAGCAATACATCCCAAAAAAGAAAACTGATCATCATTTACTCACACACACAAAAAAGATAATATGAAAAACATCTCAGTGTTTATCCATACAACAACAGTCATTGTGGTCCAAAACAAATTGTATGTATGTATGTATGTATGTATGTATGTATGTATTTATTTAAGTTTGTTTATATTGATAATAATAATAATAATAATAATAATAATAATAATAAATATTATATTACTAAAATATTATATTATAAAATAATACATGTTTAACATTAAGCCTTTCCAAATTTCAAGGGCATTATTTCCAAAAAAGATACAGCAACAAGAAATATACCAGTAATCATAAACTATACAGTGGGTACGGAAAGTATTCAGACCCCCTTAAATTTTTCACTCTTTGTTATATTGCAGCCATTTGCTAAAATCATTTAAGTTAATTTTTTTCCCCTCATTAATGTACACACAGCACCCCATATTGACAGAAAAACACAGAATTGTTGACATTTTTGCAGATTTATTAAAAAAGAAAAACTGAAATATCACATGGTCCTAAGTATTCAGACCCTTTGCTGTGACACTCATATATTTAACTCAGGTGCTGTCCATTTCTTCTGATCATCCTTGAGATGGTTCTACACCTTCATTTGAGTCCAGCTGTGTTTGATTATACTGATTGGACTTGATTAGGAAATCCACACACCTGTCTATATAAGACCTTATAGCTCACAGTGCATGTCAGAGCAAATGAGAATCATGAGGTCAAAGGAACTGCCTGAAGAGCTCAGAGACAGAATTGTGGCAAGGCACAGATCTGGCCAAGGTTACAAAAAATTTCTGCTGCACTTAAGGTTCCTAAGAGTACAGTGGCCTCCATAATCCTTAAATGGAAGACATTTGGGACGACCAGAACCCTTCCTAGAGCTGGCCGTCCGGCCAAACTGAGCTATCGGGGGAGAAGAGCCTTGGTGAGAGAGGTAAAGAAGAACCCAAAGATCACTGTGGCTGAGCTCCAGAGATGCAGTCGGGAGATGGGAGAAAGTTGTAGAAAGTCAACAATCACTGCAGCCCTCCACCAGTCGGGGCATTATGGCAGAGTGGCCCGTCGGAAGCCTCTCCTCAGTGCAAGACACATGAAAGCCCGCATGAAGGACTCCAAGATGGTGAGAAATAAGATTCTCTGGTCTGATGAGACCAAGATAGAACTTTTTGGCCTTAATTCTAAGCGGTATGTGTGGAGAAAACCAGGCACTGCTCATCACCTGTCCAATACAGTCCCAACAGTGAAGCATGGTGGTGGCAGCATCATGCTGTGGGGGTGTTTTTCAGCTGCAGGGACAGGACGACTGGTTGCAATCGAGGGAAAGATGAATGCGGCCAAGTACAGGGATATCCTGGACGAAAACCTTCTCCAGAGCGCTCAGGACCTCAGACTGGGCCGAAGGTTTACCTTCCAACAAGACAATGACCCTAAGCACACAGCTAAAATAACGAAGGAGTGGCTTCACAACAACTCCGTGACTGTTCTTGAATGGCCCAGCCAGAGCCCTGACTTAAACCCAATTGAGCACCTCTGGAGAGACCTAAAAATGGCTGTCCACCAACGTTTACCATCCAACCTGACAAAACTGGAGAGGATCTGCAAGGAGGAATGGCAGAGGATCCCCAAATCCAGGTGTGAAAAACTTGTTGCATCTTTCCCAAAAAGACTCATGGCTGTATTAGATCAAAAGGGTGCTTCTACTAAATACTGAGCAAAGGGTCTGAATACTTAGGACCATGTGATATTTCAGTTTTTCTTTTTTAATAAATCTCCAAATATGTCAACAATTCTGTGTTTTTCTGTCAATATGGGGTACTGTGTGTACATTAATGAGGAAAAAAAATTAACTTAAATGATTTTAGCAAATGGCTGCAATATAACAAAGAGTGAAAAATTTAAGGGGGTCTGAATACTTTCTGTACCCACTGTATATAAAATCAACAGTATTGAAGGATTAATAAAATAAAAAAAAAACACAAAATAGTGGTAAAAAAGGATAAATATGTCAAAAGAAAGAAAATAATATTACAATAGTTAAGAGATGACAGAACACAATGGGATATTATGAGGACGGTAAGTATGTCTGACACAAACTAGTGTCACCCACATGAAGACTGCTTAATGTTTTACTATATATATATATATATATATATATATATATATATATCCTACATACTACAACTCAAATAAAAAATAACAAAACAAATTGTGTCAGTTGACAAATTACTTGACCTGATAATTTGCAGGTACCCCCAGCCTGTAAATGTCCAAACCATGTAGGGTAAAAAAAAAAAGAAAAAGAAGAAAAAAAGAAATCTATGCTTAAAAATTCTGTAACCTATGCTTACAGAAAAGGAACACAGTTAAAAAGGATACCCAAAATAAGACATCTATTAAAAGTTTTGGCACCTGAACGATTCCCTGAGCTTTCCAGCCCCCTGAAAGAAAAGTAAAAAGATAATTAAACGAAAATAAAAAAAAATCCTTTTATAATTCTGTCATTACCGATGACAGCCTTTCTGCAGATGCCCTGCAAACCCTGCTGCGTGACTGAGAACAGAAAAATCGCCTTTCAATTTGAACAGCGTCATTTTTCATCCTATGTGTCTACTGGAAAGTACAAACACTGTTAACCCCAGGGGCCGGGGCCAGGGTCCCCACCAGCAGCTGTCAGACAATTCACAAAATTCAATTATGCATCATACCTGCTCCTGTAATGGAGATGACATGAAAGAAAGGCCCTTGACACTGTAGAGACTCTCTAGTAACCCTGTATGCATTATCCACCCCAAGGACTTAATTGCATAGCAGCACATCCTCAGTTACGAGGATGAAAAAAGCCTGAAATCATGAGCGATACTGTAGAGTACTAGAAAAGCACAAGTATTATTCATTTTGTGTGACGCATTTGTAGAATGTAGCCTGATGTGTTTATGAAGACTGGAACCATACATAGCAAAGTGCACAGATAATGTCCTGCCTGTGCATGGATCACATGGTTTGCAGAGGCTGTATTACATTTATTTCGAAAGGAAATGGCACTTCTATCTCCATCAATCAGTGGCTAATTACAGGCTGCACATAATGGGCCACCCTTGCTGGAAAGAGTTGGAAACAGATCTTTTGAATGGTTTTGGCTCTCAGGGCTGTGCTTCTTCCCATGGAGCCAAACAAAAGCCGAAGAGTGGCAGCAGCTGTAGAATATCTGTCCGACCATTAGCAGGTTTGTCAATGCGCTCACCATCTTCATTACAGGAGCAGGGCAGAAATCAATACATGATCCAAGCTGCTTTTCTTTCAGCTGTGACTTGAGATGCCACTTCAGATTCAGCTCACATATGGATGAAGCACCATTATGAGCCTTTACATTTTTAATATTAAATGTGTGATGGAAAATGAAAATGAAGAAAATGGGTTACGCACTGCACCAGCACAACTGCAACAGAAAATTACATGATTTACATGAGTTCCCATATTGAGAATTGCACTTCATGCAGGCCATAAATTATGTAAGGGACTATATAGACGGTATCTTGCTTATTTCATGAAAGTTCCCAAAATAAATCACTATGTTGATGTGAAATATTGATTTGAGTTTCAATTATTGTATATTTGTAACAGTATATTTTGTTAAAGTTTCTGCTGAGAAAGAAATAGTCAATTTGTTGTCCTGAGGTTACCTCTTATTTCCAACCTGACAGCTGAACATCTTCAGCTCTCAAATATCAATTCAGTCACTAAGAAGTAAAAAAACCAATCGAGTCCCCCATGAGCAGGTATATAAGAAGAATCTTTTCAGCTATTCTTTCCTTTAACTTGCAGAAATGGAGACACAACAAACAATACAAAAGCCTGACGGCGCCGCTCACCTCTCTACACAACTACCGCAGGGAGCGTCAGCACCCACGCACGAACCAACAGAGCCCACTTTAATCACAAGACGGTTCTCACAACACACACACCTACAAATAGGCACAACCTCTACAGAAGTATTGAAGCACATCACATACACACACAAAACCAGAGCTGGGGTTTATCGCTATGGCGGTGGGTTGAAGAAAGTTTACCTCATTTATTCTTTGTCGCAATCTTTGGCGGCAGTGTGTGAAAGCTGTTTTCACAGTTTGTTCTATTGCTTGTTCAGACCTTCAGTTTAATTCTAGTTTCACATTGTATTTTGGGGGTATTACTACGATATGTTTTGTGTCATTGTATGACGGATTGTGTTCATACCAACGGTGACCCATATGAGTTCACATGAAATAGTGATGGGAATTTCGGCTGCATCCAAAAATGTAGGCAGCTGACTTGTTGCCTCTTATCCAGCAATGACTTTGCAGGTAGTGTTTGCGCACGAAGGCAAGTCACGAAACTGACTTGATCTACAACAACGTCTAATGACGTAACGTTTAATGATCTACAACACAATAGAATGAGCTTTGGTGATAACTCAGCAAAGATTTAATTACTATAATAATGATTTCTCACTAGAAATAACATCAAAAGTGCAAAAAGTTGGTCAGAAACATACATTTACACCCAAACTAACCAACAAACGCAAATTTCAGATGCCATCTTTATGTTTTTGCTCAACCATCATGGAATGGAACGCACAGGATTGTGGGATATCAAAGGCACAGAAGAATACATTTATGCTGCCTTAAAAAGTCAACCAGATGAAGGCATCTCAGGAGGCAGGAAGTGAAGCTAACATTGGATTTGAACGTGCCTTGATGCTGTCCTACATTGAAATGTGTCCTTTGAGGGCAGCATGGAAAATGCTGAACACAATATCACTGAATACAATGAGTTTTCAAAAGCAGAGCAATTTCCGAGAATCGGTTCTTTTGAACAGATTGTTTCGAGCTAATTCAAAACATGATTCAGCAATTTGTGGCTAGAAGGGATACAGCTATGGCCAGAAAATAACAATAAAGTAAATTTGCTACCTATCACATTAACGTCTATACCTACTGTCAACCCTAAACCTACCCCTTACCATAATGCAAATACAGTAATTGTTGTTGTTTGTATGCCCAGTAAGCCCTGGTGGCCGTAGCTGTATCCCTTCTAGTCTCATCCATATTCAGGTCGTTATACGTACAAGCGTGGCATTCACTTGTAGCTCTACAAATAATAAATGTAGGCCTGTAAATCATTTTAATTTTGTGTGTCCACACTCTAAAAAATGCTGGGTTGTTTCAACCCAATTTTGGGTCAAATATGGACTAACCCAACTTTTGGGTTAAAAATTTTATGTAAAAATTTAACCCAACAGCTGAGTTAGTCCATATTTGACCCAAAATTGGGTTGAAACAACCCAGCATTTTTTAGAGTGCAAGTTCATTTTGTTGCAGCCATTAAAGTTTTATCCCAATCAGTCTATTTACCTAAATACTTAAATTACTCAAAATTCTTATTATTATCTCACTGCGAAATGATTCCCCAGTTCAATTTGTTGATGAGTCGAAACCAACTCGGAGCGATTCAAACCGTTCCTTGAATAATATCAAGCGATTTATGAACAAATCAGATTCATTTAAGTTAGCATTTCCATTTCATGCTAACTTAAAAATATTGATTACGCCACAAATCGAACATAACTAACAAACTTCTGACCTTTTCAAGCAGACCCGATGCAATTCATTGGAAAGCAGTTTTTACATAAACTAAATGAAACTGAACTCTGGTGTCAAACTGACTTGTCGCCAACAGTTTTGTGGAGATTGTGAGAAAACCTGAGAATATCTGTGGATGCACAGGCACTGATGATGTAGCCTACTGTAGGCCTATTCACTAGTGGCTTCTCTTGCTTTATCAGACTCAGTTCTCCAGAGTACAAAAGCACTCCCTCTGAGGCTAACTGTAGTAGATATCCTCTGCCTGGAAATAGAATTGCACCCTTTATCACTTTAATATGCATTCATCTATTCATTGACTGCTTTTCCCTGGAGTCATTTCAGCAGAGCTTATTGATGTTTTTCTTCTTAATGCATTCACATAGACATACATCAGAATTACCAGCAGCATCTGAGTTGCTGTGTAGTCATCTTCGAAGACCTGTCTTTTCCAATCCTATTCTTTGATGAAGATCATGCAATCGGGCATTAATTAGCATTAATTTTCAAGAATTCAGTGATATGGGATTGAAATGCACTCAACATATCTACTACTTTATGACCATGCAGTGAAAATTAATCAACACTTGAACCTCTCAACCTATCAGAATGAATAAATCAACAATGACAAGATATAAGAATATGATTCTCAAAGAATACATTGTCTGATACCATCACTAAAACATGATGTGTTTTGGCATCTATTTAGCATTTATTTAAATAACATTTTATAATATTAGCTAGCTTCTTCTCACAGTTTAACATAATTGAATTGTAGCATCCCAGAATGTTATTTGATGTAAAAATCTGGTGAATAAATGTGTGCAAGCATACCAAATCACTATAGCTCCAGCTTTTTGTGTTCAACTCTGCTTTTTTCAACGCTTCATCTTTTATCTTTATTGAAGTGAGTAGGAGTTCCATCTGTGTCCCAATACACACACATGATGTGGTAGTATGATTTATCCAAACAGGGAAAAGGAGAGAGATACAGAGGGAGGGAGAGTGAAAAAGAGTGGGAGACATGTGATCGATAAATTTCAGAGGAAATGAAGGCCAGTGTGATGAGCAACTTAATACCACTCTCTCTGACTGTACTGAAGCCACAGCTGCACTGAATTCACCGGCAAACAATGGAAGCACTGCACAGTAAATTGTTTACAACCATTTCATCCAGTTTAAAATATTTAAATGCCCATGGGAGCACATGAAACAGTGCACCAAACAGGCCTCTATGGATAACTCTACAGATAAGGCAAGAGAAACTTCATACAAATTTAAAATGGAAGCAGCTTGCAGTGAAAATAGACCAGCAATGGACCAGGACATGTTGTATGATTTTATCTTAGAGGTATGAGTCTACATACATTTATTTATTTGAAACCATATATGTGAACTTGGGCCACAAAACCAGTCATAAGTAGCACAGGTATATTTTTAGCAATAGCCAACAATACAATGCATGGGTCAAAATTATTAATTTTTTTTTATGCCAAAATCATTAGGATATTAAGTAAAGATCATGTTCTATGAAGATATTTTGTAAATTTCCTATCGTAAATACAGCAAAACTTAATTTTTGATTAGTAATATGCATTGCTAAGGACTTTATTTGGACAACTTTAAAGGCGATTTTCTCAATATTTTGATTTCTTTGCACCCTCAGATTCCACATTTTCAAATAGTTGTATCTCAGCCAAATATTGTCCTATCCTAACAAACCACACATCAATGAAAAGCTTATTTATTCATCTTTCAGATGATGTATAAAGCTCAGTTTAGAAAAAAACTTGACCCTCATGACTGGTTTTGTGGTCCAGGGTCACATATATGTTTTGTTTATAGGAATCCTGATATGGCATATAAACTATTTGAGAGAGAGAACAGGAAAAAGTTAATAACAGGTTCATCAAAACTCAGATGCAAGAGTATGAGATCTGTATTCATAAGGTGTATTTCCAGCAATAGGTCTGTAGATGTTTTTTTGTTTAACCTAAGAAACAATCAATACTGGGAAGAGGCTGGAAGGATGTAAGATTAGATGATGGAATGGATAAAAAGCCTGAAGCAACTGTCTGGATTGGTATCAAAGGCAACTAAAAATGAGTCATCTTTGATAGCACTTGAAATGCAAAATATACATACATCTACTGTACTGTACATAGCTCAGCTTTCACACAGTTTATGATCATATAAATACAGATGCATGCAAACAAACACATTCTTACCTGTTAAGGAAGAACATATTGAAATAGACAAATTATTGCAAATAAAAATATCAGTGTTAATATAAATACATAAATGACAAGCACTTCAATATCTCCTGTTCAAACCATTCATTTTAATATATGAAAAAGAGTTTTATTGACAGTTTTTTTATTGATTGTATATTTCCCAACATATTACATTACTTAATTAATAGACATAAAATATAGTTTTGCATTGAGATTTATTATGTTGCTCAGCTCTTTATAAATAAAGATGGAAATATAAGTATGTCCAACTTTATCCGCAGAACACTCACATATAGAAAAAAAAATCTCTGCTTGTATTGTTGTAAAATGTAAACTATATTATTGCCCAGCTCTAATCTACTAAATGCGACTATAAGGCATGAAGCTATTAAGATATTAAAAACATTAACAACAT
This sequence comes from Spinibarbus caldwelli, assembly GCA_039654775.1. NCBI lineage: Eukaryota > Metazoa > Chordata > Actinopteri > Cypriniformes > Cyprinidae > Spinibarbus > Spinibarbus caldwelli. The sequence goes on along the minus strand of CM077246.1, from coordinate 19,276,202 downwards.
ATTTTTCTGTAAAGGTGCTTTTATACAATGTGTACTGTGAAAAGCAGTATACAAATAAATTTGTCTTGACTTGATACAAGTAACATGAACCCAGCACAGATACACTGAAAAAAGAGAGTAAATAAAGCAAAGGTTTGGAGTATGTTTTAAAATAAAATAAAATTTCACACTTCAAAATTTCACATTTAATTCAGTGTTACTTGCCATTTCTTTGTGATTATTTGTGAAATTTGCTAGCAGTTTTTGAGTGGAAACTTTTTTTTTTTTTTTCAATCCAGACCAGACCAAGTATTACAAATGGAGAATGTATGTGGGAGATGGAGTGGGCAACTTTTTAAATCCATCACATCCACACCAGAAAAGGTTCTCAGTCATCAGCACTCTCTCTCTCTCTCTCTCTCTCTCTCTCTCTCTGTGTGTCTGTGTGTGTGTGTGTGTGTGTGTGTGTGTGTGTGTGTGTGAGGGGAGAGTAGGAGTTGAATGTTGATGTTTCTCAAACAAAGCGGAGGTCTCCCCATGAGACTCCACCCCCCTCTCTACCTTCAGCAGTGTAGAATGAAAGGTTCCAGGCCCATTTTCATCTGCAAACTTATGCGTGTGAAGGCGGTGTTGTCTGGCTGTCCTCAAAACACTGACATCGATAGAAAAGGCACAGCATCAAAGCCTCTAAGCACTTACATAGGGGAGCAGAGGAAAGATGTGAATCCATGATGTAATATCCATAGCTTGAGAACAGAACCATTATCACAGTTTCATCAGATTGTGTAGATTTCTTCCTCCGGTCAACTTTATTAACTTTTTTAAAGGATAGCAGAATGTTTTACATTAGAACATTCAATAACATTATTGATTTGACCACTGAAACTATTGGATAAGAACAAAACTTGAACTGAACTGAGCTGGATGATGATAATACTGTCTTCTATAGAGCTACCTTATTGCTTAATCATCTTTGTTTCAGATTTGATGAGTTTTGCTACATTGACACTGTTATGGAACTTTTATTGAATTGAGCTGATTAATTTTAATTTGTCTCATTTTTGATGAAGATTGCATCATATTTTGATGTTTATTATTTTAAAATTGCTTTGAAACAATCTGTATTGTATAAAATGCTATAAATAAAGGTCGACTTGAATTTATACTATGCTGTCTGTAGTCGGGTATAGAAAGACATTCAAAAACTCTAAGAGACTTCGAAATATACATGTGCTCTAGATAATATAACTTCTGTCTAAAGGTTTGTCAGGGTTTCTAAAAGACATGGTGAAATGATAGGCTGTCAGGAGACTTTTGTGGCTGAGAGACTATATTAATGACTGGAATGGAACCACTACATTTGGGTAATTATGGGTTCCATGCTTATATATGGAATATCATGTTATGCATAATGGCTGTGCGCAGCTTTTTTGTCACACGTTGTTAAAGGGACAAAAGGTTTCACCTGGTTAACTTACTAATAATAGAACTGAAGAAAATTGCCACATATTCAGAGAGATTAAATTTTTGTCATTGTTAATGTGAATGTGCAATTATTTGATGTACGAGTTAAGTACTGCATCCAGAGGACTTGAGATGTTCTTGCAGGTTTTATAGACTAAATAATGACAGACTTTTCATTTTTGCCTGAGCTATTTGTTTAAGCACTAACAGAAAAGCCTTGAAACCAAAAACTAGAGTTTTCATCTTACCCAAACTGAGAAACGTGTGCAGTGTTTGCCTCAATCACTCAGTGTTGAACTGCAGGTTGTGAGTCAGCAGGAGTTTTCCCACAGTGCCAATGCTGCCGCAGAGCTCCCAGCACATGAGTGCTTATACCAGCTGGACAAAAACAAAACGTGAAAATCAACCAGCTCACAGAAAAGCACAGACATTTCTCATTTTGAATAAAACATTTGAAGCTCGGGCAGAAATATGAAGATCAGACTTTCCCAATATACATCAAAGATGCAGGAAGCCCCTAATGTACATGTCAGCTCATGATTCCTGATTAAACATTCAGTTTATAAAATGTTTAGGCAAATTTACTAAATATAGCCCTTGAGGTCTTTGCATATACATTGATTTTTATACAAGACAGTGAAACCACATTAGCTTTTACCTGTACTTGCCTACATAATACACTACAATTCAAAAGGGGTCAGTATGATTTTTGTTTATTTATTTATTTATTTTTTGTAGAAAGAAATTAGTACTTTTATTCAGCAAGGATGCACTAAGTTGATCAAAAGTCAGAATAAATAATTAAATAAAGACATAATAAATAATTCATAATATATAAATAATTTTACATGATATTCCTTTCAAATAAATGCTGTTATTTTGAACTATTCATTTATTTATCAAAAGGTATCATGGTTTTCACAAAAATATTGTGCAGCACAACAGTTTTCAACATTAATAATAATAAGAAATGTTTCCTGAGCAGCAAATCAGAATATTAGAATGACTTCTGAAGGATCATGAGACACTAAGATTGGAATAATGACATCGACAATGCAGCTTTGCATCAAAGAAATAAAAATTAAAAATTTCTTAAAATTGAAAGTTATTTTAAATTTACTTTTTTTTTTTTTTTTTTTACATTTTTAAAACCTGACCAACCTCAAACTTTTGAACAGTATAGTCAACATTGTGTAAATAGTATGTCATTTATGTTCCTGCCATCATATTTGGTGCATAAAATGTCTTTAGGAAAACCCAGAAAGTTTTTGCCTTTCCTAAGTTTCTGTGCCTAGTAATATTCTAATTAATAAAGTACAATAATTCAGAGCTCTAATACTGTGTATTGTAGCTTATTATTAGTGTTTATTGAGATATCAGAAATTAGAACTCATTTCCATAGACAGAGAAAACACACAGTCTATTTTACACAATCCTTTGAGCCCTGGACTGTAACTTCTGACCTTTAGGCATGTTTTAGTATAGGTTAGTGAGACTTCTTTTATTGTTGCTCCAGTAATACTGAAATATTTCCTTCATAACATGACTCCTCACTGATATAACGTTTATTTTAAAGTGTATCATATTCCAGTATTATTTCAAAGGATGGTACACAGATGTCTGAGCTGAGCCATGAATATCCACTGACCCTGGAACTGCCTCTGGCTGCCATTAACTGAACTGTAAACTCTAACACAGCCGATGCAGATACACAAGCCACTGCTCACCAGACGCCACAGGCCACAGCTATGAAGAAAAATAAACTGAGATTTTTTTTTTTTTTTTTCTTTATTCCGTTCCATTATCTCACCTCTCATTGGAGGCCTTGTTTTCCTTTGACATGATCCATATATTAGATTTTCTGTCTCATGCCCCATGGCTATACAATGTGTATTCATAAGAACAAACAAAGTGACCACTCTGGGAGATACAATAATACCAAGCTATCTATTCTGAATATTATTGTTACTGGTTATTATTGGTTTTTGTTTGAGAATGTTTTGTTTTTCCAAAACCAACACCAGATGATACAGATTAAGACAAAGCCAAACTGTTGATTGTAAAGTAATTGCTATACAAACCTGTGATGAATGACTATGACAGTTTACAAGATGAAGACAGAAGACAGTATGCAAGTTGAGATGATGTGATCCAGATTGTATTTTATTTTTATGATCCTTATATTACATTTGCAACCAAGTATATAGTTGTATTCATAACACAGTGACCACTCTTGAATTTACTATACACCAACAACAATTTATTCATGCTAAATTTTCTTTCATATTGCTGTAATTTGTTTTGTTCCTTTTAAAGTCCCCTAGAGGAACATTTCGTCCTATTTAACATTATAGCAGGCAGCAGAAAGTAAAAAAAGACATACTGTAGTGTAAAAAAACATGTAACACTTTCAGTAAAACAGAAAATATGTGAGCCTGAATAAGATACTAAACTAGGTCCAGGAATAAAGTGAACTACAGCTAGAACCAACGCAGGGGTCATAGTAGTTAACCTGGTGTGGAAGGATAATAGCAGTGGAAGAAGGCGATTTGAGAGGTTTGAATCAAGTTCTGATGACTGAACAAGGATTCAACAGAAGTACTTTTTCATGCACTTATGTCATGTTGTAGTTGATTGTGGGTGAGCAATAATAGCCTGTAAAGATTATTTAATTGAGAACCAAATGACGTCTGGTTCTATTAACAGTACTCATATTTATTAATCTTGCATGTTCATGCCAATGGGAATGAATCAAAACGCAACACTGCTACTGAATCAGCGTACAACACATGACTCTAAGTCGATTATTAAACATACATGTAACCAGTGTAGTTAGAACCAAATGACTCTAAAGTAGGTCAGGTTCTTTTTAGTGAATCAAAAACATTTAGCATAACCAGTGTTGTCTGATACCTAAATGAATGATTCTAATGAGTCAGTTGCTTTCATTAAATTAAAACATAAATTGCAACTAATTTAGCCTGATTGCCCATTAAATAACTCTAGAGTAGTCTCGGTTATTTTTAGGGGATCAAAACATTCAGCACAACCAGTGTAGTCTGATTCCCAAAGGAGTGATTCTTATGAGTCGGTTCTTTTTAGTGAATCAAAAACATTCAGTGGAACCAGTGTAGTCTGATTCCCAAAGGAGTTATTCTTATGAGTCGGTTCTTTTTAGTGAATCAAAAATATTCAGAGCTATAAGTGCAGTCTGATTCCCAAATGACTGATTCTAGTGAGTTGGTTCTTTTTATTGAACCAAACATAGGTCTATATTGCAACCACTGAATTCCGATTCCCTAACAAATTACTGAAAATATAAATGAAATATGTAAACAAATTTTTGTATGTATATCATTTAGGCCAACTGGAGTGCATATATGCTGCCTCTAAAAAGACTGAAATGTCATTTAAATATTTGTAAACACATTTTTTTATTGGAATTATCTCATTATTTGGCAATGAAATTGCATTGTTAATATGGAACACTGGCAGCACTGAGTAGGAGGTCAGTTGATTCCAAGAGGTACATATTTTTACATGCAAGAGCCAGCAGCAACGGAGATGGACTTATGGGGGAGATCATGAGTAAAAAGGTGAGGCCATACAAGCTGAGCTTCCAAGCTGAGCTCTTCATTTTGATCTGAGAGGTGTTAGATGGAGAGTTCAACAGCAAAATTCATGTCTCTCTTATGTCAAGTGACACATAAGTGAAGCATAATGACAATTAAGAGCAATCGAAGACAGGATCTTATACGCATCATTTCCTGTAGAGAGAATCTCATAGTGTGAAGCCCCCATCTGTTCTGAGATTTACTGGTCCTGTATAGAGATTTTAAGTCTAACATCTGCTGTGTTAAGATTTAAGAATTAAGATTCAAGTAACGTACTTTCAACATTTGAAGATGTGACCTAAACAGTCTTCTTCAACAGAATGAATTTTCTCCTTTCATAAATTTATAGGGCAGTCTTTTATTTTCTGAAATGATATGACCTGCCGTGGCTGCTGCTCTCATTTTGTGAAGCACAGTGAATCAATATGTAGTTTACCGGTCGGCTTGGTGCACAAATTCATATTATTTATAGGGAGGGAGTTGCAAGGGTTAAATTGCCAGCTCAATGCCATCACGCAAAATGTCTAATACTAAAAAAATAATAAAAGTATGTTAAGGCTAATATTAAAATATCAGACATTTAGAAATTTAATTAAAACATTTAGAAATTTAATTAAAAACCAAGCAATTATTTAATTAATTACAGAGTCAAGATTGATTTCTTCATGCTTTCCAGAGAAGATTTTATGGAAAAAGCCGCATTGTTTCACGTTTAACAGCTATTTTATCATTCTGAAATATTTTCAAGCATTTCCACCTGCTTTAGTAATCCGTTATGTCACTGAAAATCTCCTGCGGAAATGCAGAGAGCAATTGAATGATGTTTTTTCCTGACCACAATTCATTGAAATATGACAGCACTCCATTCTATCCTCAGGTCAAATGCTTTTTATAGTGTCGATAAAAAATGTGTCATTGTGAAACAACATTTAGGTACTGCTGTTTGTAACCCGTTTCACGTACCTGATGTGTTCTGGGAAAAGGTTGCAAGCTGCAGGAAAGAGAGACAAGCTCATTAAACTGGTCATCGGTGTCAGATCCCACGGTGAAACTATATGAGGTGCCCCACTGAGACTGTGAGAGTCTATCACACAGACCAATTTCAGTCCTGTGAGAGGTTTCCTGCTTATCTTTGTCTCAGCGAATGTGTGTGAGTGAATATGTAAAATAAGAAAAGGAATAGAGAGAAAGAGGGAGTGACGAAAAGAGCAGAGGGAGAGAGTGAGTGTGACAGGCCTCTATGTGTCGCAGAAACAGAGTGCCAGACGTTGGCTCTTCTCGGAGGCTTCAGGCCTTTCTCTCTCCTCATTAGAGAGCAGAACGCCATCATGTTCTGCTTCTCAAATCAGATTGAGGTTTGTGATGACCCTGAGGCTTTTAATGAGGTTTACTAAGCAGTGACCATTCCATTGTTTTGCTTCTTGTGGCTTTTCTCATTCTCTCGCTTTTTCTAACGCATGGGCTGTGTTTCAAAATTCCTTGAGCTATCTTTGTGTTCATCGATATGTGCATTAACTGAAACAGAACCTCACAAGTGATTTGATTCAAATGAAGCAATTGTATGTCAAAAAATGATTATGTTAAAAGTCAACGTATGTTAAAAGTCAACATTTCATTTCAAATGTTTAATACGTTGCTAAGCTAATGGCATTGTACTCTAATAAGAAAACAAATAACACATATTAGGTAAAATATTTCTTAATATGATAATATTTTTATAGTTATTTATTTTGTATTTAATTTTTTTTAATTGGATTTAACTACATGTATAAAGTATATATGTATACAATATTTTATATATAAAAAAAATCCTTTTATTTAAAAATCGTTTTTTCTTTTTTTTTTCATTTGAAACTGTAAAAAATATTTTTCGAATAAATAAAGATTACTGGAGTATGTTTTACAAGAAAAGGCTGTTTCAGCCTTTCTACTTCAAAATCACATGTTTAATTCACTGTTACTTACTGATTCTTTGTAATTATTTGTGAAATTTTCTGAGTGAAAATTGTTTCTACACCAATTTTCCTTTTTTCAGTACAGTACAATACCCCCCATATACCCCATAATACTGACGTTATAGCTCTAAATAACCTAGTTAGCTACCTTGCCTGCTGCCTACATAGACATCATAACTGAAATGAGATATAATAAGTGACCATATGGGAATGCATTGAAAAGGCAGCAAATTTACTGTATATGTCATACACATATGAAGCAAAAAAATAGAATAAATAAATAAAGAAAGAAAAAAGCATGTTAATGTAGCTAACACTATACTAGTAATAAATGTATTCAAATATTGTCAAAAAATTGTTAATTGTAAATTACATTAAATTTTTTTTTTATCAAAATGTCCTCTTCACTTGTCTGACATCTTTTACTGAGCTTTTGAAAATGCAATGTATTATTGGATTTTCTTCTTCAATTACATGTGATGTTGCTTCAGAATTTATTTGGCCAAAAGAAGGTTCTACATTCACACATAATAAGTATGTTGCCAAGTTTCTGGAACAGGCTTTGCATCAAGAGTGCACCTGACATGGCTAAAATTCTGCCTACATAGACAGCTATAATTGTTTTTTTTGTTTTGTTTTGTTTTTATTGTCACAAGGGAATTAAAGTTACTGGTCATTGTTTTATATTAGAAAACACATATGCCTGTGTCGTTAAGATGACATGTGCACATGAAATGACTTTTTGAACATGCTTTTTTTTGGACTCTGCCAATCTTCTGCGCCCTCATTTTCTTTCCCTTTTGACTACAGAGACGTATGGCTCACTATTTCTCATTATTCCATTTGATCTCGTGAGACACAGATTTACTCATGCAGAAAATGAGCCGAAGCCTTTTTCTCCCATTTTTCCTTAGTGTAATGATGGCAGCTGCACTTTTATGGTAACTTGCCATCACCTGGATATCATTTTGCCAGGAACAGGCCTACATCCTCACTAGCAACTAGCAGTTCCAAAAACGTATAAACTATTCATTATATCCTCAAATAACTTTTGAACATAATTAACTTTTTTTTTTCTCTTGGCCTTGATATTTTAAGTCTTGCTCATACTACACTGTAAAGCCGTCTCATCAGTCTCATCTTACTTCTTCTGGGGAAAGATAATTAATTTTATACCACTGTGAGTGGGTCAGCCGGCCACCAATCTAATTCACACTGCCAAAGTTCATTTGAGCACCTGTGTTGGGAATTATAAACCTCCCTCCTTAGTCACAGGTTTCATGACCTTCTTCTCTTTATTTTATTTTTTGAGTTAGTGCCATTAGGTTATATCTGAAATGTTGCGTGTATGCAAGAGACAAGTGATCAGGGAATGAGCTGTTGCTTTTCTACTTTTCAATGGCTAACAGCTGGATGGATCCTCAAGCTGGTTAGTGCTGGTCTAGCTGGTGAACAGCATGGCTAAATTGATATACCAGCACTACCTAACATAAAACAGCCTGGATCAGCATGGAAACTCATCAGGATTTGGAAAGTTAGAAAGTCTTAGTTCAGTTTCACACAAGTCAAAGAAGACGGAGTCTCCTCTTAGCATTTTTACCTGAAATTTTTCATAAAGTACACTAAAAATGAAGTCTGCATTGCATGTGGTCTTTTGCTTGAAATGGAGGAGATAGAAGTACAGTTGTTTACACTCTTAAAAATAAAGGTGCTTCATGATGCCATAGAAGAACCTTTTTTGTCTAAATGGTTCCATAAAGAACCTTTAACATCTGAAGAACCTTTCTGTTTCACAAAAGGTTCTTTGTGGTGAAAGAAGGTTCTTCAGATTATAAAAAGGTAAGAAAGAGATGGTTCTTTAAAGAACCTTTGACTGAATGATTCTTTGTGGAACCAAAAATGGTTCTTCTATGGCATCGCTGTGAAGAACCTTTTAAGCATCTTTATTTTTAAGAGTGTAATAACATACACCTGACAAAACGTCCTTCCAAAATAAATAAATAAAAAAAATAATAAAAAAGTCCTAGATCAGACTTTCAGTAAACAAAAACTCCATAAAACCGTTTTAAAAGATACCTAACATAAGTTACGTAGAAGTTGTGATCAATTACATGATCTAGGACTTTTATATAGTGCCTGCCATTGCAAGTCTGTCACTCATAACCTTGTTTTCATCCGCATTAAACTCAATATGGCTTCTAACATGATTAAGTTATCTTGTTTATTGAACTGAATCCTCTTTAGAGTACATACTATGTTCTAACAGCAGAATCTGCCTGAAAGCACCATTGTGGTTTAGCTCTTTGAAATGCTCCTTATTTTCAGGCTGCTTAGTTATGACAGCATTAATGAAAACAAATGACAGTTTGGGTCACAAGCAGAGTTAGAGACATAATAAGTGAGAAAGAGAGAGGGAGGGGACAAGAGAGACAAAGAAAAGAAAAGACACAAGACAGCAGAATAGACTTATTATCTGGGGACGTTACAACAAAACCATGTGAAGCTCAGCACAGTTGTATTCCACTATAACAGAGATAAAAAAATAAAAAATAAAAATTATAGAATGTATGAATATCACCTAGTGTTGTTTCAGTACATAACAAGGAGTAACATGTTTCCACAGTGAAGATTTTACACAATTTAACATTAATTTCTTATGATAAAAACTGTATTCAGAATTATACAATAGAACTGTATTTAATATAAATTATACTTTAGAACTGCAGAAAAAGTACTGTGAAATATATGTTCCAACATATAGTGGAAATTCACACCTTTGAGTGCAGTGAACATCTCAGTGTTTATATAAGGACTGAATGTGAAGTGATCAGGCTTGTTTTGAGACAGCCAGAGAAACAAAAATCCACCTCTGTGATCAGAGAGTAACATTCTGTCCTGTTGTAAATAGGTAGCCCAATTTTGTGCGAGGGACCTGAATTGGGTCTATCATTAGGACCACTGGTCATGACTCACTGAAAGAAATAGAAAGCTAAAGATATTAAGGTCTAGACAGACATTGTTATCTGAATAGCTGCTGTAAGACACACAATATGAGCATGGCTATTTTAAAAATTTTAGAGTCCAGGAGAGAATGGAAGTGCTGTGTGGCAACTGGATCAAACAATTTATTGAAAAGATCTAATTCAATGAACAGATTTGCTATAAATCAGACTTCGCTATATTTCTCACTTGAACTCTCATAAATAGTTTTAATGAACAACAACTTAAATTGGTCTGTTGCACAAATCTTGGCAGTTTTATGATGACTTTTATGTCACACACACAATTATTTGTGACATTTTAAAGTGAAAATTTATTTCAATGTAAAAACCTACACCATTTTTTTCCTAGTGCAGTCACCTCCATCATACTGGAAGGAATGGACAGGGCAATCTTCAAAAATTCACCTGTTGTGTTCCACAGAAGAAAATAAATTCTGGTTTGAAATGATATGAGGGTGAGCAAATGATGAAAGAATTTCATTTTTGGATTAATTGTTTCTTTAAGAATTAGTTCACAAGCCTTTCATTCATTAGCAAACTATGTTTTTTTTTTTCCAATGAAAAAGACAGTTTACATCTTTTTAAAAATTGCAGGTGGATTTGGTATGCATCTGAAGACAATTTATACATCAGTTCAGAATAAACAAAAGGATTGTCATCACAGCCTCAAGGACGTGAGCAGGTTTGTTTACTACAGCTTTCATATTTACCTAAGGGGGTATAATTGAACACAAGATCTTTCATAATTAAAGCTATTTTTGTTAAACCCTTGAAACACTCCAACTTGCATAAACGCATGGAATCTAAAGGGAAATGACCAGTGGGGATTTATATCTTGTAATTATCTCTTACCTTAAGGATACTGTTTCACATCACGTGACTGTTTGAATTCAAGGTCCAACGTGTTTTTCTGACCATAGCGCTTGATGATCCTGTTAATGAAAACAAATCAGTCCCACAAGTGATTATCAAACAGCAAGTTGTAGCTTGAAGGCAAATTAAGTTTATTCAGGAAAACGACAATTTCTAACCCATTCCTCATAACGTATAGCTTTGAAAACAATGCTCCCAAAGGGCAAACGAAAGGAACCGGGAGGAATGGAAAATTGCAATCATCCTATTCAGGGGTCTCTCAGTGTCCACTTACCCACGGTCATTATTGCAAACCTGCACACCATCTACCAAGAAATAACAACGAACACAAGCGCAGATGGAGTACTGTGCTTACTCAGGGTAATTCAGTTCATTTTGGGAGCAAGCAAATTGCTCAGTATATATATTTATGCCTGTGTGTGTTGGTTTGTTTGTGCTACATCCTGTTCTTTAGTTGGTTTTTGACATTTACTTGCAGGGTAGCTTGTTTCCACATGACACATTACTTCATTCACATGGTGCATTAACACATTTAGTTCAACAGCATTGCAGTCACAGTTTAATATTTAGGACACAGAAGACTGTTGAAAATATCCTCAGAATTAGAGCGTTTTATATAAGAGATTAGAAGGCAGGATCTGTGTTGTTTCTTCGGGAACGATGAGTCAGAACATCCATTACTTCAGTAAACACTTTTGTCTTTTCTGCCTCTCTCCATCTCTCATTTTCTCTTTGAACGCTGAAGATGCGGTACCTGCTATAAAATAGGATGTGTGGGAGTTTCGGTTTCTACAGTTCAGAATTTAGACAGTTTTGCAGAATGGGATTTTTGTTAATACCCATATAAAGTGCAGGCTGTTCCCTTAATTGACTATGGCATGATTGAAAAAATGAAAACAATACGGCCGGCATGGCAACAGCTCGTGATGAAGGACACAAGAGCTTTAATAAAAAGCTACTCATGTTGTTTACCCAATAATAAGTTGATTCAGGTTACTTTTCCATTATTTGGTCATGAACTGGATGCTGCTGCTTGTTAAAAATATTACATATTAAAAATTAAATGGATTTTAGGTGGCACAAAATCTACTGAACACTGTCTGTTTTAAAATCAGGTTTAAACAATTATCAGATGATTGCTATGGGAAAGTGTATGTCGCCGAGAAACCATAATCATTATACAAAGATGAGAAAGATTGATGGTTTGGATAGTGACTCTAATGTCACAATTTTCGAAAGCCATCTCCAATTTTAGGTAGCAATAACTCAACAAATAGAGACAAGAAATCAAATGCAGCAAAAGTGTGACAGGCTGGTTTGATAATGCTACTCAATTCAGCCCCAAAGCCATTTTACATTTTAATGTGTTTAGATTGAAATGAGGGAGACAGAGCCAACACAGATAAACACAGATGTGGAGAATGGGGAATCTCTAATTTAAGGAACAGATTTAAGGAGGCAGCATTCATTAATACATTAAAAAACAATACAAAAACACAGCTGTTCGCATACCACCTAGCTTCATCGTCATCATCACTGCGATCGTCCTAATCACTATTGTGTGCTTGCTGTTGGTCAGAAAGTGAAGCGATGTTTAGCATTTGTGAGGTTCTTGTGTGGGCGACAACGCTGATTGAGGCTGAATGCTCCTTCACTGCTGTTTGTAACAGCGCGGTGGGAGGCGAAATGTCTCAAAATGTCAACTTCAAAATTCCCAGGGAATCTGACACCCACTGCGGTCTGTAATCCAGGTTATTACCAGCCTTCACTCCCCCATATGTGAATCATTTTCTCTTTTGGCATCAGTACAAATGGGTGGATTTGAATACAAAGCTAAATAAAATATTGCAGTGCAGAAGGGCAGAGAGGACGGTCAAATCGTAAAGATGATACATCGTTACTACATGCATTGTAAATTCTGCTGCAATATGCCACTTTACCTGTAGCATTTCAGATCAAGTTGGCTTTAAAAATGCAGGGAAGTTTTCAGTGTTAACTTATATAGCCATGATAATCTTATGACATGTATTAATGGTAATTTCAAAATCACGTCCGCCTACTTAACACTTGATGTATTTTGTTTGCATACACATGCAAGATTAGATAAACAAAATAGATTTTCTTTCTTGTCACATCAAGGCACAAAAGGCAGCATGACTGATCTACCAATCAATGCTTCACTTTTTTTTTCAACATGGATAAAGCTTCACCCACTTCACTACTTGTCCTCGGGTTGCATCAAATAAATGAAAAACTTTTCCTCTGTAGCTACACAGAGACCCACGGACACCCACTGTTTGTTTCCTGACTGTATGATGCAAACAAATCTGGCAAGCCATACCCAAAGATCAGCAGCTTCAATCAAATTGGCTGGAAATTGGAGAGTACCCGTCTGGAAGTGAAGTTATGTTTACAAGGCAACGAACTGATGCAATAAGCACTTTTGAGGGAAAACTGATCACTGAATTTGACAAAGCATGCCAAGTCTATGATATGTGGTCTCAAATATTTCAGCCCCTGCTGGTAAATGCTAGAAACACATTATTTGAAACCAAACAGCATCTTTCTTTATTGATGGCCATTCAAATTGATTTGTATTTTGACTTCACATTTTTACTGAATTAACATTTGTTGATCTCACCGTGTTTGAGATTTGTGTGTTGAGTTACATGCATCTCATTGCAACTCTGGGGTTTAATATATTTAATATATCAGGCAAATATGTTTGCCTCTAATTTTAAGAGGGAATTATGCCATGCATAGTGGGCTTTGAAAATCAAACATAGTGATGAAAGAATAAGTTTTGTAGCTTCTTGCATTGCTAAATACTAAAAAATATCTTTAACTGCCTTGACAAGAATTTGTAAGTTTATTAGATGAACATAACATTTTTTTTTCAGTTGCTATACTGAAAGCAATTTTCACCCAGAGTTTGCTAGAAAATTTCACACAAAAAAAAAAAAAAAAAAAACAAATTACAAAGAAACAAAGCCACGTGTGTGGATATACAGTTTACCAAATGATCCCCCCCATAGTTATTATAGACCTGAATAAGTTAAATGAACTATTAATACAGTATGCTCTAAGTGGGAATATATCTTAAACAACTCACACAGTAGCAGATTTGACCTGTTTTAATATATCCAGTCCTGGATTTGGTGGCTTAGATGGTTTCACTATAATTGCACCCAACAATTAACCTGCTAATTGAAACCCGAAGCACATCTGTACCCCTTCACCAGCACTTATCACGCTCTCGGGGTAAACATATCGGCCACACTTTCTGAAATCATGCTTGGTCAGGAAAACGCATGCAGAGTCGCATCAGACAGCTTCAAGGACGAATCGAGGTGAGGCCGAGCAAACGGAGGCTTAATCGTTCAGACATACCGTGCCGTAATACTAAAAGCATTGCACCGCATCCTGTACACATAACCTTCCATGCATGTCCCATTGGTATGCGACAAGTCCTTTGCATCAAGGCAAGGTGCTTTAAATAAGCTCATCCCCCAGCGCTGGGATTGCAGAAGCATATAACGGGAATATGTAGCAGGACACCTGCCCACGACAGCCACAGTCTTAAAAATTGATCGCTCAGAACATGGGACGCTTCAGATGGGAGCTCTCCATGTGATTCAGTGAGTGCCTTTATCAGCGGCAGCTGCAGTTCCCCTCACAGACACTCACACTGCCTCTCAGAGCACGAGAAACAAGGACGTCCTTCTTTTGCCTGGAAACCAGAGATGTTAGGAACGAGCAGTTAAAGCCTCGCTGTATCAGTACTGCTCTCAACTTTCATTTCTGAGGAGTTAATCAGCTTCTCGAGACATTTGAAATCGCCGTGCAGGTAATTATGACCTTTATGTGTGTGTGTGTGGAACGCGAGCGTTTGGCTTTTGCTCTATGTGGGATGGAGCGGGAGCTGTCCGCCAGCAATGGTGCTGAAATCAGCCTTAATGAACGAGGAAGTGATTTTGTCTTCGGCACGCATCGGGAACGGGAGTAAATAAAAAAGCGGGTCGTTTTAACGCATTTATAGGCGTAAGAAGATATTAGGAGCACAGTAGCGTAAGAGATTCACATGGACACATTTATCAGCCAACGTTTCGGTGCATTCGGACTATAAGCGTGTGGGTTCGATTCGGATAGATGAGGGAAAGTTTACACACAGATTAAGGGATCCAGTCATGCGCTGTATTGTAATATCCTTTATTCTAAGATTTACATTCTTAAACTCTAACAATCATCATAATACGCCTTTTTCTCAAATGTTATTTGATATTCAGGTTGCAATGTAATGTTGCCATTCCCCACGAGAAGAACAAACGCTCCCTGTAGATTTACTTCAAATGTACACGATGCATGCTTGTCCCAGAGCTTGTTATTAGCGCTATTTTTTCCTGGTGAAGGTTAAGTTACATGCAGACACCGATAAGCCACTAAAGGGAGCCCGTCGTAATTTTACAACTCTGCACTTTGTGTGAACTGTACGCGAGGTATATTGACCTTTACTGTCCTTCATATGTCGCATCTTGTTGATAGTATTGTGTATGCCATGCAGTCATTATTATTATAATCTTTAGTAATGTTTTATCATATAACCTAAAAATGCCTTCATCTGTGACACCTATAATAAATGGTTTTGATCCAGTCGAACACATTATTTAATATGACAAAATCACACACATACTCAAATGAAAAATTTAAGGGGCAAGTAGAAATAACTCTACTGCTCACATCCACTTTTTTATTTATTTATTTATTTTTTTTACAGAGTGAATAGCTTTTTATACAAACTAAGTTTTTGCTGTTAAGTAATCGTCTGTTTCACATTGTAGATCTGGCGACAAGGGACTACTTGAAAAGCTTAACCTGAATGTAATATTTGGTTGAAGAAGGCAGGAATAAAAAGCCATCATCATGAATTTTGTTATGAAGCAAGCGTTGGGAGGTAAGTTTCAGATTGTCCCGTTTCTCCAAACATGACACACACACAGAATAGACTCAGAGCAGAAACTATACACTCATGCAGTAAGCTTGAGCAATACCATTATGCTCAATCTGCTTACATATAACCTTTCTCTTGGCTTGTAAGTCATGCACTGCTCTTTATTTGCATGCACATGGAAAATGAATCAAGTGTTGCTTTTTTTTTTTTTTTTTTTGCTTTCGAGTAGTGTTTTCTTATATGTCTTAGTCTTGCATAGCTTATCTTTTAAATCAAACAATGAGGTTTAAGATAATATTGTGATGGATTAGAAAGCACTTGATCTGTTGAGCTGGTAGACAGAGGTCGTGAGTCTTTGCGCATTTCAAAATCTGCCGCAGTTCCCTGTTGTTTTCATGACAAAAGGGTTTGTTTTCTAGTTGGAAGACGATTCTCTAAGTTTTTCTCTATTTACTATAACATTTTAAATGATCCTTTTGTTCATTATTATTTTTTCCATTTTAATTATTTGTGCAAGGCATATTTTATATCCAGGCACACCAGATTTATTGACAATGTGCTCTGCTGAGCTTAATCGAAATAATAATAATTCCATAAATATTGCCATTAAATGTCCAAACAGAACTGCATCTCAATGTGGTTCATTAATCTCCTTTGCATTCGTAATGAGGATTTTATCCGTCTCGCTCTGTGCGGACTTCCGCTCGTCAGAGCACTTAGCCCCATCAAGACTGAGATTGACAGTCCACTCCCGAGGGATGTCATGAGAGCAGGACTGCGGCAGTTGATTAGCAGGGATGTGCTATAAAAAGATGGCGTATGACCTGTTTCATTAACCAGCTGCCGGGTAAAGCTGCCCATGAGGGTCCTGCCCTAGTCCACTTGCTCCATCGATAAAGAAAATGAGTGAAATCCACTGAGCTATACGGAAAGGGATTTCACCCTTGAGAAGAGAGAGTGGTCCCCAGCTTCATGTTTACTCCCAACTTTCCTCTCTCGTCCTATCATGTCCTTTTCTAAGAGTAGCAGTGCGTGTCTAAGATAAATTGATCCTGGCTTCAGATGTTTTTGGGTTATTATGTTTTAAAGATTTCAAGTTGCCTATGACTAGATTTGCATTTCCTGCAGGAATTACCAGTGCTTGCAAGGCAGCAAGAGAATAAGTTTTAGGTAAGCTTAGTTTCAGGCTTCGGTTCTGCGCAAATGATGATTATTCTCATGGTGCATCTTGTTTTCAGTTGGCTGCACACAAGAATCAGCTATAAATGCTTAAAGTGCCCATATTATGCAAGTTCATAAATTTATTTTTGGGGGGCTGCTAGAATACATTTACATGATTTAAAGTTCAAAAACACATTGCTTTTCTGATACTATACACCCTCTGCCTGCCTGAAATACTGTGTTTAAAAACCTGTGATTTAAAACCCATCTTTCTAAAAATCCCAGTCTGTTGTGATTGGTCAGCCACTTAGAGCGCATATCGGAAATGTAACACCCATTACCATATTTGGGTTTCAGCTCTCCAGGCTTCATGAGCAGCTGTAAACGCTTCATAATTGATAAATTTTGCAATATTGAATCAACAGTGAACCGACTTGAGCTGGATAATGATATTATTATATATAGCTGAATTGAGCTTGTTTAATTAATTAATTTTATACAGTTATTGAACTGAACTGAATCAACACTAAACTGAGCTGAATAATGACACTGTAGTCTTTTTAGAGCAGCATTTGAATTTCTCTCATATTTCATGAAGTCTGCTTCATTGATTTTGTTATTTTCCTGTTTATTACTGTAAAAGCTGCTTTGAAACAATCTGTATTGTAAAAAAGTGATATAAATAAAGGTGAATTGACTTGGCTTAAATAGTATTATATCTTTGGTAACTGTTGTGTCAATATTAGAAGTATATATAATTTTATTTTTTTTGCCCACCCTACGAAAAAAAATAAATAAAATAACTTCCTCAACTGCTTTTTAAGGGCGGGGCTAAAGCAGCCAGTAGGCAGGCATTATGCAAATGTATAACATTGTGATTAAAGGGTTAGTTCACCCCAAAATGAAAATTATGTCATTAATTACTCACCCTCATGTCGTTCCAAACCTGTAAGACCTTCGTTCATCTTTAGAACATAAATTAAGATATTTTTGATTAAATCGGAGAGCTATGTGACCCTCCATAGACAGCAACGCAACTGAAATGTTCCCAGGTCCAGAAAAGTAGTAAATACATTGGTAAAACAGGTCCATGTGACATCAGTGGCTCAACTTCAGTTTTGCGACGCTGTGAGAATACTTTTTTTTTTTTGCGCAAAGAAAACAAAAATAACATAATTCACTCAACCATTCTTCTCCCCCGAGTTACGTCTTCCGCCATTTTAGAGAGTATCACAATACATACGCATGCTTTCCCCTAAGCGTAAACAATGCTTATTACGCAGATTATATGTTCATGCGCGCTTTCCCCCGAACGTAAATAACGCTGATTACGTCAAATATGTTCTTGGGTACTCTCCAAAATGACGGAAGACGTAACTCGGGGGAGAAGAATTGTTGAGTAAATTATGTTATTTTTGTTTTCTTTGCGCAGAAAAAGTACTCTCGTATCGTCGCAAAACTGAAGCTGAGCCACTGATGTCATATGGACTGTTTTACTCATGTTTTACTGTTTTACTATGTTTCTGGACCTGGGAACATTTCAGTTGCGTTGCTGTCTATGGAGGGTCAGATAGCTCTCAGATTTAATCAAAAATATCTTAATTTGTGTTCCGAAGATGAACGAAGGTCTTACGGGTTTGGAACGACATGAGGGTGAGTAATTAATGACATAATTTTCATTTTGGGGTGAACTAACCCTTTAAGCTAAGTCAAAGAAAAATGGCAGGACTAAAAACGATGAGTGTTTTATGTTGAAGAGATGAACTCCCTTTGCTGTGAACTTCTGTGGTTTTTAACTCTGCAGATGCACAAACAGCTATATTACACACTCAAGGAAAGGTACAATCAAATAAGCATTTAAAAATATGCAACGAAGACCAGGCCAATCGTAAATCTATATGCAAATTGATGCAAAAAAGAAAACCAATCCCGTGATACCAAATAAATGGAAGAGGCTGAATGTATTTGCTCTAAAGCTTTTACTGCAGTATTCAGATGCATCCATAAATGCATTACTATATTGGCCCATTTCAAAACTGCTGCTCTGGGCCATTTTTTTTTTTTTTTTTTTTTTGTATGCTAGTCTCTACCGTTGATTGATCCTGTAAATCATGGAACAGGCCATCTCCATTTGCCAGCAGCCATTTTGACAGGCCCCACACGCGGTACTGACCGACATTAGATAATAAAGCTCAGGCTGAAGTGAAATAATGGGCCTGTCTGGCTCAGTAAGAGATTTAGAGGCAGCAGGTCAGCATGTGGCGAGAGAGTTCGGCACTAAAGCTCACGGATGTAAGACTAATCACGGTTATGTGAGAGAAATCTCCTGGGCATCCCTACAGCATCAGCCAGAATGCAACCAGAATGGGAGGCCACCCCTATGCACACATGCGCTCTCACACTTACTCATCTCACTTTCTTGCTGAATTTCACACACATTTGCTCTGTTTTCTTTTCTTCCACATCTTTTGCTCAGTACTGCACTTTAGCTTGCTTAGTTGGGATTTAAAAGACACTAAATATTTAGTACTATCGATTAACTGCACTGACACTATTGGATGAGAACAAAATTTGAAATGAATTGAGCTGAACAATGATACTGTTGTCTTCAGTAGTGCTGCTTATACCTGAATTGAACTTAACTTTCATAATTTATTAACTTTAGACAGTTGTTGAACTGAATTGAACCAACGCTAAACTGAATAATGACACCATTGTCTTTTTAGAGCTGCATTACAACAGAATTTGAATTTGTTTCATACATCTGATGAAGTTTGCATCATTAGCTATGTTTCCATCTGCATATTTTTATGCATATTTGGTATATTACATTAAAAAATGGATGGAAATGCCAAGATTTGAATAAAATGCACATAAAAAACATATGCTCTCCAATGGAGGCAGATAAGTTTTTGATCTGTTATTGATTCTGTTAATTTCCTTTTCATTGCTGTTAAGCTGCTTTGAAACAATCTGTATTGTATAAAGTGCTATATAAATAAAGGTGACTTGACTTGAGATGCAGATACATTTTTGCAGTATTTCCTTATATATATATATATACATATAACCCTGATTTTCTTGACCACTTCCTCCTTTTACCCCTCTCTTTGCATCTCTCCGGCTAAAGCAGCTCCGTGGAGTGGAAAGAGAGTGTTGCATAGAGTTGGTCAGCGTTGTTAATAAGCTTGACATGCCTGAATGTGCTTTAATTTTTAAAGTTTGTTTCCAGGTTTAAGTCGTAGATTTTCAGTGTGCTCTCAGGCCTCACTGTATATCTAATTTTCATTGTTAATTGGGATGCTCACATTTGTGGTAAATTAACACCTATTGTCATTGAATCATCCATTCATTCAATTAATTAATTCAGAAACGCTGATTCATTTAGTAACAATACAAGTGAAAGTCTTTATGAGATAGTCATAGAGTCATTTTAGTCAATGGATTTGATGACTCTGGACTCTACACTGTGTGTTTCAACAGTTCTGAATCTGCAGAGAGTAATTCTACCATCAAGAGGGTCTTTGGAACTACTGGCTTCCTTACATTTATATTTTTATATTAACTTTTTTCCCCTTAATGCTAAAACTGTTAATGTCAACCTTGTCATGTCTGAAATTTTCTGCATCCCTAGACCCCAGTTTGAAAGCTCTTGCACTAACATATACATGGCCTAAAAGCAAACAGACCTTTAAATTACCACAGTAACGACAACGTACATCAGTACATCACATGTAACTTACAAGGGGAAATCAAAGCCTGTGACGTCAGGAAGCCCAGCTCTGTGCAGCACTAGAACTGACGCCTATTGATTTATGTGTTGACCTATAAACGACTGATTACTTACATTCAGCCTGCATGATTTTTAACAATGTAATGAGAAGAACAGTAAATTCAAATGTGTTGAAATCAATACGCCAGCTGAGATAGGGCCAGGTGCTGATCCCTCCACAGCAGGGTAGGAGGTTAAATGCTAGATCCGGCATTTCGGCCGGAATCAGACGAACATTAAATTGATTATAGGGCTTTTAGGAGCTCTTAGAGCCAAACTCATGGACTAATCTGACAGTCATCAAGTTTTAATTGTAATGTGAGCCTCTAAGGTGAGTGAAGGGAGGGAAATCAGGCTGAGAAGGAGCAATAAAATCTAGAATGACCAATGAACTCTATTTACGAAGCATCCTCAAAGGGATGTTTTGCTATATTTAGCTAACTTCTGAGGACGATTTTGCCCTCAAAGTTGCATGGGTTATCAAACAGGGGTCAGCAGAAAATTGGAGATGAAAAATGTTAACATTAACTGACTTTTACATTATAACTTAATATTTATATAACATTTATACTATTGTATTCTGTTTAAAAAATGTGTACACACACACACACACACACACACAGACACACACACACACACACACACACACACACACACACACACTATTATATATACAACACAAGGGTATTATCATATTTGGGGGTCACTGGCATCAAAAATTTTGAAAACCACTGGTCTATACAGCTTAGTAAACCTACACACACTTTTCTTACTTACTGCCACCTTCATGCCTGTTTTAATGGCTCTCCAGGACAGGATGCAATATGTTTTTTCTGTCCCTCCTGTAGATAGTGTAAGAAGCAGTATTGCTGTGAATCGTGCCTGACCTTAAACCTCTGAACGGAACACAATGCTCTCTCTGTTTCTTTCTCTCTCTCACTATCTCAATCCATCTCTCTTTCGGGTCAGCAGATGACCACATGGTAGGACACATGGGAAGGTTCTCTGGCTGTAGGTTTCTGGCTCTGAGCTGCAGGGACTACAAGTGTGCAATGGCCCTTTCAGTTCCAAAAAGAGAAAACACCTGCTATCATGACACACACGCACATATACATACCCACAATGCATCAATGCATGTATCAAATTGACATTGCGATCCATTCATGTGCAAATGATGCCTTGTGGATACCTTGTCAACACATCAATTCACAATCAATGTTCTTTAATTGCCAAGTCACATGCAGTGACACATTTGCATACTCGTATAAGCGCACATACACATACAGACACAGCACAGATGGGCTCTGTCCCCAGAATGACCGCGGGTTAGATATCTGGTCAAGCTGCATCCATTCATGTGTGTTATAAATGGATGAGTCATGACTTTGGACCGGCCAATGGTCCTACACGGTGCCATGGGGCTCCATAAGGTCTTTGCCAGTTTGACACGGCAAGCGCACTTTACAGGAGAAAAAAAAAATGGAAGTGAAATGATCTTCATTAGCAAGTAATTCAAAAACACAGAATCATTGAACAAAACAAACGAGAATGTCATTGAATCATTCATTGAATCGATTCTTTGAGAAATGCTGATTCATTTAATAACAAAACAGGTGACAGTCCTTATGAGTGAGTCACTGAATCATTTCAGTCAAATGATTTAACATTTTTTAAGCTTATTTACCTTTTAAAATGAAAATATTCTTCAAATTTCTCCTAATTTCCTCATTTTTAGCTATAAGAATGCAACACTTACAGCTTAGTTTAACTTTTCTCTCTAAATGCTTTCTGCAGAATTTCCAATCAGATTAGCACAGAAAATGAAGAAAAAGTCATTCTTTTCATCTGGGCGTAATGATGACCAAGATTAGTTAGCCTGAATTGGTTTATTTATTGGTTTCATTAAACGCATCCAAAATAAAAGTTTTTGTTTACATATTATATGTGTGTGTACTGTGTATATTTATTATGTGTATATGCATGCACTCACATACAGCATATATTTTGGAAATATTTACATGCATATACATTTATATATTTATATTGTTATATTTTATATTATATATAAATATATTTAATATATAAACATAACATATTTCTTCTTAAATATAAACATGCATGTGTTTGTATTTATATATACATAATAAATATACAAAGTAAACACAAATATATTATGTAAACAAAAACTTTTATTTTGGATGCGATTAATTGTGATTAATTGTTTGACAGCACTACTTACATTTACATTTAGTCATTTTGCAGACGCTTTTATCCAAGGCGACTTACAATTGGGGAATACATAAAGCAATTCATCTTGAAGAGGCAATCAGACAGAGGAAGTGCTCGTAACAAGTCTCAGGCATTGTTCAAATAAGTACAAGTTAGAAAGGAAAGGAATAAATAAAGAGAAAGAAAGTTTTTTTTTTAATTTATTTATTTATTTATTTTTATAAAGTTTAGGATGAAGTCAAGTAGTGCTGAAAGAGATGAGTTTTCAGTTGTTGCTTGAAGATTGATAGGGATCCAACATTCCGGATAGGGGTGGGAAGATCATTCCACCAGCCAGGAATGGTGAATGAGAATGTTCTGGAGAGTGATTTTGAGCCTCTCTGTGATGGTACCACGAGGCGTCGCTCACTAGCAGATCTCAGACTTCTGGAGGGGGTGTAGATTCGTAATAGTGAGTGGAAGTAGGCGGGTGCTGAGCCTGTGGTTGTTCTATATGCAAGCATCAGTGTCTTGAACTTGATCCGAGCTGCAACTGGTAGCCAGTGCAAGGAGATAAAGAAAGGTGTAACATGGGCTCTTTTGGGCTCATTGAAGACCAGTCGTGCCGCTGCATTCTGAATCATTTGTAGAGGTTTGATTGTGTTAGATGGAAGTCCAGCCAGAAGAGCATTGCAGTAGTCCAGCCTAGAAATGACAAGGGCCTGGACAAGAAGTTGTGCAGCATGCTCTGTCAGAAAGGGCCTGATCTTTCTGATGTTGTGTAGTGCAAACCTGCAAGATCGAGCAGTCTTTGCAATGTGCTCTTTGAAGGTCAACTGGTCATCAAAGATTACACCAAGATTTCTGACCGAAGTTGATGGGGCAATTGTTGATGAACCTAACTGAATCGTGAAGTCATGCTGTAGAGTTGGAGTAGCAGGGAAGACAAGAAGCTCAGTCTTTGCCAGGTTGAGCTGTAGGTGATGTTCTTTCATCCATGCCGAGATGTCCGCCAGGCAGCCTGAGATCCGTGCAGCAACTGTTGGATCATCTGGTTGAAAAGAGAGATAGAGCTGTGTGTCATCAGCGTAGCAATGGTAGGAGAAGCCATGTGCCTGTATGATGGGACCCAGTGATGTCGTGTATGTGGAGAAGAGGAGGTGTCCAAGAACCGATCCCTGAGGAACCCCAGTGACCAGTTGATGTGCTTTGGATACCTCCCCTCCCCAGGCCACCCTGAAAGACCTACCAGTGAGATAGGATTCAAACCAGCGAAGTGGAATCCCAGTGATGCCCAGAGATGAGAGGGTAGACAGGAGGATCTGATGATTAACAGTGTCAAACGCGGCAGATAGATCCAGCAGAATGAGGACTGATGATTTGGAGTTATTTTACTTATTTTAAAATAAGTGAAAATTCACCTATATTAAAGATACATACTACAAACAAAACAAATCTTAATATACTATGACGTGTTGTTTCTCAAGCTAATTTATCTTTTTTTTTTTCAAGGATTTTAGCTGGAAAATTAGACAAAAATACTAACTAAAAATAGGAAACTTTGCGGTGTGGTTGCCAGCACTCAAAACAGAACATTCGGGTGACTAGCTATGCAGCTATGCTGATCTTTTAAGCAAGGTGTGTTTTTAACATTTGAGTTTGAGATTTTACTTATAAGATATCACAGAGCATTTTGCTCCCCAAATCTAAAAAAGATCTTGGCTGGTTAG
Organism: Spinibarbus caldwelli; assembly: GCA_039654775.1. Taxonomy (NCBI): domain Eukaryota; kingdom Metazoa; phylum Chordata; class Actinopteri; order Cypriniformes; family Cyprinidae; genus Spinibarbus; species Spinibarbus caldwelli. The sequence goes on along the minus strand of CM077246.1, from coordinate 19,251,496 downwards.
TATTAGTATTAATATTTCAAATACATTCTGCACTGACAACAGTAAGATATGAAAAAACAAACAAACAAACAAACAAACAAACAAAAAACAAATATGCATTTAGTTATAATGAAAAAATGTAGGTGCAACATTTTAAATTATTAACATTTATATTCAATGACTCATCTTCCAACCCCTGCTCGTGAATGTTGTAACTACACCATTAATTGGGCAAAATGTATCTTGTAACATATAAATTACATAAAAGTATAATCTTAATTCAAAGAAGTATTTCATTATATTATAGTAGACGTTTTACCAGTAACTGTTAACAGTTAGTTACTGTAAAAATTAAAGATTAGATTTTTTTTTTTTTTAATTTTTGAATGAAAGATCAAAAGGATAAAGAATGCAGATTTATTTTCACAGCCTTCTTTGATCATATTTATCAAGGGTACCAACAATTTTGACCACAACTAGTTAGTAATACTACCATTCATCTTAAAATATAAGAAAATTATACATGCAGTGCTCATCAGTGTGATCAGTGAGCTCTCACTTTGTATCATGCAGTTATTGATTCAGGCAGGTGTCAGTAGATCATTAGAAAGGACTTGTTAATCAGTAATCACTATCACCATCATAAACTACTAACATCCTTCACTTCATCCTCACCATCGACATGGCACCTTTACAGCATCGTTATCAAACATTTCCCTATCTCAGCTTATAAACTGAAATTTGACTAAATGAATAATTTATAAGAACTCATGTAAAAAATAGGTAATGCTCTCTTCCCGATGCACACGCAGTCATTACTGCCTCGCCTGAAATAAAAAAAAAGTTAAAATAAGTAAAAAACTGATTTAGTACCTACTGATGTGGCTCGACGTTGTCCAAATGGCCCCATTAAAACCTGTTTGACATTTCATTTCTTTGATTCATTACAGGCAACTCTCAGAGCTCTCTCTTCAACTGTTACTTTCCTCCTGCAGTCAGCCTAATATTAATCCAGTGTCATGAAACCATTGTGAGGTTAATCTTAGCCGTAAAACAGCCTGGCCCAGGGAACAATTATCATACTCCGTCTCCCAGAGCTCCTCAGTGAAGATCATTATATGTCTGCCGGCATGACAAAAACTTTAAAACGTCCTTGTTTTAAGACTTTTTTTAGCCACAAGACGTCTGACCTAAATTAGAAATATTCAAGTGTATAAATAGATCCAGACACAATAAATTCAGGATGTCTCTTGAGAATTGAACACACTCTAAATAAAATCTCAAACTAATGAGTGAAAGTTAACACCCATAATGTTCTCATGCAAATTACATAAAGGAACCTCGGCAAGCAAAAAATAGGTTGCCGACGTCAGCTGTTAGATAACCTTGACGTGCCACGCTCTGGCGGTTGGGTCTCCGAGCTGCTATCCGGTATCCTTGCGAGAGAGCTCCATCGCTCCCTGGCACAGGGCAGAGGTCTTTTGGCCGATACGCAGCTTGCCCTTGACCGCTGTCCAAAATGGCGGTCGCGGCCCAGCACGAAACTCTGGCAACCTTTCTGTCCCTTGCAGAGTTAATCCTACAGCAGGAAATGTTGCGAGCCCTTCCCTTTCCGTGACTGCGGTCACAGACGCTACTTTCTGTTGACTTATTCTCCAGCGCTCATCATTTATGACCCACAGGCTGGTGTGGAGGTCTATTAAGCAGTTTGGTGCTTTTGTGATGAAATACTAGACCATTTGTCAGTGTGTGTGTGTGTGTGTGTTTGATACAGAGTGTATGTGTGATCGGCGGTGGACGTTTGGTCTGTGCCGACAATAACACCAGGTTATGCGATCACACTCTTTAATGGAATGTCTATTTCAGCCTCATTACCATAGAAATGGAGTCAGTCCTTTTATTAACAACAATACAGACTACGAGAGTGAATGCTCATTAATGTGAATTTTTTGGTTGAGTCTTCTGTATTTGAACTCTGAAAATCACTCTCTTGCTCTACCTGGTCTAGTTGCTTTTGGTTCTTTTTGGGTTCTCTTTGTTCAAGCTGATACAACAGCAATACAGTGCAAAAATTTTAATAAATACAGTGGTATATTTGCTTATAGTATTAATATCAGTCAGGTCAGATTGAAGGAGTCATATTCCCCTTCTTGTGAAAGTTGTAATAAAGTTTCTATGCCTTAAGTGGCTAAAAGAAGAAGAGCTGAACAGAACAAAGGCGAGTATCTACAATATGTTTTGATCATTGCTAGCTATTTTTGGCTTCGTGTTTAGTGGCAGATGGGGTCCAAACAACTTCAAAAAAATATTGTCCCTGAAATACCAAAGCAACAGTAATCCCAAAGACTATGTTTACATTGCCAAAAATCCTGCATAAAATATTAAGACCTATCATGAAATATATGTATCTTAAATTAATATATATATATATATATATATATATATATATATATATATATGACAGGTCTTCATCATACACTTTATTTTTTGAAATGCATTCCCACTATGGACCCTTACAGGTGACTTTTATGATGTCTGTGCCACAAACCAAACTTGAATGGTAAGGTAATGATTGTTTTCAAACAGGTTTCCCAAATACTCCTACATTCTCTTGGCTGAGCCAGAAGCTGAGATGTCAGAAACACATGCTTTGACAGCGCCACAGGGTTGAAGTGTTTACACAATTCAGGAAGTCAACCTACAAATGGTGTACTTATAGTTGTCACTGCACATTAATTTAAAAAAAGGCACTTTTACATCAGAATAATTACACACTTTACCTTTACGGTCAACTAGAGTACATAAAATGTCACCAGCACATATAGAAACAAGTGTGTGATACTGTCAGTGGTTTCAGACAGAACTGGATCCCAGCATTACCCCAGCTTCCACTGATGCAGACAGCAAGATACGTCATTCACCATCTGTCACGGGGAAATTCCTGCCCCCTCTTGTGAAAGTTGTAATAAATTTTCAGTCCCTTAAGTGGCTAAAAGGAGAAGCGCTGAACTGAACAAAGGCAAGTGTCTGCAGTACGTTTTGATCATTGCAAGCTATTTTTGGCTTCACGTTTGCTGACAGATGTTCAAACGACTTCAAAAAAAATCTTGTCCATGAAATACTAAAGCAGTCGAAAATCAAAAGATGATTCATTGTTTACATTGCCCAAAAAAAAAAAAAAAAAAAAATCCATAATAATTTGCTTCAGCAAAATTGCAGAAAATATAAAGACTTTTCAGAGAATATACAGTACCTTAAATTATTTTATTTTTCTTACCACATTGACATTTCCTTAATATCAAACTTAATGTTATAATATGATACATATAAATAAGTATCAAAAGCTTATGTAATTTTCTTCTGAAGTTAATTTATCTTAAGAATGTTTAAATATTTTATCATTGGAAAAGTCAAATGTTGATTGATATTAACATTAACAATCTTTTTTCTTTTTTTTTTTTTTACATTCATGGCCGAAAGCCTTGAATCCCAAAGCACATAGAGAAATAAAAATGTTCTATTCAGCATCTCTCACCACTTCCTCACCTGGTGTTACACACCCACTAAAATCTATTCCAGGAGAGAGAAAGAGAGCGGCCTTGCTTTTAACAAATGGTGTATATGAAATTGTGCAGCATACGCAGTCACTGTGGTCCCCGTGACACTGGTGGAGAGTTATGGCCTACAGTGACGCCATTGCAAAACCATTCATCACTGTGAGCTCTGCACTGTGTGCAGCCTTAGGAATATAAAAAAGGAGTCAATAATACCACGGCTGCAAAAGGTTGCATGCTTCTCAAAGCATGTGCTTTTAACATATTTTAAAACTTTCAAAACTTTTCCATTTGGTGATAGGTCAAAAAATTATTAAAGCCAGAATTATGTGATCTTTAAATTTACTTTAACAGAAAAAAAGCATCTTTTATGAAGGAGGTTTTTTCTCCATTTGAGTTGAAGGTCTCAGAACGAATGATTGTGTTTCGGTATGCCTTCAGAGTGGTACCCACGTGGTGAAGGTAGGTGTCAGAGAAAAAGGGAGTAGTGGGTGTCTGGAGAGGCCTCTGCTGACCCACAAACACTTTACAGAGTCCCTGCAGAGCTCCGCTAGAAAGCACCACCTCCATCTTAACAAATACTTCCAGCCAGTACTGAAAGCCAGGGAGAGCAAAAGCTGCCAAACACACTTCTTCACTTACAGTTGACTTTTGCCTGTCTTCCGAAAGCTTGTATTATTTTAGCATAGTGTTCAACTCCAGATTTGATAGAAATACAGAAAATACATACATACATACACATATATATATATATATATATATACATACATATATATTTATATATATTTATATATACACACACACACACACACACACACACACATATATATATATATATATATATATACACATATACATAGGTCTACGTGTGTGTGTGTGTGTGTGTGTAATTGAAATACTTCAGTATAATTAAAAATTGAATACTTCACACAGTATTTAGGCTTGCTGTTTATTGATTTTTGTAGTGCACCTCGTTATTAATTCTTGAGTATCTGTAATATTATGTTTTGTAATTTTCTGTTTCTAGACCAGAAATATTCATTTCATACTCATTCTGGCATTCAGTCTTGTTGCATGAGACGTTCATTTGCAAATAAACTATGGGAAATTAAAACGGAGTGTCTATTTACACTAAGTGCAAATAGCCTGCCTTGTTGGCAAAGACTATTTATACGAACTCCGCCCACCAACCTGTGATTAGGATAGTCAACACTACAAAAAGACATTGGCTCAACATTAGTTACAGTGGCATTGATGGTAAGACGTGAGTTTTCACGCGATCGACCCTGCCTTTTCAAACCTGCCTTTTGCCAAACTTTTTTTTCTCCCTTTTCAAATCTCATATCGCAACGGAAAGGCATTTATTTTCAATAAAAATGAAGGAAATAATCAAAAAGTTGAAAATAAAGTATTGGGTAGGGTTAGGGTAGGTGCAGGGAGGGTTTTATTGTCCCAATAAGGTGGCATCCATTTATTAGCCTAATTTGAATTAAAACTATAATTTACGCTCAATACTTTATTATTGCGTACTGTATTATAATGTACTACAATACTGAGGTGCAGGTAATTGCCACTATTTGCAATAAGTAGTATAAATAGCAGAAAATCTTGCTATTTTATCAAAGTGTAAATAGAATCTATAGCTATTTGCACTTAGTGTAGATGGCATATCGTTAAAAAATACTGCTATTTTCACTTAGTGCAAATAGAATCCATTGCTGTTTGCACTTAGTGTAAATAGCATCCATCGCTATTTGAACTTAGTGTAAATAGCATCTAATTGCTATTTACACTTAGTGCAAATAGCCGCTGCCAAGAAAATATGCTATTTTCACTTAGTGTAAATAGCATCTATTGCTATTTGCACAGTGTAAATAGACTCTACTGCTATTTACACTTAGTGCAAATAGCCGCTGCCAAATTAAAAGCAGAGAGCTACTATAGCTTTGCAAGTGTAATCTAATGGGTTAAATCTGAAACTGTAACTGTAAAATTCAAATTCACAAGGGTTGAGCTGTGAAGCATCAGCATTGTGCCCTTGCACAAGGAGACTGTGCCTGTAATAAGTGTACTGTATGTTGCTCTCGATAAAAGCTTCAGCAAAATGACAAATTAGCAACTAAGATAGGAAACACACTCAAGAATCCCCAGTTGTGGCTACAGCTGGTGTTTTGATGAGGCTGCAGGTTTGCTAAAATTCATGGGCTTGCCAGTTCTGTGTTTTACTATTAGGAATAATAAATCTGAACACACCGGTCTTATTAGATCTGTAAGTTTACCTCATGCAACAACCACACAGACAGCACTTCATATACTATAGGAACATAATGTTAAAGGGATAGTCCACTAAAAAAAATAATAATAATAATTCTGTCATCATTTACTCACCCTCATATCATTTCTAATCTGCATGACTTACTTTCTTCTGTGAAACATAAAAGGTTTTTTTTTTTTTTTTTTGTCTCCATACAAACTCAGTGGGGTGAAATGTTTTTGGACTCCAAAGTTCAAATTATCTTGTGTCCTTTTAGAAAAGGTTACAGAGAGTGAATGATGAAAGAATTTTCATTTTGGGTGAACTGTCACTTTAAGTGCAGTGCTGGGAAATGCTGTGACTCATATAAATGAGTTAGTGAATTATTTTATTAAACTGATTTGTTAAAATGAATTGGACTTCTCAATGCTTTATACAGATGAGAGAATGGACATTCATAGGCTGCTGTTTTGTCACACTACACCAGTATTTGTACAACGTAGCAGGTTACTGGAAAAACCAACACTATTAATTTAGATAAATATATGGTCACCCTATGTTGCATTGCTAATTTTAGTTAGTTACTCCTGATCATTGATTGATTGACTCCTCGTAATTGTAACAAAACATTTGTAATATAGCACTAAAGTTGTAGGAACCACTTGTTTGTTTGATACCTTCAAAGTGTTATTCATTCATCATTCATATATTAAGTAACTTCATTTTATTTTATTGACTGTAATTGAATGGAAAACAGTTACATTTTTATCCTTTTGTTGTCATACAGGTTTTGAACAACATGAGAGTCAGTAAAAGATGATAGAATTTTCATTTTTGGATGAACTATTCTATTAAATTGACTCATCTGAGAAAGATGATGAAAAATTAAAAAAAAGCTAGAGCTTGGTGAATCACTTTAAAGTGATTGTGTTCTTTGACAAGCTGAATTAAAGACAGCACATTTCACTATTGATCAGAGATGCCTCTAAAATGTCAGCCCATTCTGCATGACGAACAGACAGGCCTGCTTCTAGGAAAAAGAAATGGAAGGTTCAGAGGGCAAACGAAAGAGAGAGAATCAGTCTTGTGTCTACACTTCCTTCAATGTGCATGTCATTTTAACACCTAATAAAATAACCCCGAGAGGGTCAATCCGGCATACATAGTCTTGGCTTAGATCAAGGACTGTAGTGTGTGTTTTGGAGAAGAAAGCGTATATTTTTTTTTTTTTTTGGAAATGCTGAGCTCATCTGGATGGCTGGCAGACAGGAGGACTTCTGGGACTGTTGGAGTGCAGACATCAAAGGGCGGCATTGTCCTTGAAACAACAGCTAGTGATATCAGTCTCATCCATACACTCCAACGCACAAATACATCTGACTACAGGCCAAACGCACTGGACCAAACCGACCCGTCCTGGGAAAAGAAGATAACATGGGATCCAAAAGGCAGACTCCACATACAAGATCTAATTTAAGCCTTGGAACAAATGAAGTTGTGAAAATGCTTAAGTGTATTTGATGCACCTGATTGTCATATGAGTAAGACAGAAGGGGCGGACGGAGACAGACAGAGACATAGACAGATAGTGTGACTCCCATAAAATAATAATGGAAGCAAAATCAATTGCAATCAAGCAATTCTTCAGGTGAACAATTCCAGAGTCATGCATGGCTACACATGGAAAGGTCAGAGACGTGAATGGAATTGCACACCAATATTCTAGCACACTTCAACAATGAACGTCATTTACGTTGAAGCCACATCTCAGAAAGTGCACAGCAGAGTACTCTATGGAAGAAAACATCAGAGGAGGGCCAAGCACCAATGTTATTTGCTGTTATTGTAAGTCAGAGCAGACAGTGGATGAGGAAAGCTAATGTAGGAATGTAATTAGCAACCCATTTGTGGCTAATGCACAGAGATAGCAGTGTAATAGCTCAAAATGGGGGCCGACATAGAGACTATCAGCTCCGTAATAACAGACAATTCAAAGGAGAGGTTAAAAGTGCCTCTCTTCCTTTACATTAACAGATCAGAGGGCACTGGGCTTGATTTTTCTCTGATGGTCTACTTAGAAAATAATGCAATTTTTGCCACACTTGCTAATGGTGGGTAAATCAAGAAAACTGATTGAAGTCATGATAATACAGCTTTGACATCACAGGAATAAATTACATAAAGTAAATTGCATTTAGAATATATTAAAATAGTTTTTTTTTAAATGCAATAATATTTGACAATATTACTGTTATTTTTGATCATACAGCCTTGGTAAGAAAGAAGAAGGAAAAACATTTAAAATGGTAGTGTTTACACTGAAATAAAAGTTGTTACAAGACACTGCAAATATTGTCATTGTGGATGGTTCAGCCTAAATTATTCCCTTAATACTATTCCACATAATCTAGATATTAATTTTTATTTGACTAAATATGCCAATATTTTCTGGAGAATCTGTGATAGCACTGTAAGATTCTGTAAGATTCTGAAGAATCTTACAATTTTTCTTGTTTTCCTCTGTGAGCTGTCATCATGTTTGTGCAGCATTAGTAATGATTTATGTCACTATTACACCTCTGCCAGGCACGATTAATTATTTAAATGAGGTTTTGGCTCATTTTTAACATGAAGAAAAATCACCAAGTTGAATCAACATGTCAGAATCTATGAGCGACGAGACAAGGAGGTGGTTCTGGAAGTGCATTCATAAAAGCAAACAGTGGCTTCACAGTCTTCATAGTACAGAGGCTGTTCCATCACAGGACATGATGTCACCATGGGCCATGTTCCAAGTTGAGTTGGATTCATGCTGAGCTTTGTTAATGAGGGGGAAACCAAAATGATATGCTAGGCTTCAGGGGTGAGACAGGGACAATGGTGGTACATGCTTAAAGCGGTTAATTACTAATGATTTCGATTAGGGAAGAAGGATGCTGGAATGCAATCAGGGTGAAGCTGATTAATTAGAATCTGCTCATTACACGATAAGATCTTAAAATAGATTATTTAACCAGGAATGGGGGTGTAAACCCAAAATCAAAGCTACGTGCTTGTAGCTCCCACAGTGCTAGAATCTCTCGTAATTCAAAATTTCCCATATTTTTAATTCTTCTTCATGCTGCAAAAATGACTTAATGAGTTTTAATTAGTATTTTTTTTTGACTGGTTTTCCAGTAAATATATCTAAAAATACATCCTTCTAGACACATTTACTTGAGAAGCAACACTGCATAATATATTAACACTTGTTTTTCATGAGTATAATGTGTACTGGCAGATTTTTGGACTCGTTCACACTTCATACAAGTGAAAAAATCAGCCAGTGCAGTAAGACAAAGTAATTTTTATTAAAGATATTGTAGTGCCACCTGTTTCCCATAATGCATTGTCGGTGGGTAAGGTACACCACCAGGTTTGGGTCAAGATGCTTGCAGAGAGAAATTTTGTGAAACTGGTTTGAGGGTGTGTTCTTAGTAATGGTTCAGAATTGTGTGTGGTTACCATTGCTGGACTATATAGAACCAGATGTGGCACTGGGTTGCCAGATATATACATTATTGGATCTTCTTATGCTATACGCGATTAATAAAGATTTATTTTTACACAGTTCCTGCAAAATACTATACTATGCTATGATGTCAAAATGCTTTTAGGGCATGGTTTGTAAACTAATATATTTTGACATTTGCATCACATAACCAGCTCAATATGTACAGCTTTTCTGGCATAATAAACTTGCTCAGTAGCTCACCTGGTACAGTACTGCACTTGCTATGTGGAGTGGCCGGATACAAATCTTGATAAATGAGCTCAAAGACTTTAAAAAGCAAGCTAAAATGGCATGATCGCTCCAGCAAATTTGCTTTTGTTTGACGATTGCTTTTACACTATTGGTAAGATTTAGGGTAGGTGGTATATATTTTCAGACACAACAGAGTTTTAACATTTTAGCGCCACTCACCTGACATTTCATGTTTGAACTGCGCAGTGAATACACAACAACCAACATTATAAAATACTGTCAGATTCACAATTATCTTTTTCAGATAAAACTGAACACACTTGTAATGCCACACAATATAAATTTCACTTTTAAATGGTCGCAAAATGTGCAAGAAGCAACATAATAAATCTTTGAATAAATGTTTTTCAATAATCTCAAGTTGGTCTTTTGTATATTGCTTGTAATGGTGGCAGCAGTAAAAACTTATTAGTAATTAATGTTACAATATGGTGTCTGAAAATAAATATTAATATCTTATGTAGTGTTGTTTCTAAAGCCAATATATCTTATTGGAATTACAAAATACTAAAAAAGGCCTTATTTACAGTATTAAAATACTGATTTTAGATGTCTAAATTCTTTTGAAATGAATAAAAATGGAATGCAAAAGAGAATTTGAATCACTGTTGGACATTTCAGCTCAACCACTGAAACTAAGCACAACACATGAAAATCTTGGTGACTAAAAAGTGCATAAATATTTAATTACACAAACACTGAGGCATTTCATGATCGGTTGTCTTTTGCTAAACAACACGCTTTGACATTCTAGCACTGCATTGTTTCTGAATTCTCTTGGCACAGCAATTTGGGGTTGGTGCTGTGACAAAAAAAAAAAAAAAACACAAAGCATTGTCTGAAACACCCTTAAGATTTCTAGAACTTTCTTGACAGATCTATTCGGACAAATAACAGATGTATGCTAGTTTTATCACCAGTTGTCATGCTGGTACTGTGGCTGTTGTGGGCTTTTGTTTGCGTTGCTTTGAGCCTACTTGTCATTGTACTGTTTGGCCCTAGGCTTTTAACACAAGTGTGCGAACAATCCAAGTGGTTCTGGCACCAAATAAATCAACGTTCATGTTCATTCTTTCTTTAGCATCTTGCACAGAAGCCTACCATGCCCACTCCATTTGCCAGTCTCCCCTCAAGGATAAAAAGGTTAATCTTCCAAGTGAGCAGGTCCTGTCAGATGCATTACAGTAATGACGAATGTAATAGATCCAGACAATGGCAGTGTGTACACTGACTGCATCTCTGCAACAACTGTGTGTGAGTCTTTGAGCAATGGCCAGAGGGTCAACAGACTCACCGTATGGCTCATTGTGTGTTGAGTCAGATAACTCGAGGAGAGACTGAACTTTCCGGGTCTATCGTGATGTAAATGCCATGTGTAAGGCTTCCAACGCTTAATGTGCCTGCAAGACTGAATGAAAAGTGAGGATCTCTGGTTAAACGAGTCGCAAGAGGTTCATTTATGATCCTATAGGAAGTGTCATCTTTTATCCATATATAAATCATTCAATACTATCTTAAGTACATCAGGCAGGTAATTCCTCAAATCTTGCTTCAGAAACAGACTCAATGGTTCCAACTTTAACATCTATGGAAGCTTTCTACTGCACAAAAGGTTATTTAAGAACTTTTGACTTCTGTGTCATTACTAAAAAAAAAAAAACTATATATATATATATATATGTGTGTGTGTGTGTGTGTGTGTGTGTGTTTAGACCCTTTGCTAACCCCCACCATAAAAAAAATACAAAAACTGTTGCCATCTGCCAAAGAACCGCTTGCTCTGATGTTATAAATTCTATAACAGTAAAAGTATAAAAGTATAAAAGTTCTATGTATATGTATCATTATAAATGCTATTTTACTGAAATTATGCAAACGTTATGCAAATGTTGTTGCTGGGACTTATATTGGTGATAATATAGATGATTTTTCCCAAATTTAAACAAATTTTTTTTTTTAACAGCATAAATTAGCAATGTCTTTAAAGAAAAATGACAGATAAAATGCTCGTCACAATTCATTTTAGCTTACTTTAGCTTACTTTTACCACTTTATGAACACATTTTACTGAAAATCACACTATTTATAGAAATAATTTCCAAGCGGTGATCTGTTAAGTTAGCAAAAGTAACCAAAGGTGTGGAGCCTAGCAAAATTTTTACATTTTGAACATAATTTTAATCTTTTCAAGGACACGTCCAATAATGTGGACTAAGGAATGAAGTCTGCAGCAAAGTTTTTGACATGTTAAAAAAAAACCAAAACTGCTCTTCAAAACCTGACAGCCTTGAGAACAAAGTTAAAGTCTGAATACAAAAGGGGAGAGCTGTTAAAATAAGATCTCCCTCTTGTGCCTTTGGGTGTTCCTGTACCATTGCTGCTGTCCTTGTCTAAAACATTTTCTGTGAAAGATGAGCCAAACGAGGCAATAGCAAACGGAAGCTTGGAACGCTGGGAGAAATAAACAGCCTGGCTCTGCAAGATATAGCTATTGATATTCCTGGGCAAGCCAGAAAAAGGTCGTCATGGTGAATGAGTCAGCATATATCAAAACCTACAACATATTGCTTGGCTCTCTTTGTTTCAATGTCCTTGTCCAGTCACTAACATCGGGGAATTCTTGATATTTAAAACACTGACGCCTCAGAGGCTTGGCAAGCGGTTATAGAATCTTAACTTTCAGTAATAAGACATTTGAAATAACTCTGAATATTTGTCAGGTCACCAAATGTCCTTGAAACATTTGAACATTTTGTACACTGTACATCTTGCAGCACAGCTTGACACATAGAGAACTGAGATAACACTAGTGCATAATGTGGAGAGAGTTGCTTATATCACCTGTTATATATTCCATTGCATTATTTTTATTGTTCTGCCCCAATTTCTAATTGTAAATGTCACCTTCTGTATGTGATATTCATTAGGTTTTGAAAACAGGGTTGTGCACCATTCAGAATTAATTAAAATAATGAATTTGTGAATTTTGTCAGGTAACAAACAGGACACAAAAGAGAAATTAAAATTTGACTGCAAGCAAATAGTTTTCAAAATGAATTTAAATAAATTTCAATAAAATCTTGATTTGAAGTTTATATATCAATCTCAGGCCTTAGAGATTGATATACTATCACTATTCAATATATGTTCAGATTCATATGTACACATTTATAAAATGTGAAATTAAAAATAAATTAACTTGTGCATAACCTGCGTTCTCAATTAAGAATTGTGCCCATTTGTGTATGAAGCTGAAAAAATAAAAAAAATTACACATGCAAAAAACTTGAGTATTTGTTAGAGTATTTTTATTTGACGCCAAATAGATGCTTGCTGACAAAAGTTGTGTTGGCCAGATGGAGTAACCATAGCAACAGTAGGCTACTTGAACACATTCCGTTCAAATCACTATGTAAAGGTACACTGACAAAAACATAAACTGTCATACTTCATTATACCTTTATTTATAAAAAAAAAAAAAAAAAAAAAACCTTTAATACCTAAATCTTAGCGCTCTAAACTTGAGTTTAGACAAAAAGTCATCAAGATGCATTTTCATTATGCTAACTGTGCTTGGTAAAAGGCAGTAGGTAATTTAGGCTGCTTGAGACAAATTTTAATAGATAGAAATGTGCTTCACCATTGTGTAATTTCCACTCAGATTCATACTATTGATTCAATGCAGAGTCAATATAAACACTTGTTCTTTTCCGTTGGCTTTCATAATTTGACAATGTCCATCACAAGGTGCTAAAAACAACTCATCATCATTCAAACATTAGAAATACAGTACTGTCTCGAAAAGTACACACTCTACCCTTCTCACAATTGTAATGGAGAACATGGGGATTTTTGTCTCAAAATGCTTGTGAGCTGTTTGTGCATTGCTGTGGTTTCAGGGTCCTCGATGGCTGATAGGAAAAAAAACCCTAAATACTATAACTGTCATATTAACACTGGATTAATGGACTTGGAGGAGAGCGGCTGCAGAATCACACCCTCATTGAGCTTCTGCATAACTCTGAATCAAATTGTAAGCAAATAATCAGGTCAAGGTCCTGTCCCTCTGCAATTACCAGACACCTCAGATTGATGAATACCTGAATGCCTTGAACAGAATAGATAAACGCTATACTTCTGGATCAGATAATGTAGAACAACACAGAAAAGGGCCTCTATACAGACTTTATAAGGATTCTGGATTGATCATTTCATTCCACTTTATATTAGGGTGCCTTAACTACTATGTACTTACATCGAAAAATAAGTACAATGTACTTATTGTGTTCATATTGTATTGCAAAACACTTCTGCTGAGGTAGGATACAGGTAAGGTTAGGGACAGGTTTGGTGGTATGGGTAGGTTTAAGGTGGGTTAAAGTGTAAGGGATGGATCAATAGCGTAATTATAAATGTAATTACAGATGTAATTACATGCAGATATTTTAAAACATAAGTACAATGTAAAAACATGTATGTACACAATAAATGCATTGTACCAAATGATTAATTTAAATATAAGTACATAGTAGTTAAGGCCACTTAATATAAAGTGGGACCGATCATTAAACAATAAAATGGGTGTGCTGTGACCAAATTTGTTAACGAACTGTTGTAAATGTTGACAATTTTAAGCAATTATATGCATTTACAATTGACATTTAAAAGTCTTTCTCTTCAAGGACACCAGACCAAAAATGCAAATGACTAATCCTGCATTACACAGATTTTTGTCCAATCAAACACTCTCTCAGAATGCTTCGCCCCCTAATACCACCTGCAACTGACTTGCATGTACCAAGTTATGGTTAATTTCTGCAAAATAATTAAAAACATCATGAAAACAATTATCAATACATTAAAGAAAACAAGGACATCAATCATGAACAGTAATTATGACAAATACATTTAGAAGTTTTCTAGTTACAGTTAAAAAAAAAAGACTAGTTTTGAACATCATGAATTCTCATGTTGTTTTTTTTAGATAAAATATACACAGAACAGAATATTGTGACAATATTGTGTTTAAAAACTTGTTTTTTGAATTACTGCATAAAATCAGTATCACATTTGCGATTGTACAGATATTCGGGAAAACAGCACTCGTTCATGTGATATTGCTAAACTATATCATATGATATAAATATAAGACAAAACCCATACAGGGGCATTTTCTGCCTTTATCTCAATTTTTAGGAGGATAATAACTGAATTCTAACAGGCTACATCACATCGTACTGCATCGGCAGACTACAAGTCTGGACCCGGGCAGGAACATTAACTGCATTAAAAATTTCTACAAATTAATTAGTTAAATCAACAGCCCTAATATACATATTAAGTTAACTCAAGTATAAATGTGACCCTGGACCACAAAACCAGTCTTAAGTCGCTGGGGGTTTATTTGTAGCAATAACCAAAAATACATTGTATGGGTTAAAATTATCGATTTTTTTTTTTTCCTAAAATCATTAGGATATTAAGTAAAGATCATGTTCCATGAAGCTTTTTTTTGTAAATTTCTTACCGTAAATGTATCAAAACTTAATTTTTGATTAGTAATATGCATTGCTAAGAACTTCATTTGGACGACTTTAAAGGCGATTTTCTCAATATTTAGATTTTTTTGCACCCTCAGATTTCAGATTTTCAAATAGTTGTATCTCGGCCAAATATTGCCCGATCCTAACAAACTATACATCAATGGAAAGCTTATTTATTCAGCTTTCAGAGTATGTATAAATCTCAATTTCGAAAAATTGACACTTAAGACTGGTTTTGTCATCCAGGGTCACAAATATACAATTGTTGCTGGACTAGTTGGTGGACCAACAAAGCCATGCAGTCAAACTGGTGATACTGCACATTCATTTCTGGTTAAACTAGATAAGAAGCCTTGTGGTGACCAGCTACCCTGTTCTTTTCAGCCAGCCAAACAGCACAGCTTCACCTTAATGGTGTCGGCAAGATAAAGTGAGTCTAATCCTGTGAATCGACAAATGACGTGACCTGCATGGAGCGCAATTGTCCTTGACCTTGGCTTATTGGCTCAACGCATGCTTCAATATGTCTCGCCAAATGGCTTTTTTTCAAGGCTGCTGGGAGTTTAAGATGAAAGAGGAGGGCAAATACCAAGCTGCTTAACCAACACTGTGCATTTGAATAATGTATTCTGATGAGACTCACTCGAGAGCATTTCGAGTGTCGCTCTGACCCGTCCGTAGCGTTCTCATGAGCGTCATGCTGGGAATGGGATTGTCCTCAAATGAGTTTTCATAGATCTCACGATTAACTGAATGCAAACAAATTCCGTCACACACAGGCAGAGGCTGGGAGGGACGTAGGCGAGCCCTTATTTGAATGATGGTGTTGGTTATCTTGGTAATCAGAACGGCTGCGAGATCGATGGCTGACTTCTGGGAGTCACAGTGGAGGATGATATGTTTGCACATAATAAGAAAAGGCATATTTAGACGGCTAATACTTTACAATGCCAAGTCAAGTGCTAGAGAACAACAGAGGAGAATTTGAGGGCTTAGATTTTTCTAATTTATAGCTAACGAAACATACCTAGTTCACGGTGCAAGTATAAAGTATCAAGATCTGTTTCCAGTGCTTCTCCTAAAACCTCTTAGAGGAAATTAAAAAGACAATTGTTGACATACAAAAGGAGAAAAGAGCTTTAAAAACAGTTGGAAAAACTAAGCTCGTGTTATTTGGTTTTTGACCAATATAATAAGAAATATTTGAGCTTATATTGAAATCTCTGGATTTTGGTTTCAGAGGAAGTCTGAGCAAATTATGAGACTTTATTAAAACCTTCTTCCTACCTATTAGCAAATCAGGAGGACTACTTGGTGAACATTATGTCACCTAATTAATATTCATGAACCAGACTTATAAAGTTTATAATGCTTCCCTTCTCAAACCTTTCCCAAAAGAGATTACTTATTTTTGACTTGTTTTACAACACAAATATCTAAAGACTTTTGTTCAGATAGATTAAATTACTTAAGGTATTAAGTGGTGTTTTCTGGAAAATTTATCAGAATTTAGTAAGTTTATACTTAAAATACAGTGGCAAGGCAAGGCAAGGCAAGGCAAGGCAAGGCAAGGCAAGGCAAGGCAAGGCAAGGCTGGGACAGACAGAAACACTGGGAGTAACGAGTAGACCAGATGAAAATGAACAGAACAGGCAGGAACTAAATACACATGATAATTAACACACACACCTGAAAGAAATCATAAACAATCAAACTTGACGAGGACAGGAACAGGAAGGACCAAATAAGGGCATGGAGGGGGAAAACACACAAGACAGGACATACATGACTGTGACAAATTCAAAAGGAAAACAATTTTGATCTCATCTCATCTGCATAAAGTTACACTTAAAAGTAAACATTTAAACTCAATGAAAGGAAGAAAGATCATAAACGAGAACTCTTCAATTTCTCAAACAAGTTATAGCTGTGTCCCAATTCAGAGACTGCATCCTTTGAAGGCTGCATTCGAAGACTGAATGTGTCACAGCTGCACGATGAAGGCTATTCCATTTTGAAAGCTCCTTCAAATGCGGTCTTGAAGTTCGTCCTTTGTTTCCCAGGCCATGAAGGATACAATAAATGGATCCTTAGTGACTTAGACTATCTGAAGATTCATTGCACACCAATAGCTATGTTTCCATCCACCTATTTTAATGCGCATTTTGAACTATCGCATAAAAAATTCGCTGGATGGAAACGCCAAGATGCGCATAAATTCAGAAAATGCGCATAAGAAAATTATGCGCACAACTGAGTAGGATAAACTTTTTATCCGATAAGAAAAAATGCGCATAAACTTCGATGGAAACACATTTACCGAATAAATTCCTCCATGCGCATCAAAAAAGTCATGTGACTGCGCTATGAGACGGGATAACTTGACTAATCAGCTGACCGATCTCGTTCACAGCATCTATAAGTTGTTGTAGTCACTCTGAAAAGCCGGAGCAAAGTCTGTCATCAAAGTATTTCTGTATAATTGTCTTACACGACTGTGTTCCCAAACAGCTGGCATCCTCAGAACGCAGTGACAGCATTTATTGTGTTATGTCTGCTCTCTCAGAGGCACAAGTAATTTATATTATATATGAAAATTATTATATTCAATGGCTTCTCCTATATTCTTAGTGATATTTAGTGCCACAGTTTACCAGGAAGTGACGATTTTGTTCTCTTTGACTCGTTGGATGGAAACGGTGCTTTATTCGCATATGTTTTATGCGATATTCCAGTTTTGCGCATAATTTAAATTCGAATCTTTGGATGGAAACATAGCTAATGATGACAGGATTTTTTTTTCTTTCTTTTTTTGAGAGAGAAAATGCTACATTAAACTTCAATGTAAGAGTAAATGTAAGTATTGATTTTCAATTCTTTTTCACAAAGAAAAAACAACACATTTTTTACTTATCTTACTAATATGCTATTTTATAGATTACTTTTTATTATGTACATAAATTGACCATAAATTTCCTTCGAAGATGTGGCCTTTGAAGCCCCTGAATTGAGACAGCTAATATCCCAAATACTGTATCAAAAAGGAGATTTTATATAAACTTATTTCTCCTCAAACTGTTCTAAGACCATATTATCAGAGTTACTATTCCAATTCATTTATAGCATAATATTACATTTTATGCAGCAAAAGTATAATTTTATACTTTTTATTTACTTTTTTAATTTCTCTTCCAGGAGCTTTAGAAGAAGCATTTGAGACTTGATATCTCAAACATAACTGAGAGCTCAAGCAATTCTAATGAGCTGTGAAAGGGCGCCGTGAAGCAATAAAACTATCCTTTTGATGCCACTATGATGTACGTGCTGTTTTGTTTTTACTTAAATGTATCGAATTAATGAAAAATGAACACACCAGTAGTTTTATTTGAGCATAGTTGAAGTACAGAGTGACATAAAGCCTGTCGCTGTGCTTTTAACACCACCCTGTTGGTTGCCCCTGTTGCCTTTTAGTATAAAACAACCTAATTAAAAGCTACTCTAAAATATCACGGAGGTATATTTTACAGAATATATGTGCAAGTACAAAAGATGTACTGTACTGCAGACGAAGTGCAGGCACACCGTGCAATGCACAGGTATGTGTTAATTTGCACATCTGAATCTATTCTCACAGTGTTTTAGGTGATGGCACACCACACTAGAAGATGCAATCACACATGAACACTCACACCACAGTGCACACAACACAAACGAATGCTGTTTTGATATTTCCAAGCTCATCTTTGCACTCTTTGAAAAGGCATCCTATTAACACTTTACCAGTAGCGGAAATAAGAAGTCTGAAAAGAAAGTTTTAAAACCAATTTAAACACTCCAGACTTCAAAATCTTAATACCAAATTAGCCGGCCCAAAGAAAAGTCCTAATTGTGTGAAACAAGGACAATTAAGAGAGCACACAATGCAAACATGCAGCATGTAATTTGTAAGTGAGTCCGGACCAGTTGCTGGTTAGTTGAATGCTAATGTGTAAATGTGTTAGAGTAGGTGTTAATAACCAGCTCCATCTCCGTGACCCTGCCAGAGAATTGTTTTTAATTGGCTGCCGAATCCACAATTAGGGGCATGTGTTGCTGCACCTGATATGCAAATGAAATGAGACTTATCTCATTATAGTTCATTTGCATGGGTTTCTTTAAATTATAGAGTAAATAGGTGAGTTAGATACCTTAATTACACAGAGTAGGCTGGCTTATTATATATATATTTTTATTTTTTTCAAATTCTTGTTTTGTTCAAAGGTGTGGAGGAACATCAAAATGCTCTCAGAAGATGCTGTGAAACGTGTTGCTAGCTGCAAAATTATCAAAGTTCTTTTAATCATATATATATATATATATATATATATACTTTAATTTCATGTAAAATACACATAACATTCAGTGCCAACACTCATTTATCAGAGACATACAGTATATAATCTGTTCAGTGGTATTTATAGCTACATTTAGCTATAGTTAGGTAAATGACACAAACAAGTGTTACATTTACAATTCATCATTTTGCATTATATCATTATCAAACAAGGAAAAACAACTGTGCAGACCTTCTTCTTAAAATCATCTATCTATCTATCTATCTATCTATCTATCTATCTATCTATCTATCTATCTATCTATCTGTCAGCCCAATTTATGCTTTTGGATTAGGTGCTTTTTGTCTGTTTCTTCCGTTAAACCCTTAAAGCAGTGTTTTGTTTGACTGCCATATAAATTTTAATACAAGAACACAGCTTGTCTGAAAAAAATAGTCTCATGAAAATGTTCAAGGTCACAAATGACAGAAACATGAAAAAAAAAAAACAGCATAATTTAACAGCTCCACAAGCATTTGGCATATCCAAGGCAACATATTGACATCCTACATGCTTTAGTAAATAAGAATGTGGGTGCCATTTAAAAATTGTCTCTATTTTTATTTATTTATTTTATTTTTTAAAGAAATGTGGGTCTTTTTTTGGCATTTTCAAAGTCGGCCAAGATGCTTTTATGTGATGAATTACTTTAGTTCCTAAACATCAATGTGTAGGATCCATTCTTACAATCTCTTTGTGAGAGAAGCAATTGAATTTCAAGACCTAGAGACTCTAGAATGTTAATTTTTTTTTCTTCTCCCCATTAATCTTGTTCTGCACACTTTTCAGGGCTTATATCCTCCATCATTTATCTGAGCAGACCAGCAAAAATGGAAAACAATTTTTAACGCTTTGAATTTAAAAATAATCACATATGAAATATTCCCTCATGCCTTTAGACACCGGAACAGAGGACACTAGGCAGGAGGTGTCATTGAGATGCTTGGTAATTGCACCTGTTCTATTGCACAAGTTCATCATAGACCCTTGAAAGAATCTTCAAAGCTACAAGAACATAAGCTCTTCTGATCAGGCTTCCATTACAGAGACAAAGTAGCGTCCCTGAATCCTTCAGCTGAAGATTAAATATCCCCCGGACTCCAGTCCCGAAAAGCAATCCTCTCTCTCCACTTCCTTCCTTCTCATTTCCCTATACTGAGCCTTCACGCATGACACGGCATCTGTGGTTAGGGCAATCATTGGGCAACGATGGCAGCACTTTGAATTTCGTTCGAATAATTCTTTCACCCCAGGTTAAGATTTTGTGGAGCAGGTTCTGTCTGTTTCTCTGTACTGATGGACGAGGTGCTCTTGCCTTCTTGCCATAACTCTATACCCAGCAAGATGAAAGTAACAGAGTGTGAGAGAGGCAGCTGCAGTCGTACACGATTTCTGGCAGCCCACCAAGATCAGCATGCTGAGCTGCCCAGGACTGCAGTACTTCCAGCACGCACGACTAAAGGTGGAGGATCTGCACGAGAGAAGAGAGGCTGCAAATATGATTTAGAAGAAGAGAAAGTGAGTGATACCTTGAAGCAAATTCAGATGGCATAGAAAGAACGATAGATAGATAGATAGATAGATAGATAGATAGATAGATAGATAGATAGATAGATAGATAGATAGATAGATAGATAGATAGATAGATAGATAGATAGATAGATACAAATAGCAACAAAACATATTTCTGAGATCCTTTTCCTTCTATTTGCTCATACACATTGTCATGTATCATGAATTAATGGCCACAATGGCTGCTAAACTCCTGCAGATAGACAGCGACCTGTAAAATGTCCCAGACCGGTGATGGATCGGTCCAGCCCTGCACAATCAGTCCCATTTCCTGGCCCTTCACACACTGGTTAGGGAAGATAATGGCAGAGAATGGGTGATAAAAGGCTTTCGTGAAAGCACTCCTGACACCTTCTCCTATCTATTCTTGGGAGATTTAGAAGATACACCTCACTTCCTTTAACCCAGTCCCAAAGAAAAAAAAAATATCCACCTCTCATTAGAGCATGGAATACTGGCCAAATCCTTCCATTTTGGCTCCAGGCTTTTGCACAGTTCTTAGTTTACTCGACCTCTCCCGAAAGACACATATATCACACCGGTGAAGTTGATTGCTCACTGCTCTTCTCTTTTTGGTTTCCTCTATACTGGGAATTGGGAGGGTATATATAGTAAGCAAAAAAAGGAAGAGAAACTATCCCACAGAATCTGCTAGAATTCAGGAGCACATGAACCTTTTTATGATCAAAGATATGATTATTTTGGAGTTACGGAGACAATCAAGGACAGGATGCTAAGTTTAAAAAAATCTGTTTTCAAAGCCTCATAAAGTTAATTGGATTTTTTTCAAGGTTGAAGCACTTTCACCATAAATCATCATTTAATTGGGATGGATTAAATACGTCACATGAGACACGTGATTACCAGTAACATATGGAGAGTAGTGGAGAGGTCGTGCCCTCTCTGCTGTGTGGCACTGTGGAAGAGACAGTGTTTGTGGGTGTCCCGTGTGGTATCTGATCTGTCAGTGGACATTAATGTCCTTGCAGAGAGGAGGGTGTGCCGCTGGGCTCTCGCTGTTTAGCAGGTGCGAGATAAAGACAGATGGAGCAAGAAAGGAACACAGAGTCCTTGAGTTTGCGCTCTCTCCATGTGCCCGGGCTTCACGGGGGACTTGGTCACCCCTCTCACAGTCCTTCAGTGTGCAGATGACCTTCACACACCCATGCACAGATACACACATGCACAGAGAGAAAAATAACCTTGAAAAGTGTAGTGGGATACATTTATCCGCAATAAGAGTAGAAAACAATATATGATTATTTTTGAGGAAAATTGGTTTATGATTACTTGAGTAGGAATGTCTATTTTTGAATAATTTAGTGAATTAAAAACTTGACACATAAAAGGTACTCTATTGTAAACCATATTATTTTCTCTGTCAAAAGATATGATTTTTCAAAACAAATAAATATACCTCTTATAATATACCTTTTACCACTTTATTAACACTTAAGACTAAATATAATAATCTTCAAAATAATCACCAGTCACTGGTAAAACATCTTTAATAACATGGTGTGTGTTTGTTTGTGTGTGTGTGGGGAAGGAGGATTTACATTTAGCAGATGCTTTTATCCAAAGCGACTTTCAAAGTTAATTGCGATATTTTCTCGCAATTTTCAAAATTGTGAAATGTAAACTCAGAATTGCATGAAAAATGTTCTGAATTCTGAGTTTATGTCTCTCAATTCTGAGAAAAAGAAAAACATCAGAATCGTGAGATATAAACTCAGAATTCTGAATGGAACAGATAGATAGATAGATAGATAGATAGATAGATAGATAGATAGATAGATAAAAAAAACAGCAGAAAAACATATTTCTGAGATCCTTTTCCTTAATTTCCTTACACAGATTGTCATGTATCATGAATTAATGGCCACAATGGCTGCTAAACTCCTGCAGATAGACAGCGACCTGTAAAATGTCCCAGACCGGTGATGGATCGGTCCAGCCCTGCACAATCAGTCCCATTTCCTGGCCCTTCACACACTGGTTAGGGAAGATAATGTGTAGCTTCGCAAATATATCTACGGTGGTATAAACGGTTTAGCAAATTCTCCACCAGCTGACAAATTTCAACTATCACACGACACATACCGCACGGCCCTACGGCTATGTTTTCCTTTTCTACACAGGCACTCGGGTAAAGAGTGGCACATTTTGTTCTCATCTACCCACACTTCCTCTCACAGTAAGGACACATAGACACACACTGACAACCACACAAAGGTATGAGGACATGCCACCTGTCAAGTACGCCATCTCCATCACTTTTTCCATTACAACAGACACATACTTACGCAAACACATTCAGTCCATTTCCAGCCCATGTGACTGTACCATTTTCCAAATTCAAGCATCACTTTGGCGTCTTTCAGTGCCTCCCGGCCGACAGACGTTCAATGACACATAGAGGAGACCCTTGAACAGTGTAGCTTTAGCATGGTAGCTGCTTGTTATGAAGAGATCTACTTCAGGGACTCTGGTCTGGTCTGCATGAGCGGCTGAGCAGTAGATAGCGCTATGCTGCACAGAGACGCCGTAAAGAGTTTGTGTGTCACGCTGCGACTTTGTCACAATCAGATGGGCTAATTAGCCTCAGGAGCGCAGATTAACAGCACGTGCTGCAGAGGAGCTGAGACAAGAGCCAGTGCCAAGCCAGTGAAAACAGCGCTAATTAAAAACAGACAATGAAAAACACTAGAGTTCAAACGGGAGAACAGAGCGACGGTTTTCGCCTGTGATCTTCAAAAACTTTGGGGAAAAAATGGTTAATATTAATTGGACTGGAAGTTGAGTGGATGTAGTTATGTATGTTTGAAACAAGTTTTTCCTTCAAAATTCTTTGGTTAGAGCATATGGTCCAACCAAGATTATTATCTGTTTTTTTTAGTTTATTATGAGTATTTTTTTAATTTTTATTTAGATTCAGTTTAGTCTTAAAATACATTCCCAATGGATATAATCAAGTCTTAAAGGGCCATCACACCAAAAATCATGACTATAAAGATATTCATATCAATAACTACTGTATATTAGCATCCACTCCAACAACTGAGGATGGATTCTGTGGGAGGCCATTTCTGCCATGTGAATGAATGAATGAATGAATGAATGTAATTGCAACATTTTATCTTACAATTTGAACTTTTTTTCTTGCAATTCTGAGAAAAAAGGGAGATATGAACTAACAATTCAGAGAAAAAAGGTCAGAAAGAAAAAAATATATTTACATCTAAAGATATTTACATCTCAAAGGTCTGAGTTTGAAAATTCTAACTTTTTTTTTCATAGAATTCTGACATTACAATTTGGAATTCTGTTTTTGTTTCCATGGAAGTAAGAATTAAAAAGGTAATTACTAAGAATTAACTTTTCTTCTTAGAATTGTTTTTAAAAATTCTGACTGGCTGTCAATGATTTATTGTTCATCAGCTCGAAGAAAATCTTTCTGAAAGTGACTCCACCAATATCGTATCTCTGTGTCATTAGTGTTACTGTATAGTCATGATGTGGACTTCACTATTATCACAGAATGAGAATGATTATAAAAACTTTATAGTTATAGCTATCATCTTCGGTGTGAATGGGCCTTTACTCTGGAGTTTTTACCTGTTGGATATCCTCTTGCACTAAGAAATGTGTCACATTACAAAAGTAAAGTATGTAAAATGGTTACACATACTGATTTAAATGCCAAACTCTCTTAAAAAGATAAAATATTTATAATATAACCACAGAATTTATAAAAATGTATTTGGTTTGGTCCATTTAAGTGTGTCATGCAAAATTCAAACCACAAATATAATGTTACTTTATTCTCTCCTACACTGCAATGATACAAATACAAAGCATTCTGAGCAATTGAAAAGAGCGATTTCGAAGCAAAATATACTTTGCAGTGAAGCACTATTTGTACTTTCAAGACGTTCACCTACTGCAGCCGAAGATATTCTCTGTGAATGCACAGCTATTCTCATTTCAAAACTCGAGTTTGCTAAAGCTGTTCCGTATAGGGATATACTCTGCACTTGACTGGTAATTCAGGATGACACCTCTCTACAGAATCTCTCGGTTTCAGCAAGTTTTTGGTTATGTCAGCTAATCCTTTCCATGGATGCCCTAGTGGGTAGTTTCAGGTCAGTCACCACCGAGGCAGTTTTCATAGGTTGATCCAACCCTAAAAATAAAACCCCATATCAATTGTTCTGAAATCAACGGACTTTAAAGATGGAGACAAATGTTTCCTCTCATTTTCCCATTTTGCACAGACTCGTTCTGTCTTCTCAGAAGTCAATTTGAGAGCAGTAGTAAGCCTACAGTCCTTATGGGCATGCTTTGTTCAGGCTCATAAAGTTGTACAATTCTGCCTCTTACTAACCTATTGATTGTGCTAAAGCTGAATGGCTGGCTCCAGTGTGATACGAGTGCAGATAATTGTTTCATTTCATTGGAATTACAGAAAGACTGAAGTGAGTCACACTGAAACGTCAATCAGTTTGTGATATAAATTTATGTTCTGACCTCACATCGTGCAGCTAAATTTAAAATCAACCAATGCCATTTACAGTAAATTTTACTTTTAAAAACAGGATATTCTGAGAACAAAACGTAGGGCTGGATTTATCAAAAATGAATTGAAACAAAAAATGTGGGCATCCTATAACAGATGGAGTCAGACTGAAAGTGAATTTGCAGTTGATTGCGGAGTCTTTTTGACCGAAAAACCTATCTGAAAAGGGTTAACGTGCTGTTAGCCTGTTTTAGCCTTGGAAAAAATAATTTAAATAAATAAATAAAAATAAAAAGTTCATTGGTTAACAGCAAGTTACCTTACTATACACAGAATGATACAGATTATGGAAATAAAAATGAACAGTCATCTTATAATTTTTTTTACAGAGAAAAACCATAAACTAACATTCCTACAAGTATGTTTCTTAATAGTTTTCGTTTTTAATTATGTACATTTACTTTTTTATGTTACATGTTTTGTTGTTAAATTAATGCTTACTGCATAATTTTAGTGTCACGTGATGAACTAATCATGTCTCTTTTATTATGTACTGTATTGTTATATCAGTATCATTATATATACAGTATATTAGTACAAAATAAATGGTATTACTTTAGATAGAATATTAACACTATATCAGTAAAACATACCTTTTATATTGTAAATTTGAGTTTGAGCTCTGTAAAACCTAAACTGTTGCTATCCCACGTATATGCATGTTTTTACGTACATTTTACGGGTTTATTTTTTACAGTAAAACATCAAAAATGAATTATGTAGAAAGATGAATTGTAGACCAGCAATTTTTTTGTGACTTTAACTTTCTTACCATCTAGTTATTAGCAGCCTTCGACTCTAGCTGGCACTAACCGTAAACTGGGTCTCTCATAAATACCTGACAAAAAGCAGATGACTGTATGCTCAACAACCTTCTCCAGAGTAAAGATAAGCTTGGTGAACGAATAGCCCGGGTTAATGAAAGAGAAGCGAATCGTCAGATCTGAAGGCTGAAGTCTTTACACGTCTCTGCTGTCAGAGAGACCCTGCCCTCATTAAAATCAATTGCTAGAGAGTAGCAAATGCGAGACCATGTGTCACGCAGGTTGAACACAGACCTCATGGACCGGTGGAATGGCAGTGTGCCGCCCTCAACTGCTGATCCAGGGAGAACAAAACTCCTGGACTGAAAACAGAACCCTTCATGCATTTACATGCCGTTCTGTCTCCCAGCACACACTGACGTGACATGAATACATATTGCATGAACTTGGATAACTTCTGTTCTGCTATGTCAGCCTACAGTAACTCAGACACAAAGGTGGCAGTGGGACAAAAATTATGGTGTTGAATGTGGGTAGATTAAAATATTTTGCCCAGTGCAACATTTTGACTTTCTGCTCTGATTTAATATAATTATATCATGTCACAAATAATGTTTAGATCTGAAAGCTCATTGTTACTGAATGGCCATATTTCTGCTTTACATTTGTGTTAATTCTTCAAATGAATTACAAATGAGGGAAGCTACAGCATGAGCAACATCGATATAACATCTTTTTGCACTTGATTCAAAACTGTTAGTGCACTAATTCTATATACATTATAAAAAATCTGTTATACTTTACATTTGTTAGTCGCTTTGGGAAGAAGCATCTGCTAAATTAATATGCACAGTAAGTGGCGCAATGCAAAGTTGTTAACACTGAAACATTAAAATTAATGCATATGCAGATGATTACTTTTTTTTCTAAACTTACAACACAATATCATGACAGTGAATGTTCATCTTATGCAAAATCAATGCATTATTTCCCCTGATTTAATGGTATATTCAGTGTCAGTGTCTGTATATTAGGATCGTATTAGCTGGCTGCTCTTGAAGGGATACTGAATGTGTGATTTTAAGCACTTGTCTTTTGTTAAATTCCAATTACTCCCTCGTTAACAAAAGTAAGCCTGACACAACCTAACATTGTGTTGCAATAATACGGTTTGACCAATCAGTGGAGAGATACACGACGTCTCACATAGTCACACTGCGGAGCGCTAACAAGCGGTATGATGACTGATGAATGTGAGCTGCGGATGCAATCAGAACTTATTATCTGCTTTGTCAAAATCCTGTACTCTCATGGCCCTAATGGAGTCCTTTTGTTATAACAATCTGACCCATTGTCCTTTTCTTGGTGGCTGTCCTACTTGCATGTCTTGCAGACAAAGAGAGCAGTCGTCACTGAGAGTATTTTTAAAAGAAACTGGATGACAGTGAGAACTAATTTATCAGCTTTTCAGTTCACCTTGTGTTAGAGGTTATCCTCCAAATGTCTTTGGAAGTCCCTTTTTGTGGCCGGTAAGTAGTCCATGTTCCTGATTCTTTCCTTTTTTTTTCTCAAAGGGGCGACCAAAGATATGGGGAAAATGCTGGGGGGCGAGGAGGAGAAGGACCCTGATGCCGAGAGAAAGGAGGAAGAAAGACAGGAAGCCCTCAGGCAACAGGAGGAGGAGAGGAAGGCAAAGTATGCAAAAATGGAAGCGGAGAGGGAATCACTTCGACAGGGCATCAGGGACAAGGTAAATGTACCGTGAAATAATTATTCACTGTTATGAGGTGTCAAAATGTTTATATGATCACTTATGATAATCTAGGCCAGGGTGATTATCATTAACATTCACTTAAATAACATAGAAAGAAAACTTATTTTATTTCAGCTAGCTGCCATGGCAGCCTTTCTCATTTTCATTTAGTTTAAGCTGAAGTACCAAAATACCTAAAACTAAACTAAAACTAATAAATAAACTAATTTAAAAAAATATTATGTTATATTATATTATATTATATTTTATATATATATATATATATATATATATATATATATTTACACATTTAAAATCTAATAAAAATCACAAAAAAATAAAAATATAAAATAAAATTTAAAAAAATTAAAATATAGAAGAAAAGATAACAATTAAATCTAATTAAAAATATTAACAAAAACTATAATAATATATCAATGATAATAAAACAGACCAGTGGTTTTCAAACTGTTTTACAGTGCAGAAAAAAATGATTTTCCTACTTAGTAATTTGGTCTTGACTTCCAGTGCAAAAATCTAAACATTTTCAAATCAGGATACATTTACTTTAAAAGCAAAATGACTTCAGATATTAAGTCTTGTTTTCTGAAAAATGTATTAAAATTAAAAGAGTTCATGCTTAAAACAAGAAACACACACACACACGCACACGCACACACACACACACACACACACACACACACACATATATATATGATCATATTTAATTTTTCTTTGAGAATCACTGATCTAGGCTATTTAGAAAAGAATATATTAATACCGTATTGGAAAAGTAGTGATTGAATAACATTATAGAATTATACAGACCACATAAATACATAAAGTGAAAGTTATTTATGGGGGGTTTCTTTGTTTGCTTCACTCTTGGGGAGGCTGAATGCTGCTTTGTAGCAGTTGAGTGGTACGCTGTGTATGGGGATGGACGGGCCCTGAGGCACACGCTGTGAACCAGAGGGACTGGAAAAATAACAGTCTAGCTCTGGCAAGCATTCCATTACTGTGGAGGCTGTGGAGATTGACTATGCTTCAGTCCCTGTGCTCATACCACCATATGGCTGCTTTTCTGTGTGACAATATGAAGAAGAAAAAAAAGGGAAAAGGTGTCATGGAAGGAAAGACCCAGGGATTATGAAAATGGAAATATTATTCTAATAATAGACAGTGGTATTTAACAACTTCATTACATTATGTACATTACAATAAACATTATTACATTATGCAATGCTATAATAGTTGATGTACATTCATATAGAATTGCCATCTACATTATTGTTTGTTAATCATTTTAACAACAGTTACTGCCAATAATAGGCCTAATTTATTAATGTATTAATATAGTTATGTTTTTTTTATTATTATTTTTTACATTTTATTTTAGTTATAAGGACAACACACATTAATCAACATTTCTGTAAATGTGCCAATGTTAAGCCAGTCGGCTAATTTTCAACAGCAGTCCTTTGGCAAGATGTCTCAAAGCCATTTAAAATATCAAGAACAGTAAAAAAAAAAAAAAAAAAAAAAAAAAAAAACTTCATAACAACAGTACTAACACTATAACAACAATCAACATTTTCACACAATCAGCCATACAAGCACATAAAGCAACAACACACAGCCTTCAATAGGTATATGTAAGCGTGCTGAAAAACATCAATCATACATGAAGCACAAAAGACTCCAACAAACCAGAAAATTAATAAAATATTAATAAAATAATAACAACGCCTAACAACGCCCTTCAGCCATGATTTATTCATGATACAGCACGACCTATCGTACCTTATTGCTTTTATAATACGGTTACCACACACACACACACAAAAAAATTAAAACCAAAAATTTATTTATTGAAAATGTTACTTTTTTGAAGCAAGTTTGTCCTTCCGCTAAAAATAGTTCCTGACAGCAACAGTAAACGACAAGAGAATGTTCCAAACATTCTTAGCCTCATCTAATGTAGCTTAAATAAAAACAGAGAATAGGAACTCTTCTTATCCGCTGTGTCATTTATTTTTTTAACACCATACATGATATTTTCTCACACATACATCTGCTTATCTCTCAGCATGAGAAAACATCTGTTTTCCGTCTTTTAGTTTTAAAACAGACCAATTCGCGGCACAGCGGGAATTTGCAAGCATCATTACAGTGTAAACTGATGGATATATGGACATAGCTACAGAATCATACCTGAAGCAGAAAACTAATATATTCAGTAATACAACCCGAATTACAGAAATGTTGGGATGTTTTTTAAATTTGAATAAAATGAAAACTAAAAGACTTTCAAATCACATGAGCCAATATTTTATTCACAATAGAACATAGAGAACATAACACGTTTAAACTGAGAAATTTTACACTTTTATCCACTAAATGAGCTCATTTCAAATTTGATGCCTGCTACAGGTCTCAAAAAAGTTGGCACAGGGGCAACAAAGGGCTGAAAAGCAAGAAATTTTGAAAAGATTCAGCTGGGAGAACATCTAGCGACTAATTAAGTTAATTGATATCAGGTCTGTAACATGATTAGCTATTAAAGGGATGTCTCAGAGAGACAGAGTCTCTCAGAAGTAAAGATGGGCAGAGGCTCTCCAATCTGTGAAAGAGTGTGTAAAAAGATTGTGGAATACTTTAAAAACAACGCTCCTCAATGTCAAATTGCAAAGGTTTTGCAAATCTCATCATCTACAGTGCATAACATCATCAAAAGATTCAGAGAAACTGGAGAAATCTCTGTGCGTAAGGGACAAGGCCGAAGACCTTTGTTGGATGCCTTTGGTCTTCGGGCCCTCAGATGACACTGCATCACTCATCGGCATGATTCTGTCATTGACATTATTAAATAGGCCCAGGAATACTTCCAGAAACCACTGTCGGTAAACACAATCCGCCGTGCCATCTGCAGATGCCAATTAAAGCTCTATCATGCAAAAAGGAAGCTATATGTGAACATGGTCCAGAAGTGCCGTCGTGTGCTGTGGGCCAAGGCTCATTTAAAATGGACTGTTTCAAATTGGAAAAGTGTTCTATGGTCAGACGAGTCCAAATTTGACATTCTTGTTGGAAATCACTGACGTCGTGTCCTCCGGGCTAAAGAGGAGGGAGGCCTTCCAGTGTGTTATCAGCGTTCAGTTCAAAAGCCAGCATCTCTGATGGTATGGGGGTGCATAAGTGCATACGGTATGGGCAGCTTGCATGTTTTGGAAGGCACTATGAATGCTGAAAGGTATATAAAGGTTTTAGAGCAACATATGCTCCCCTCCAGACGACGTCTATTTCAGGGAAGGTCTTGTGTATTTCAGCAGGACAATGCAAAACCACATACTGCAGCTATTACAACAGTATGGCTTCGTAGTAGAAGAGTCCGGGTGCTGAATTGGCCTGCCTGCAGTCCAGATCTTTCACCTATAGAAAACATTTGGCGCATCATTAAATGAAAATTATGTCAAAGACGACCACAAACTCTTCAGCAGCTGGAAACCTATATCAGGCAAGAATGGGACCAAATTCCAACACCAAAACTCCAAAAACTCATAACCTCGATGCCCAGACGTCTTCAAACTCTTTTGAAAAGAAGAGGAGATGCTACACCATGGTAAACATGCCCCGACCCAACTATTTTGAGACCTGTAGCGGGCATCAAATTTGAAATTAGCTCATTTTGTGCATAAAATTGTAAAATTTCTCAGTTTAAACATTTGTTATGTTATCTATGTTCTATTGTGAATAAATATTGGCTCATGTGATTTGAATTCTTTTAGTTTTCATTTTATTCAAATTTAAAAACGTCCCAACATTTCCGGAATTCGGGTTGTATTCCCTCCTCACTTCGTAAACTGTAGGCTTTCACACAGATGCGCGCACACCAACATATCTCCACATATGAAGCGTTTATTAGACGAGGAAGGGAGGGGTCTCAAAATTAAAGAAGAAAATACTTCACAATAATACCATTTTTGCTATATTTTGGATCAAATAAATGCAGGCTTGGTGAGCAGAAGAGAATTATTTAAAAACATTAAAAACCTTACTGTTCAAAAACGTTTGACTGGTAGTGTAATATTTGAGTAAAAACTCTCTCTCTTGATAGATAGATAGATAGATAGATAGATAGATAGATAGATAGATAGATAGATAGACAGTAAAATTATGATTGTTTAAATGACATCAAGAACATTTGCTTCATCCAATGTATTAAAGTCAGAGCTAAAAGTGATTATTCATCTTAACAGATTTACCACTTACGAATTTGTCATGATAATTTACCTTGGGCCGCTGAGTCTCAGAGATTGTACGCATGGCTGCACAAAATGGAGGATGATCTCCTCTTGTGAGTAAACGGAGTTGGAGAAAAACAGATACATTTTTATGCAAAGCCATGTTGAGAGGATGGGAGGCCAAAAAGCCTGTCTTTTTTCCACTAAGCCATCACCCCATGGGTCTAATTTACCACAAGGATTAAGGCAGCATCTCCACATTCTGTACAAAACGTGACTGCAATACTGAGGGTAGTCCTTATGTCTTATCCACGACGACTGAATTTCAGAGTTTGCCAAGCACTCTCTTCAAGTAACCCATAAGTATTTCTCCGATTAATCTGCATTAATAAGATTTTATGCGTACATAAGTGATGGAATTATAGCAAGTAGATAGTTGGTTTGAGAAAAGCAGAAAATCATTGTTTAGAAGGTCAGCTGCTGATTGCATGAGCTAGTTTGTGACCTCAGTAGACAGAGGCAGAAATCATCCATTGTTTAATCCATTTATTGGCAAAACATCACAATTATATGTGTCTTAGAGCAGCAGAGAGTCCTAAAGAGGATATATGTCTTGCCCTAAACATCATTCCTTCATATAAATCTCCTTTCAATCCATTACTATACATTCTCATTCCTCAGGATTTGACTGTGATTCCTGAAGCGATACAGGAAACAGAACCCATCATATATGTGCAGACTGTATGAGTTAAAACAAGAAATATACATTATACAGTATATACATGTACTTGTGCACAATTGTTCAAAAGTTTAAGGTCATTGAAACAAAAAAAAAAAAAAAATACACTTTTGTTTAGCAATGATGCATTAAATTGATACAATATTGATCAAATTAATGCAATATTGATAATATGAAAAATGTTTCTTGAGCAAATCAGCATATCAGAATAATTTCTGAAGGATCATAGGACACTGAAGACTGGAGTAATGATGCTGAAAATTTATCTTTGCCATCACAGGAATAAATTACATTTTAAAATATTTTAAATTGCAATAGTAATTCATAACATTGTTGTTTTACTGTATTTTTTAATCAGATAAATACAGCCCTGGTGAGCAAAAGAAACAGGTTTCAAAAACATTAAAAAGCAACCTTGTATATATCAACAGCATAAGCACAATTTACTTGTAAATTTGTGGATTACTTAAGATTACTTAATAAATGTGTGGTCTTTCTAATGTAGCCAAAAGGTTAAAACAGAATAGGCAAGAATTAATGAGCCTCAGACCCTTTGGGGTGAAAAAAAGATGAAATGGACCATTTGTCATCTAAGCACTTCTCTAATGAAGTGGATTTCCTTGCCAATATTTGGCACACCATTTAAAATTAGGGCATTTGTTTGTAAATGAGAAAGTGTCTCAGATCGAAATGAAGCTTCTGTGAATCACTCAGCTAACTGTCAGGTCCAAATGATCACACTGACTTGCCAAGTGGCAGCATGCCAAGGTT
Organism: Spinibarbus caldwelli; assembly: GCA_039654775.1. Lineage (NCBI taxonomy): Eukaryota > Metazoa > Chordata > Actinopteri > Cypriniformes > Cyprinidae > Spinibarbus > Spinibarbus caldwelli. Next base: position 19,217,566 of record CM077246.1, on the reverse strand, counting down.
TTATGGACATAGTCAACACCACTCCAATTTAAATGTCTCTAAATTAACATCCAGGTCATGAGGCAATCTAGAATTGGGTGTAGCCAAAATTCTCCAATGCTCCAAAATGTGTATGCTAATTAAGAGGAAATAATCCTGCAAGTCATTCATTTAGCAAATTGCCTGTCCTTTCCAGACACCAAAGTGTTCATACATTTTCAGTTTTATGACATTTTGACATCCAGACAATATCAGGGTGGCACACACTGGGTCTACACTGTATATAAAAAAAAAAAATAAAAAAAAAAGTCATTTTTTGCTGGGAAATTTCACAAACAATTGCAAAATATCAGCAAGTAGCATCATATTAAGCAATGCCATATTAATCTCTTATTTCAACTGTAGCATTATTCCATATCCAGCTAAAATGTAGACTAAAATGTTTGGTTTTATATATATATATATATATATAAAATACAGCAAAAAACAGCAAATTGGCAATAGAGGCCAAAAACCTCAACTTTTCTACTTTTCAATGTGTTACTTGCCATTTCTTTGTTTGTGGAATTTACCAGCAATTTCTAAGTGAAAACTGGGAGTGAAAATTATAGGTTACACTTGGTTTTAAGGTGTCCTTGTTACAGTGTAATAATACATTTAAGTACTGAGTAAGATTAATTAACTACATGTACTTACTACTATACTACATGTACTATATGGTTAGGGTTAGGATTAGGGTTTTTGCTTAGAGTTACTTACATGTAATTATGCATAATTTATTGTTTTTATAATAGTAAGTACATGTCACGTGTAACAAGGACACTGTAAAATAAAGTGTTACCAAATTATACACCAATATTTATTTATTTATTTATTTATTTTTGTTTGTTTAAACAAGTTCACATGCAAGCAGGGTTATTATAATATCATGGATTTTTTTTTATTTATTTTTTTTTATAGTTTCTGTTTTCATTGTAATTTTATTTAGAATGTTAGTAATTTTGTTGCGTTTTTGTCATTATTATTATTATTATGAAAGTGAAATGAAGTGTGGCCAAGTATGGTGACCTATACTCGGAATTTGTGCTCTGCATTTATTGTTTAATGCAGTTATTATTAAATTTTTAATTTTAAGTTATTTTTAATTAACCCATCCAAGTGCACACACACAGCAGTGAACACACACACACGGAGCAGTGGGCAGCCAATGCTGCAGCGCCCGGGGAGCAGTTGGGGGTTCGATGCCTTGCTCAAGGGTCTCAGTTCAGTGATGGTCTTGATGGTGGACAGAGCGCTGATTATTCACTCCTCCCACCGACAATTCCTGCCAGACCTGAGACTCGAACCCTCAACCTTCGGGTTACAAGTCCGACTCTCTATCTATTAGGCCACGACTGCCCCTAATTATTATTATTATTGTTATTGTTGTTGTTGTTGTTGTGGCCACATATATTTTTCTTGTTATTTTTAATTTAGTTTTAGATTTAGTTGTAGTTATTTTAGTGCATAAATATACATTTATTCATTTATTTATTTATTTTTTATTTTTTATTTAGTTTATTTCATTTAACAAAATATATTCTAAGGATTCCGTTTTAGTAAACTGCATGCAAATCTTTGCAGTAGAAAAACAACAACGGATATAGAAATGTGCTTATAAAACAACCAAAGGTCACATGTGGACACACCTAACACACTGTCGTGTATTTTTCAGTACGGTATAAAGAAGAAGGAAGAGAAGGAGGCAGAAGCCCAGGCAGCCATGGAGCAGGCATCAGAAGGCAGTCTGACCCGTCCCAAGAAAGCAATCCCTGCCGGCTGCGGCAATGAAGAAGAGGAGGAGGAAAGCATTGTGGACACCGTCATGAAGTTCCTCCCAGGCCCGCTTCAAGATATGTTCAATAAAAAGTAACAGTGTTCCACGACAAGTTGTGATAAAACGGGAGTCATTAATGTCATGAAATCCACCTCCTTTTTCCCCTTCCCCTCTCTCGCATATGTTCTAAGATCTCTGGACTCAAAATTTGTGCCATAACATCTGTCTTTAACTGCAAAACGTGACATTTTCTGATTAAAACAATGAGGAAAATACAATGTGTGCACTAGAAATGTTACATTGCATACATCAGACTCTGTTTAAAGACAAATTTAATACCCCCTGAGTCCGGACCTTAGAGCAAGAATATTCCCCATGCTTCATTAATTTTGTTTGTAAATAGCAAAAACTGTATATATATATATATATATATATATATATATACCAATATATAGATATAGATATATATATATAACAAACAATGACTATGAGTAAAAGCCATAAATTTATCTTGGAGAGATTTCTCCAATCATATCATATTTTTGATTGTTGCTCTGTTATAGATATTACTGATGAATCCATGTGGTATACTTATAGATATATACTGTATACAGATTCATTAATCATCCAAACTAATATACAGTTCCTGCTGCCATCATGAATACATCATATCTGATTAATATGACTGAAAACTGTAATATGGAAGAGAACGTACGATATCACATGATCTGGTTGTTTTGCTGGTTGTTTTCCTCTAAGCATGATAACAATTTTTCTTTGTTTATCAGTACACTGTATCCCATTTTCATTTTGCATTTTTAGCTGAAATACACTGAAATTTAAGGCAATAACTCTGGTTTTGGATTTTGTTGTCCGACAGACACCAGTGTTAAATAGCTTGTTGTTCACATCTCTAGTTTAGGTAGCTAAACTATAAAGTAAGTCCCTCATTACATTGTCACTCACATTCACATCAAACTCTAGTAAACTGGATTTGATCGATTGAAATGGAATCACATGTGTTAGCTAGCCACCACGAGTGAAACCTTAGCGCTTAGCTTAGCGCTCATCTTGAATTGACTTATTTGTGCTTTTTACAGTACTTAAGAATGTGAGGGGTGACATCGATCACATACAACTACAATTGGATCAATAGGGCTATATAAATATAAATATATAATCTCTTCATCTTCACTGCTGTACAGTAGAATCTAGTTCTTAGTGTCTACATTTATTTACGTTAGCTCTCACAACCTGGTTGTGAGCACACATTGCGTAAACAGACAGTGACAATGGTGCAATATTTGTTTCTGAATGAAGATGTCCTGTGTCTGTTGGTTGTATATGGGACTCTGATCCCAGATCAGCAATAACAGACAATCTTCATAGTTATGTATTCAGCTTATTTGCTAAAGAATGTTTGTGTGCAAATGCTGTGTCGTCTTCCTAGTATCGGTCAAACAAGCTTAGTAAAAGAGGTCTAAAGAAGGAAGTTGTGAGATTCCTATTTTTTAGGGTCTCTAAACGAAGCCTGGCCTTATTTTATGAGCTACAAAAGGATCTGACTTGTGTTTTTATGCTTGCTTGTTGCTAGTTTATGTATGACGTTATTTCTCGTTGCTGTAACTGCATTGAAAAGAGGGAAAACAGCGGGACTGAATTCCTCAATAATGAGAAAATCAGATTTGAAAGACGTGGAGTCAGATTGTATTATCCATCCTCTCTTATTTTTACTAAGAAAAAAATAAGCTACAGTACACCGTGGTTTGATAGAGTATGCTTGTATTCTCATTAGATTATGTCCGCAATTATTGTAAATAACAACATGTTCATTAGTCGCAGATCATTGTGTATGTCTAAACACAGGCAAATTTTCAGATTCAGAAAAATACTAGGAATCAGGCTGCCATTCTGTTGTTTTGAACATTCCGAATATTCCAGACATTCCATCCGATCCACACTGGCTTGTGTGCATATACATTTAAGAAAAAAAAAGTTATCTAAATGTCTCTAGAAAGCATATAAGCCGTGGCTTTAAAAGTAAAACTCAGTTTAGTTAATAAAATAGTGTCGATTTATAGCACACGGTCAAAGTGATGTCATAGTGTTCTGTCCTGCCATGTAACACAAGAACATGGAGTTGATTAAATATATATATTAATGTTTATGATATGAATGTGCTTGCTGATTAGAACGGTGTCCTTCAACAGCTAAACAAACTAGCCAGTTGCTAAGATGATATATTTCATATTAGTGGTCAATCATCCTGAATGTTGTCTGATTTTACTGTCACATGTGTTTAAGGCCTTTACTCACCAGAAGTGACGATGTCAGCTGTAATACTTTCGGAGCGATGAGATTCAGCTAAAAACATACAATCGTTAGCGAAATACGTGCCACCTTCCATGCAAATGACTTAAGATCTCACGTTTCCGCCACTCAGTGTACTTTACAATCAACAGAGGCCATTTCTGAGCACAAATTTGGCAGTTTTGGTGATTTTTCTACATGACTACTAACTGCCCTCGATTCTGCCGCTCTCATAGTGCGATCTGTGTGACGTGGTGAGTTTCCATCAACTGCACTGATAAATAAATACTGCCCGAAACCCATCACCCATCCTATCATCACCTGTTTTATTAAACCAAAGAGTGTTCCTGTTTGTGAGAACATCTAACATTATTTCTTATTTTTAATATTGTTCTTTTACATTAGTGTCTAAGGTAGTGTGATATGCGAGTACTGTACCAACTCAGCTCTCTGGACTTTGGGTTTTGTGATTGTCCATCATAGATTCCTAAAACGAACAAAAGAAATTATCACACAATTAAATTTAAAATCTAAAAACAATGTTCACCCATTCCCTCAACATATTTTGTATTCAGTACTGTGTAAGAGTAAAGGAAAAAATATTCCATAGTCATCATCATGTTCTTTAAATGTAAATCATACATTCCCTCAAAGTCATTCCGTGTCTCTCAGATGCTAATGAAGATACTGCCTAACACAGTAACATTATGAAATATTCCATTGTTGTTATCTGAATGTATGTGTCTACTGTTCTACTGCATCGTCCTGTGCGGTTTCCTCTATGTTAAAAATGATAAATTATCTCGGTGTGATTTTCCATCTGTAATCTGTTCCTGTTCCTGTCTCTTGGTGGTTGTACTTTGGAAGAATTATGTTTCTTATTTGGTGCATTTTTTTTAAAGTCATTGTAGATTCTTCTCCCTCTCTCTTTGTTGATGAATTGTATGCATGCATATGATGTGCACTGTAGGTGAGGTTGTAAATGATATTTCTGTGTGTCCTCTGTGTTTTCTGAGCGCTCCACCTGTAGGCCTCACTGCATGCCCGTTATAGACAGATTTTAGACTGTAACATTCCTGCCAAATGGAATCACCAACACACAAATAATAAAGTGATTTCATATAATTGTTTATGGTTTTGTGTTCCTGCTTTCTGGTGGACTGTTTATTGAGGTTGAAGGAAAACAGAAACAGAAATTTTAATATGTGCAGGACAGAAAGATATCTTACAAATAAGATTCTTATGGATTACATAGTGTACTCTGCAAAAGTCTTTTTAATGAGTATTTTGTCTTATTTTAGTTGAAATATCTAATAATCTTTATAAAAAGATTTAGTTCAGAAGCAAGACTTCACAAGATAGTAAGACTTGTTTTCAGAGTATGTATCTTTAATAAAACTGATTTTGACTTCTTATACCGGCAGATTTTTTTCACTTATTTTAGTATAAACAATTTTAATCATCTATCAGTGCGCAAAGACAAAATACATTTGTATTTGAGACACAATCTATTAAAACAAGTCTTAAGATCTTATGCAGTCTTGCTTCTCAGGCGAATGTATCTTGGTCTATCTTTGGGTTTTTAGATGTTTTACTGGAAAACAATTAATTCTTTTTTTTTTTTATAATTAAGATATTGTATATTAAAAAATATATATATTCTTATATATATATATATATATATATATATATATATATATATATATATTTCTTTTTGATTGTCTTAGAGTGTTGACCATTTGTTTTACTTCGCAAATCCAAAAATCTCATGCCTCGTTTTAGATAATTTTCATTTTTCATTTTACATTCTTTTGACGCTGTTCTTACACATTTTCTGACAAATCTGAAATCATGAAAGGGCTTTGAACAGAATAATCTGTTTCATTTATATGACTATTGGAACCTCTTTTCCGAAAGATTAAACTGATAAATCTCACTGCATCAATCAATCAATCAATCAATCAATCAATCAATCAATCAATCAATCAATCAATCAATCAATCAATAACATTAGGGCTGCTTCAATTAATTCATTAATAAAGTTAATTTTAGTTCATTCTAATTCACTTTGGGTGTTCTGATGAGGAGCCAACTGGCTTGAAATGTCACCATTGTGGGAATGTCTTAATAAATTATAAGGAAATATTTTTGCAGTTGTAGTGTGCTGACTTTTGCCTTGATTTACTTGATGTTCTTACCAAAATTCGAAGAATGCAGGCAACCATAGTGTAAGTTACTAAAGTAAACATTAAGGATGATGACTTCCATCAGAACGAGATGTCACAATTGTTATTTAATGAACGAGTTCAATTGCAGTGTGCAAATATTAATCTTAACCCACTTTTTTGAACTCTATTGTGCATTGGTGTTTTGACCAGATAACAAAAATGATGGAATCAACTCTAGTGGAAAGACAGTGAATGGATTACTGGAGTTACTAGAACCCCCCAGTTTTAAAGGGGAAAAAAACACAACACACACAAGTGTGTGGACAGAAAAGAAGCGGTCATCAAATTGTACAGTATACTTTGATACTGTGGTTCCATTCAAAAGTTAAAATATTAGCCCATCAACTTAACCCACAATCATGGTATTTGTAGCATCATATTCTACCAGCTACAAGCTATAAGAAAATAAGGAACAAAATAGACTTCTGTCAGAACCCTTACTGAATTTTACATGGAAGAAAAGGAGGCTGTGAAATTTGAGAACATTTTAAAAACAGTTTTTTTTTCTCTCTCTCCTTCTATTGAAAGACTTTTGGAAAGTTTTTGACAGTTGAACAAATGAAACCCCTGTATTCATTGAAAACAATCCTTGACAAAGGTCTTTTAGGCCTTCAATCAAAAAGTCCTGCCTATAATGAAAAGTCGCATCATTTCTAGTCTTTTGCCATTGATGGCAAGTTTAGAAAACCTATAGACATGAATATTAAGATGGCACCCCTTTCCCATGCAAGAGCTCAGTAATTTCTTAATGAAAGAGTTCGGAATGACAGTTCTGGAAGAGCCAGAAGCCAAAGACGCCAGAGAAAATATAAACAGCTGCTTACTACACTCCTTCAATATCTGGCATCTCTCTCATCACAACTCTAGTAGTTCTAGTAGCCTGTAGTTCCATAATTAGGTCCAAGCTGGAATACAGAATCAGTCTCAAAGCCCCTCTGTTGGAGTTCAAATCTTATTACTTTTATTAGAATGCAAAATTTTAAGATTCAATATGAATGCTAGATATTCTCACTTAAATGGGAAAGAACTAGCTTACTAGTTTTGGTTTTCCGAATTCCCATTGGTCTAAAAGCTAATGAAAGTAAACTGCTTTAGACACCTTGTGGCTCCTATGTTGCTTTTAACGGTGCAAGTGGGAAATCAAGAAACTAGAGATCTAATTGCGTAGCGTAGCATATTCCTGCATATCCATTTACTACCATGCCTGTGCTTTTGCACCAATGCACACACTCCACTTCCTGTTCCACAAAAACATGAGGCTGGAGAAAAAAATCAATTCCATTATCATTTACGCTCAAGGGTGGCCTTTTCATACTCAGCTGCTTTCTTCGTCTCAGAACAGCACTCAGCTGGTAGGAGAGCCAGGCTTCAATTGGCGTCCTGCGGCCATGAAAAGTCTATGTCAATTAAATGGTCTCCACTGGGTCCTACATTAGGCTAGTGAGGATCACATCTTACACAAGAAACATTTAAAGGTAATCTCTTGAGGAGGACCTCTATGCAACTTGAATTCAGCCTCGCATGTTATTTAAAACAATTGCAGCAGTATGGGATGAAGACTTTGTTAAATACACTATTCAAACTTTTATTTTTTGAAAGAAAGAAAGAAAGAAAGAAACAAAGAAACAAAGAAAGAAAGAAAGAAAAACAATTTTATTCAGCAAGGATGCATTAAATTGGTCAAAAGTGACAGTAAAGATTTCCATTTCAAATAAATGCTGTTCTTTCCATTCAACAAAGAATCCAGAAAAAAAAAAATAAAACTATCACGGTTTCCACAATAAATGTTAAGCAGAACAACTGATTGTGATTTGTTTTCAAATCTGACTGATCTGGTTCTGAAATTGAAAAACATAGTGATTCAGTGATCTGGTTGCTGCAGTTTACAGCTCACTGGACTGTAAGGCTCCAGAAATTTGGTCACATGGACTTGTCACATGGTCACATGGACTATTTGAGCCACATGGACTATTTGATGATATTTTTAGTATATCTTTTGTATCCCTTTTGAAGCTTGAACACTCCAGTCCCTATTCATCGTAATTGCACTGAAAATATCAATCATCAATCAAAATTTCTTGTTGTGTGTTCCACAAAGGAAAGTAAATTATACAGGTTTGGAACAGCAGGTGGGTTTGTATGATAACAGACTTGTTTTGTAAAACCAAGATCAACTGCATCATAATGTTATTAAAAGAATAGTTCATTTTATTTACATCAGTTCATATTATTTACTTCTCATGTCATTCCAAATCTGTACTTTTCATTCTTCTGTGATATTTTAAAGAATGTTGGGAACTAAAAAGCATTGGAGACCATCATTTTCTATCATAAGGCCTACATGAAGGTGAATGTTCATTTTTGCGTAAACTATCCCTTTAAAGAGGACACAAATTTAAAGAAATGGCTATCGGGAGGCCCTGGGGCCTCTAATGCCTCAGGCAGTATTCAACCCATGCTAACCGTTCAGAGCAAACTGACCACTAGGGCCTCCTGTCAGATCAGACATTTTCAGCTTTCATCATTTGTATTAAGAATTAAATATTCCTTTCATACCAAACAAAAACAAGTCTAAAAGATCAGGCCTCTTTCCATCACTTTGCATTTACATTTCTGAAGCCCTCACACATTTTGCTTTCAAAACTCCATCAGTTCCATTATTTAAAAACAATTACTTTTTTATTTTAAATATTTATTTTAAAATGTATTTGCCCAAACCATGATGCATTTGCATTTTGATATTGCTATATTCATTAATCATGCATTATTAGACCAGAAATACACCCAAAAAACACTTAGCACAATAACTGTATGTTTTTCACACAAGTATGAATGGCTCCATGAATCACAATTTATGCAAAATTTAGCATTAGCAATACATTATCTTGACTAAATGCACTGTAAATTGTAGTTCATGCAAATCATGACGAATGACTACCAAGAATTCTCTGAATTCTGCTTATGTCTAATATGAGATGCAAATTAATACATCACTCCAAGAATATAAGCATTCAATCACCTATCCAGCCTATCTCCCATAAATCTGCATGTCTGTCAGTCAGGAGATATCTATTTGCATTCAATAGATTCTGAGATTAGATGTGTAAATGAGGCTGAAGAGGAAAGATTGGGAGGAGAGTTGTATCATCGGATCTCCTTCGGAGCAGCATCACATTGAGAGACAGAGTTTTTGGCCCTGGAATTGAGATTCATCCTCTGAAATATGATATATATTTTTTCATGGCCAAGGGACACCATGACTGACAGCTCCATTGGCACGCAAATGGAAAAAAGAGGCTGTGCTCTGGGATGGAAGAGCAATGAAGGCATCTCTTCTGGGACCAGCAGCTTTTAGGGAAAGGTGAGTAGATGGCCATACACTCACACAAATACAAGCCCCGCCTCTAATGACAGGCACTGACACATATCAGTAGAATTATGGGCCATTTAATTTCAAAGGTTACCCCTGGAGGACTTCTCCATTTCAGCATGTTATAAAGAGCGAGATTGAAGGCTATGGAGATTAGAAAAGCACCGCTGGAGAGACCCTGTGACCTCAATTAGTGAGTCTGTGTCCTTAGCCATTTTACCGATACTGAGAAGCAGGGACAAATCACTTTCAGTCGGAAGCCAAATGTCGGAAGATTCCAAATCGATGCGGCAAAAACAGTGAAAAAGGCATCAAGACACGTATAAGCAGTAAACAGCATGAGATAAAGTCGGTTACCTTCAGCTAAACTGACAATGCACTGCACGGTTTATGGGCTATAAAGAAATAATAGCTCTGTTCCAATGCCTGGTGAGCTGCCTACATAGTCAGCATTTTAAGGCATTGTAGGAATGCTACTGACATAAAGTCTGTTCCAACAGGTCAAATTATAAAGCAGCATTGCATGCATCCTACATGAAGAAGGCAATCCCACAGTAGCATGTGGTGAAGACCTTTCAAACCTTTTTAGAGAAGAGCTGACAAAAATTGGGATACAAAACTTATGAAATACATAAAATGAAAAGTATGCATTTAAGAAATAATAATAATAAAAAGATTAACTTAAAATTACAATTGATTTTCTCAAATGTCTCAAAATGTAATGGTGTGACAGACCATCAAAGGTGTACCCAACGCTATCTCATGACCAATTTGTGCGTATTTTACGAGGTGGCTAATTCGTACGAATTCATACAACCTCACTCGTACGATTTTGTATGATTTGTCTAAACCGCAGAGATGGGTAGGTTTAGGGGTGAGGTTAGGTGTAGGTCATTCGTACAAATTCATACGAATTGGCAACTCGTAAAATGCATACAATTTAGCAAAAACGTATGAATTTGTATGAGTGAGGTCGTACGAATTCGTACAAATTAGCCACCTCAAAAAATATTCACGAATTGGTCGTGAGATAGTGTTGGGTACCTTGTTAATGCACTGCATGCCACTGCAGTCCAAGAATGCACTGTGACTAGATTAAGTCAGGGGTTGCCAAACTTTTGTCAGCTGAACCTCTTAGACATAAAATATTTGTAAGTAACTCCTGAGATTTGAAGTTAAAATTTCAATAATTTAACAACACATTCATAGTTCTGGTGTTGGTTCATGGTTACATGATTACACAAAGATTTAAAATATTTAATCTTTTTTAGTAGGTGTATCATTTTGATAGTTTTTATTTTAAAATTATTTTGATGTACTGTATAGGACTGCATGACTTGGCCTTAAATTAAATTGTGTTCGATAGATTGATTAATTTTTTTGTTACACTTTATTTTGATAGACCACTTTAGACATTCTAAAAACTATTAAGTAACTTTGCAACTACAGTACATGTTGTCATGTTGTTGCTGCTACTATGTCGGAAATGAGGAGCGTGGAGACGAAGGAGATTCAGAAATAAACAATCTTTATTAATCCCCACTGGGAAATACAGGGAAGCCAGGAGTCACACACGTAGCACAGGGACGTTTAGACGTATAACACTGGATGCTGGAGACGGATACACGGAGCTTAAATGCTAGGAGTAAATGAGGAATTTAACACAGCTGAAGCATATAGAACTAAATGGGGACAGGAACAGGAAGGACCAAATATGGGCATGGAGGGAGAAACTAGGTCAAGGAAGGCACAAGGGGAGAAAAACACAAGACACAGGGACACAGGATTGACACATGTCAACTAATTCTCATTAAATTGCAACTATATGTCTACTAACTCTCAGAGTAGACTGTTAGTTTAGGTTTAGGGTTAGTAGAATAAGTTGACACATGTGAACCTGGACCACAAAACCAGTCTTAAATAGCACAGGTATATTTGTAGCAATAGCCAACAATACATTGTATGGGTCAATATTATTGATTTTTCTTTTATGCCAAAAATCATAAGGATATTAAGTAAATATCATGTTCCATGAAGATATTTTGTAAATTTCCTTCCGTAAATATATCAAAACTTAATTTTTGAATAGTAATGTGCATTGAACTTCAGTTGGACAACTTTAAAGGCGATTTTCTCAATATTTAGATTTTTTTGCACCCTCAGATTCCAGATTTTCAAATAGTTGTATCTCAGCCAAATATTGCCCTATCCTAACAAATAAGTATCCATACACCTATGGAAAACGTATTTATTTAGCTTTCATATGATGTATGCATCTCAATTTTTTAAAAAAAAAATTGACCCTTATAATGACTGGTTTTGTTGTCCTGGGTCACATATACTTGCAAAGATTCTCATACTCTAATGACTGCAATTTGACATGTAGTTGCAAAGTAACTTACTGTTAGTAGAATGTCTAAAGTGCACTAAATAATGTGTTACAGATATTTTTTGGGGCATATATTGCATTTTGAGCTGCAATTTAAACTTTAATTTCATATGAAAATGTCTTATATTGCTGAGACAAAAGGAACAAAGAACAAAGTTACTTTGTCACAGCCTTTGATTTGATAATCACAATCGATTTTTGAACTCCCATTTGGGAACCCTAAAATCATCCAATATGGTAAATATGGAGTTAAGAAAAAATGTTGGTTATAAATACATATTCTGAACAGTTGTATGAACCAATTAAAATGAAAAAATAAAAAATAAATAAATAAAATAAATAAATAAAATAAAAAATCCGCAGTATTTGTGTGTGCTAAGTATTGCTATGACCATTATATTATTGTGTTGACAGCTTACCAATATGCTAATTTCAAGTTTAATTTCATTTCAAATCATGTTTCATTTAACATGGTTATCTACATGCAGTAACAATTACTTATCAACATGCAGTAACAAATGCATGTTACATTAAAAATTAGACATCCTCTCCATGAAATCTGATCACAAGTGGTCACAAGAGATGTCTTAAAAGATGCATTTTACTACCACCAATTTGTCTTGTTTTACTTGTGATTGGATCACCTGAGATGGATGTTAATGCCAGGTGTAAACAGGGCCATATGACCACATTTTCCTCACACAGCAGGTCTTGGTGTACATAAACAGGCCTTACATTCTCAATCTGTGCACTTGAGTGCCTTGGTTTACGTAATGCCTTGTTTTCTGGTGTGTTTGCAGCCCCAAAATAACATTAAGATACAGAAGGAGCTTAGCTGTGCTTCATGCAGTTTAAAGTATCCAGACAGCAGATAGTGCAGCCCCAGTGTGCACTGAAAACATATTTACACAAGCTCCACTGCCATTGAATATGGCGGTGCTAAATATCACAGCCCATTTTCCCCAAGCAAATCCGCTCTCTTACTTCATGCACTGCATTTCCTTGGATTAAGCTCTGATGGGCTGCAAAATTGAACTGCCAGCCACCTATAGAAATTTGATAACTGAGCCTAACGCACTGAACCCAAATGTCTCTCTCTTTCCATGGCCTCCGAGAAGAGTGGCGTTAAGTAAATCAGCTTTTCATGCCTATTAAAGCAGGGCATACATGAAGAATAAGAAGACAAATTCAAGAGTTGGTGGAGCATCACCACCATCCCAGAGGGGCCCTTTGATATCTTATTATCTTACTGATTGATGAAACATCTGGGCCACTTAAGTTCAACTCTCTATGGCCAGGGCAGCCTCCCACGTGTAGTCCACGAGGCACCTATCAGAATACCAATTACTTATTGTGGAAGACCTAATTGGTTCAGATTGAAGTTAAGATGTTCAGTCCACTCAATATCAGGAGTCTAGACGAGATTTATGCAAAGGAGACAAGGTAAATGAATGAATGCCTTTGAAATGGTAATTCCCTGGTGTTTCAGAAGTTGTTGGCTAGGCTGATGACTCCACAATGGCAAAGACTAATCTTGCATTCTTATTAGGAACTGTGAGCCAAGTCTTTATCAGTGAGGTCTGTTTACCACAGAACTATAACACAACACTATCAGTGTTGGGGAAACGTTGCTTGGCGAGATAAGCTACTCTTAATTTAAAGAAGTTTAAAAAAAGCAGCTTTTCAGGACAGTAGTTAACTGAACAACTCTGAAAATGGAACAAAGTTCCTTTCAACTGGAAATTACAGGGAATTGTACTTGAACTGTATGTATACCCCTTACGAAAATTAACCACGTTTTTATTATACTAAAAGTGAAGTAACTATGTTTTTTTTTTAATACAAATCAAATTAAAACATTTGTATAACCACAGTTTTACTACAAATGCCAGGGCTTGCCAGTGTAGCAAAAAAACATAGTTCATTTGTGGTTACCATGGTTCAACTATAGTAACTATAGAGACTTGAATCATTCAACAGTTTCTTTTTGAAATACTTCATGTAAATCTAAATTAACCAATTCACTACAAAAATTCAATTTCCCAATGCTATATAGTATAAAAGAGATAATATTTTAGAGCATGTTTAATCATAACTTTATTTAAAGCTGCATGCACAATACACTGTCATATAAAAACCAGCTTGCTATATTACACTACTCTACGAACTGTCATCAAATGTTACACTCTAACACAATAGCATGCTAACGCTTACGTCTTCATGGTGCAAAAACAATGTTTGTAAAACATAATCTACATGGCATGTCTTTACAGTAATAATGAGATGTCAAGAAGTACATATATGCTAAAATGTATGCTTCCAGAGATGAGAATCAGCACTCACACTAGAGCTGCATTTATTAATTATCTTGATTAGAGTAAAAGCTCTGAGCTTGTCAGGCAGTGGTTCTAGAGGACACAAGAAATAGACAAGCTACAGATCACAGAATGCAGAGCCCACCAGAAGACAAGGACAAGAGAGGACATCAGTTATTAGCATGAGGGAAGACATGTGTGCTGCAGTAAAATTAACCATTTCATAAAACCCCAAGAAACATCAAAGGACACTATTAATCCCGGGAGTGATTTTATTCAAATTCAGTTGCACAGCTTGAAAGGGGCTTTTTCATATAGAATGCCAACAGAAAAAAATGCCTCAAACTCATTTCATTCAGAATTTAAAAGAAAATGTCTTGGGAGCCCCTTTGTTAATCTAAACTATAGTGCCGTGAAATAATGCACTCTTTGTTATAACCTATTATGTCCGTTATAATCTAAAACATGTTCACAAGGACTCGACTAACAACAATTGAGTACACTTAAAGGTGAAAGGTGTAATTTCTGTACCAACAACCATAATTGCAAAAAGTTTGACTGTTGTCAAACAGGTTTCTCTGCCACTGGCCAAGATAGTCCTGCCATAGTCTTATGCCACTGGTTGAGCTAATCTTGCTGCATCAGGCTGGTATTACTTTAGGATTTATTTATTTATTTGGGGAATCAGCCAAATTTTTCATCTCTGAACATTACACTGAAACAGAAGAAAGTATTTTAACTACACAAACATTAACCACATCAGTGTTTAACCTAATAAAAGTCTATAAGAGAAGGAAATAGATTCCACTCTGGACTGCATACAGTTTTAAATCTATGCAACATAAAATATTTCCATTAAGACCACCCATTTCATAATGTAATTGCTAGTCCACTGTTGCCATGGCTCTTGACCAGTAATAGAGGTGAGTGGAGCCACACTGGCAGCTCATGGTCACAGCTTTTGGCATTAGTTAGGCATCATAAATCACTCGGCCCTTGCTGTTCATGCAGACCCTTTGCAAGGACAGATTATAGTTCTCAGAGACCCCGCGGCACCAGCCTCTTTACAGGCCACAATGCTCCAGTTATGTGATATGGTGACCAAATAAATGAGAAATTGTATCGTAAATATAACAAATAACATGAACGTGAAATTGAATTAATGTTACATAATGTACATCCTATCTATCTATCTATCTATCTATCTATCTATCTATCTATCTATCTACTGTATTCATCCATCCATCCATCATATTTATCTACTGTATCCATCCATCCATCCATCCATCCATCCATCCATCCATCCATCGTTTAGTCTGTAATTCATCATTGCAAAGAAAAATCATCACTTTCGGATAAAAGATCCGCACACGCTGTATCTTCTTCTTAATGACTAGTAATTTGATTTTTATTTTGCAACAGAGCAATGGACAATCAAACGTTTTGGCAACAAGTCTTCTTCAGTGATTCAAGAAACATCATCCAAAAATAACAATCAGAACAAGAAAAACACCAGAAGTGCATCCATCCGTCCATCTCTCTATCTGCCATATCCGTCCACCCATCATTCGTTTAGTCTGTAATTCATCATTGCAAAGATATATGACCCTAAAATAACGATAACAATCAGAACAAGAACAAAAACACCAATAAGATTTAACACATAAATTCAATATTAATGAAACATGCATATCATTCACTGTCACACAAATCAATAGCACAAATAACAAAGTTTGTCATTTTCAAAGTCTGAAATCACTGACAAACACTCTCTCTGGTTTTACTTTACACAATTTTAGATGCACAAGACCTGTGTGAATAATGGCTTTCCTTCCCTTGTGTTATTTTAAGATCCAGTGAGCACGTCTCATGTCACATGCAAAGAAAAGGTATATCACGACTCATTGAAAACTAGCAGATGCGATAAGCACCTTGACGCTCGTTTTGCTTTGCCAAGCACCACGGTTTGTGTTCACTTTGAACCCGTGCACAAAAAATACACAGCAAACTTCAATAGCAGCAGTCCAGGCTTGTTTTTCATTTATTTATTTATTTATTTTTCTAACGTCTCCTGGCAATGCAGTGAGCAAATAGCATTTTGTACGAAAAGAGCCACAGACAAAGGGAACCCTGCTGGTGTTTGCCTCTTTATCTCCCTCGTTTAATTGGATTTCTTTGAAAGTTCAGATGAACCTCATGGGGCTCTCCTCTCGTTTTGCACTTTCCCTCTCGTTTTCTACCTGCCTCTCACTGAAGCTGATTAAATCATGAAGCCTTGCTTTAGGGGCCAATTCATGTGTCTCATGTCAGAGATGCTTTGATTGATTGTTATTTCCACAAACACAGAACTAGGGCTGTTAACCGAGATCCAATAATGTACATAATGCTTTTTATTTCATTGCAATACATTTCCATCTTGTTTCAAACATCAGTAAATATTATCTGAGAAAGAAGTATATGCATTTTTCTTTTTCTTACAGTGTTGTAAGGCTCAGTTGAATATAGCTTAATATAAATATTTTCACATGGCTTAAGGCAAAAAGAATAATATAGTGTAAACTTATGAAAATATAAACTAATTTAAACAGGTTAAACTAAAGCCGAAGCATATATGCTATCCTCATATGCACCTCTAAAAGTGACACAGTACAATACGCTTGTAAGACAAAGTTCTCATGGCTTTTAAATATTCAACATCTGTAATTATCTTGATCATAATTAAGTGTTGCACACTCATTTTTAATTTAATCCTGTTGGGAATGAGATTAATCATCTTTTTTGTCTTTTCTCTCTCTCTCTCTCTCTCTCTCTCTCTCTCTCTTTGTAACAACTGCATAACTCTCCGAAGCTATTAATCTTCGTTGATTAGACATGAGTGTCTCTCAGAGCCATCTGTACAAAACAAGCAAGCTCCTGAGAAAAGTTATTCTCTACATCTTTCACAACAATCAAAGTCAGTGGTGAAATTGAGATATGAGAGGTAGAATCTAATAAACTGCAAGCCAATGCTATATAAACTAAAAAACACACACACAAATTAATTACAATCATTATCTTAATACTGGTCAACAGTACTTTCTATATGGCACTTTGTGGTTATAGTAAAAGAGCAAAGCAAATTAAAAAAAAAGAAAGAAAGAAAAAAAAAGACACACTTAAAAGTAAAAAACAAATCAGGAGTCTTCAACAGGGGGTCTCCAGCAGTAGAGCAGGGGGTCTACCAATTATGGTTTAAAATCAAAACTATTTTTTGTGAACCAATGAAACATTACATTAATAAGTTAACTTCGACCAAAATTCAAATTAAGAATATAAAGTTCAGCTAAATGCTTAATTGTAACCTCCACTTAAAAATGCATTAAATAAAATGTAATTCACAAGTATATGACTCTGTATGTCAATAATATTTATTATAATAGCTTTTTAAAGTAAAAATCATAATAACAGGGATGTGCAGAGAGTTCCTCAGGGGTCGGGGCTCAAATGTAAAATAGGGGCAATGTAAAAAAAAAAAAAAAAAAAAAAAAAAAAATTTTTATTTTTGCAAGAAATCACTTATGGTCATCAAACCTGCATTTATTTGATCAAATATTTAATATAATTTAAATACATTCTATGCAATTCTGATTTATTATCAGTGTTGGAAACCTGTGATACTTTTTTCAGGATTCTTTGATTAAAAAAAAAAAGTTTAAAAAAAGTAAAGAAAATAAAAAAACTAAAAAAAGCACAGCATTTATTTAAAGTATAACTTTTTTTTTTCTTTTTTTTATAGACTTAGGGGTACATACAATACATACAAGTCAAAACATGCACATAGGGAAACATACATATATGACCATAAGATACACATATACAGCTATACAAACACTGCAGAGTACAACAAGAAAAGAAAGAAAAAAAGAAGAAAAAAAATCTTAAACGCTGGTCACCAAAGATCTAATTTATTAATTTATCCACACCTTGATTATATGCATTCATTCATGTTTCAAATTCATTTGTCCAGGAACTTTAAAAGAGGGCTCCATATTTTTTCAAAACTATAACTTTTTTTTTCAAAAGTATAAAACATAACTTTTGTAACAATTTACATTGAAAAGCTTGAGGTCAGTATTTTTTTTTTTTTTTGGAAAGAAATTAGTTTTCATTCAGCAAAGATTTGCTAAATTGATAGAAACAGTGATAGTAAAGATTGATATTGTTAGAAAACATCTCTATTTTGAATAAAAGCTGTTCTTTTTAACTTTATATTTATCAATAAACCCCCAAAGGGGTTCCAAAAAAATTAATTAAATAAATAAATAAAGCAGCACAGCTGTTTCCAATATTGATAATAAATCAGCATATTAGAATGATTTCTGAAGGATCATGCACTGAAGACTGGAGTAATGATGCTGAAAATTCAGCATTGCATCACAGAAATAAATGATATTTTTAAGTATATTAAAATAGATAAGCATTCTTTTAAATTTTAATAATATTTCACAATATTACAGTTTTTTCTGTATTTTTGATCAAATAAATGCAGGCTTGATGAGCATAAGACACTTTCATAATGCTGCATAATTATCAAAAATGGTAACATGATAAAGTCCTTTCATGTCACCATTTCGCCAGCCTACACTTCTGTAGGTGGAACTTGGGCTTCATTAACCTCTTAAGACCTGAGAAAAACGTTTTAGGAAAAAAAAATGTTTTTTTCATGTCTTTACATTGTTTAGAGCATTAAAAATAATGTAAAAAAAAAAAAGAAAAAAAAAAAAGAAGATATTTCATTCATAAGTTATGCTATGTCCTCGTTTGTAAAACAACTGATTTTTTAAATCACCAATACATTTTTAGTTTTCAAGATTTTTTTTTACCAAACTTTGTATAAAGATGATTCTCAACTAAGTTATAACCGAATGATTCGATATACCATTTTTCTTTCTGTAAAATGGCCATAAACGGGTTTTCTCATTATATACAATGTATCTATAAACTAAATCTAATTTGCATATTAATGTGATTTTGGGGCAACATGTAATGAAAAAAGAAGTGTAATAATGAGAGTAATAATTAACAAGATTTTCATAATTATATATAATATTTCATAGAATATTGAAATATAATTTCTTTCCCTATTCATTTGTTATGGCTCCCAAAATGTGTAATAAACATGCTTTTAGTCCTGGTGTCCACATATGAGGACATGTATGAAATCAACGTCCTGTTTCATAACAGAAAGTCATATTTTGATTTGAAACCCCATTACATTTTCCTGAGATGTTGATTTATGACATACAATTTAAAAATTAGACAGATTTAACTATGATAGTTTCATGAAACAGTAAATGGTGCATCATACATAAAAGTGAATTGAATACTGATTATCATTATTGAGACTTTTGGCGCTTCACGGTTTTGCGCCGTGCTTTAGTAGTCATTTAGCATCCATTTTCTCAGCGATGTAATTTGATTTATAAAATGAGACAAACCGCAGATCCAGATCGCTCCACAAATAAGCTTGTTTGTCCCATGTAATTTTCAACCGATTTATGAATAAGAACGGAAAATGACTGCTCCACTTCATATTATTTTCCAATGAAATTTGAACTTGTGCCAGATCACGATTGGTTGGTGTATTATATGACAAATGGGCATTGAAGAATTATGTAATATTCTAAAATATATGGATTTTTAATTAAATCGATACACTAGCTTTTATTTTTTATGAAAAAAACTTTAAAATATTGGGGTTTTTTTTTTCTTCCAAGAACCATATTTGAGAGCCTAGGTTTCCGAACAGACTGTGGAATATCAGTCAGTCAAGCAAAATGCATGTAACTCATAGCAGCGCCTCAGATTGACATAAAATAAACAGAAATTTTTATTTTATGTCAAAAATTTCGTGCACCCCTCTGCACATGCCTGCATAATAAAGTACACTGCTGTTCAAAGTCTGGGGTCAGTACGATTTTTTGTAAGAAATTAATACTTTTTCAGCAAGAATGCATCAAATTGATCAAAAGTAACATGAAAGGCATTTATAATGTTACAAAAAATATATTTTAAATAAATTATGTTCTTTTAGACTGTCTATTCATCAAAGAATCCAGAAAGAACTGTTTTCACAAAAATGAGCACCAAATTAACATAATAGAATGATTTCTGAAGGATCATATGACACTGAAAACACAGGGAATTACATTTTTAAATATATTAAAACAGAAAACAGTTATTTTAAATTGTAATAATATTTCACAATACTACTGTTTTCACTGCATTTTTCATGAAAAAAATAATGCAAAATAAAAATGCAAATAAATTTTCAGCATGTGCTGAAAAATAGTAGTCTGTCTGTTTAAGGCTAAATCTAACTCATCAACCTATGATTTTGTACGCCACTAAAATGAGTTGTTTGCCAACGACACTCTACTCTAATTTTCCCACATCCCATCTGTCACTGACATTTCAACCTGTTTGTCACCTCAAGCCCATCATCGACAAATCTGAGCTCCTTCCTACCACTGCCACCAATATCTTCACCTCCACTGAAGGACACAACGTCATTGCCTCCTGCTACATAAAAAACCTGGCAGATGACCTACTGACCTTCACAGAGTATCAATCAGCCAGCTATATTTTCATTATCGACATAAAGTCTGGTTCAAATGCCAGCTTATTTTGGCCAGTTCACATGGTAGCTTATTCTGGCAAAGAATTACCCATTTTAAGGAGGAAGAGATCATCTGACTGACATTTAAAGTGGCCACAGTTGTGGGTTGTTTCCGTTGTGTTACGACTTGTTTCCATTGTGTTGCATGTTGTTTCTGTTGTGTTGTGCTAATTTTGTTGTGTTGTGGCTTGTTTCCACTGTGTTGTGCACTACTGGGCCACCGTAGTATCAGCTTTAATGATACAGAATCAAAAATGCTACAACTTCATATTTTATAAGAAAGTGTGTCATGCTATCCATCAAAACAGGCACTATTTTTGGAATCAGTACTCAAAAATTTGTAAGAAACAAGAAATGGATTTCATTCATTTGAAAAAAAAAATGCTTCAAACAAAACTCTGAAGCATGAATGCACAGCTTTATCTGCATCTTCTTGAATAACTACCCCAAATCTAGTTTAACTGCACATTGCATATACCATAGCACCTATATAACATCATTTGCATCACACAGTCAATTGTTAAACTGCTCCGGGTTTGGGACCTGGAAATTCTCAATGACAAAGTGATGACATTTCATCTAACATGGATTCTGGGAATACTATTGCTTTTTTTAATATGCCTGCTTTGAGAATGCATGGGAGTGCAGAGATTATGGCAGACATGAAGGTCACTCAAGAGGCAAAGATTTGTTTTAAAAGCATTTCCTCACATAGCATTCACAGGATGATTGCAGAAGGTGATTGCACCATCGCAATTGTGACAGCTCTCCTGTTGCTCTGCCTTTAGAAGCCTCTATGGTGGCCCATCAGAGTCAGAACATGGCAAGATTGGATCTCCAGGGGACTGGCTGAGAGACACAGGAAATCCTCAAACATTAATGTGAAACAAGCTTATGATGGCCTTGTGGTAACCTGCTCTCTGAGAATCACTTTAAGAGGCAGCTAAGGAAAGAGAGAAAACCAAGGTCTATCACTTTAACCCAGAAAGCATGTCTCTCTCGCACCCTTTGTCTTCATTTATGTTCCTGGCCTTCTCACATAAGCAACTAACAGGAACAATTTGATGAAATGCAATTTCATTATCTTTTTAAAGCATGAAAAAACAATAGAAACTAAAACATCAGACCTCGTGCATGAGGAGGTGAAAATCAATAGTAATTTGCAATGCATACACTCGGCTCTGTATAATATTAACAAAGCCATAAAAGCATCTAATTGTTGTTTCTCAAACAATTTTCAAGCAAAAAGTTTTTAAAAAAGAGCAACTTCTCACATCATCACACATCTTAATGTTGTTCAACAGGGGATTTTCTAACCATATATTCTGCTGCTATGGAACGCAGACCTACTAAGTTAATGTGTTGCTGTATCTCATTAATGTTGGAGCATCACGCTCTGGTGGGCTCCCATAATTCATTCTGTTCTCCATGCTGGAAAACGACAGCTGCCTAGCTCTTGCAAATCACAGGGTGGAGGAAATCCCAGCGCACTGCACTTTCAGTCAAAAAAAGATCAAGCGAGAGAGAGAGAAAGAGGGAAAATTGTAGAAGCGGGTGGATGGGGGCAGGGGACACATAACCCAGCACTTTTCTTGTGAGATCTAGAGCAAGAAGATGGAACTCAGACTGGAATTGGGAACAAACAGTGGAAAGGTTATGAGAATAAATGCATCTTTCTCTGACTTTGTCATTGGTGACATACAAATGGCGTTCGCAACAAACTGTGGGTGGATGAGAAAACATAGTCTGCACTTTCAAGAAATACTGGAATAAGGTACATTTTGGTGTCCCATTTTTTAAAGGACAAATCCCATGTTTTATTTACTAGTATTCATTATAAAATATGTTGGATAAACAAAGATCTGCCAAAAATGTACCTAGAATGAAAAGCAGGTGATTTTATTCTCATCAAATGTATGCATTTCAACTTAAAATGGTTATTTTGGTCTGTCACAACTCTTGCCCTTGACTAAACAATTAAAATCAATAAGCCTTAGTTTTGAAATTCTTGTTGATTTTTATTAACTAATTTTAGTTAATAATTATTAACTATTATTAATTTGAAAATACATTTACTTAGGTTCCACATTTGCACCATGTTACCACATGATTTTCCCTTCCATTACAAAAAAAAAAAGCAAGTGGTATAATTTATAAATTATCTCTTTTTATAATTTTACACACAAATTTAGTTTTGACTGCACTCAGTAAACTTAATTGTTCAACCCTGTTACTCAAGTTAAGTAAGAAACAAAACAATTAATCATTTTTTTTCTTAAACCACTAAGTACAAACCAAAGCAAACTAGCTTTAAGTAACAAAACTGAGTGACATCTTAGAAAAGATTCTGTCAAATTAATCGTTTAAAATGGTGGTGCATTATGTTAAATCAATCTGCCAAAACTCTTGTTTGAATACTCTTAATTAGACGACTTAATCCAGATACTAAATCATTGTAGGCATTTGTCAGTCATTGCAAACACACCGGTGTTTGATAGGACTTTAATGAGATTAGGTGGCTCATTATTTTCAAACAAGTCTAGAACCACAAACAGACATGGCAATGTCCTTAAAATCCAAGATACGCTGTTCAGGATGCTTTATTTAAAGTATGAAATGTATGTGAAACATGTACAGAATTCCAGTTGCAAAAGTAGGAATAAAAGCATTCTTGAGCAACTAAAGAAACTAGTCACCTGCCATGAATTAATCTCTTGAAAATTAAGTCAAGTCAAGTTACTATTATTTGTATAGCGCTTTTAACAATGCATATTGTGTCAAAGCAGCTTTACATCAGCTTGATATAAAGCTGGGTGGCTTTATATCAGCTTTACAGTATTTAGACGGGGAAATAGTTTGTCGAAATAGTGTCATTCTCCTCTGGCCAGACAAAATCAGCAGTTTAAATCTAGGCTAAAGCAGAGTCAGATTGTGCAAAGGACTCATCTGGTTCTTGTGGTCTTGTCCCGATGGCCGTCTAGGAGACAGGGTCTTCACTGGGGATCAGTCTCTGGGGCTCATCTATTTGTCCTCGACTCCGCTGACGTTCAGTGCTGTAGAGGTCATCTCTAAGTGCTGATCCACCATCTGATCTGGATACGGACTGGATCTGGGTGGCTACGGTGACCTCGGAATAAGAAAGAAACAGATTAATATTAGCGTAGATGCCATTCTTCTAATGATGTAACAAGTACATCGGGTGTTTTGGGAAGTGTTCCTGGTTCCAGTTGACCTAATTAATGCAGCCTAACAATCCTTTAACGGATCTGAATGATAGAAATGTGATAGTGTATTATGTGTAAACCAGGTTAAAGAGATGGGTCTTTAATCTAGATTTAAACTGACAGAGTGTGTCTGCTTCCCGAACAGTGTTAGGTAGATTGTTCCAGAGTTTGGGTGCTAAATAGGAAAATGATCTCCCGCCCGCAGTTGATTTTGATATTCTAGGTATTATCAAATGGCCAGAGTTTTGAGATCGCAGCAGACGTGAAGGACTATAATGCGATAAGAACTCACTCAAATACTGAGGTGCCAAACCATTCAGGGCCTTATAGGTAAGTAGCAAGATCTTAAAATGTATACAATGTTTAATAGGGAGCCAGTGCAGTGCTGACAGAACCGGGCTAACGTGGTCATACTTCCTGGTTCTAGTAAGAACTCTAGCTGCTACATTTTGAACCAGCTGGAGTTTGTTTATTAAATGTGCAGAGCAACCACCCAATAAAACCTTACAATAATCTAAATTATTATTGTAATAATTTAGACAAAAATCTAAATTATTATTGTAATTATCTGACTAAAACCTGACTGGTGGTGGTTGAGGAGAGACCCCCCATATGATTGTAAAGCGCTTTGGGTGTATGGCAATACACAATAAAGCGCTATATAAATGATTCATTCATTCATTCATAATCTAGCCTCGAGGTCATGAACGCATGAATTAATGTTTCTACATTTGACATTGAGAGCATAGGTCGTAATTTAGATATATTTTTAAGATCGAAAAATGCAGTTTTACAAATGCTAGAAACATGTTTTTCGAAGGAAAGATTGCTATCAAAAAGTACTGAGCATTGAGGTACTTCGTACTGCACTTGTGATTGGTATGATACCTCTTCATTTACTGCCACAAATTGATCCATGCCAGTGCACTTCCTCTAATGCCAACATAATTTTCTAGTCTATTTAAAAGAATGTTGTGGTCGATAGTGTCAAACGCGGCACTAAGTTCCAGTAGCACTAATAGAGAGATACAACAACGATCAGATGATAAAAGCAGGACGTTTGTAACTCTAATGAGAGCAGTCTCAGCACTATGATATGGTCTAAAACCTGACTAGAAATCCTCACATATATCATTTTTCTCTAAGAAGGAACATAGTTGTGATGACACTACCTTTTCTAATATCTTTGACAGAAAAGGGAGATTCGAGATCGGTCTGTAATTAATTAATTATTTGGGGTCAAGTTGTGTTTTTTTTTTTTAATTTTAAGGCTTAATAACAGCCAGTTTGAAGGTTTTTGGGACATATCCTAATGACAATGATGAGTTAATAATATTCAGAAGAGGATCTATTACTTCTGGAAGCACCTCTTTTAGGAGCTTAGATGGAACAGGGTCTAACATACAGGTTGTTGGTTTAGATGATTTAACAAGTTTATACAATTCTTCATTTCCAATAGAAGAGAATGAGTGGAATTGTTCCTCAGGGGATCTATAGTGCATCTGATGCGATACTGTGGCTGACAATTTTATCTCTAATAGTTTTGATCTTGGAAGTAAAGTAGTTCATAAAGTCATTACTACTGTGCTGCTGGGTAATGTCTGCACCTGCTGATGTTATATTTTTTGTTAATTTAACCACTGTATTGAATAAATATTTGGGGTTATGCTTGTTTTCTTCTAAAAGAGACGTAAAGTAAGCAGATCTAGCAGTTTTTAAGGCTTTCCTGTAGGAGAGAGTATTTTCCCGCCAAGCAATACGAAATACCTCTAATTTTGTTTTTCTCCAGCTGCGCTCCATTTTCCGGGCTGCTCTCTTTAGGGCCCGAGTGTGCTCATTATATCACAGTGTTGGACTCTTTTCCTTAATCTTCCTTAAGCGTAAAGGAGCAACCGTATCTAAAGTGCTAGAAAAGAGAGAGTCCATAGTTTCTGTTACATCATCAAGTTGTTCTGAGCTATTGGATATGCTGAGGAACTGAGATAAGTCAGAAAGATTATTTATAAAGCAGTCTTTTGTGGTAGAAGTGATGGTTCTACCATATTTGTAACAAGGAGTTGGCTTTACAGCTTTAAGTATATATAGAATATACACGAAACTAGATAATGATCTGAGATATCATCACTCTGCTGCAAAATTTAAATGCCACTGACATCAATTCCATATGACAGTATTAAATCTAGAGTATGATTTTGACAATGAGTAGGTCCTGACACGTGTTGTTAAACACCAATAGAGTTTAGAATCTGATCCCAACGAATCTTTTTCATTATCAACTTGGATATTAAAATCACCAGCAAGTAGGACTTTATCTGCAGCCAGCACTAACTTAGATAGAAAATCTGCAAATTCTTTAATAAAGTCTGTATGGTGCCCTGGTGGCCTGTATACAGTAGCCAGTACAAACATCACAGGGAATTTATCATTAACACTTGTTTCTTTGGATAACGTTATATGAAGCAACATTACTTCGAACGAATTATACTTGAAGCCCGACCTCTGAGAAATACTGAAAATATTGCTATAAATTGTAGAAACACCTCCCCCTTTAACTTTTGGACGCGGTTCATGTTTGTAACTGTAATCTTGGGGGGGTAGACTCATTTAAAATAATGTAATCATCTGGTTTTAGCCAGGTTTCTGTCAAACAAAGCACATCTAGTTTATGGTCAGTGATCATATCATTTACAAAACGTGCTTTGTAGAAAGGGATCTAATATTCAATAAGCCAAGCTTTATCATTTGTTTATCTGTATTATATCTGTTTTTTATTTGTTGAACACCAATTAAATTGTTACTCTTACTTTGGTTTGGATGTTTTCTGTATTTTCTAGTTCGGGGAACAGACACAGTCTCTATAGTGTGATATCTAGGTGAAAGAGTCTCTATGTGCTGAGAATTAACTGACTTCTGTGACATGAGGCGGCTAGCAGACGGTCGGTTTAGCCAATCTGTCTGCTTCCTGACCTGGGCCCCAGTTAGTCAAGTGCGAACTCTAAGACTATGTGCCATATTTCTAGACAGAAGGGTGGCACCACCCCAGGAGGGATGAAGACCATCTCTTTTCAACAGGTCAGGTCTGCCCCAAAAATTCTTCCAATTGTCTATAAAACCTATGTTGTTCTGCGGGCACCACTTAGACATTCAGCCATTGAGTGACGACAGTCTGCTATGAATCTCATCACCCCGGTAAGCAGGGAGGGGACCAGAGCATATTACAGTGTCTGACATCGTACTTGCAAGTTCACACACCTCTTTAACATTATTTTTAGTGATCTCCGACTGGTGAAGTCGAACATCATTAGTGGTGACGTGAATAACAATCTTACTGAATTTACGTTTAGCATTAGCCAGCACTTTTAAATTTGCCAAGATGTCAGGCACTCTGGCTCCCGGTAAACATTGGACTATGGTGGCTGGTGTCTCTATTTTCACGTTCCGTACAATAGAATCGCCAATAACTAGAGCACTTTCATCAGATTTCTCAGTGGGTGCGTCACTGAGTGAGGAAAACCTGTTTGATGTTTTGATCGGAACGAAAGAGCGGTGTTTTGACCCGCGACTAGGCCGCCTCACAGTCACCCAGTTGCCCTGCTGCACGGGCTCTAATGCCGGAACCGAACAATGTACAGGACTCCCTAAGCTAGTCACATCCAAAGCAGTATCTACAGCCCTCACATTCTTACTGTCCTCATCTAAAGTTTGGATGTGTGTCTCTAATTCTGAAATCTTCTCTGTCAGCCTAACTATTTCCATGCATTTATCACATGTGAATCCCTCGTCGCTGACAGAGAGAGATAAACTGTACATGTGGCAAACAGTGCAAACAATAATAGCAGGAGAAGAAGCCATTACTCAACGTGATTGAAGAATGATTCACTTACCACTGTTGTTTGATGAACTTGTGAAAAAACGGTGCGAGAGAGAAATAAAACGGAGCATGGAATTGCGAGTGACAAGCTAACCGGCTAACGAATGCTAACACGCTGCACGCGCGCTGCACTCGCGATTTTAAAAAGCGAACGATCAAATTAGTTAGATTAGTTTGATTGATAATACCTGAAATATGGTGGGAATTAAGTTATATATTATCACTTTAAACAACAGAGAGTGAAAGTAAGATAGAGATTCAATAGAAAAGCGAAGCTACACGGAGCTACAATCGCAAACCTCTCAGCAGCACGACAGACAGGAACAGCAATGATTCAGAATGATTGCTTTCGATTGCTTTCAATCATATGTTTTGTATAAAAGTCACTGGTATGTATCAGACTGGCTGTTTTTCTGTTTCGGTCAAGTGCTCTTATCTAGACAGCATGAAACACTCCCTCACATTTGCTGTTGTTGACTCCACAAGAGATGCATGCATTAAAAAATAGTCAATAAAACATGTACTGCATTAACATCTGATGCTAATAAAAGATCTACCAGTCTTAGCTGTTTATAAATCACTCAAATGCATCAATAATTTCTGTGTAGATATTTAAAAATAGATGTGGCAGGCTTTTGTTTTTCAGATCTAATCTTTAGGACAGAATGTCTGTGCTGTCATTGTGCAAGTAATCAAATTGGATCCATTTGTTCAGACACTGTCCCCAAGGTTGAGAACCTCTGAACTAAACAGATTGTGGACGGATACGGAAATATCGGATTTTTGCTGCCTGCCTGAACAAAGCCTAAGTGACAGGTCGAAGGGGTCTAACTTAGTTTATTCTCAGCTCCCTGATTCCTGCCTCTCACACTCTTTTCACACCCTGCTGTGAGAAAATGAACTAAATTCTTTGCCACCAAGGTCAAAGCAATGACCTTGAACAGAAGCCTCCATTTTACAGTTCCTCTTTCAACTCAGCCTGCCTGTACTGATGTTTCAGCAGAATGTCATACATAGCTCTGCTAAGTGGTTCAAAAAGAGAGGGTTTCTTTGAAACATCTATGAGTGCATCATATTTCTTTTTATCAGAAACGTCACAGGTTTGACAAAAATGTACTTAGCCAGAACAGCTCAAAGAACTAGCACAACATGTAAAAAAGATTCTGAGGAATCAAAGTTTGATCTGAAGATCAAATTGCAAGAAAAATAGTCAGACCCTAAAGTATAAGGGAACAGGAATGACCATATGATTAAATATGTAACTGAATATTTTTAAAGCTCATTTGAATTTAATTTAGAATATTGTCCCTTGACATAATGGCTGAAACCAAAGGAACAGTTTACCCAAAAATTACATTTCTGTGATTGTTTACTCACCCTCATGCTCGTTCCTAACCTGTATGATTTGTTTCTTATGTGGAACATAAAAAGAGATCTTTCGAAGAACGTTTCATCCATTTGACCTATTAGAAAATCAATGGGGTACAAAATGACAAGTAAAGGACAGAATTTTCATTTTTGAGTGAATTATCCGTTAAGACACTGAACCACCAGAAAGATAGATACAGATACGCTTGATCTGATGCCCCAAAGAGCCTTTACCAACTCATAACACTCAAGACAACGTTTGAAATGATTATTGAAAATTAATTATTCATTTAGATCACAACGGATTAATTAAAACAGTCAAAATTTATAATAGGACCTGCCTTTTGGTGGTGTATTATTTACTTCATTTGCATAATTCAAATGTCTCCTGATGGAGAACTACTCAAACCTGCTGGTGGGAGGTGAGAAACACGACTGAAAGAAACTCAATGACGCCGTCAGATCTGCAAATGTGCAGTTGGTGTCTCTCTTGGTGAGCTGAGCTGACATTTAGCGATGCAAGTAGCCTGAAAATATCATGTGGATTTTTAAAAGTCACGAGAAAATTAAGGACACATTCAATATTCAAACTCTCAAGCAAAGACCTTCGTATAAGGTGAACTGACTAAATGACATCCCTCAAAATGGCTATATTGAATAAAAGCTTCAATGAATCTGATGTCGCTAAATGCACAGAAAGTAATAGGCCATTTGCTGCTATTCAGTGATTTTATAGATTTTAATATAGATTTTATACAGTTATTTTATTATGATGTAGGAGTGCTGTAAGGCAGTTTTTTTTTTTAAATGAGGCAACAACAAACAAAATAAATAAATAAATAAAAAGGATCATAATTGTGGCAGTTAAGAAACCAATGATGAACCATAAATAATGATAATAAACAATTATTATAATTAATAATGAATAATAAATAATTACATTTTTAACATTAAACAGAATTTTAAATATGCAATGTATGCATTTATACTAGCGGTAAAATAATTGGAATAATTTAAGATTTTTTAATATGTTTTTGATAGAAGTCTTGAAAGAAATATTACAACAGAAAGCAGTTATTTTAAATTGGAATAAAATTTATTTATTTATTTATTTTTTTTTTTACTGTATTTTAAATCAAATATATGCAGTCTTGGTGAGCATAATACACATCTTCTTTAACCACATCAAAATAATACTAATTATTCCAAAATTTGAACACTAATCTGCATGTGGATTTTAGACGGACGGACGGATGGATAGATGAAAGTAGCCAGTGTCTGAGTGAGCAACAGTAACCAGGGAGGTGGAGCACAGCAAATCATCAATTGGATAAATGGAAACACCACTTCTGATTTTAATCTGACAGTGTTGTGAGAACAGAGCGCAGTAAGATAAAGCAAGGCCATTAGTACACTCGTCTGCAGCCTGCTAAATCAGTACTGAAAGATACCACTATGAGAGTACTGAACATCTCATCCATCATGCAGACCAGCTTCAGTGGGGTGTTTCCATTAGACGCGAGGGCAGACTGTGCTGTTAAAGAATTATTTTTTGTTTCAGCAGTCAGTCTCCCAGGAGCGTCTCTCTCCTCCTGCTGCCACTCAGGTGTGAGTCTGATGAGCGGCATTACCAGCGAGGCGTGGAGGGCAGTGGATCATGAAGGACAGGAAGGCATTACTTTCACTTCTTTCTCTCCATCTCAAATCATCGCGAGCCATTCACTTCCTCACTTACCCCATTCATTCAGGTGTGTCTGGAAAATAAAGGCTTGAAGGAGGAAGTAGGAAATTCCTGCTTGATATCTTCCAGCCTTTTAGCGTTGGTTTACATGATGCTAAGATATAAACTGTGATTTTTTTTTTTTTTTTTTTTTGTGCTGGAGTTAAAAACAATGAAGTTGTAGGTCATCTTCCTATGACCTTCAGCTGTTCCTTCTATTCTCAACAGAGCTCCTGCAGTCAACAGCATCATTCCCAATGGACGCTTTTGATTTAAAAAGCTTTAACTAATACAACAGAAAGGTCAAACTTGAACGAGAAGTTCAAATTGGCAATTTGTTAAACTAATAAAGGTTAATGGTGAGGTCATGGACGCACTAGTCCAAGAATAATTCCAGCTTGTCTATGTGATTGTTTGTGACACAACTGCGGCCTTTTCACCCAGTATATATTTACAATCTCTATGCGTTAATGGGAAATTGGCAATTAGCTAAGAAATGACAGCCTCAAGGGGTTTTCAGCTGTAGATATAATTAGCCTAATTCTGTGTTTGAAACAAAGACAAGAACTCAGGTTTTACCAACATTGTGAGGAATATATAGCAAAACTTAAAATAACCTACATCCTACCTCTGACATGATTTGCAAGGAATTAGAAGTGTAATGAGATAGAAGGAACAAAAAATATTTCAGAATTAGGGATTATGGGTTCATTACTGTTAAATTATAATAATGATAATAATGGCCACACTTTATTTTAAGGTCCAATTCTAGCTATTAACAAACCATTAACTGCTTATTAATAGTTAATAAAGTAGTTGGGATTAGAGCCCTGCATTTTAGTCCGGGCCCTGACTTTTTTATGCCTCTAGGGCTGGGCTTCGGGCCAATTTTCAGGTCATAGTTCAGACGCAGGCCGGGCCTCGGGCCTGTTTTAGGCTTCTCCTTATTTTTATATTTTAGACATCCATCAATTAGTGATGAAAAAAAACTGCCGCACTGGTGGAAACAACAAGAGCTATACCGCGACTGTCAAGAGCGGCTCAACGGTGTTTAGTGTCCAGCAGCAGCATGCCTGCCATCAGCGCAGCTGAAGAGTTCTGCATTCAAATGCACGCAATAGGCTAAAGCTTGCTGCAAAGCACCGGCAAAAGTAATTACCATTAATGTGTCCTGAGGAAATATAAGGAGATATTTGAATTATTTACTAAAAAACTAGTGTTTTCTGAGTCCGTGTCGCAAGGATGAAGTTGCCAATCCTGACTCGCCATCTCCTCATTAGATGGATCAGATTATGATTATGATTATAATGAAAGAGTATTTGTTTTCGATTTGTTTTATTTCGTTAAGTAGTAATTTAAAGCTTTCTATAGATATATTTATCATGTCTGTGAGGCATGTATTCGCTGAGTTTCGGTTCATTTTTGTGAAGCGCTCCTGTTCAATACGAGATGGCAGAAAGCGCATCATGTTTGTTTTCTTTATTTTATAAAAGCACAAAGTTTTGTTGATATTGTGAGTGCACACAAATAAAAGTAGACCCTTTACAGTTCCGAATGATGTATTACTCCTACCTTTATGAACAAAAATGGCGGCATATCCACTGAAAAAAATGCGTGATCGCACTGGCGTCTCCATGTCATGCAAAGCATGCTTTAACTTCCACTCTCTGCACAATATTGTGCACATTTATCTAGGTTTAACGTTTAAACATTGTTATATGCTTGAACTGTTTTATATCTATAGATTTTATTTTAGGCAAGTCGTGATGATTTGAGAAGGCTAAATTGATCAAACATAGGCTATGATCAGCTTACATATGCCGCTGGCCGCTTGGTCATTACTTAAAAAAATAAAAACTTATAACGAACAAAAATGCTCCAAACATTTTTCTAAATTAACTTAATAAAAAAACAAAACGAAATATAATCACTTTGCCGTAACATACAATACTGAACTATTTTAATAGCTGAAACAGTAGTATAAGCTGTTTTGGGAGAAGGAGGAAAAAAGACGGGCTCGGGCTGTCGGACACGGGCCGGGCTAGGGCCTGAGCGTCTCGGGCTAGGGCCTAAATTTGAGTCCTGTGCGGGCTATAGTTGGGATGTTGAATATGATTATGCAAAATATTTGCTACATTAGTACAAATAAACAGCCAATATTCTAGTAATATGCACGCTAATAAGCAACTAGTTAATGGTGAGAATATGTCCCTATACTAAAGCGTTACCATAATAATACAAAATGAAAACAGTGGAGAAGTAACCCACCAAATGACCCTTAAGTTAGGAACATTATTTAATAAAAACAAATATTAATTAAAATAATATTACAGACTACAAAAAAAAAACAAAAAAAAAAAAAAAAACTTTTTTTGTGAGGGTATGGGTCTAGGAAATAGAAAATATAATTACTGGTAACAGTTTACAATAAAGTCCCATTTTGTTAATGACGGTTAATACACTAACTAACAAGCAATACATTTGTGACAGTATTTATTAATCTTCGTTAACATTACACTGCAAAAAGATGCTTGTTTTCAGCCAAAATATCTAAAAAATTCTTAAATCAAGAAGGATTTTCTAGACATGTAAAAATTATTGTCTTGTTTTCAGAAAAAACAAGTCAAAATTAAGTGAGTTTTTGCTTGAAACAAGCAAAATAATCTGCCAATGGGGTAAGCAAAATAATCTTGTTTTCTGTTTGAAATAAGATTATTTTGCTTACCCCATTGACAGATTATTTCGCTTGTTTCAAAAATTCACTTAAATTTGAATTGTTTTTTTTTGTTTTTTTTTCTGAAAATAAGACAATAATTTTTTACTTGTCTAGAAAATCCTTCTTGATTTAAGAATTTGTAGATATTTTGGCTGGAACCAAGACAAAAAATTGTAAGTAAGAAAAGCATTTTACAACTGCCCATAACATGGAAATAAGATTAACAGATACAACTTTTGATTTCAGTAATGGATTAGTAAATGTTAAAATTAATATTAGGTTAGAGCAATCAATGCTGTAGAAGTATTTTCATTTTTAACAAATGGAAAAGCTAAATGGAGCTAAATTTGACAAAACTTCCCTGTGGAGACATCCAGGGATGTTTAATACAAAATTCATTTAATTCATAAAATGCTTGTATGTATATAGCAATACTTGGGCCAAATGATTTTAAAATGTCCTCATAAATTTTAGCATGTCACAAACTGACTTGTGAGGACATTTTAACTAGTCCCTTTTATTTAAAAATCAGGCAAACCCTGTCTAATAATGTCAAGAGGTTCATGTAGGTGTGCAGTAAAGCAAATATCATTATCTTAGTATGAAAACCATCGCATCTATAAGAGATCCTTGCTAATATAGCTTCAGAAGCGTGTGTGTGGGTGGGTGAGTCTGATATGATAGATGGTTCAGATCAACCCTGTTCCTCATTCTTCAATTTTATGCACCAGCACCTCCCTGAAATTGGATATGCAGACAGAATATGATGCCATTCCCTGTGATCGATGCCAGATTGGGTTTGCTGGCAGTTAAACCTCAGTGGTGCTGGTAAAATATGACTGTCTGGAAAAACACCCGTATCAAAACCTGAAGTGATTCAGCAACTGACAGGCACATCACAGTAATACGTCACACTCTGACTCAAGCTGTGATAGTCACTTGACTGTCAATTCATTCAAAACTTCTTCCAAAGTAAGTATACAGTGTATCTCAGCAAAAACAAAGTGGATAATGCTGTAAAAAGTTCAACCAAAAATAAAATCTACCATCACTTACTCATCCTTGTTTAAACATGTCTCACAACACAATTTTAGCATACAGTGACAGCAAATGGGAAAAGATGCTGTCAAGCTGCAAAAAATGACAAAAACACAAAAAAAAAAAAAAAAAGCATCAAAAAAAAAAGTCCATATGACTTGTGTATTTCAAGCCTGAAACCATATGATTGTTTTCTATGACAGTCTGACTGAAATTTAAGTTAACGAACAGAGTTTACAAAAAAGAAGGTGTGTTTGTGATGGGGAAAAAATAGAAGATTTATATTCACATTTAACGTATGGTTAAACCAGATTATAGGTGATTAGTGAATATGACAAAGGTTGTTAATATGAAACATAATGCATATACTCTTCCCTCAATTCTAGTGATTAACAGCTCTGTTAAATCAATATTAATAATTAGTATAAATTAATAATTTATGTGTTCAAAAAGTGTTCAAAAGTTACTTTTATTCAGCAAGGACACATTAATTTGATTAAAAGTAACAGTCAAGAAATTTGTAATGTTTTAAAGCTTATATTCATCCATTTTTCCCACATCTCTGAAGGATCATGTGACACCGAAGACAGTAATGGTGCTGAAAAATCAGCTTTTGCATCACAGGAATAAATTACATTTTACAATATATTAAAATATTCAAACAGATATTTTAAATTGTAATAATTTTTCACAATATTACTGTTTTTACCATATTTTTGATCAAATAAATGCAACTTTGGTGAGCATAAGAGACTTCTTTCAAAAACATAAAAAAACTTAAACTCAAACTTACGAACACTAGTGTAGACTAGTAATTGGGTCTTAAAATCAAAATCACACCCCAAGTGTATTTTCTCCAGCTCAAGAAAATGAACAAAAACAAAACAGTACAAGATCCCTCCTTTCCTCAAAAGTGAGCTGTTAAAATGGTTACAGTATATCTATCAAGATCAATAGACCTGCAACAACCAACAGAAGCCAAACAGTTAGCTAAAAAACTGACTCCAAGTCACGACCTGCCAAAAAGTGAGAATTCAGGGCACCACTGAATATGTTTCTGCCACTCATCTGACCTTCCGGCATCACATTTTGACTTGCAACAGACCTGTCAGTTAAAAAGGGAAAGAACTACAGGAATGACAGTGTTTTACCCCTCTCCTGCTTCCCTCTGCCCCTTCTGTTCCTGTAAGCAAAGACTCAGAGATCCAGGTTCACAGGAAGTAAGGTGACAGGCCCTGACACACAACCTCTCCAGTGTGTGTGTGCGCTGCAACTCCTGTCTGAATATGTGTGTGTGTAATCATGCTTGCCGGGTTTGTGGGTGCTGTTAGAGCCCAGCATATTGTGCAACAAGCCACTATTTTGCCAAAGACAGGAGAGGAGACGACACAAGGTGGGGGTGGTCTTTTCTCAGCACAGGGGTCTGTTCTCAGGCCTGGGGCTTCACGAGTGTACAAACAGAGAACTGACAGTGAAATGAGTCAGACTCTGCCATGCAGCCAGCGTTAACAAGCGATCTGGAGGTCCTCCTTAGCACCAAGACAAACAGAGCAAACTCTCCTTTAACTCCTGATTAAACCCCCGATTCCCAACAATGTCATGCTGGGAGCCTTCAGATAATTGTGGGTCAATCACAACACAGGACATCTAAAAATAAAGCTTTGATGCTGACATTCAGGCTGAGTGTGTCGTGTAGCAGTTCGGCCCTGGTACCAGGTGGCACAATAAGGATCCAAGAGGAGTTGAGAGAGCCGTGGAGACATCGAGGGTTGATTTCTTCTCACCGGCAGACAGGGAATGTTGTCCATCTGTCTCTCAAAGAGACAGAAAAAGCATGGCACAGCGCTACAGCAAGACCATGGTCCTATGAGATAATGAGTGCAGATGTATAGGAACTGTTATAAAGAAAGACAGGATTTGCTCACAGGTTTGAGATATAGGGACTACAGATGTCAGACTTCTTTTCTGTACAGGCACATATTTTAAAAGTATTTCCACTATCATTGCTGGCAAAGGGGGAAAAAAATCATGTAACATATTTTGACCTTTTGTGACAACATGTCAAAAACTGTATTTATGTATGTATGTATGTATGTATGTATGTATGTATGTATGTATGTATGGTAAGTCATTAAACAGCCAAATGTGTGCTTTCAAATAAATTCATACATTTAAAAATGAAAACCATTATATGGCACAAAAAACTAAACTGCAAACATTTCAAAGTTGACATATAAAGTAATGATATTTTAAAAACAAAAATATTAACCTGCACAATGTTTTCAACACTGATAGTAATAAGACAAAATCACAAAATTAGTATATTAGAATGATTTCTGAAGCATCATGTGACTTTGGTATATGAAATATACCAATAAAACATTTATACTTTTGTGACATGCATTATCTATTATTTAATCGTATAGTATATAACACAAAAATAATATAAAACCAGCACTAGAGAAAACACACAGTAGATAAAATATTATATAACATATTATATAATAACATTCACTGCCGTTCAAAAGTTTGGGATCAGTAAGATTTTTAATGTTTTTTAAAGAAGTTTCTTACGCTCACCAAGGCTGAACAAAAGTACAGAAAAAAAACTGTAATGTTGTGAAATATTATTGTAATTTAAAATAACAGTTTTCTATTTTAATATACTTTAAAATATAATTTATTCCTGTGAAGCAAAGCTGAATTTTCAGCATCAATACTCCAGTCTTCAGTGTCACATGATCATTCTGAAATCATTCTAATATGCTGATTTTTAATCTATGCTGGAAGCAGTTGTGCTTCTTAATATTTTTTGGGATCTGTTTTTTTTTTTATTATTATTATTCTTTCAGGATTCCTTGATAATTAAAAAGTTAAAAAGAACAGTGTTTATTCAAAATAGAAATTTTGTGTTACAATACACACTGCTATTCAAATGTTTGGGGTCAGTAAATTTTTTCTTTCTTTCTTTTTTTTTAAAGAAATTAATACTTTCATTCAGCAAGGATGTGATAAATGGATAAAAAGTGATATACTTACAGTATATTGCTAGAAAAGATTTCTATATTGAATTTATGCTGTTCTTTTTAAACTTTTTATTAATCAAAGAATCAAAGGAAAAAAGTATCACAGATTCAAAAAAAATTAATAAAAATATTCAGCACATAAGTTTCAACACTCATAATAAATCAGCATATTAGAATAATTTATGAAGGATCATGTGACGCTGAAGACTGGAGTAATGGCTGATGAAAATTCAGCACTGCATAAAATAAATAAATTATATTTTAAAGTATATTAAAATAGGAAACCAATATTAGAAATTACAATAATATTTCACATTTGTTTTTTCTGTATTTTTGATTAAATAAATACAGCCTTGATGAGCATTAAAAATCTTACTGATCCCAAACTTTTGAATGGCAGTGTATATTACAAAAGTATGATTATGCTGGTGTTTTAATTAGGAGGACAGAATTTACAAAAAAAAAAAAAAAAACTAATAATATAGATAGTTTGAAACCAGCATACAGTATCACAGCTTAAGACAACACTTTTTTGTGACTTTTGACTCAAAATCAGAATCAGAAGAATCAGAATGAGCTTTATTGGCCAGGTATGTTTACACATACGAGGAATTTGTTATAGTGACAGAAGCTCCACAATGCAACAGAAAGACAGCTACAGGACAGGACACAGATAATAAAAGAATAATATACAAATATACAAATAGGCAATGTACAAAATAGCAAAAACACAATATATAATATAGACAATTATGTATGTACAGTTATGATATGTGCAAATTTGAAATGAAAAAAAAAATTAAGTATGTGTGGTGAATAAATAATGTATTATAGTGTTGTGTGTTCCACGTTTATTGTCAAGTGTTCATGAGATGGATTGCTTGAGGGAAGAAACTGTTCCTTTGTCTGATCATTCTGGTGCTCAGAGCTCTGTAGCGTCGACCAGACAGTAACAGTTCAAAGAGGGAGTGTGCTGGATGTGAGGGGTCCAGAGTGATTTTGCCAGCCCTTTTGCTCACTCTGGATAAGTACAGTTCTTGGAAAGTGGGGAGGGTTGTACCAATGATTCGCTCAGCAGTCCGGACTACCCTCCGTAGTCTTCTGAGATCAGATTTGGTAGCTGAGCTGAACCAGATAGTTATTGAAGTGCAGAGGACGGATTCAATGATGGCGGAGTAGAACTGTTTCAGCAGCTCCTGTGGCAGGTTGAACTTCCTCAGCTCACGAAGGGAAGTACAGCCTCTGCTGGGCCTTTTCACAATGGACTCAATGTGATTGTCCCACTTCAGGTCCTGAGCAATTGTGGTGCCCAGGAATCTGAATGACTCCACTGCAGTCACAGTGCTGCTGTTCATGATGGGGAGTGCAGGGGGGTTTCTCCTGAAGTCTACGATCATCTCCACAGTTTTGAGTGTGTTAAGCTCCAGGTTGTTAAGACTGCACCAGACAGCCAGCTCCTTAAACTCCTGTCTGTAAGCAGACTTGTCACCGTCCTGGATGAGGCCGATCAGTGTGGTGTCATCTGCAAACTTCAGGAGCTTGACAGAGGGGTCTTTAAGTGTGCAGTTGTTGGTGTAGAGGGAGAAGAGCAGCAGGGAGAAAACGCAGCCCTGAGGGGCACCAGTGCTGATGGTGCGGGTGCTGGATGAGAATTTTCCCAGCCTCACTAGCTGCTGCCTGTCTGTCAGGAAGCTGTTGATCCACTGACAGACGGAGGTGGGCACGGAGAGCTGAGTTAGTTTATTCTGAAGGGTGTCCGGGATGAAGGGTGTTAAAAGCGGAGCTGAAGTCTACAAACAGGATCCTCACATAAGTCCCTGGTCTGTCCAGATGCTGCAGGATGAAGTGCAGTCCCATGTTGACTGCATCATCCACAGACCTGTTTGCTCTGTAGGCAAACTGCAGGGGGTCCAGTAAGGGTCCAGTGGAGGCCTTCAGATAAGCCAAAACCAGTCTTTCAAATGATTTCATGGCCACAGATGTTAGAGCCACAGGTCTGTAGTCATTAAGTCCAGTAATTTTGTGTTTCTTTGGGACGGGGATGATGGTGGAGCGTTTTAAGCATGAGGGGACTTCGCACAGCTCCAGTGATCTGTTGAAGATCTGTGTGAAGATGGGGGCCAGCTGCTCAGCACAAGTTTTTAGGCAGGCTGGTGACACACCGTCTAGGCCTGGTGCTTTCCTTCTTTTGTTCTTTCTGAAGACCTGGCGCACGTCATCTTCACTGATCTGAATTGCAGGTGTGGGGGAGAGGGGGGTTGCTGGAGATGTTAATGGTTGTGTGGAGAGGTGTTCAGGGCGGGTGTGGGGTATTTTTTTTTCAAACCTGCAGTAGAACTCATTCAGATCGTCTGCCAGTTGTTGATTCTCTAGAGTACTGGGGGATGGTGTCTTGTAACTGGTGATATCTTTCATGCCTTTCCACACTGAAGCAGAATCACTGGAAGAGAATTTGTTCCTTAGCTTGCCAGAATAATTCCTCTTTGCCACTCTGATCTCCTTTTCCAGTGTGTATTTGGCCTGTTTATACAAGACTTTATCTCCCTTTCTGTAAGCATCTTCTTTGGCCTGACGGAGCTGTCTGAGTTTTGCAGTGAACCATGGTTTGTCATTGTTGTAGGTTATCTTCACAGAAACTGGCATATGATGTTACAGTCTCTGTGAGCTTGTCCTGATTGTTTGCAGCAGCTTCAAAAACAGTCCAATCAGTAAGGTCGAAACAGACTTGTAAAACCCGTTCTGTTTCATTAGTCCATCTTTTAACAGTTCTTAATACAGGTTTAGCTGATTTCAGTTTCTGCCTGCAGGTCGGTATAAGATGAACCAAACAGTGATCAGAGAGTCCTAAAGCAGCGCGTGGGACAGAGTGATATGCATCCTTTATCACTGTGTAACAGTGATCCAATATATTACTGTCTCTGGTGGGACATGTAACATGCTGTCTGTTTTTTGGCAGTTCACCGGAGAGATTTGCTTTATTAAAGTCCCCGAGAATGATTAAAACAGAGTCCGGGTATTTTGTTCTGTGTCTGTGATCTGATCAGCGAGTTTCTGTAAAGCTGATCTCGCGTTCGCTTGCGGTGGGATGTAGACACTCGCGAG
The DNA here is from genome assembly GCA_039654775.1 of Spinibarbus caldwelli. Classification (NCBI taxonomy): domain Eukaryota; kingdom Metazoa; phylum Chordata; class Actinopteri; order Cypriniformes; family Cyprinidae; genus Spinibarbus; species Spinibarbus caldwelli. The sequence continues at coordinate 19,176,436 of CM077246.1, read as the reverse complement.
AATGAACGAACAAATCTCCCGCGGCGAATAGAACGGCTTGCAGTTAATGAAGAGTGTTTCTAGATCAGAACAGCACATCTTCTTTAACACAGTTACATCTGTACACCACCTCTCATTGATGTAAAAGCACGTCCCGCCGCCGCGCGATTTCCCTGTTGATTCTGCATCGCGATCCGCTCTGATCATCTGGAAGTTAGGCAGATGTAGCACGCTGTCCGGTATGGCGTCGATCAGCCAGGTTTCCGTGAAGCACAGAACAGCAGAGTTTGAAAAATCCTTTTTTGTCCGGGAGAGCAGAAGGAGTTTGTCCGTTTTGTTGGGTAGAGATCGAAGATTCGCTAGATGGATGCTAAGCAACGCCACAAGCGCGCCAGCTCGCTTCCCCCGTCTGTGTGTCCTGAAGCGTTTGACCAGAGCAACGGCTCCGCCAACTACAATGTCCAGCAAAACGTCAGAGTAATCAAAAACCGGTAGAAGATTTTGTGGTGTGTTCTGCCAAATGTTCATCAGGTCATCCCTGGTAAAACTGATCGTGTTTGAGAAACAAAAAACAGGAAAAACAAATAAAAACAGTACAAACACTGAAGAGCAAAGCACTGTAGCTGTCATCTGCGGCGCCATCTTAGATGTGAAATGTGACATTATATTAAAACACAACCAATGTAAACATCACTGAACAGCATTTGGAATTATAGTCCTGGAATAGCATTGCTTCATAGAAGAGATTTGATTGAGTGAATATGATTTACACACCATTTTGACTGTCACCTCTATACACACCTTTTTGAAACAGCACGCTGCTTCATTTGTATAGGTTCTCATAGCTGCTTTCCTCTGTCTATTTGTAATGATTTGTGTGCAGCAGCATCACAAAAACTTGCCACAAGCATATTTCTTAAGAGATTTCCCTACCGTGAAAAGCCCTTTGTAGCATCTCTAATTATAAATCTGTTGTCCTCGCATGTTTTGTATCCCTGTTGCTACACTGAAAGACACTTTTCATACTCTGTCGTTCCATTCCAAGGTTTACTGAACATTTTTTCAGACTCTAATTTCTGCAGCAATTTTAGACACCTTGCCCTGGGAACATTTTCTCTGTGAGTGGCATCAAAATAGAGACAAACTTCCTACTGGATTTGCATCAGGCTGTCAGACAGCGTTGATGAATGACAGAGGGAATGAAAGGCCAGACGGATCTTTTACACTTGCTCCTCATCAGAGCTCAGACTTCTCCAAAGCTTTCAAAATCTCTCCAAAGTACACGTCAACTGAGTACACAAGAGCCCAGAACGAAGATGTTAAATTGTGCAGAATTTTATGGCCTACTTGAGCGCTACTGTGAACAAGATGACAAATTGAGACCATAAAAATGATTTATTTGTCACAAAAAAAAAGAAAAAGAAAAAATACATTACATAACATTCAGTAATTGCCACATTTAAGAGAAGCTGGTATGAAAAAGATCATTTTAACAATTGTACAATGCATGCAGCCTCTTCATAATAGTAAAACCATTAAAAATGCATGCTAAAATATATTTTATGTGATATTAAATAGATAAATGAGAAAAATAGATTTCCACTATCATTGTTGGCATAAAAATTAATAATAATCATGTGTGTTCAAAAGTTTTCTTTTTACTTCTGAAACTTATTTCTTTATATTACAGTAAAAATTACAGTAAAAACTTTTAAATTGTTACAAAAAGTTTCTATTTTAAACCAATACTGTTCTTTTTAATGTAATAAAATCATTAATGATATTAATGATACAATTATTCTATGCATTAAATAGATTTGCACCATATCTGCCCAAAAACAAACAAGATTAAATTGATCAAAAGTTACAATAAAAATTGTTACATTGTTACCAGACAAATGCCATTCATTTAAAGTTTCCTATATATCAATATTCATAGTATTAAAACCAGCACTTGATCACTCATAATATTCTTGATAAAATTATTCAATGCACAAAAATATGTCTCACCACTAGAGAATGATACTGACTCCCAAATTTGATTTGCCACATTCAGCACAAGCAAAGAAAGCTATCAGGGAACTATAATAAATGTAGCACATTCATACCCGAGCGTCTAGGAGAGCAAAACGTGATTGCGATCATTTGACTTCCTGTCATCCAAGGACTCAACATTACATCTTCATAATGGCCGCAAAGCCCCATTCAATTCCCCTGACCGCACTCTAACCCCTCAAACCTCCAGTCACAGCTCACCCTTAGAAACATGTCGCATCGGCGTGCCACTCAGAGCTGGAGCAGTTTAACACTGCCTGCTAACTGCCATCGTAAATGAAGCCCCAAATCCCTATGTGTATATCCTCCAAACACCTCTGCACTGAGAGATTTTCTTCTCATCTCGAAGACTTAAACTTATTGTTCTTTGATCTGTAACTTCACTCCTCACAGGGAGACTTGTGAGAAGCCTGCCATGCCTTTACATGTTTTCCGTGAGAGGGAAAATGACTTGAATGCCAACTGAATGATTGATTACATGCAAGCAGATAGCTGTGTTGGTAGCATCAAGGCAACAGCTATGCATGTTTTCGAATGATTCGCTCACTCTAAATGGTGCCGTGTTTAGTCCCAGTCATGGCAAGATGGGGAACATGGTCTGAAAGGCGGTTTATTTCACAGTCTGTGCTGAGTTGGGGCACAAGAGAGGACGTGTGTACACAGATAAAAGAGATTGTTCTAGGGAATACATTTCATTATGCATGGAGGGGACCCTGTCTGAATAGCAAATCTTCTATCAAAGTAATAACAATGTATTGTTTCTGCTCCTACAAATCAACCGTGGTGACGGCACTGGAGCCTTGCCATCCACTTTCATTGTGTGGATGTATAGCTATGGGAGGACATACTCTGATGGTGTACTAACATGTACTGTAGCATACTCGTGTGTTTGCATTGCTTACAGAAACAATGTTAAAGGGGTCATGAAGTGAGAAATCAAAATTCCCTTGATCTTTTGACACATAAGAGCTCATTGTGGTATAAAAACATCCTGTAAGTTTTAGAACTTTCTCGTTAGTCTAAAAACAGCGTATGTTGAAGCCAGTCTGCCAAAACGACAGCTTGTGGAATGTACTATTCTATGTAAAAATGTGAATAAGCACCACCTACACAGAAGAAGATCAACGCCTGCTTCTACATCACTGCCTGTTTAGCCCCGCCCACCGATCCGCACATGTAGTGTAAATAACGAGAGATGCAAACCCAGGTCTACACAGAAATCAAACGATAAAGATGCTCTGAAGACAAGAAGACACTGCAGAAGTGTGTCAAGTCTTTGCATTGCCTTACTTCTGATCCCAACATTAGGAAAGAGTGGATGAAGTTTATTTTTAATGAAGTTCCAGACCACATCAGTAAGAACTTGGTCCTTTGTTCACTTCATTTCACCACAGGTTTGTTTACAAACAAGACACAGTTCGACGTGGGATTTTTAGAAAGACTGAAACTAAAAGACGATGCTGTGCAGACTATATTGGATCTGACAGCAATGTCGCACCACACAAGTGTGAGCAACTGTTTTTATTACATGATCACTATTGCTTTGTCTGTCATTACAGGTCGTTTGATATGTACTTATATACTTATGCTTATGCAATTAGTATTTATGCATTTTAAACCTAAATCACAGCAGTCATCTGTGAAGGATGTAGGCTGTCAAACATACACAACTATTAGCCAATCATAGCAGTGGGCGTTTACTTCTGAGTCTACAATCCGCTACGCCTGTTCAAACAAACGTATGAGGGGGGTCAAAACAGAACAGATAGTTTATTACTTCTAAATTATGATGTTTTTTATTGTAAAAATCTTGTCCTTAGAGAACAATACAAAATAATAAAAAATGCAGTTCATGAGCCCTTTAATTCAGTAAAATATTATAACTATTTAAATATCTATTTTCCAGTTTAATATGTTTTAAAATGCAACTTATTTATTTAATGGCATTGCTGAATTTTCAGCAGTCTTCAATTTCCCATGATCTACCAGAAATCATTCTAATATTCTGATTTGTTGCTCACATATTTTTTATCATCAAATGTTAACGAATATTAGATAATAGTATGTACAGTATGTTACAAAAGTATTAATATTTTATTGGAATATTTTATATACCATGATCCTTCAGAAATCATTCTAACATGCTAATTTTGGTGGGTTTTTTTCTTGTTGGTAATGCTATTAATGTTGAAAGCATTTGTGCAGCTTAATATTTTTTGTTGAAACCATGATACGTTTTTCAGGATTGTTTCTTGAATAGAAAGTTCAAAATAACATTTATTCAAAACAGAAATATTTTGGAACATTATAAATGAAGACAATTCTAAACTATCAATTCTAAACAATTTAATGCATCCTTGCTGAATAAAAGTATTCATTTCTTTCAAGAAAAATAATCACCTAAAAATAATCTACCATAAAATCAGATAATTCTATTCATATTTTTGTTCTAGTTAATAAGTAAAATATATTCAGTAATATATTATTTTATATTGTGACGAGCGTCCCGAACACTCATCAGCGTTGCCCTGGAGATGGACGCGAAACACCTACACCCGCTCATCACGGCTGGATCGGCCACACCTGAGGCTCGTTTGCCCGTGGCCAGATAAGCCGTGCGAGGCTGGGTAAGGGGGAGACTGGTCTCCTCTATGCAGAGGACTAACGTGCCTACTCTACTTGATTTCAGACGCCAGCGAGTGACCGATCCAGCTCTGCCACGAGCACAGCTCCGACTCACCACACCAAGGAAATCACCCACGGAAAGCACCGCACCTCCTCAGCAAGCCACTCTTCACTCTGCACCCTTTCTTTGTGAATAAATCCACCCTCTGGGGTATTTATTTAAGCTCTCCTTGTCGTGTGATACTTCCACCCCGTCACAGTGGTGGAGAATGCGGGCAGGTGAAAAGGAAGCTCTCACCGACAAGTGATCTCCACCATATTCAAAAAAAAAAAAAAACCCTGTTTATTTGCGTTTCCAGGAAGACGGGTACTCCTCCCCTCAGGATGGAAGAACTTCTCCGGCAGTTAACGGATGTCAGCCTGCGCCAGCACCAGATCGTAGAACACCTGGCCACACGCCAGGGCCAGGCTGACTTGGAAATTGCAGCCCTTCACACGGCCGCCCGCCAGCGCGTTCCGTTACCGGATCCACGGGTACAAGCCACCCAGCTCCTGCCAAAAATGACCGCCCACGACGATGTAGAGGCGTACTTGCAGATGTTTGAAAATACGGCTACCACGGAGGGGTGGGACCCGGACGACTGGGCCCGTGCACTGGCCCCTCTCCTCACGGGCGAAGCCCAGCGTGCATTCTTCAGCCTCCCAACTACAACGGCAGAGAGATGAGGATGTAAAGAGGGAAATTCTGGCCCGAGTGGGGCTGTCTCCAGTGTGCGCGGCCCAGTTTTTCCATGACTGGACGTACTGGCCTCGAAGTCCCGCTCGTGTCCAAGCAGCTGAACTCACTCGTCTGGCACATCACTGGCTGATGGTTGGAACACCCACGGCTGCCCAAGTAACGGAACGCGTGGTGATCGATCGCCTCCTCCGGGCCCTGCCCCGTGTTTTCCGCCAGGCGGTCGGCATGCGGAATCCCACAACCACGTTGGAGCTAGTGGAGGCGATTGAGCTGGCTGAGGCGTCCCACCGACGCGAGGCTGGGGAGCGAGTACCGCCTTTTCCCCGGAGGGTGGCTACGGAGCAATGCGCGCCGGAGGGCATCTCGCGGGTGATAGACAGGACGGTGGCCCCCAAACCTCAGGACGAGTCCATGCCAACAGCGCCCTCTTCTCCCAAAGCTCGGACTTGGTGGGCAGATTGTGTGGTGCACCAGGAGCTGCCTAAGGGAGCTCCAACGGCCGAGATTAAGATCAACGGCCGGCCGTTCAAAGCGGTGCTCGATTCAGGCAGCGCTGTCAGTTTCGTCCAAGCGAAGATTCTTTCCCCACCCTACGAGACCAAGACTGTACTGCCGATTACCTGCGTCCATGGAGATATGCGGGAGGTGTCCGTTTGACGCGTCACCATCTCGGCGACCCCAGGTTCCTGGCCCATAGAAGTGGGGCTCGTGAAGGATCTGCCGGTAACCGTATTGCTGGGACGAGACTGGCCGGGCTTCGAGGCCCTGCTGAGCAACGCCACACAGCCTGCCAGCCCAAGAGGGGGCCGCCGTGGACGGCGTCCAATGAAGAGGCCCAGCCGCCACCCCGTTCTCTTGGAATCTGATAGTGGGAGAGATGGTGAGTCCCCTTCCCTTAGTATTAACCTCTTCTATGATGTTTACCAGCAGGTCTCGGGAGGGGGCTCATTTGGCCGTGCTCAGCGGGAAGATGAGCGACTGAAACATTGTTGGTCGCAAATCTGTGTGGTGGACGGCAAGCCACAGCCAAGAACATCGCCCACGAGCTCTTCCTGTTGTTCAGCCGGGTTGGCATACCGACGGAGATCCTGCCCGATCAGGGAACACCGTTCATGTCCCGGCTAATGGCTGACCTCTGCCAGCTGCTCCGGGTAAAGCAACTGCGGACGACCGTATACCACCCCCAAACGGACGGACTCGTCGAACGTTTCAACCAAACCCTCAAGCAGATGTTGAGACGAGTGGCAGCAGAGGACAGACGGGACTGGGACCAGATGTTGCCATATGTCCTGTTCGGTATACGGGAGGTCCCCCAGGCGTCCACAGGCTTTACTCCGTTTGAGCTCCTCTTTGGGAGACAACCTCGCGGGCTGCTCGACGTGGCAAAGGAGGCTTGGGAACATCAACAACCCACCCCACACCGGTCCCTGGTCGAGCACGTCACCGAGATGAGGCAACGGATCGACTGCGTCATGCCATTAGTCCGGGAACACCTGGCCAAAGCCCAGCATGCCCAAGCGCGCCACTATAACCGGGCAGCTCAGCCTCGGGAGTTCCAGACGGGCGACCCAGTCATGGTGTTGGTCCCCACCGCCGCCTGCAAGTTTCTGGCCTCTTGGCAGGGGCCGTATACGGTGGTGGAAAAGGAGGGACCAGTGACATACCGTGTACGGCAACCTGGGAGACGGAGCCCCCAGCAGCTGTACCACATCAACCTGCTGAAGAGATGGGTGGGGACCAGAGAACAGACCGTAGCCCTTGCCACCGTGGAGCCCGTTCTGGTGGACACCAACCCCGGTCTGTCGAAGGCTGAGCTGCAACACCTGATCGGTCAGTTCTCAGATGTGTTCTCCTCCGTCCCCAGGAAAACCCATTTGGCCCGACACGACATTAAAACACCCCCAGGAGTCGTCATGAAGCAACGGCCCTACCGCATCCCAGAGGCTCGTCAGCAGGCTATTGAGGAGGAAATTCAACAGATGCTGAAGTTGGGGGTGATCGAACCATCACCTGAGGCCCATGGTCCAGCCCAATCATTCTGGTCCCAAAGCCAGATGGCACCCTCCGCTTCTGTAATGACTTCCGGTGCCTCAACGAAGTCTCGGAGTTCGACGGTTACCCAATGCCACGAGTGGACGAGCTTTTGGATCGGCTGGGAAGGGCCCGGTATATTTCCACACTGGACCTGACAAAAGGTTACTGGCAGGTACCCCTCTCGGACAGTGCAAAACCGAAGCCAGCTTTTCCGACCTGCGCCGCCCCACGACCCGGCACGAAGACTCCGGTATGAGCATTCCTAGGGTTGGCAGGTTACTATCGCTGCTTCATCCCCAACTTTTCCTCCTTAGCCGTCCCCTTGACAGACCTAACCAGGAAGGGGCAGCCTGAGCGCGTTATTTGGAGTCCAGAGACAGAGGAGGCATTCCACCAAATCAAGCGCGCCCTGACCGAGGAAACGGTCCTGCGAGCCCCAGATTTCGGCTGCCCCTTTCTGCTGCAGACGGACGCGTGCGAGGCAGGGCTGGGAGCCGTCCTGTCCCAAGTTCAGGAAGGTGAGGAACACCCTGTCTTGTATATCAGCAGGAAGCTGACGAAGGCCGAGCGGAACTACGCCACCGTTGAGAAAGAGGCTCTGGCCGTCAAGTGGGCAATCCTGGAGCTGCGGTATTACCTGCTGGGCCGAAAGTTCACCCTCCTCACGGACCACGCACCCCTTCAATGGATGGCCAGGGCTAAAGACACTAATGCCAGGGTGACACGGTGGTTCCTCGCGCTCCAGGACTTCTGCTTCATCGTCCGCCACCGAGCCGGAGCCTCCAACGCTAATGCCGACAGACTCTCTCGGTTCTGGTCTGCCTTCGCAGGTCTGTCAGGGGTCACTCCCCACCCACCCCCAGTTTCCCCCTTGTTGTTACCTTATGTTTCTACCAGGACCAGGACAACGCTTGGGGGGGGGGGGGGAGTGTGACGAGCGTCCCGAACACTCATCAGCGTTGCCCTGGAGACGGACGCGAAACACCTACACCCGCTCATCACGGCTGGATCGGCCACACCTGAGGCTCATTTGCCTGCGGCCAGATAAGCCGTGAGAGGCTGGGTAAGGGGGAGACTGGTCTGCTCTATGCAGAGGACTAACGTGCCTACTCTTCTTGATTTCAGATGCCAGCGAGTGACCGATCCAGCTCTGCCACAAGCACAGCTCTGACTCACCACACCAAGGAAATCACCCACGGAGAGCACCGCACCTCCTCAGCAAGCCACTCTTCACTCTGCACCCTTTCTTTGTGAATAAATCCACCCTCCGGGGTATTTATTTGAACTCTCCTTGTCGTGTGATACTTCCACCCTGTCACAATATTCTCTAAAATTTTAGACACTATCATATTGGTTTTTAAATTGGGAGAATAAAAAACCACATATACACACTAAAAACCACTCCGGGCAACCTCCTAAAGACACCCTAGCAACCACATAACACAATAACCATACAGAACACCCTTGTAATGACCCACAGCACTTTTATTGAAACATGAGCTCTGCATGAGCAAGCACTGGTTACATCCACAGAAAATCTACTTTCCATCATTACTTGTTTTTCATTCAAATTCAACCAAGGAATATTACAAATCACCATAAGAAAAAGCAATAATACCCACTGAGCCATTATGCACGCATTATATTGAATGAGATCACCAATAATTCCAACTGTAAAGAATCACAATACTAGTGCAGCCAAACACCTTGTCAAGATGAGAACCGAGCTCTACTACCATAATTGAGGCCATAATAAAAGAAATCCCACTTTTATGTCATTCTTTTGTGCTGTTCAGACAAACTACCCAATATGTGAGCATGTTATAGGCACTGGGGTTTCTATGATGAATACGAGGCTGATGGTTATGAACACGGTTTAATCAAGAGACTTTGAGGCAATCGTCCACAGAGGGCTGAGAGATGGGGCTTGTGGGGGTTTTAGACAAACAGCGAGTGAAATCGTGATACATGGCAATGCAGGTCTCTGGAAACTGTCAGCATGGAGCAGAAGAGTAACTGGAAAGTAATGGGGGAGGAATTATTCTCTTTTACCTGCAATGGATTTTCCAAGAAACCAATTGAGCTCCGCATTAGAGTTTGTGGAAACATGACCAGAAGGCTGAGATGGAGTCAGTACAATGCAGTAAAATGGAGCAGAGAAAATCATTACTGAAGAACTGGCTGAGGAAATGCACTCAGTTACTATATTGTTTACTCTTCAGCTCTGCTGTAGATCAAGTTTCCATTTCAGGAGGCATCTGTTAGATGTTTTCTTCCATGCCACTTGGGTCAAAAGCTAGCTGGCTACAATAAACTGCTTTTAGCTTAGACTGTGAGAGTAGCTCTGTTTTTAAAAGAGGGTAAAATACCAAGTTTAAATAGAGGGACTCTGGGTTTTTACTGGGGTTCAGTTTTAGATAGCCTCCCTTGACAGCTGAGATATAAGCGCTTTGATGTGCCAGAACTGTCAGCTCTGACACTCATCTAAAGTCTTTTAACTGAAGTCCAACGAATTCAAGTCAGCCATCAAAGCCACTGTCTGTTTGGGAGAAGCCCAAGAGTGCTAAAGAGAGGCCTTGGGAAGGACTGAATCAATGACATAAAGCTGTGCTTTAATCGTTAGGACACTTCCAGAGAGTCTAAGGAAAGCCTGGAGAATAATTGGAATAAAATTCCATGACCTCTTGCATTAATATTTCAGTATGTGCACCAGTTGAAGTAACCTTGACCTGACGTTTCACATTCATCACTTTAAAAAATGTAAAGCCTGAGGGCATAGGTCATATTTAAGGTCACCTTGGTTAGTTCTTCACTAGTATCGTGATCTGGTTCTGACATTTTTCATTACTGTGTTGAAGATTATGCGCAAATAACATATTACATTAAAATGTATAAGGCTGAACCACATGAAATCTTAAACATTTCTAGACCATATTTCATCCCATAATAATAATAATAATAATAATAATAATAATAATATCAACTTACATATAATAAGAATTAAAATTCTATGTGCATAAAGAAAATGAAGGCATTAATTTAAATATTTGGGTTTTTGTGATCATTTCCCTGACACATTTATAGATATTCCTGACAATATTTGCTTTACATACTTCCCTCAAAACTCTCTTTATTATTAAATTAATATTATAATTAAATAATTTGATCATTTAAATATATATATCACAATACTATTTGTGACCCTGTCTGTGAAATCCAGGCTAAAGTCTCAAAATCGAATTATGAGATAAGCATCAAAGTTTGATTTCAACCATTAATTTCACTATGATTTCAATTTTTGACATGGCCTTACTCAGTCAATATTAAAGATATCAAGGTTACATTTTCACAGAATGTTCTTTACCTTATGAAGGGCTATTTTATGTAGAAAACAGTAAATCACACACAAATAATAATAATAATAATAACCTTTAGCTGGGTTTTCACAGCCAGGGTTACATTTGTTGTTTATACAGGTATTGATTTTAATTTAAACTGTCCAGACTGTATATTACAGTATTGAGAATGTGATTTTTCAGCACTTCAGTATTGACAATTTGGGTGTAAAATTGTAAATAATTAAATTAAATAAAAAATAACAACAAAAATTAAACTTAATTCCAATTAATTCACCACTGAAAGTACTAAACTCCTAATGCAAATAAACAAATGTTTACAAGTTTTCTTTCAAAAACCAGTTTACACATATAAAAGGTAAAATAAATAAATAATCAAGTCATGTAGTTATATGGTAAATGGTAAATCAGGTAAAACAGATATTTTCAGTACACATTTAGTTATCAGTTAATATGACTAAATTGAGTAAACAATCACAATGTTTCACCCTTGGACCTGAGACACTTTACTGCTGGCACATTCATTCAGCTCAGCACATGAGCACTGCAGTTCATGAATATTATAAATGTGCTTTGTTCCTCTCATGTTTGATTGACACAAACAAGTGATTAAATCAACGTTAACTAGCAAAAGCCATGTAGGGGGTCAGTTTTTGATGAAACCGCACATTCTGTTGGCTAACCTCTGCGGCAAATGCTAAACAGACTTCAAAAAGCACTTCACGGTGTTCTAACAAGGAAGAAATTACATTCAGGATGCACTAATTAAGAGCAGCCAATAGTATTTATTATTGTGTCACTAAGAGCTGATTCTGATTTTAGAGCCTCTGATTCAAGTGCTGCAAGGCCAAGTCTTCAACTGTGATTCTATTTCCACAGCACAAAATAGAAACAAAACCAAAAAGGTGAAGGAAAAGGAGCGCAATTGTGTTCAAGTAAATAATGAGGATCTCTCCCATCACAGCTGCCAACGCACTCCTGCATGTCTCCTTTCATTGGTTCTTTGAATTTAACACTCACTCTGTGTGTGCGTTGAGAGAGAGATGCGGGTGAGAACAGGGAGAAAATACAGTAAAAGGGGTGAGAGAGGAAAAAATGGAGAAGGAAGGAAAAGGGTGAAGAGAGAAACGCACCTCTCGTTTCACTAGTTTCACAGAATGATTTGTTCTTGCCATAATGTGCTCCTCGCTGATATGTTCCCACTCAGGTTAGCAATAATTCACTCCCTCATATTTAAACTTTCATTCATAAACACATTTTGACAGATCACACATTTTGTCTGTAACCTCCCTGAATTACAAAATTTGTATATTTAACAGTGAAATGAAATGTTTTCTTTCTGAACAAACACTCTGATATATTTGGTGTGCTGTCAGGCTGTGATATTTATAAAATCTAAATCTCCCTATTTAATTTCTTAATGCACATTCCTGATCTTACTGTGCACAATATTTCAGTGCTAATGACAAATTATTTATAGTTCAAGTAAATGCTGTTGTTTTGAACTTTCTATTCATCAAAGAATCCAGAAAAATGTACATGGTATCATTGTATCATATTAATGAGAACAACAGTTTTAAAGAAGTGACAGTTTCTAGTTTTGGAAACATTTCTAAATATATATCGTATATTAAAATATTCAAGCTGAGTTATTTGTTAAATATACAAAGAAATAGGTATATAGAGATGCACACAATTACAACAAAATACCGCAATCAAAAAGAGAAAAAAATATTATCAGTGATTAGACTTTTTAATCCTTTTATACAATTAGTGAAGTATAGCCCATAGTATCTAAAAATGTATATCATGGCTAAAAAAAAAAAAAAAAAAAAGGGAACAAAAAGGGTTACACTTAGCATTTTAAAACACCTTGTCTAGACTTTTTAATTGTTTAATCATTAACATTGATAATAAGTTTGTTTGTTTTTTGAGCACCAAATCATAATATTAGAATGATTTCAGAAGGGTCATGTGCCTGCTGAAAATTAAGCATTGCCATCACAGGAAAATTTATATATATATTTATATATATATATATATATATATATATATATATATATATATATTTGTGTGTGTAATCTTCAGCCTCCACATCATGTCAAACATAAAGGTCAAAAGCTTTAAGGAAAACAACAAAAAAGCTTATTTCAGCTGTAAAGTAGTTGAGTTGAAGATTATTAGCAAATTAATTAATTACTGAATTTTCCCCTTGATGTTGGGTGAACTACTACTTTAAAATATATTACAGTTTAACTTGGTAATAATTTAACTTGACTATATAATACTTTTCTCATCACAGTATATCACAGTAAATCTAGCTAATCTATCTATATTGGAGATTACATAAAAGTCTCTTGATTACTTTAAGTTGCAGAAAAAGACAGACAGAGAGAATGAGTGAGAAGACAATGTCTATCTGAAATTCCCAAGACATATATTCTAACCTTGTGTTCCGGAGCAGGACGAGTATGTGAGGTCAAACCGAATTAAACATGAGCCCCTGGTGTGACAGCGCAGAGGACAGTGAGTTTAGATGGGCGGCTCTGCATGATCCAGTGGGGCGGAGGCTCATCCAGGCAACAGCTGCATCTGAAGAGGACGAGTGTGGCTCCTCTAGGGTTCATGATGAGGAAATCAGCAGCTGCCAGTGATGAACATCAAAGTGGAGTATTCTGTAAATTATTCATGCTGCTCTGAGCTGCTGAGTGTGTGCTTTTAAAGTTATATCCAGGCTGGACTGTTTAAACCAGCAAAATAATTTCTATGAACTCATGCTAGTATATAAATGACGCATTTGCTTGTTATTAATAGTTTAATGGAGCTCAAAAGCTCAGATGTTTTGGGATTTTTGTGTTTTGTGAACAGATGTGACTTTCAAACTATCCTGTTCATACTGTATATGTGACCCTGGACCACAAAACCAGTCTTAAGTCGCTGGGGTATATTTGTAGCAATAGCCAAAAATACATTGTATGGGTCAAAATTATAGATTTTTCTTTTGTGCCAAAAATTATTAGGACATTAAGTAAAGATCATGTTCCATGAAGATATTTTGTAAATTTCTTACTGTAAATATATCAAAATTTAATTTTTGATTAGTAATATGCATTGCTAAGAACTTCATTTGGACAAATTTAAAGGCGATTTTATCAATATTTTGATTTTTTTTTTTTTTTCTTTTTTTTTTGCACCCTCAGATTCCAGATTTTCAAATAGTTGTATCTCGGCCAAATATTGTCCTATCCTAACAAACCATACATCAATGGAAAGCTTATTTATTTCAGATGATGTATAAATCTCAATTTTGAAAAATTGACCCTTATGACTGGTTTTGTGGTCCAGGGTCACATATGAGCAAATAACCAAAGTTAAGCACCTTTTCTATAGCAATAACTGTGAATAACCCTGTAACCATAGTGAGTGACTAAAGTAAATGTCAAAGATAGTGACGTCCATAGCACCATGAAGTCTTATCGCAACTGACATGACATTATTTAATAAATGAGTGTAATCGAGGTGCGATTTAATCCGTCAAATCTTAATTAGCCAAATAGAGTGCAGCATTCAAGTTGTGCCCAGAACACAAAACTGTGACTGGATCTAACACCTTAGGATGACACAATCACTCTGTCCAGTGATTTACAGGATAAAAAAATAACAGCACATACAAGACAAGCATGTGTTTCAGACAGCTGCATTGCATTGACACAGCACAGGCTAACTGAACTGTAAGAGAGTCACTTCGGTTACAGAATGCAGTTGTCAATCTCGCCAATAACCAAACTATGTGAGAATCAGGGATGTGGACATTCAGATCTGAATTGAGAATGTTCTTTTAGATTCCAGTTCAGTTTGAATTGAATTTCAGGTGGTACAATTCTAATGAACTGCAATTCAAAGAAATTCATAAACCAAAACAAGTGTAATTTTTAACAAGAAAAAGAAAGTTTGTCATAAACTCTAGCTTGATGGCCTCATGTGAAAATTTTAAATAAAAGTAAAAACATATCTTGTAGTTTTTTTTCATTGGCCTTTCCCAGAATGCTCTGCCCGTTGAATTCCACTTCCTGTCATTCTAATTCAAATTCTGATGCAACTTCCTGTGGGTCGTGGCCAATTCAAAATTCAAATCATCAACTGAAAGCGAGTTCAATTCTTCATTTAACAAAGTAAAGGAAGGTTTGTCAAGACATGGTTTATAAACCTAATTTAATTTCCTAGAATGTAATTTTCTATTGAATTGCAATTCAGTAAATTTCACTACCTATCATTCTAATTCAAATTCCTGTGTGGTGTGGCCAGTTTAATTTAAATTCTACTGTAAATCATCATCCAAAAATGAGTCAAGTCTTCAGTTTTAAATTTTGTCCAAACTTGTGTGAACAGAATTGTATTTGATATTTTTCAACAGGATTATCAACTGCATTCTGCTGCAGAGCATGGAAGCCCGATATAACAGGAAAGCAGACAAGCCCAGAATATGAACAGAACGCGCATGAATATGAACAGAAGTTTCTCGTGTCTTCTTATATTAAGCCACGTTAGGCACAGTTTTTTTATGAGGAAGAAAATGCTTATCATGCAGTTAAGCTCATATTCTGAGCTCATCTGCTTGCATGTACACAGAATATATTTTTAAGAATTTCTATAACATATTTGGTCTTTTTTATCACTGTCTTTATTAAGCCACATTTTCTTTATGGGAGGAATACATTTTTATTCATTTATTCATTTATTAATAAACTGTATACCGATTTCAAAATTTTTATACCAGTGTCTTCGTCTATTAATTAAGCGTTTTATTTCTATGGGGGATAAAACACTTAACATGCAATTTAGCGGGTTACATTCATATTCTGGGCTATTCTGCTTGTCTCTATGCTTTATTAATAAGGTGTGTACTGAATTTGATCCTCCAGTGTTTTACATTAAGAAACACTTAATGAGAATTTTAAGAATGATCCAAAACCATGTTTTGAACTAAGCACTGACTGCATTTCTTTATACTTGAGTCCAAGTTCAAAATAAAACTCTGAAAAGCTACATTGTGAACATGCGAAGCTGCATGAACCACTGCAAGCTGTAAAATAAACAGGAAGTGTTTGTCCGAACTCAACTGGTTTTGCGAGAGAATGCAAAAGTTTTGCGAGGGTACGTAAAGTTTCTAAGGAAACGCAAAAGTTTTGAGAGAACCAAATTTTTTCCACTCACCCCAATTTTTTTCCACCACCATGTCCCTTTAGGCATTCCATAATAACATGCAATTGCAAGTAATTAAGTCAGAATTGTGAGAAATTGCAAGAAAAAAGGCAGAATTGCGAGTTTTTATCTCGCAATTCTGACTTTATTTCTTGTAGTTGTGAGTTTATATCCTGCTATTCTGACATTATAACTCGCAATTGCAAGTTTATATCTCACAATTCTGAGAAAAAAAAGAATTGAAGAATTGCAAGATGTAAACTCGCAATTGTGAGATAAATTGTTGCAATTACCTTTTTTTTTATTTTTTTTTATTCAGTGGTGGAAATGGGCTACCATAGCACATAGCCAGTGATGTAATGCCAAAACCTACATTTGTTTTGGAGTAAGATACAAAAATCAAATTTACTAAATTCCAATTAAAGCATTTGATCTGAATTAATTTCACTCATGAAAGACGACTGTTGGGATTCAGATTCTTGCTATTGCATTCTGAATTATCTGTGCATTCAAGAGAGATGCTGTCATTATAGGGTAAAGTCTGTTCCTACCAAAAACGATAACTATAATGATAACTATATTAGTGCCTACACCAACAAATATTCTGTTTAAGCACATGCTGCAGTTTTGCTGTCTACCCCTATAAATGCTCAAGGTTTTTAAAGCAGGGTGGATTCTGATTGGCTGTCAGTGTTTTATTGTTTAACAGCTGGGAAAAAAAATAATTTTGAAAGGCTTTCCAACGATATCATTCCTCTGTGCCAGTTACCATTATAGTTGTTATGTGCCTGTTCTTTTATATTTTGAACGATTTTTAAAACTATATCTTTGCAGTTATCATTATAGTTCTCGTCCTTGGTGTGAACGGGCCTCAAATGCTTCTAAACGAAAATTGAAGGGAAAAAAAGAGTCAATAGGAAAGTAAGTATGTGCTCGTTCAAGAGATTGTCACGCTGAGAGCTGCAGGAAAGAAAAGCCTGCTGAGACCCCGGTGGCTCGATGTTTGTATCTCTCTCTAGCTGACACCGCCCAACATTGCGTGGGTGGCAGCCTATCCCAGGATGCATTGCAGTAACAGGGTTTCATGCTCCAAGGGCATACTTTTGAATCCAGACAACTTCTGTTAAAAGTTTTACTTTTTAGAGCTGTAGACCTAGTTTGCAGCTGAGTTTGTGATCCCTGTTATATGTTTATCTATAAGTGTTTCATAACCGACAGCAATGGCAACTAGCGCAGAATAGACCTAACAGAGCTGCAATATAGACTGTGACAGTGAGGATTCTTTGAAAAGTCATCGTTTAAAGAGAAAGAACACTGGCCCTTGAGTGTCAGAATCATTTCTGTATATCTGTTTGCTTTCCAGAGAGCAAAATAAGACGACTGAATTGTTTTCATGAGCCACAGGAAAATCATCCAGGATTTATCCTTCATAAATATGTAAATGGAATCTATCCTAAAATTCTGATGAATCACCTGAAACAAATACGTAAAATGTTTTTAATATCTCAGTTATTTCTCCTAGACAGCAAAGAGATTTAATGGAGTGTTTTTCGTGAGTTAAACAAAACCATCAAATAAAACCATCTTGGATTAAGTCAGGTATGTAAATGTATTTTGTGAAAATCCTGGGAGATCAAATCCAGGGAGATGAAATGTCTTTAACACCTTAATTGTTTCTCCAAGACAGCAATGAGTTTAAATAGAGATCAAATGGAGATTTTCACATATGCCTCATCCAGTACTTCTAAGATAATTCTCCTGAGAAAAAGACACATAATTCACATACTGTATTTGTATGCTGCAATCAAAGATACTCAAATATGCTAAAAAATATTAATCAAAGATACTGTCTGCAATCAAAATTCAGAGACCTGAATATGATCTCAAACATTTCTTATCACATATTGGCAAAATCAAATTATCTGGGCTACTGTCCACATTCATTTCATAGATCTATACTCTTACTGTACAACAAAAGTTTGGGGTGAGCAAGATTTTTTAATGTTTTTGAAAAAGTTTCTTATACTCACCAAGGCTGCATTTAGTTCATCAAAAAATGCAGAAAAGAAACTGTAATATTGTCAAATATTATTACAATTTAAAAAACAGTTTTGTATTTCAATATCTTTTAAAATGTAATTTATTCCTGTGATGCAAAGCTGAATTTTCAGCATCGGCATCATTCAGCATCATTCCTCTTTGATGATCTTTCAGAAATCATTCTAATATGCTGATTTACTGCTCAAGAAACATTTCTTCTTCTTCTGATTGCTCTGCTGCTTTTTATTATTTATTTATTTATTTTATTTATTTTGATCAATTTAGTGTGTCCTTGCTGAAATAAACATTAAAAATATATATCTTACTAACCCCAAACTGTTCTAGTCTCAACATTTTTTTCTCCCTAGGAGAATTCTAGGAAAAACACCTGGCAAAGGAAATTAAATGAAATACAGAGAACTTGCTCACTCGTTCATGCTGCTCTGGCCCAATACAGTGGTTTCTTATTTCTGACACCATGGTAAATTGAAAGTGAAGGGACATTTAGAGTTGTAGTCACAGCCGTGAATCACGCAAGGCCAGTGTCCATGTGTGCTGCTGTTGACCTTTCACTGACTTCACTTCTTTCACACGCACACAGACAGATGCAAACAGAGAAGCGAAAGGTCCCACATGTTAAAAGGCTGCTCTTAAAACCAACAGATAAATGCAGCTAGACATATGTGAGATATCAGACTGATCTAAATTACCTTGCATGCCTCTGTCTTCATTGCCTACATTCTCACTATCCTGCAGAAGTAGATGGGAATTAGAGATTTCCACAATGAGATCAAACTATCTATACAGTACCTGTCTAGATGTCTTTGCCAGAGGCGTCGTGGAACTGCACTGAACCATACACACACTGTGTGCAGCAAACACACTGTCCCTTATCAGTTTACCCTATAGTTGCCTGAAGAATACTAATGCACTGTTACTGCAGGCCTGCATGTGATGCATACAGAAACAGAGCTTCCATTAGCTCGCTGTACATCCAGGTCAAAAAAGAGAAGCTACATCACAGGAATAGTGAGAGAGAGAGAGAGAGAGGGGGGAGAGAGAGAGAGAGAGAGAGAGAGAGAGAGAGAGGGAGAGAGAGAGAGAGAGAGAGAGAGAGAGAGAGATGTCATTGAAAGTGATGGAAGGAAAAGAGAGATTAAAAATAGAATCTGTGTTGAATGCAGAGAATGCAGAGAAGAAAAATACGTATATATATATATATTTATGCAAGTATATATATTAACATTACATTTAACACTGACATAGAATAACTTTTATTAAAATAAATTATAAAGTTAAGAAAAAATAGTTCATTCAATAGTTTTAATTTAGCTGAACTTAATGTACAATTTTATGGAGCTAAAGACGCCTATCGTTTTCTAAAACAGATATGCTTACTTTTGATTTGGGGTTGAATTATGACATTTTCTTTGACAGGTACATCTATAGATTTCTCAAAGTTGTTCTGTTATCTAATATTAGTAATGGGAAAATTATAAAGCTATGTATAGAGCAGAACATCCTTACTAATTATCCTGCCAGGCCACAATTTATGATTGATGGCATTGGTGGCACCAAAACTTTTCAAATGGCACCCTAAAATGACAAATTATCATCATTAATCTTCCTTTAACAGCAGAAGCACACCTGTTGCATAAAATATAGCCTTCTAAATGAGTGATGCCAATGCACAAGAGCAGATACTTTCTAAAAAAAATAAATAAAAATAAAAAAAACCCCACTAGTTCAGTCACCCAATGGTCAATATCATGATTTGGCTGCCCTGCCCTCAGTTTGACATGCTCTGACACTGCGTGGGCCACTGTTCTTATCATTTGCAGTCAGTATCAGCCTGTGGGCCTCACCCTCTGTCTGCACCCTTTGAATAAGAGACGTCTGTCAAACATTTATCCCACACACAATCTTCAGAGCGGCTCCGCATCGACAGAGTGACAGGCCTGTCTACAGCCACGGATTCCACACATCACTGCAGTGCTTGATGGAACCACCTTTTTACATACAGTGGTTGGGGTTGATGGAACCAACACTTTACATACAAAAATAGAAACAGGCATGAAGCGTCGTGATAGCAGGCAAAAGAATTGTATTGGTGGTAATGAAACGTGAGGCTCTGTTGGGTGTGCACCTCAGGGAACATGTGCCATATGTTTACTGAGGGGACTGAACCAATTAGGGTGGGTGTCACACAAGATTGTTCATCTAGACTGTCATGGTACTAAGATGGTCTTTTTTTATGAATGGTTTCCACCACCTGCTGTGATCATTAAGAGAAATAATGCACCATGAATACAGCACCAGTCGTTCCGGAGTGTTTCAAGGTTTTCTGATGTTTTTAGACAAACCTGGCTGGATGTTAATGCATTAGTGGCGCTGAAAATGAAACAATTAACACGTACTTCTCACCCAGTTACTTGATGATGATGATATCATGAGAATGTTTGTAGGTTTTAAGCTGTGAGAAATATAATTACGTAAAGATAGGCATCAGGAAAATACCTTTATTAATCCTATTGGACAAATACTGTTTAAGTGTTAATAAACTCGATTGTGACATCTCAAACAAAAATCATACATTATGATTATGATGAGTGTTAATGGGCCAAACAAGCCATCAACATGATAATTTATTATAAATTTATGTATGTATGTATATATATATATATATATATATATATATATATATATATATATATATATATATATATAATATCGTTAAATATAAATATAAATACAAATATAAAATATTGTTAAATCTAATGAATTATTTTAAATAATAAATATAACAAATAATATAAATACAAATATATTATTATAATAGCATACAGAAAGTCCCTGTCTACAGCACCACTGTAAAATCAAGTTGATCTGCTCTTATCTTGAAAGAGATTTTTAATCTTGAAAGAGATCTCCTGTTTTCTCTGGTACTGAAGCCTGATTTGTTCATGTTTGTGTAGCTGCACAAACCAATGGCGCTCTAGCCCACCAGAAAGGGCAGAGCCGACCTCTATATAAGTTGGCTCAGAGCACCATTTCATCAGAATGTTATGACTGAAGCGACAGCCATCGTTTAGTGTGCAGCTTATAGCACGGCAAGTCAAGCAACGCTTGTTCCCTTATCTCAGCGAACCGAGGTTGCATTAGTAACCAGAGCGTTCCCTTTCAAACGGTCTCTCCTGTTGTGTCAAGGACTCATGTTTGGAAATGCATCCAATCACATTGTGCTATAAGCAGATGCAGAATGAAGCCTCGGAGCACTCGAGTTAAGGACTCCTAGAAAGCATGAACAAAGTTGAGACCCAAGCCAATAGGCTGAGGACTACAAGACAAACTTTTCCACTCTCAAGGGAAAAATAAGTATATTATGCAGACAAAATCCATGCCTGCAGGGCAGGGATGTCTAAGTTATAGAATCTGGAAAAAATGGACGGCGATGACCAGTCGGTGGATAATTCCTGATAGAAATTCCACTGGACCATGCCCAGGAGGAGGCCATTCCTCTAGTGGAGTGGCTTAAGGACGACTTTGCAGTTGTTAGTCCCAAACTGAAGGTCTAGCTACGCAAGACTACAATGTGACTAATACAATAACTCAATTTTCTAATTACTTATGTGACGAGTCAGCTGCCTCCCCCCTTATTATCAGCAGCACCCCGTCCCTTAATCGCCGCCCTTCACCAGGCTCCCGACGGGAGTGGGTGTGTGAGAGAGGAGGGGCGCTGAAACAACCAGGTCTGGCGGCGTGTGATGAGGCACACCTGAAGGGAATGAAGCCTCATCACCGCCGCTGTTAAATGCCGAGCGCGCCTCTCCTCGAGAGACCGGTCTCTTCCCCGTGCATGCACGCTGGTGTCCTCGTGGGTCCAGGAAGGGAGCGTAGAGGGATTCCCGTGCCGCCAGAGACGTGAGCTGCCGGACCCGCGGTCCGGACGAAGCCGCACCTGCTACGCGACTGACGGGCCAGAATGCCGGGCCGTTCTTTCCCCTCAAGCGCCGTGGGCCAAGGAGGACGAAGAGGAGCTGAATCAAGCCGCCGCCCCTCGCGCCCCGGACTAAAGTGGGGAGCGCGTGCGGCCGCCGGACACCGCCCCTTACCTGGACCCTTCCTTCCAGAACACTGCCCCTCCTTCACGAACCTCGCAGCACGACGAGGACACCAGATCCCCTGTTTATTTTGGACACTATTTTCCCCTTTGGACACTTTATTTTTATTATTTGTGTTTAATAAAAGCCTCTCCGAGGCCTGACGCCACACCCACTGTGTCTGTCGTTGGCTCCTCCCGTCACAGTGGTGGAGAATGCGGGCAAGGCGGAGCCTAGATAGCACAGTTGGGCAACACCTGATGACGTCATCCCCTCTCGCTCGTAAAAGTTCGAGAAAACCCGCACTGGGACGGAGGAACGATGGAGACGGCCTCCCAGCCACCAAAGGGGTAAGTGACGTTTGTTACTATTGTCATTAACCCTGTGGTTGGTTGAGGCTGTCGACTAAAACCCGGTTTCTCTGTCCCGGTGCCGGCGCGGTGCGAGAGGGAGAGTTGCCCGGAGAGGAATCCCTGCCCCGCCCACTCCGACCGCTGGAGCCTGGTTGAGGAAGGTAGCACTCCTGCGTGGGCGGCGGCCTTATGACGGGGGTGTCGCTTGGGGGGGGGGGATGTGACGAGTCAGCTGCCTCCCCCCTTATTATCAGCAGCACCCCGTCCCTTAATCGCCGCCCTTCACCAGGCTCCCGACGGGAGTGGGTGTGTGAGAGAGGAGGGGCGCTGAAACAACCAGGTCTGGCGGCGTGTGATGAGGCACACCTGAAGGGAATGAAGCCTCATCACCGCCGCTGTTAAATGCCGAGCGCGCCTCTCCTCGAGAGAGCGGTCTCTTCCCCGTGCATGCACGCTGGTGTCCTCGTGGGTCCAGGAAGGGAGCGTAGAGGGATTCCCGTGCCGCCAGAGACGTGAGCTGCCGGACCCGCGGTCCGGACGAAGCCGCACCCGTTACGCGGCTGACGGGCCAGAATGCAGGGCCGTTCTTTCCCCTCAAGCGCCGTGGGCCAAGGAGGACGAAGAGGAGCTGAATCAAGCCGCCGCCCCTCGCGCCCCGGACTAAAGTGGGGAGCGCGTGCGGCCGCCGGACTCCGCCCCTTACCTGGACCCTTCCTTCCAGAACACTGCCCCTCCTTCACGAACCTCGCAGCACGACGAGGACACCAGATCCCCTGTTTATTTTGGACACTATTTTCCCCTTTGGACACTTTATTTTTATTATTTGTGTTTAATAAAAGCCTCTCCGAGGCCTGACGCCACACCCACTGTGTCTGTCGTTGGCTCCTCCCGTCACACTTAACACACGTTAGATATATAACTATTTAATAAAGACAATTAGTATCTAGAAATATTTGAATTCATTGAATCCCTCAGATGTTGCCTCTATCTTGGGTACGTTTTTCAAAGATTGCCTTTCTATTAAGGACATACCGAATGTGATAATATTGTGGTCAATATAAGTTTACCTTAGAGGACAGTATTGGGATTGTGCCTATGATAGCCCCAAAACTGATCTAGATAAACAGCTCACTAGATTTTGAGACACATGAGCCAATATGTTTTGTGAAGTATTGACATTTGAAATGGATCCTGGGCTCATATCCTGCCTCGCTCTCTTCCAGCAGACACCAATGATATTTGGCCTGTCCTACTCCTCATGGGAACGGCCCTGTCAGCCATTTGCAGCACTGGAGAAGTATCTATCTATGAAATAAATCTCAAAAATAAAAAATAAAATAAAAAAAAATAAAACTCCCCCCTGAACAATATGAAGTTATCAGCTGATACATCTCTGTCTAAAAATATTAGCTACTAGAGCCACCTGGCACATCTACTGTTGTCTTTCTGTCACTGCTTGTTCATCCAGCGTAATATCAGATGTTGGATTTGATTTATATCTTTGACAATTTCCTGCATTATGTGAATTTGGAAAGCATCTACCCAAGGTTTGACCATATGATCTATTCACAGCTAAGTCACATTTGTTTTGTTCTGAAGGCCATCGGCATTGCATCCACCACAACAGAGCAAATATTGAGTTTGTGTCAGTTTAAGCAGATAAAGGGTCCAAGGCAGCATCATTATACTGATAGATGCACATTATTAGAGGAAAAAAGCATCAATATCACAGAGAATGCAAAGTTGCTCCTAATTAAGGCTTGAGCTCACTCAAACGAAGTCAAAACAAAAAGATTCATGAGGTATTATGTAAAACTATAAAGTAGCATTACCATGCAGATGGACAGAATGACACAGAACTATACACAAAGATCGAAAGACAAATAAACCAAACAGATGGAACGACAGACAGACAGAACAACAGACAGACAGACTACATGAACCAGTGTAGGAAATTGGTTGCCAGGGACAACTGTCAATTATGTAGCTTACAAAAATATATGACACTGTATTTGACCAATGAGAATCAAGTATTCCAGAGGACCGAGAAATACATTTTAATAGCTGTGTTCCCACAGTGTGAATTGTTTGTGCTGAAATTCAAGCTGAGCCAAAGTGAGACAAACGACTTTGAGGGTGGATTTCTCACATTATCCCTCAAGTAAACAAATATCTGTCAAGTTCTCCCAGGAGAACTATTATTCTCCATTGTCCAACAAAGTCGACATCAAACGTCCTTAGGCTTACATCTAATGGATGCGATATATAAGGATCAAAGATACATAAGCTATTGTGACATCTCAAAACCAATTTAATTTCTTTTCCAGGTTTCAAAATGTTTAAGAGAACACAGGAAGCGCTGGCCTACTGTGTGTGATCACGCTTTATCACACTTCTGAAGACACATCAAACTCCAGATGGAACAGAACCTGTCATTTTGTAAATGTACAAAAAGCATCCTTGTTTATGAGGGTTAAAGAGGAAGCAGCAGTGTAAACATGTCACAAATGGATGGGAATCACCGCTGGATGCTCGGGGTTGGTCGCTGATTGCTTTCCTTCTCATGCTCCTGAATCAAAATGTCAGCCAGCATGTGCAGGGCGCCCATGCTGTGTGTTATGATAATTAGGACAGCTATGGTCTGTCTGTGTAACCATTACATTACATTACATTTAGTCATTTAGCAGACGCTTTTAACCAAACACCAGGCAAGAATCAGAAGGCCTTTGCCATGAAGTTACACTTAAAAAAAATTAAAGTTTGTCTTGCTTTTAAGAACAAAATATCTAAATATCCTTAAAAGGGGACTCGTTTTAGGGAATGCATTTGATTTATACTCCAGTGTTTTTCTTCTTCTTCTACTTCTTGATTCTGCAAAATGTTAGATGTTTAAAGGTGACATATCATGAAAATCTGACTTTTTTCATAATTAAGTGCTATAATTGGGTCCCCGGTGCATCTCTCAACCCAGAAAACGTGAAAAAGAACAACCCAGTAAATTTTTTTGGTAAGCCTTTCTCTGCAAGCTTGTGAAAAAAAGAACCGCACAGATTTTGTTCCCCCTGTGATGTAGAAAGGAGATCTTATTAATATTAATAATATTACTTCCCCTTCATCTGCAAATTTCCAATAATGGTGCCATCATTTTGTTTTTGCAAGCGGCAACAGTGTACCAGTTCTAACGCCATGGGCAAAGTTCAAGCAAAGCATGCTAACTGTCTGTCTTTGGCTGCACTGACGAGCACAGAACATTATTTAGAGTCCCAGCCTAAGAGGAGATAAGAGAGCAGAGGATTTATTGATTTATTTACTGTATATTACGCTGCTGCCATATAGATCTAATATAAACATGCGATTTCTTTCCCAGCTGTTTACCTTCCCGGACATAACTGACCGTTTTTGTCACTCATGTGTGTGTTTTTACATAAACTTGTGTGTATTTGACAGTTTAAGCGCAATAATACATGAAAGAGTTTAGTACTCACATGCCATGTGACAGCTGCTTTTCGTGCGCTGCTTCGCATGTGTGTGCTCAGAAAAACGTACATCAGAAGTTTAAATATGCTTTAAAACGCATGCTTTCAGCGCGATGGACATGATAATCAAAACCAAACAGATGTTTTTTGGCAGAGTATCTGCGATATGAGCTGTAAAGGCACAGCCCTACACTGGAAAAGGGGGCGGGGAGCAGCAGCTCATTTGCATTTAAAGAGACATGCACAAAAACAGCATGTTTCTGTTTCCACTCAAAATAGGCATTTTAAAATGACATATTATATCTGTGGGGTATTTTGAGATGAAACTTCACAAACACACTCTGGGGACACTTGAGACTTATATTACATCTTGTAAAAACAGGCATAATAGATCTCCTTTAAAACAACAACAAAACCAACGTGGCTGTTTTATTTAAGCAACTTTGTTTCAGATGTTTCTCTTAAAATTATTTAGGAAAAATAAAAATGGACACAAAATTTTTCATTCACTGTTGTTCAAAATGTTGGGGTTGTTAAGATTTTTTTGAAAGAAGCAGTATTTATTGATTGAAAAACAGAGTAAAAACAGTTATATTGTGAAATATTACTACATTTTAAATTAACTATTTTTAAATTATTTTTGTATATTTTAAAATGAAATTTATTTCTGTGATGGCTAAGCTGAATTTTCAAAAATCCATACTTCATTATCACATGACCATTCAGAAATAATTCTAATATGCTGACTTGATGCACAAGAAACATTTCTTCTTATGTTTTTTTGTTGTTGTTGTTGTTGTTGTTTTGTTTTGTTTTGTTTTGATAAATACAATTTTAAAAAACTATTATTTGAAATAAACATATTTTGACACAATAAAATATTTTTAGTGACACTCTTGATTGATCATCTTTGCTGAATAAGTATTTAAAAAACATTATAAAAATATTACAGTTTTACTGACCCCAAACTTTTTAATCATAATATAACACTAGTGTATAAAGATAAAAATTAATGATTTGAAGAATTTGTTGAAAAATGTTTGAGTTCATACTGACCTTGCAATCTCTGCTTTTGGATTGCTGGATTTGGCATCTTGGGAAATGTTAGCACAGTTTGGGAAATTGAAGAGAAGTATCTAGAATTCTAGATAAAACATGTCAGATTATTCTTTTTTTTAATGAGAAAAATCTAAGAAGCAGAAGACAGAGAAAAAACTGAGACATTCAAATTGAGATACATTGGGCCTTTTCCTGTAGAAGGGATTTTAACCATATTTACACTATCTATTCCACATATTTTTCATGTAATCAACAAAATTACTCATATTTAAACATTTTTTCAATGTCAAATAGGTCAGATTGTAGCGGCCATGTGACAGGCCTCACACACAGTCCAGAATCCCTGCACATCCAGCAAACAAACATTCTCAATGTGCCTGAATCCTGGATGTTAAACATGATATCATGTCAAGTGTGAGTGTGAAAGGTTTCCTCCAACAGCATTACCGCCGTTATTATAGTCCCAAAACCCGCAGGTGTGGGGCGGCTTTACTCACACAGCACGGCAATGCAAACCTTCCCTGCGTGCACAAGGTCAATGAACAAGACCAGCTGACACCTCTGTGTAGTCCTCCCACCAGGGGATCGCACTCGGTCAGAGACATAATTTCATAGCGCAGCATGAATGACTTGGAAGAAACCTGCTATGAATTCAAAGCAGCAGAAATAATCTGAAGTATGTCTGATGTGTCCAATGGCGTCTTATCTACTGCAGCCTTGAAGATGCTTTGAGCATCATGTGGCAAAGCAAAGCAGTCTACGGTTTACGGCTTCAGCAGTCTGTGTCAATCATCTTCAATCAATCCTTCCATCCTTTTCTGCTTTCTATTGTGCCAACCGTTCATCCGTCCCCCTTCCACCGGTCTGATTTTGAAAACACCACCTCTGATCAGTTTTAAGATGTTATGTAAGACTTAAAGCTGCAGACTTTAAGTTTGTCTGGAGGCAGTGTTGGTTTTCATGGTGAGTCACTAAACCATTTTCACAAGTATTCATTGAATATTTTCACAAATGTGATGCTGTGAAAATGAGAAAATTAGACCTTACAAAGCGAATGTAATGACTTTGCTACTGTCAATATAATCTGCAAGAACAACATCCATTGTGTTACGTAATTCATGTCAAATTCATCTTAGATGTTAAGAGTTTGAGGAGGAGGGGGAAACAACATGACTTATTTAAGTTAGTCCAAAATGAACAGAGATTAAAAGTAAGATGTTTATTCCGTTTGTAACACAGAACAAGATCAGAACAGTAGGGCAACTAGTTGAAAGATATTAGTGTAGAGCTTTTGTCAAGCATGTTTTTATACATTGACTGCACAAACTACTGTATGTATTTCATATTACCTAAAAATGCATAATTTTCCAAGAGAGCTAAGAAGAATTTTCACACAAAAAAAAGAGAAAATCATTTACTCATCAAAACCAATGGATTCTGCTTTAGAGTAAAAAATAAAAAAGGTATTTGCGAGATAAATTTTGTTTGTCTCTGAGATAAAAGTCACAATTACCTTTTATGAGGTGGAAGCATTTTTAAAAATGTCCAATAGTATCATCTTTTTATACAAAATATATATAGTGACCAGCAGTTGTCAATACGAATGCACAAAAATTTCAGCCATTAATATGAATTTTTAAATATTAGTTAAAATATTTCTTATATATTACATGTACCTAGTGAAATACACACACACACACACATACATATATATATATATATATATATATATATATATATATATATATATACTAAAATGTATTTAAAATACATTTACTTCATGCTAAGTATACTACAAATACATTTACATATTTATGTACTTGATAAAAATACCCTGCAATTGTACTTTTAGCGTTCTACACTGGTATTTAAAGTCTGCTATATTGGAACATTTAATTGAAGCTTTATGCACTTTAATTGTGTGGAAGTAGTGCTGAAGTCCAACTAAAGATACAGTATACCGAAGTAAATCTGATTGTGCTAAAGTGGAACTATTGCAAGTATACTTCAGGTACACTTTAAATATCTTGCATTTAAAAGAACGATATTATTCAAAGATCATACTATCCTCATCAATAGTGACATTAAAACACATTTTAGGCTTAATATTAAGAAATGTGCATTGTGCACAACTAGTACTCCAAATAAAGCTTCATTATAATCAGTAAGTCTTGAGCGATATGTCAGTAAATATGTTAATAAATTTGAACTATACTTAGTATGAAGTAAATGTATTTTAAATAAATCATTTTTTTACTATGGTTTTTAAAGTTTAAAGGCAATATTATTGTAAAATTGCAACAACTGAATAAAGAAATTTGTTTAAGGATTTTTAAACATTTTTGAAAGAAGTCTCTTATCCAAGGCTGCTTTTATTTGATCAAAAATACAGCAAAATAGTATTATTTTGAAACATTATTACAATTAAAAGTGACTGTTTTCTATTTTAAAATATTTTTAAATATAATTGATTCCAGTGTACATTTATTTACAGTAACCTTTAATCAATGTACTGTGTTCTTGCTAAATAAAAGTGTTCATTTCTTTCAAATGAAAAAAAAAAAAAAAAAAATCTTACTGACCCAAACCTTCTCAACAGTAGTATATACGGATAATTTTTCAAAACAAAGGTCGACCAAAAATTAGCACTTATGATTTTTAGCCAAAAATGCCCAGAATATTTGTTTTGGTTTTAGCCAAGAAAAAGCGGTCCATAACACTCTGGAATACCACATTAAAACATGACACATCACAGTCAGCCACGACACATGTGACAATCAATGCCAATGAAAATACGGGTTTGCAACAACATGAGGATGAGTAAACAATAACAGAATTTTCTCTTTTGGATGAACTATCCCTTTAAACTCAAGAATTTGCTGATTCTTTTTATGCAGTTTAAATCTTTGGTTGCTGCTGTACTTAACAGGACTCAATCCAGCTCCTCCCCACTGTGCTCACAAGATGAACCTCACTGTTCTTATGAGCTGAACAAATGTACCTCTAATTCAATCCTTCCATTCACAGTCATGCTCTCCATCTCTGGTCAGATAAAAGGCATCAGGGCCTTTATAGCAGAAAGAGACATACTGATGGCTTATGATTGTAATTCTCCTCTTGATGCTGCTTGAGACAAGCTAAATAATAGATTTTGTGCTTTTGTGTGTGCCGCAGTCATAGATTAAATTGACCTCTGTTTGAAACTTCATGAAAATGGAAGTAGCATAGGCACACCTAACCTCATCTGTATCAAGTCTGCATCATAAAGATTCTGAAATTTATTCATAATCAAATCACACACAGTAGGATGCACATTAACTATAGATTCACTCCTGCCTTTGCTGGAATGCATTCACGCTGCATTGCACCAGATTTACTTTGAGCCTCTATGCATAAATGCATCGGTATGTGAATATACATTGCTATTCAAAAGTTTAGGGTTGAAAAGAATGATCTTGTATTGCAGTTATATCTGATCAAATGCACATTATTATTATTCTTTAGCTTGGGTTGAACAAATAATTTTTGCTTGGTTGGAACAGCAGCTACGCTAATTATGTCTCTATTTGTTTCCCTGTTTCTGCCCAAGAATTACACAAGCTTCAATCTGGATCCAACCCTTAAAAGATCTGAGATGACCAAACACCTGAGAAGAGATGATGCCAACCCCTCAGAGGACCTCAGATGATGCTAACCCTGAAACAACACATAGAACTACCAAATTTTGCTATTAGTTTGATTGCAATATTTAATCATTGCTGTTAATAGTGTTCATCGTCTGTTTGATTACGTCATTAACTGATTTGTACCGTACATTTTTGCCATATGTACATCAACTTGACATAGTCACCGCTGATAAGCTACTACTAAATATATTGTAGAAACTTAATTTCCTGTAGAGCTGCTTTGCAACGATTTGTATCGTGAAAAGCGCTATACAAATAAACTTGAATTGAATTGAATTAAAATGTTTTTGAAAGACGCTCATGCTCACCAAAACTGCATTTATTTAATCAAAAAAGACAGTAATTTTTTGAAATAATTTAAAATAACTGTTTTCTATTTTACTATATTTCCAGATGTAAGTTATTCCTGTGGTGGCAAAGCTGATTTCTTAGCAGACATTACTCCTATTATCAATGTTGAAAACAGTTGTGCCACCTAATATTTTTGTGGAAACTATGCTACATTTTTTCAGGATTGTTTTGACAAACAGAAAGTTCAAAATAACAGCATTTATTTGAAATAGAAACCCTTTGTAATATAATAAAATGTCTTAACTGTCAATTAAATGTATTATTGGTGGGGGAAAAAAGTTTAAAATTTATTTTTACAATTTTATAAAAAAAATAAATAAATAATAATAATAATAATAATAATTAAAAATGTTTAAAAAACACCCCAAACTTTGAACAGTAGTGTATATGTGGGACATGCCGCATGAAAGAGAGAGAGAGAAAAAAGCAGAACAGTTGCACTCATTTGGCGTCACTATGCCATAATTCGTTTATGATTCACCTGGTACTGACCCGTTGGCAACTGATCCAAAATGCTGGGAATGATGTAAAGAGGGTAGAACTTCACAAAGAATGTCTTCCTTTCTGAATAATGATCAGCCCTGCGGTTAACACCACACTGAACATTCTGCTCTCTTTTGAGGGAAGGGATCAACACAGCTTCAGACCGCCATCTGGACCATTGGACACAGTTTGCACCCTTGTTAAATAAAGTCTCATGACAGCTGCAACTGAATCATAAAGTAAACTCCAGTTTCACGAGTTGCCTGTGACTTGGAAAGAGAAGCAGAAGAGGCTGTTTGGATGTATGTCAGTCTAATTTAGTCTGTATTTTTAGCATTTTATCAGTTTCCTGCACCCAATGTTAGTAGCATGGCTACAAATAGCTATTATTTGAACTAGAAGAGAGTTGGTTACGATGTTATTTATTAAATCTTGTCACTCTTCAGTTCCAGGTTGGCTTTGACACATGCTGCAAGTAACATTTTCCCTGACAATATTTCAGAAATTTAGCCTTGTTTTCATCTAAAAACAGAACTAGCGCTGTCTGATTCACGAATGAATCATCTTTTGAGTCAGTTATTTTAGTATCATTGAGAGGCTATTATATTTTTTATAAATACTTTTAATATTTTATTTTATATTTTAATGTTTTTACTGTTAGTTAAAGCTTTTGTGTGTGTTGTTGTTGTTGTTGTTGTTTATTAGTTTAAATATGTGTGAATACTTTTAATTAATTTTAATTTCTGTTTTAGTTTTAGTTATTTTAGTACAAGTTAAACTAAATGAAAGTGAGAAATTTTGCCTGAAATAGAATAAGGTTTTTTAATTTTTATTTATTTATTTATTTATTACTATATTATCCATGTTTTGAGTTTGTTTAAATGAATTCATTAAAAGTGTCAGAAAAAAAAAATCCCATCTGAGTCTTTTGGAGCTGTTTTTCATTTTATTCAAAGAGTATCTTCATGATTTAGAATACCAAGAGCCGTTATATATAAAATATAATATGCAGACTCAGAATTATAATTTTAAGAACAATAACTAATTTTTAACAGTCTCCTAACACTATTTTAAACTAGTTTCATCTTTGACAGTACATATAGCGCTAAAATAACCCACTTTGTTTTCTCATTAACACAGACACACAGCTACCAGCATTAAACATATATTAGATCAAATTACAGCTGCTGTGTTTAATATTTCATATTTATGACGAATACAACGTAGATCAAATGCAGCAGGCTACTTATGCCATTAGTATCTACTTTCTCTAAACAATATCTTTCTGCTTGGCTAACTGTTCAGTAGTAGTTGGTATCACAGAGTTGAGTAAGCTTAGGCTAACTTAACCCTAGCTATATTTTTGAATAGTTTTCCCAACATAGTCTGACCAGTCCTGACATTCTGATGAAACCGTTTTTTTTTTTTGTTTGTTTGTTTTTTGTTTTTTTTTTGCCAACTCAGAGCGTGCAACCCACACACTGACATTCCGTGATGAGAATGAAGGTTAATTAATGTAAACTTCATGCAAAATAACGAGCTTATGCATTAATCATCCCTTCTATATTTAATAGGCTTTCCTTGCTTTCTTGAATTCCGTGTGCAGAGCACAGACATATGACACTCTGCAACTAACCTCAAGAGGTAGTAAACACATGGTAAATTGAATATATTACCATTGCTCCCTTTTAATGGCAAATGAGTCACTGCAGAAACATTTGCACTAACACTTAAGAGAGAGTGCAGATGTGGGCCTCCCCACGGGCTGGGGCGTCAGGCCAAATTTAGAGCAATATGGCGCCTCTCTTGTTTAGGTGCACCTGAGGTCTGTCCCCTGTCATTATAGTAGCTGGAAGGAAAGACACTGCGAATGGAGGACAAATGGGGGCACTAATATAGAGGCCCTAAAAAGTATTTGGACACTATTACATAACAATTTTTAATCATAACAAATAAAACAACAATTTTGAACTGATTAAACTAATATATTTAGTCAGAATGTGTGTTTTATTTCTTTAAAATGAACGCCACAGTCACTTTATTTTAAGGCCCGATTATCGCTATTAACATACGACTTTTGCCTCAATAATATTGGGTAGGAGGGATATATAATATGGTCATGCAGAATATGTGCTTTATAAGTACTAATAAATAATATGCTAATAATAGGCATGCTAATAAGGCAACTAGTTAATAGTGAGAATTGGTCCCTAAACTAAAGTGTTACCAATGAATTGAATGTTGAAAAGTTTTTGCTGCTAAATATTTTATGAAAACTGTGATACTACTATCACACTACTATTTAAAAGTTTGGGGTCAGAAATTAATACTTACAGTAAGAACATATTAAATTGATCAAAAGTGATAGTAAAGGCATTTATAATGTCACCAAAAAAATAAAAGAAATAAACAAACATTTTCAGCATTGATCATTATAAGCATAATAACCAATTTTATAATAATTAAATTGCTGCTCAGTTATAACAACTGAGCACCAATGTTAACTGATAATAACTGAACACCAAATCATCATATTAGAATGATTTCTGAAGGATCATATGACACTGAAGATCAATGATGCTGACAATTCAGCTTTGCATCACAGGAATAAATTGCATAATATAAAATATAATTGTTTAATATATAATAAATTATTTATTTATTATATATAACAATTATTATGTGACCCAGGACCACAAAACCAGTCATAAGGGTCAATTTTTGGAAATTTAAATTTATACATCATCTGAAAGCTGAATAAACTTACCATTGATGAATGGTTTGTTAGGATAGGACAATATTTGGCCGAGATACAACTATTTGAAAATCTGGATTCTGAGGGTGCAAAAAAAATCTAAATATTGAGAAAGTTGTCCAGATGAAGTTCTTAAATCAAAAATTAAGTTTTAATATATTTACGGTAGGAAATTTACAAAATATCTTCATGGAACATGATCTTTACTTAATATCCTTATGATTTTTGGCATAAAAGAAAAATCGATAATTTTGACCCATACAATGTATTTTTGTAAATATACCTGTGCTACTTATGACTGGATTTGTGGTTCAGGGTCACATATAAATAAAATAAATATAAAATATATACTAAACAGTTAAAACAGTTAAATATTTTTATATTCAAATAATATTTCACTATATTAGTTTTTACTGTATTTTTGATCAAATAAATGCATTCTTGTTGTGCATAAGAGACTTTCAAAAACATCACAAAATTGCAATTATTCCAAACTTTTGGCCAGCAGTGTATAATGTAAAGGAAATTATACATTTTTAAGTGTGGCTTAAGTGTTTTAAGTGTTTAAGCATCCAAACGCTTTTTGTGGCCATTGCATTCTATTATCTACAGTCTGAAAGCACTACATCCTTTCAGTGCAATCCTCCATTGCTTCACTGCATCCATGCCAATGCTTATAATCCAGTACTGAGAGCTGGACATCTGGGTAGGATGTGCATCAGTAATTCAGATGGTGGGAGTGAGAATTAACATCAAATATCACAGATGCAATACAGTGAGCTGTGATAGTCTTGCAAAAATCTTGTTTAGAATACGAGATGCTGTTTCGTGCAGAAACAAACCTGCTGGATTCATTACAACTTCATATGGAACATCTACAGGTCTGAAGCCTGATGCACCACTGACCTCACATCAGCTTTCCACATTGAATTCCTGTCAGGTATGGGTTCTTTCGTCCATTTGTCTGTTGTTAAGCAACGCTAACATCTCATTAGGCTCATCAGCACATCTAACAGAACACAGACAGGGTTATTTTAAAAGTGTTATAGATATAATTACCTATATACCACGCACAGCTCTAGTGCTTATGGCATGTGCTAATGACCACTCAAGGAGGAACATCCAGGTGTATAACTGTAATTACTGTCTCTAATAATAAAACAAAAAACATGTACCACAATTATCAAAGAACACTGCATGTCACAACAGTAGCCTATATGCTAGATGTGTATGCTGCAAAGGACGCCTGCTCATGGAAGTGACTCATTCTGAAAGTTTGCTGCTAAAACTTTACTTGTAAATCGTGATGCAGATACTGTATTGACGCATCTGAAATCGCAAGTAGACTTAAAGGGGGTCTAATGGTATTTCATGCGTTCTGAGTTATTTACACTGGTAAAGAGTTGGATTCTCATGCTAAACATGGCCGAAGTTTCAAAAAACGATTTGGATGTATGACGGAGTATTTCTGTGCCAAATTCAATCCTTCTGGGTTCGTACAAGTTTCGGAAAGTTTTTTTCGAGCATGGCCCTTCATGACGTCATTTCGGTGATGAATGTTTTACAAACAAGACCCAGTTCGACATTGGATTTGCATCGTTTTATACTGAAAGATGAAGCAGTCCCAGCAATAAAAGATCTCGGTCATGATTCAGAACTGCAGGTGGTAGGTAAAACTGCATCAAATTTCTAGTTTGTTGGCAATCGGCACACAAGTGCTCGTGACTCTTTAGCTCCACCCACGGCACGCCTCCAGGAGCTCGGCTGATTTCGGAAAGAATCGCAAAGCTGTATCTTTCTTTTATAAATGTGATAAAGCTAAAGACTCTTTGGAGATATGAAGGATGCAATACTACTCTAAATGTACTCAATATTAACACGAGATTGAGCAAAACTGTGTGTGTTATGTCCACATTAAAGAGGCGGTCACACTGTACTTTTCGTTCCATTGACTTCCACTCACATGTATGCGAATGCGTCTGATTGGAAAAGCAAGCTTATGCGAAAAGTTGCGAAAAAAATGCGAAAAAAAGTTCCACAGTTCAAGCTTGGTGAACTCTGACCTGCGAAATGGCATCACGTGAAACCGGGTGACCAACAGCAGATCGATACGTAACAGCATAACAGTGTAGGTAGTCCAGTGTAGACAGACTTTAGCTGTTGCGGCATGGTAACTGTCGCGTCTGGTGTCACAGTGTTACTTAAAATGCTAAATTATGTTAGAAAGGAAGGTCTGGCTAAACTGAGGCTCATGCCTGATCATTAATCTTCTAATTTAATGGACTGTGTCTACCAAGTACTTTGATCACTACTTTGTAATTCATTATACCCTGATGTTCAAATGGAAATTGTTACTGAGGCATGCATGAAATCATTTCTCATCTGACATACAATAAAGCAGCAGCAGCAAAAAAAAAAAAAAAAAAACACCCCTTAGCAACTGTATGGCAATGCCCTAGCATAACCCTAGTCGTATCATATGGAGATGGCATATTGGTAGCAAAAAAAGAAAAACACTACAAAAAAAAAAAAAATACACGATTTTAATATTTAGCTTTGAATTTGTAGCTACACTGTGGTTAAGAGTTTGTTTGGGCCTTAAGGGAAGTTTATATATATATATATATATATATATATATATATATATACATTTTTTTTGTTTGTTTTTTTTTTTTTGTTTTTTTTTTGTTTTGTTTTTTTGTTTTTTTTGTTTTTTTGTTTTGTTTTGTTTTGTTTTGTTTTGATTTGTTTTTTTTTTGTTTTTTTTTTTGTCTGTATACCCAGTGGCCTTTCTGCACAAAAAGCAATTTTGTGTGCTGGATATTCCCTTGAGAGCTGCCCTTCAGCACTTCCTGAACCTGGGCTGATATCAGTATTCAAGCTGCGTACAGAACAGACTCTACAACGACTAGATTTTGCCAGTGTGGAGGTCTTGACGTGCGGCCTCCAAACAAAGCAGCAAGTGTGGTTTACTTAGAGGAGATAAGCAGCAGTTATCCTTCAAAATAAGTAAATAAATAAAATAACGGCATGTAACCCCAACACAAAGACTCTAAATGAGAAGCAAAACACCCTCGTAATCAACCCTCATTGTTTCTGCCTGGCCAACACTTGCCAAAAAGCAGGATTTTAATAAAACGAATGATGCATCTTCTCAGGAGCAGAGATAATTTAGCAGGTGGGAAACATAAAAGAGATACAGATTCTTTTATTTTAGTAAAGCAAAGAATGTCAACTCTTTCCATGAAAAGAGGGCTAAGGAGCTTAGTTACCACCTTGGATTTACAAAAAAAAAAAAAAAAGTATTATTGCACATATAAATCTCTGTAATCCATTGTAAATTACCAAGACTGAATGGATATTGCTGTCATACTGGAAGAACAAGGTGGGATATTTCCATTATTGTTTTTGCAAATGGACCAGTCTGCATTGCAACCTCTAAAACTGCACAGATTTTAATAAAACAATTTAATCAGAATCTAAATTAAATTACTCAAAATCTATCTACAGAGTATTATTGTAATACATGAGCAGTGCTTTAACAGAGACATCAAACCTCAGCCGGTGGGATCTAATGAACATGGCTTGATTTGTTATTCCTAATCAAATCTATACACATAACTTCAGATAAGCAGTTTAAGAACTACAGTAGATCACTCAAAATTTGTTAATTATTCTATTATAATCTAAAAAAAAAAAAGTACCACATATTGCTATAGCAATCCAATAAAATATAAGAATACAAATGTGTTCACGCTGGAGACACAAACACGGTTCCTCTGGGATTCACTGATTCAGCCTAATTTACTTAAACCAAAGACTCTCATTAAACAATGATATTTTTTTAAGTAACAGCAACAGATATTTTACGTGTTGCTTTTGGTTTTCTTTGTGGGGGGGTGGGGGGGGGGGGTAATTTTGTTAAATATCATTACAGTATTAAACATAGTCTAATATATTTTAAAATAAAATGTATTCAAATATATATTAATAGACTAAGAATAAAAATAAGAATAAGAATAAGAATAAATGTAATGCTGGTAAAGGAAACATGGTTGATATTTTGATGAAAAACGTGATTTTAAAATTCAACATGTACACGCTTACAGAAGTAAGAGCTTCAGTAAGTTTCTGTAATATTTCTTGTATAATTTATCTGTAAGTCTTAGGGACACATCCCCATTTCTGTTTTAATATATCAGGCTCAAGGGAATGAGGCTATACATTCTGTAAGGAGATCTCCAACATAAACACAAACACTGCCACTAAACTAGCCATGATCTTGTGGAAAAGAAATAGAAGAAAAAGAAAATGTGGATCTGTTGAGTGGACTTATTAAAAGACTTTGCATCAGGGTTCGTGAGCACTGGTCGCTCTCACTCAGGCTGTATACGGACAGGCAGCTGTGTGCTTCTCAGGGAAGCTGGTGGCTTTTGACTTAATTATGCAGAGTTAGACTTCAGTATGCTTCAGGCTCAATAACATTACTGTGAGAAATCCAGGTGAGACAGGTAGGGGTTTTCACACACGAATGGCCTGATGAATAAAAAAATCCTGCTGAACTGCTCTCCTAAATTCAGCATCTCCAAAGGCAACCACAATGCTAAAGGGCTAATTCTCACTTTTGTTTCAGTTTATATAAACATATTTAATGGCGACATATTGGTAGCCTTTTATTAGCTGTAATGGCATCATGTGGAGTCGGTTATCTTCCATTAAAGGCTTGTAAACACAAAGAATAAAAGCTCTGCCCACTGTAAAAGAGAAAAGTATTTGATTTCACACAGCGCACTTGATTAGATTTTTAGCGGATCTATTAGCTGGTGATGCTGTTATAATAGAAATATAAAAATTCATGTCTCTAGTTTATATTTTGAGATTGTGCCACTTTGCAAAGTCACTTTGACATCAGGTCATTAACTATGTGAAAGATCTACCAAACCGCCCTTACAAGATGTTCACAAGTCCCTTCATACAAAACAAACATGAAATCTCTAAACAATCACAAGTGCCATTTGCATATAAAAATTTCAGCCTATTTTTCATCACTTCATTTGAAAAGGTCACCGCTGAACCTTCAAGAGATTATATTTTCTCACTTCAGGCCCTAAATTTCTAGGGCCGTAATACCATACGTATGTACTGCTCCTAATATGACTTTGTAAAGCACAATTCTTTTAGCAGTATTACATTCATGAGTTTATCATTATCATCATCATCATCATCAAGGAATGTATAAAATGGTAAAAAGCAAACCTTGAGCGCACCAAATTGCTTTGGGGAAAATGTCTAAAAAATGTAAATAAAAAGTGTTTAATAAAATAATAAATATATGAATAAATAAATACATGAAATGCTACTGAATGGGAACATGCTGAAATTCTGATGAAACAAAAAATCAGAAAATGTAATTTAATTTATTCATGTAAAAAATAGAATTACATAAGCATGTGCAAAACAGAATTATGTACTATTTTTGATATTTCTGATACATTTTTTTTTTTTTCCCAGGACCAAACACTATTTCTCTGTTGAATTGAAGGAACGTCAAAAACATGAGCACTGCCACTAAACCAATTCTGATCCACTGGAAAACAGATAGGAGAAATTGAAAGTTTTTCAAATGTCAGTTTCAAGAGTCAAGCAAAAAGGAGAATGATCACTTTTATAAAAGTTAAAATGCATTGGATACCCACACATCAGCAGTAGGAGGTGTAAATACAAATGCCACTCTACAAAAATAATAAGAAACTCCCTAATGCCAACTGTCTGGAACATAAAACTTGACAACAGACTTATACTGTAGAATGTACTGTGAACAACACGCATCCCAAGTGGGAACATGACACAGAACTGACAGTGAATAATCATGACCGAAATAGCGCTGCCTTGGGTGGATTCGCCACAGGTCTTTTTATCAGGGAGGCTGTGTAATAATAGGCTGAGAAACGGTCCCTGCTGTTACTAACAGGGAAAACAGAAAAGTGGATTTTATCCGAAAGAATGTACAAATCCATGACAAAATCAGGATCATTGAAGTCGCCCTATTGAGAGGACAAGTTCATTGTTGAGCTGTCTTGCCTATTGCCCCGACTTCAACTCTAGAAAATGGGCTAGAAAATGGTTGTTCAGCACATTACCTTTAAAGACCTCAAGAAACGTTTGACATTTTGCACTGAAATTTGGGGCTGGACATATTGGAATCTTGCGCTTTAAACTAAGGAATAATTCACCCAACAATAAAAATGTGCTGAAAATGTATTCACTCTCAGGTAACCTAAGATATGGATGAGTTTGTTTCTTCATCTGAACAGATTTGGAGAAACGTAGTATTACACCACTTGCTCACCAATGGATGCTCTGCAGTGAATGGGTGCCGTCATAATGAGTCCAAACAGCTGATAAAAACATCACTGTAATCCACACGACTCCAGTCCATCAATGAATGTCTTAAGTGAAAAGCTGCATATTTGTAAAAAACAAATTCATCAAGGCATTTTAATTTTATAGTCACTTGAGTTTATAATAACACTTCCTCCTGAAAAAGTCCATCCCCTGTTGTCCTCTCACATCAAAATGCACCCACATATTTGTTTAGAACTGTTTTCACTTGTAAACAGTGCTTGATGTATATTTCTCTCATGATATTATGGATATTATGGACTTGTATTAGCCGGAAGCAACTGTTTGAAAATAAAAACATCTTAGTGATGGATTTGTTTCTTGCAAAAACGCAGCTTTTTGCTTCACAAGATGTCAGTTGATAGATTGGATTCATGTGGATTACTTGTGATGTTTTTACCAGCTGTTTGAACTCATTCTGACGGCACCAAAAATTTTTAATTCTGTCATCAAAGAAGATTTGAAGAATGATGGTAACTAGTTTCGGGTCCCATTGACTTCCATAGTATTTTTGTCCATACTAAGAAAGTCAATGGGACCTGAAATTGTTTGGTTACCAACATTCTTCAAAAAGTTCTACAGAAGAAAGGTTTTGAACTATATGAGGATGGATACATGATGGCAGAATTTTCATTTTTTGAATCCACTATCCCTTTAATAAATTATGTAAAAACGTTGTAAGTTAAAATAATAATCTATTATAAGTTTATTTTGACGCTAACATATACTGTAGATCAGTGGTTCCCAACCACGTTCCTGGAGGCCCCCCAACACTGCATGTTTTCCATGTCACCTTAATCAAACACACCTGATTCAGATCATCAGCTCATTAGTAGAGACTACAAGACCTGAATTGGGTGTATCAGAGAAAGGAGAGATGCAAAATGTGCAGTGTTGTGGGGCCTCCAGGAACGTGGTTGGGAACCACTGCTGTAGATGACTTCAAAAACATAAACTGAATCCATGTGTTGTGATGATGTTTTTATTTTCTAGATGATACAAAACTAAACTCTGTGCTCTCTATATCAGAAATCATTATTTTGGCCCTGGTGTGCAATGAGGCTGATCTCTGGCCCTGAGATCAAGCTCCTGTGCTAAAGTTGTGCTCAAAATTATTCATACCCTTGGAAAATATGATCAAAGAAGGCTGTGAAAATAAATATGTATCATTAATCCTTTTGATCTTTTATTTTAAAAATTTACAAATATTTAGCCTTTCACTGGAGAATAAGAATTTAAAATGGGAGAGAAATCTCATTATGAAATAAATGTCTTTCTCTAATACACATTGGCCACAATTAATCAAACCCTTTTATTCAATACTTTTTGCAACCTCCTTTTTCCAAGATATCAGCTCTTAGTCTTCACCTATAATGCTTGATGAGTTTGGAGAACATCTGAGAAGGGATTAGAGATCATTCCTTCATCCAGAATCACTCCAGACCCTTTAGATTCCCAGCTCCATGTTGGTGCTTCTTCTCTTCAGTTCACCCCACTCACTTTCTATAGGGTGCAGGTCAGGGAACTGGGATGGCCATGGCAGAAGTTTGGTTTTGTTCTCAGTAACCCATTTTTGTTTTGATTTTGATGTTTGTTTGTGGATTATTGTCCTGTTGGAGGATTCAACCACAGCCCATTATAAGATTTCTAGCATGGACGGTCAGTTTTTAATTTTTTATCTGTTGGTATTAGATAGAATCCTCGATGCCATGATGCCAACATAGGATCTCTAGCAGAAAAATAGGCCCACAACATTAAAGATACAGCAGTGTATTTCATTGTGCACATGGGATACTTTTTTATTCCTGTGTGCACCACACCCATCTTGAGTGTTTACTGCTAAAAAGCTCATTTTTTAGTTTCATCTGACCATAGAAGCCAGTCCCATTTGAAGTTCCAGTAGTGTCTAGCAAATAAATATGCTGGAGTTTGTTTTTGGATGAAAGTGTTTTCTTTTCTAGAATTTTTCATGAAACCCTCCTGAACAACATGTAGTAATGTAGGTGCTGTTTGATCATTTTTTTTTTTTTTTTTTTTGAGGCTTTCTGACCCCAAGGCTCAACTGTTTTCTGCAATTCTTCAGCTGTGATCACTGGAGCGTCTTTGGCCACTCAAACTACCCTCCTCACCATGCTTTAAGACAAAATAGACTCACGTCCTCTTCCAGGCAGATTTGTAACATTTTCTGTTGATTGGAAATTTTTAATTATTGCCCTGATGGTGGAAATGGGAATTTTTACAGCCACTTTCTAATTTGTGAAACTTAACAATCTTTTGCTGCACAACAGAAATACATTCTTTGATTATACTCATTGTGATCAATGATTAAGGGAATTTGGCCTTTGTTTCCCCTCATATTTATATTGCTGTGAAACAGGAAGCCATGGCTGGATAATTTCATGTTCCTAGTCACCCTGGTGTGATAAAAAAAATGCAAATATTAATGGGAATATGCTTCAGAGATATTTCAATCATAAGAATTTTTTAGGGGTACCAATAATTGTGGCCATTGTGTACTAGAGAAAAATATTCATTTCATAATGTGATTTTCCCCCACTTTTAATTTTTTTTTTTTTTTTTTTTTTTTTTGCGCTTAAATTAAAGGTTAGATTTTTTCACATTTTTGAATGAAAGATCAAATGGATAAACAATGCAGAGTTATTTTCACAGCCTTCTTTGATCATATTTACCAAGGGTATGAATAATTTTGAGCACAACTGTACATACAGATAGGTACAGAAATCAATAAAATGTTTGGGTTGTGTAACCACAGAGGTCAGTGGGTATTGCACAGCTTTCGTTAGCGGAACCAATCTCAGGTAATATAAACTTGATGTGAACAGCCATGGAAGAAAAACAAACCATCACTTAATGTTTACTGCAGGCTCCTTAACTACCATGCAGCCCAGCCCATCTGGAGGTCAGGAGGTCTGATCTTGATTTGGAACCTTTATGGCTGTAAACCTGCACCCTCACTACCCATAATCCTCCCACCATGGGGATTAATTAGTGGTCAGCGAGGATTAGAGGAGGTTTGTGGCTTCATCAGCAGTGGTCGGAAAGATGGGCTTGATAAGGTTATTAGCTGAAGTCACGGTTCATTATGACTTGGGCTGTAACACCCACAGACGCATGAGATCCCCTGAGGAATATGTGCAGAAATGCTTTTTTAACCATTTCATTTAGTGTATTCCTAGAGCCGCTCATGTGAGATATTGAGTGAGACGTCTTAAGTAGCCGAGAACCCAGTCCAATCAAAATCTCATTTCTATTCACTAATTATTTCTAATATCTGCCTGAGCAAGTGTTCAACTCTTTCCAGAATGTTTTAATGAAGAAATGTTCATCAACTGAGTTGGGTTGATTAGCATTTCATGTCTTATTTGTGCCGTTGGACACCTGTCGATGCCGCCTAATGAAGAACTGCTTACTGACTTATTTCCTAACTGCTAATGAGTGACGCAACATTTGAGAAGGAAGCTCGAAAACACTTTGTGGTTCATTTGAAGCTACTATGATAATTAAGTTTTATTGATTAATGAGTACATTTTCCCAGATGTGAATACAGTGCCTCGGTTTCAGGAGAAAAAAAAATTAATGTGAAACTCCAATGCTTGAAATTCTTTATTCTCCAGCATTAAGAGGTCATTTTTTCTTATTTA
Source organism: Spinibarbus caldwelli (assembly GCA_039654775.1). Classification (NCBI taxonomy): domain Eukaryota; kingdom Metazoa; phylum Chordata; class Actinopteri; order Cypriniformes; family Cyprinidae; genus Spinibarbus; species Spinibarbus caldwelli. Next base: position 19,132,079 of record CM077246.1, on the reverse strand, counting down.
TTTGAGTGAGACTTACACGTCTCATTTTGTCTACAATTCTCTCGCTCTAATCCAAACAACAGCTGAGAATGAAGCCAGCACAAACTGTTCTAAGAGAATACGCAATTACATATTTGCATATTCCTAAACATCTTTAAAAATGAACTTCGATGGAGGTTGTGAAAACAGATCAAATAATCTGCATGCATTTCGTATTCCGCCCGCAATGTTTTTTTTTCAGTGAACACACGGTTTGTGTTTCCAGGTTGTTTCAAGTCTCAATGTGCTCTTGTTCACTGATTTCTTGCGGCATGGTGCGCTTTTCGCAGGTGTGAATTCCGCATGAATATCTTTGCATATTTAAATGTGAATATTCAAATGTGACACATTTTTACTGATTTGAAAATTTGGAAATCCTTGATGAGGATGATCTGGCGCACAAGACAAATGAAGCATAGCTAAGATGCCAATAATTTAAAATGCATTTATTTAAAAAATGAATTAATAAAATAAAATAAAAACTGTATATTATTATATTATATTATATTATATTATATTATATTATATTATATTATATTATATTATATTATATTATATTATATTTTATATTATATTATATTATATTATATTATATTATATTATATTATATTCGGCCCAGAATCAAACAAACTAAAGGGCTAAGCAGCTAGCATGACCTCTGACCCCATTTTTCACTTCGCCTATAGTACATTCACTTTCCACTTCATGTCATTTACATATTTTCTACCCACCAACTCCTTGGATACATTTGGAATATTATCTAAATAATAAATGCTACCTTCTGCAGCATGTATAATGTGTATAGTATGTAAACTGGTTGTATGCATGAAATACCCAGATGGCCTTCTACTTTCTGCTAATTACGTGCAATATACAGAGAAAATGCATGGGATATCATATCGCAACATTGCAATGTGTTTGATTTTACATTCCGTTTCTATATGACAAATAAACAGCAATAATATTGCAGTGGCATTTTTTAAGTTAAAATGTTTTACGCAAGACTGGTTTTAAAAAAAAGTCAAAAAAATAAATAAATAAATAAATAAAGCCAAATAACCTTTCAAGACACCATTTGTGAAATTGAGTGTAAGTAATGAGGTGTGAGACAAATATACACTGAGAAAAATTAATACAGAAACAATTTCATAAATTCACAAACACTTACAAAGAAACAGTACGCAACACTTTGAATTAACTGTGAAATTCTAAAGTAAAAAAACTCAAATTCAATTTTCTTGTAAGCATAATCTAATAATCCAAGCTGATCTCATGGCAATTCGTACATATTTTACAAGGTGGCTAATTTGTACGACCTCACTCGTATGAATTCTTAATATTTTTGCTAAATCGTACGTATTTTACGAGTTTCCCAATTCGTATGAATTCATACGAATGGCCTACCCCTAACCCCACCCCTAAACCTACCAGTCACTGGGGTCTAGACAAATCATACAAAATCGTAAGAGTGAGGTTGTATAAATTTGTACGAATTAGCCACCTCATAAAATACATACGAATTGGTCGTGAGATAGCATTGAATAATCTGTAATAATCTTACTTTGAAAAAAAATACTTTTTACACATGACATAACATACAACATATAACATAACATACAATACATATGCAAACAAATGCAAAAACAAATGCTCAATGTAGAAAAACATATAATTTTGTTCTATTTGTAAAAATAGAAAGTGACAGTGTCAGAAAGTGTCGGTGCCGATAGCTTTATGGGCAGTGCTCCGCCATACAGCACTATTGCGCTACGGGCATCCTGATTTCAAATCCCGACTCAAGGACCTTTCTCGATCTCCCTCATTTTCTCTCCCACTTTGCTTCCTGTCAGCTCTAATCTGTCCTATTGTAATAAAGGCAAAAATGCCAAATAAATAAATCTTTAAGAAAAATAGAAGAAAGTATTTACTGGATACTTCACAGTACATAGTCGGCACATATTCTATTTCGAACACAGCCTTTGAGTTATGTAGGTGCATTTAGTTTACAATAGCTTCACGCAGTAAGACAACTTAGCACAGAAGTGGTAAATGTGCTAAATGAGGTAAAAATGTCATGACCAGCATGGCTGAATTAAATAACATTTTTTTATGCCACGACAGTTTGAGCTCAGATAAGCATACCAGGGGGTTGACATCAGAAACAGAGAATGTCACCACAAATGATCTTTATTTCTGTGTCACAAAACGCTTCCCCTGTTAATTCAATTTAATGAACTCATCTTTGGCGGTGTTCCAAAACAGTTCTTTATTGTTGCGGTATCCTTATTGCTCATTGATTGCAAAGTGTAGATGTTATTAAAATAGACAATTATGGGAAAGAATGATTATTAAAAAAAGATGATGAAACAATGGCAATATTTCGCTCACATTCTTTCATGCACTACAGAATCATTTTAGGGGGTTTCATGTAATTATATGAACTAATCTTACAAAAACTGTAACTAATTGAACTCCAAAATACCAAGACGAATATTTTAGAAAATGTTATATTTTTAATAAAGAGTTATTATCAGCTTGAAATTTGTGCAAAGAAATGTGCTTAATTGTCACACCGCAAAAATCTTAATGATCCTAAAATAGACTGGATTTCATCGAAAGGTGTGATATTAACCTGAAATAGTCTAGTATTGCTATCATATTATGCAGAATTCCTTTGATTCCGATCTGGGCACTGATCGTCCGGTTCTTAACCTGTCTGTGATGTAAGTCAGGGCAAAGAGCTTAAGGTACTCCTGTGCCTTTTGAAGTCTACCTCAGCATGTGTCTCCACCCTGCACCTTCTTATGCATGTGTCGCCTTTGATCCGCCTGACATGCACTGATGGAAATCCACGGAGGTATTAGAGATGACACAGGAAACAGAATAGAGACAAACACATTAATATGTAATCGAGAAGAAAGCGCAGATGACTGAGCCATCTGGCCTGTGAGCGGCTGAGGGACTTAAAGAGAGGGATGCTGGGGAGAAGGAAGGAAAAGGTGTGAGCGAGTGATGGGAAAACTTCCTTCCCTCTCTGTGTCGTCAGCAATCCTTATGTCATGGATGTACAAACTGCTTGAAGTATACTGACAAACATCTTGACATCTTGTTGTGTTTACCTGGGTGTTCATTTCAAATAGCTTTCATGTATTATTTCAGGAAGCCGATACAGTGTGTATGGTTGTAATCTGACAGCGTGATTGCAAGATATACATAAATAATGTCATAAATAATGTTAGAAGATTGAGTTACGAATAAATAGTGGTGTTTACAAACATAACTAATACTATTACTTAAAGGGATAGTTCACTCAGATTAAAAATATCTTCATTTGTGTTCCAAAAATGAACGAAAATCTTATAGGTTTGGAAGGACATTAGGGTGAGTAAATGATGACAGAATTTCATTTTTGGGTGGACTGTCCCTTTAAAGTTACAGTTTACTTACTTACCACCAAGCTACCATTCAAAAAGCTGCATAGGAATATTCTTAAAAAGCACCAAGGATGTAGGAGCAACTGCATAGCAACATGTTTAAAAGCACCCAGAACATGTTAGCAACTACTGGTTAACTCTTTGAAAACCATTTTTATGATATTCAGACAAATTTGAGGATTGTAAGACTCATAAGCACAGCTTAAACATGAACGACAATGAAACAATTTCATCAAAATATATAGGAGTCAGATTGTGAAAAGCTTCAGAAAAACATGCACTATGATGGAAATTCACCTTCAAAGCCGCTCAATTTAAAAGGATCCTTTGGTTGAGGGGAAAAAAATAAAAATAAATAGTTCTCCAAGTACACTTGGAGATTGACACCAACACAGCTTAGGGGGAGACAGAAGAGAAAGCAATAAAAAATAAATCAAATAAAAAGAAAAACCTAATATTGCCTTGTACTTGCTCGGCTGACATAAATGCCCCTTATTTCCCTGTGTGAAATCAAAACGTCACCTTTAAATAACATGCAATAGTGATTCAGAGGTTGCGCTTTAAAAAAAAAAAAAAGATCAGCAGAATTAAAATGTTGCCTTAAACCAAACAGTTGAACTTGCTAAGCTTTGCCACTGCACAAAAATTGTATTTCATAAAAAATTCATTATTTTTCCCCACATTTATTAGTAATAACTCTCTCCCAATCTCTTAGGATTTTGTGTTTGTGCTGCGAGAAGAGTTAAGAAAAACAGAGGTGGGAAGCAAAGGAAGATTGAGCTAAAGGTGTGTGGGTGGTTTCTGGAGGAGGAGTAATTCTGGGCCGTGGGATCCAAACATCCCACATGAAAAGAAAGTTTAATTACAAATCTTCAATACCAGATCAACTGGACAGAGATGCCAATAATTGGACATGTGTTTCTCTGTTCTCCGAGCTTAGATGCATATAGGTGTGCAAGTGGGAATTAGGCTTCCCAAACACCAGGCTAGACACCAAAGGTATTTAGCTAGAGTGATACACAATTTAAAGTTGTCCAAAGTTAAAGCCTTAAATTGCAAGTATTTCATTATAGTATAGCCAGCAATATAATAAACTTGTACAGATAAACTGTAAACTATTTTCTATAGTATGTGAATATTGAGGAAGGTCCTGCATGACTGAAACATCTGTTGATTTTAATTTGCACTGAGCACTTTTTTGTGCTTTATAAGAATAAAAGAAGATTGCTAGTATCTCGGCATGTAATCCTTGTATTTGGATACATAGCAAATGAATTTCAAGAATTGAGATTTTTTGCTCTTTGATGGATTCTATTATTGACTTGACATCGTATTACATATGAATGGAACCAAGCGCAAGATCCTCCTTAATTCATTACAGATAAAATTTAAGCATTAAATATCATTTCATTGCCTGCAGCCTTGTATGTCATAATTTGTTGTCTGAAGACGAACAAAGGTCTTACGGGTTTGGAACGACATTAGGGTGAGTAATTAGTGACAGAATTTTCATTTTTGGGTGAACTATCCCTTATGTACTACCATTCAAAAGGATCAGTTTTTTGTTTTGTTTTTTGTTTTGTTTTGTTATGTTTTGTTTTGTTTTTTTCAAAAAATGAATATTTAGCAAGAACACATTAAATTGATGAAAAGTGACAGTAATGACATTTATAATGTTACAAATTGATATTGCTGTTATTTTGAACTTTCTCTTCATAAAAGAATCCTGAAAAAAAAAACTATCACCGCTTCCAGAAAAACATTAAGCAGTACAACTGTTTACAACATTGATATAAATAAGAAATGTTTAAATGCTTCCTGAGCACCAAAACAGCATATATGATTTCTGAGACACCTGATGAAAAGTCAGGAATAAATTACATTTAAAAACATTAAAATAGAAAACAGCTGTTATAAATTGTAATAACATTTGACAATATTGCTGTTTTTATTGTATTTTTGATCAAATAAATGCAGCTTTGGTGAGCGACTTTTAAAATAAAAAATCTTTTGAATGGTAATATATTATGCAAGAAACTTTAAAAAGGTTGTTAAAAAACAATGGAAAAGAGAAAATCTGAAAAAATATACAGTTGTCTAGTGAACACACTGATCAACTTCAACAACCCTCTGCAGACTGCTGGACACTGACCCAGAGATGTAGCAATTTCCGTTCCAACAAAGAGCTTTTCTGAATTATATCTCCTCACGTCACATAACTCACAGCCCCCTGAGAGAGATTCAGGCAATACGGCCTATTGCTGCTAGTTTTAGTACCTATTTTCAGTGCCATTTATATCCACATGGTGCCACTTCTGAATGAGAGGCTTCTCTACCAGATCTTGTCTTTGAATGGGCATCCAGCCAGAGCCATCAAATTTAATAAAAAAAAAATCAAAAAAGCTATCTATAGCTTCAGCAGACTTGTATATAGCACATACATATTTTAAACAGAAATCCATTTTACACAAATTAAATGCATGGCATCCATCACCAAAGAATCCTTTTTAAAATTCTATTGTATGCTGAAACTCTCCTGTCTCTAAAAGCCATGAAATCTCCAGAATATTACCCAATACTTTCATGCCGTAAGGATTGAGTTGTTTGTTCGGAGATCGTAACAAAATGGGAAATGTTCTGAGCTGTTGATCATGGGAATGCTGGCAGAATGCAGTATTTCAAAAGCATACGCCTTTCTTTCTGGGGTCAGTCCAAGAGATCAAAGGCATTCAGCATCAGCATGACGCTAAAATCCCGCAGCCTGTATACATAAAGTGCAGGCACTGGGCACGACCTCAAAGAACAGGTGAACGAGTCAGTGGGAAACTGAGAAGCAGAGAAAGGGGAAGTGCGACAGGGCAGGAGCCCTTGTAAATGGATAGAGAAAATTTCATAATGCACCGATTCTCTGCCCACCCAGGGTGAAATTGCACACACATTAAAACTACCAGAGCAAACTGCTAAGAAAGAGTCCATAAAAATAAACAGACCTTACATTTGAGTAATAATACAGCTTGCTATGGAAAATCCTTCATCAGCCAGTGCTATGAATGACGCAATCACACCGTTATGGCAACCCTACACTTATTACCATTTCCCCTGATGCATGATGTAAGAAGATCCCTATACAGAAAGCCAAGTACATCCACCATCAGCAAGATCTATACAACTGCAATCTACAGCCAATCACCTCTGACAGGCCCAGGCATGCTAGATGCCATGCATTGCTTATTTTCTGAGAGATTTTGATTTTCTTCACAGATGTTTTACAAAAGAGTGATACTGTATTTTCCGGAAAACAAGTTACACCGGGTTAAAATTGCATTGTTGAGAGAAAAAAAAAAAAAAAACGCACACTTTGCATCAGTATACAAGTCACATTGCAAAAAAACAAAAATTAATAAAAAAAGAAAATACTGATAAATAAAACAAAAACATATGGAACAAACATTATAAACACATATTTTGGTTACCAACACTCACTCCAACAAAAAAGGAGAACATGATTTTATATGGAAATTGTGTTAAAAATAAAAAATAAATAGTTAATTTGCATAATATTTAAAGGGATAGCTACCCAATAATAAAAAAGTCTGTAATCACTTACTCACACTCACCCATTTGAATGATACCCTTCTGTGGAACACAATTTCAAAGAATTGCACTTGTATGTAATCACAAGTTTTCAAGCTAAAAAAAGCATCATAAAAGCATCATAATGGTGGTCATTATGACTCATGAGTTATATTCCAAACATTCTGAATTCAAAAGAAACAGTTTGTTAATAAATCAGATCTTTTCATCTTGTAAAACACACAACAGAGGGTTGGGCTGAGCACAAAAATCTCTCAAAAAACCTCTTACAAATAATGATTTATTATACTTTTATAATACTTTTTTTATCATTTTGGTGTGAACTACACTCTTAAGTGCTGAGCTTTGTGTACAGACAAAATCAGCCTTTCTACATATCATCTCAGGAACAATATAAGCAGGAAGAAACAGACCATTTGTGGAAAATGAATAGGAGGAATCACAGTGTTCAATATGGCAATTATAGTAAAAGAAAATTCAACATTCAGCTGAAATGGCCAATTACCTTATTGACAAAGGCACTGTATGTGCATTATCTCAACTGACCAGTAAAATACTGTTATTTTACCTTGATTTGAGCAGAGACGTGGAAAATCTGTAATAACTTTGTCAGATTTTATTAGTGATTTAGCATTTTTGGAAAATTCAGTGCTCCCCCTCCAAGAAGATAGGAGCTTTAGTGGAATAGCTGACTGGGGACATTACCATGGTGGCCGCCAAGGGAACTGACTTGCTTCATTTTGTCTGAGCGTGGAAGTAGTTCATCTTTGTGGATTAATCAAAAAGTCCATGAGGTCTTTCCTAGAAAATAACTTGATGGTAAATCAAGACCCAGCTGTAGCCTACCTCGATTTATTTTGCTGTAAAGCCTCTGTGCCTCAGTGTATGGCTTTATTAAGCATGAACTCATGAAAAAGAACTGAGCACTCAGGTTCTTAATGAAATGTGTGCAAGTAACACATCAAACGGAGGAGGAAAGCCCTTCCAACTCGAGGCGGGGGAGCAAACAACAGCCGCTGTGAGTTATTTTACTATGCTTCAGTAATGTGCAGGCACAATGGAAAGCATTCAATGAAGACAAAGACATTTATCAAATTCAGACCGCTGGACGGTCAGTGTGTAGTGCAGTTGATGTCTTCTCTGCTGTGTTTGCAGCTTCCTCCTGTTCTATTATTGAGACAGTAGCAGTTTTCTGTTATTGAGACAGTGACATTTACAAGTGGATTTTCAAAACACTAATCCTATAATGAGGTAAAACACCATTTTAATCCATTTTAAACCCTTTTGGTTTTAATTACTGGATTTGCGTGAACTCCTAACCTTGAGCATTAAACTTTGGTGCACAACTTGCCATGCATCGTTTGTTCTACTGACATGAATTATACCTCAAATCATGCATATTTTTTAGGAGAGCTGTACTGTTCTTTTTCTAAGCAACCTGACTGAAGAGTTATGTGAGACAGATGATTAAACAAGCCACAAAAGACTTAGATTTACATTGGCGGATGGATCTCAGGAATGGAATATCAGATTTCACATTTGACTGACTGAATGAACCACTTGTATACAGGAGTAAAGTGTACACCAATTACATACTGCAAATAAACATGATTAAAAATGAAGGGCTTACTGTTGTTTTGTATAAATAAACTATAGTAATCTGACACTAATTGCGATCTTGAATCAATTCATTTGCAGAAGTTATTACTTCAGTAATATATTATTGAAACAGTGTGGTTCTGTCACAGTCACCAGTTGAGCGCCTCTGCACTACATTTCCCAGCATCCCTCTTGCCACTCACCTGCACTCTCTTGTCAATCACTCACACCTGGAATCAATCAGTGGATCCTCCTCACCTGTCGCTGCCAATCAAGCTCCCCATAAGAACACGCTCACTCCACATTTTCATTGTCTGGTCTCGCAGTTGGTTTGTGTAATTTACTTTACCCGTCTCTGTTTACTTCCCCACAAGCTCTCCAGCGATCTACTCCATTCTCTGGTGCTCCTATGATCCTCTGCTCCTGCCATCCCACCTGGAAGAACAGTGAAAGGAAGGACACATGAATCCACCTAACCAAGCTAAGCCACCTTACTCTATCTGCTAACAAGATACTTCTCCTCTCGCTGGTGTCTTGCCTTTTTCTTGCCATAGTCTTCAATAAACCTGCTGTTATACTGATTTACCCTTGTGTTTCCATTGTTTGCTGACAGAAGACCAGACTGTTAACCTACAACACAGCAGGATGAGCTCCATTTTGTTTGATCCGGCTGAACTGCTCTACTCCCGTACTCAAGATGGTCGTCCTATCGGAGTATGTGGAGGAATTTATTGGACTCTCTCACTTAGTGCCCTGGAGTGATGAGGTATTAAAGACCCTTTTCTGGCTGGGACTTGATGATAGTCTTGTAGGTCAGGTACCTGCACCAGCTATCCCATGCTCTCTCACTCAGTACATTGACTGTGTGATGCTTCTCTGTGGTTTCTCTCTTACCGTGGATGAAACCTCCATCACCAATCTGTCACTAGCTACCCCGTTCATGTCTGGCCTTGAATCTGTTCCAGGGTCCACTACAGTCCACACATCTGCTCCAGCTTTCTGCCCAGAATGCATTCCTGAGACAATGCTCCCCAGTACCTCTGCCAAAAGGAGGAAGCCGAGATGGAGCAAGCAGTCAGTGTCCACTCCAGCGTATCTTCCTGAGTCAGTTCCTGAACGGGCCCCAACTCCAGTCCCTGTAGTCTGTAATTGGTCCGTTCCAGAGTTCAGTAATGAAACCACTCCTGCCTCAATTTCATCTGGATTCCCTAGCCAAAATGGCGGTCACACTAGAGGCCCTATCCAAGATGGCCACCCCTTTAGAGGCTCGAGCTACCATGCCAGAATCCATGAGAAAGATGAAACCCAGACTAAGGCAGACTCCACTAATGTACAGTGTGGCGGATACACGTTGAGGTTGGTCCAAGCAGCAGGCATCCCAGTAACCCCAATCCTCAAATACAGCGCTAGTAAATTTCTTGCTCTGAATCTCAGCCCTGGGAGAAGGCTAGCCTCAGACTCCAGTTTCCAACCTGCTTCGATTCCCAGAGTTCACTCCAGTATCGGTTCCAGCCTGTGAGCTCATTCTTGTCCCAGAATCCAGAAATGGATTCACTCTAGTCCAAGAGTTCAGTAATAAATCCAATCCAGTGACGGCTCCAGCCCCTGAATCTGCTCCTTTCAACAAGTTCAGTCCAGAATCCACTACAGTCCGAACTAATTCAATGTCCGTTCCAACTACAGAGTTCTGTTATGAGTCCCCCAAGACCCCAGAATTGTGTAAAGCCCGCACAAGCAACCCATCCTGACCATGCACCCACTTCAGAGCACAGCCCTGGATCAGCTCTAGCCCCTGACCATAGTCGAGAGAGGGCTTCTGTTCCTGTGTACGGCCCAGAGAGGGCTCCAGTCCCCAGGGTTAGTCCAGCAACGGCTCCAGTTTCAGAATTTAGCCCAGAAAAGACCCTTGTTCCTGAATTTACCCCAGAGGGGGCCCCTGTTCCTAAGTTAGACCTAAAGAGGGCTTCAGATTCCAAGTTTGGCCCAGAGAGGGTAGCCGCCCCTGACCCGAGTCCAGTGCAGACTCCAGCCTCTGACCAGAGTCCAGTGCAGGTTTCAGCCCACAAACTCCGTCTAGTCCAGGAATCCGCTCCCGAGTGCCCTCCAGTGTCTTTCTCTTCCCCCCCCCCCCCCCCCCCCCCAAATCCATTCTTGAACACCGTCCAGATGATATAACTGAGCATAGTTCGGTGCCGTCCTCAGCCTCGGAACACAGAACTGTTTCTGCTCTCATACCAGAGCTCAACCAATATCCCGCTCTTTACACCTGCTCTGCCCTGGTGTGCGTCAGTTCCACCCTGGTGGGATTCAGCTTCATCTGCTCCACCCTGGCTGGATTCCTGGTCTGCTGGCTCTGCCTTTTCTCCCCTGGATATTTGTTGCTTGGACCTGGTCCTCCCCCGGTTCTGCCTCCCTCCTGGACGTTGTTGTTGTTGTTGTTGTTGTTGTTGTTGTTGTTGTTGTTGTTCCTCTGCACTACATTTTCCCAACATCTCTTGTCAATCACTCACACCTGGAATCAATCAGTGGATCCTCACCTGTCACTGCCAATCAAGCTCCCCACAAGAACACGCTCACTCCACACTCTCTCATTGTCTGGTCTCGCAGTTGGTTTGTGTAACTTGCTTTACCCAAGTCTGTTTACTTCCTCCACAAGTTCTCCAGCGATCTACTCCGTGTTCTCTGCTCCTGCCATCCCACCTGGAAGAAAGGATGCATGAATCCACCTAACCAAGCTAAGCCATCTTACTCTATCTGCTAACAAGATGCTTCCCCTCTCGCTGGTGTCTTGCCTTCTCTTGCCACAGTTTAATAAACCTGCTGTTATACTGATTTTCCCGTGTTTCCATTGTTTGCTGACCAGCTCAAACAACGGATGCAATCACGTTTCTATGGTTTTAGGAAACAGTCGCAACTAGCTAATTTCAACAAAGCATTGTGGTTGAGTTGTCACTGTAAGGCTGATGATACACTAGGCAGCTTTTTGAGCAATGTTGCCGTCAACGCGCAACCAGGTGAGAGACCGAGCCCACGACTGATTTAAAATATCCAAATAGAAATTTGTTACCCATTCTCAATGGGAAAGTACCCAAGCAACGTTGCTTAAATATTTGCCCAGCAAAATTGCTCAAAGTTGCCCCGTGTATCAGCCTATGGGAAACGTCTTAGCATCAGTCTGGTGTCCACACATCTAAAAAAAATCACGTCATGAACTGTACCTGACCTCCTGACTGGAACAATGTTTCTTTTAGAGACACAGGCTTTGAGAAATGGAGGCCAGATTCTCTCAATTCTAAAACAATTTAAACCGCTGAAATTTGGAAGATGCACTACAAAGATAAATTTGCTGTTCTGTCAGTGTAAAGAGCACTGTGTGTCCTCCATCTGTCAGTGATGCTGCACTCAGCATTTTATCAGACCACTCGAGTATGGAAATAGAAATGTGTGCAGTAAACAATGAAATGTGCATATGCCACTTAGTATGTCTGGATGACAAATTTCTCTAAATATGCAGTATTCAGTAATAGCTAAACAGCTGGGCTAACATTATCCACAGTGCAATCCATTTGTATGCATACTTCAGTTTCTGCATTTTAAACGTAGTGGAGATCTAGCAATTTGTTAGACTAAGGCAAGGGACAATCGCAACTTTGAAATTGACCAAATGGCATCTCATGTGTTTACACAATGTATGTACTTTTGTATATTAAGTAGTATCCACTATACTAATAGTTGGCAATTCATAATGCTAATTCTGCAAGTGTTTGTCTAAAGCTTTAAGCAATGTCAAAGTGATGTATTATCTCTTTAAAACATCTGATATCATAATTACAGTTCCAGCCAGTTGAGTATGATGTGTAGGTTGGGAGCTGCACATCAGGACGAGCCTGTGATCACTGTGAGGCCCTGGAGCAACTGCGTAACCTAATTATTCTAAGAAAGAGATGTTTCTGAAAGATCTCTCATGAGCGTCACTGTCTCCTGTGTATCGGGGTGCATCACGGAAAACAGGATTTTCCTTTCCTAAAAGATATTAATACTCTTATTCAGCAAAGATGCATTAAATTGATCAAAAAAAGACATTTAGAATATTAACTTTCTATTCATCACAGAATCTTGGGAAAATGTATCACGGTTTCCTCCAAAAAAAAATAATAAAATAAGCAGCACAACTGTCTATCAACTTTGATAAGAAATTTTACTTGAGCAGCAAATCAGCATATTAGAACGATTTCTAAAAGATTGTGTGACGCTTAACACTGGAATAATGATGCTGAAAATTCAGCTTTGCCATCATAAAAATAAACTACATTTTTGAGTATTCAAATTTCAATTGTATTAATGTTTTAAATGTGGTTTTAAATTTTAATCTCTATTAATATTAACTACTAATATCTCTAAAATTATATTTTAATAATATAATTTTACGTTTTACATTTGCATTCAAATAAATCTGGCTTTGGTGAGCATATGAGAGTTTCAAAATAATATATATTTTTTTTAAATCTTACCAACTCGATACTTTTAAACAGTACATATTCAGTATTCAACTCTTGAAGAGGCCAATCATAGTCATCAAGTCTTACACTGAGTAATAACCAGACATTTGTCTGTCCACACTGAAAGCAAAATTGCAGCCAATTAGATGATGATAGTTGTTTTTTTTTTTATTGCTTTTCTCCCCCCACAGCAGTCTATGGTTGTGAAACATCTATTTCAGATAAACCCATCCATAAAAAATGGAACATAAGTCAAGAAAATTCTGGTCAAGTGTCAGATGGTCCCATCTACCACAACAACGATGTACTAAAAATTAAAAAGTTTTTCCTTTGTGTTTTTGAAAGGTTTCGCGTACAGACGACAACACTGTCAAAATTATCCCCGTCCAAACAGATCCACGAAAACAACTAAAAACTCTGTATTATGCATACCAGGGCAGACTGAATGCATATAATACACATGCACAATGTCACCGTTTTCACAAATTCACGTTTTTGTAGTTTACACATAGACGACAATGGTAAACCATTTTCATGGCCCCAAAACGCTGTAGTTGTGTAAACAAGTGGCCAAAATGCATTTAAAAAAATTTAAAAAAAATTTTAGATGAAAATGGTGTTGTGTAAACATCTCGCAAACTGCAATGTGCACCAGACTTTTTAATGAAACTAGTGGGAGGGTAGAAAATAATCATGCAAAATTAAAATCAAAACTATTTTTGGAGCAAGAAACCTAGACTAACATTATAAACAGACCGCAGGGGAAAAAATACTACAAAAGACACTGTAAGAGTTCTGTATATCCAGAAGAATATGTTCAGTAGTGGCAAAACAGTTAATGGCAGACACAAAGACTGCTTCTAATCATACAGGTACAACATCCTGCATTATTATTAGAGTTTCCTGTGCTCATCAAAGATAAGGGCTACCTGTCTGAAGCTCAGAATGAGAGAGAAGACAACAGACAAAGAGAGACCGAGACAAGAGAAGGACAACTGCAGAGTCAGCATAACGCATTCATGCCTGAGTGGCCGCTTTCAGCCTGTCATAATAATTCACTCTCTCCACAGGAGCGGCCCAACATCGGTGAACTGGACGAAGTGTTGCCGTCTCTCCGACATCATCACCATCAATCAGATGATGGTGAACGTGCTGTAAATAGCAAGTGCTCTGCTGTTCCCTCCTGGAGAATGGAGGATGTCTTCTATGCTGTTCTTTCTATTTACACCCTGGTTTCTTAACATGTTGTGAGAAGCAGAGCTGCAGGATCAGAGCAGAGAATCAAAGAGAAAATCCCAAAGGACAGAGAGAGTATGGAGGGTGTTGACGAGTATTGAAAAAGGAAAGTGAGTTAACCCTCCACTGCATCGTGTTGCCTCAGGGTAACAAATCTTTTTTCCCACATGATGTATTTAGGATGACAATATAATGGTTAATAATACAGAGATGACTGAATAAACCATTAAAAAAGCTTTTTCTTGGTCACAGTACATCCTGGAAATCATTATAAAATCTTTTTTCTCTGGAGAACTGTCCTCATACAAGAATTTTTATTTAGTTTTCATGCATCAAAAAATATTATTTGTTGCCTGTAAGCATCAACAACGGAATAGATATGGATGCAGCCACTCTGCAGCAATGCCATATTGAAGATCCACATTTTGAGAATTCTGACATCAAATTTTGAGTTTGTCAAATTTTTAAATGAATAAACATCTGTCTTGGTTAATTTATTTCCATTAGAGCAACAATTTATTTTCTTTTTTTATTGAGTTATTGTTTTGGTATTAGAAATAAGCACTATTTATGCAATCAATAGAGTAGAGTTTCCAGAAGGATCCAAAATTCTTGCACACCTACAATACTACAGTGACTAAGAGAGCTCAACGCTCTGCAAACACATGCAAATAGAAAAAACACTACCAAATTAAGAAAAAGTCATCAGTTTGACAACACGTGCTGCAAATACTCACAATGCGACCATATACAGAAATGCGTTGCAAATACTCACAACACAACTAAATACAGAAACGTGCTACAAATACAGAAACACGCTGCAAATACTCACAACACAACCAAATACAGAAACACGCTACAAATACTCACAACACAATCAAACACACAAACACGCTGCAAATACAGAAGCACCCTGCAAATACTCACAACACAACTGTAGGATATCAGAGCGAATCAGACAATTTAAGATTCGATCAGAACATCGAAACATGAGGAGCCGGAATTCCACAAAGAGGCCCAAGACAACAGGATGTCATAAATCAGATCCCTAGCGCCATGAGTCTGAAGCAAGCTAACCAACCACCTCTTTCACAGAACAGCTTACAACATTAACACAAAAGAACAATTATTGATAATCCCAACTCAGGAAGGAGATTGTAAAATTTGGGGCAAGTAACCAAGATTGATGGTCAAAGACACAGCACATCATGACCAAAATCATTAGTAGAGACTTTGTTGGTTGGGTTCCCCCACCCAGGACAAGAACCAGACTGAAATTCCTTATGAGACCTTTTAACCTCTTTGGTCTTCACAGAACACATTCTCACGTCCACAGAATGGCACAGAAACTGTGTAGATGCACCTAAAATCATCTTAAAAGGACTTATGAGCAACTAATCACTTCTATGCATAACTCCATATTATGTATGTAACCCACACTTTTGACTTTCATGTCCTAATCACTCATTGTGTATGTCTTTTTAATTACTATTGAATAGCTTAAGGATTTATATTCATGTTTGGTAAGCATGAGTGTGAAAATTCTAGCTTGAAATGTTTCTTCCAATCAATACTTTGTCAAATGTATCATATTCTGGTTATAGAAATCATGTCCAAAATTATACTCTGCAAGAGTGGGAAAGTTCGGAGTCGGACCATGTGACTGAACAGATAACATGTTGATTTATTTATTGGGAGGAGAAACAGAGCAACACCCCGAGCTAAGACAGTATCTAATTGGTCAACACATCATTTTGGGATGTGTCCAAAAGCCCAGTTAAAAACTCAGGACACAATCAAACCATGCTTTTAGCTTCTAGCTTTTTGCCTTGTCGGCTTTTTAGCCATGCTTTTTGTCATCACTTTTTGCGTTCTTTGAGCGTTGTTCCAGCGTGCTTCGGCCTGCACGCCAGCTGCTACCTAACCACGATGAGAAGAAAAACCACCTAGTCTTGTTGCATCCTTTTATTCTTTTACTTTAGTTTCTTTTCTTTCCTTTGAGAGTTTCGTGTTCTAAGTGTTACGTCCTGTCGCAGTTCAGAAAATCTGAGAAGTCTTTGGCAGAGCTCGAGTAGACCTCTTTGCCTCCGAAGACAACTCTCAATGCCCAATCTATTTCACGAGGAGCACGGATGCCCTGGCCCACGAGTGGCCCAGCCTTCCGCTCTATGCATTCCCTCCTATCACTCTGCTACCACAGGTACTCAGACGAGTCAGGGAGCAACGGCACAGGCTTCTTCTAACAGCCCTCCTCTAGAGGAACCAACCGTGGGTGTCGGAATTATTCCAGCTGCTCGAAGCAGCTCCGTGGCCCATTCCCTTGAGGCGGGACCTCCTCTCTCAGGCGAACGGCGCCCTATGGCATCCACGGCCCAAGTTATGGGCCCCGCATGTGTGGCCGCTCAACAGGAGGCTTTGGCCCTCCCAGAGCGTGTCTTAAACACTATGGTGGAAGCTAGAGCCCCGTCTACCAGACGCCTCTATGCTCTGAAATGGTCCATTTTCTCGGCTTGGTGTCAAGACCGCGACTTAGATCCGGTCACCTCTGAGGTATCAGTGGTTCTCTCATTCCTGCAGGAGATGCTGGATAAGCAGCGTTCCCCATCCACCATCAAGGTTTACGCTTCAGGCATAGCGGCTTTTCATGCCCCTATTGCTGGCCATTCGGTGGGCAGAAATAGTACGGTGGTTCAGTTTATTCGAGCCGCCAGGAGACTTAACCCCCCGCGTCCTCGTGCAGTTCCATCTTGGGATTTGCCAACCGTACTAAGGGCCTTGAAAGGCCCCCCGTTTGAGCCACTGCAATCTGCGAGCCTCAGATCACTCTCGTTCAAAACCGCCCTGCTGCTAGCGCTGGCATCGGTTAAGCGAGACCTACAGGCCCTTTCCATCAACCCTGCTTGCCTGGAATTCGGGCCTAACGACTCCAAGGTCGTCCTGAAACCAAGGCTGGGTTATGTACCTAAGGTGCTCTCCACTCCGTTCAGAGCCCAGGTCATAGCACTTTCCGCGCTTCCCCCCTCGACGGAGGACCAGGAATTGAACCTGCTCTGCCCCGTCAGGGCCATTAGGGTGTACATTGAGCGTTCTGCCTCTTTCAGGAGATCAGAACAGCTTTTTGTTAGCTTCGGTAACTGCGCTAAAGGCCGTCCTATTATGAAGAAAAGAATTTCCAGGCGGTTAGTGGATGCTATCGCCCTAGCATACTCCTCCTTGGGTTTGCAGTGCCCACTCCACCACAGGCATTGCCTCATCCTGGGCTTGGTCCAGCGGGGTGTCCATTTCAGACATTTGTGAGGCAGCCGGCTGGTCCTCGCCATCCACATTTGCAAGGTTTTACAGCCTGGATGTCCCTGCCTTACAGACCAGAGTCCTTTCTGCTTAACCGCCTCCGGCTGGTTTAGCAGCCTTAGGGGTTCACTTGACCAACTTTGTTCAAGTCCCTCCTTCACTTGGGCGGTCCATATTATATGGACACTAGGTATACTTACGGGACGACACCCAGGCCACGGATGACCCTGAGGGCTTAGCCTGTGCTTGGTGTATTCCATTGACTCCCCTGGGTCTTCTCCCATGGTAGTCTTGGTTTTGAGTCATTCCCCATCATAGCACGGCGTGATTGTACTGGTTCCCATACAAGCATCTTACGACGCAGTACGAGTGAAAATATCGACAGGGAACGTACTCGGTTACTTTCGTAACCTCGGTTCCCTTAGATATGGGAACGAGCACTGCGTTCCTGGCTGTGCTATGAGCTGCACGCCTCAGTCGCTTCATTCGAAGAAATCTGAGATGCGGCGGCAAAGCGGCTTCCTTTCCTTATATAGCCACAGTCCCCGCCCATTTTGGCGGGCTATGGCGGGCTGCTCAGCCATAGGCTCACTCGTCGCCGCCGCTGAGCCATTGGTTCGTTTTTATAGCACTGCACGAACCAATGGACGTGCAGTTTCACTGCGTGATTGAAAAGGATTCAGTTGAAGAGGAAAAAAGGAGTTTTTCCCATATAAAACATCTTATGACGCAGTACTCATTCCCATATCTAAGGGAACCGAGGTTACGAAAGTAACCGAGTACGTTTTGCTACACTAACCATAAGTTAACCATGGTATTTGTACAACTGTGGTTATACAAATGGTAATCAATATGCCAAAAAACATGGTTACTACACTTTTACCCATGCTTAATTTTCATAAGGGTTGTTAGGGTCCCGTTGAAAATTTTCTATTTTGGTCTGTGCTACTTGCAGCACTTTTCTGTATTTGGACATGTTTTGCATATTTGTAACATGTTTCTGATAGTGATACGAGTATTTGCAGCGCTTTTCTATATTTGGCTGTGTTGTAAGTATTTGCAGTGTGTTTCCATATTTTGAGTAGCTATTTGCAGCACATGTGTTGTCAAACTGATGAAGATTTTTTCTTAATGTTTTAGAGCTTTTTCTATTTGAATGTGTTTTCTCTCGGTATTCTCAAATGTATTCTCAAAATTATATAAAAAAAGAGCACTTAGAATTACAAAAATATTTCAGGCTGATGATTGCAAAACTACAAAAGTAGAAAGAGAGTGAAAAAAGGTTCAGGAAAATATATTACGATGTGCATAGAATGTGGTTTATCGAGATATTTCCTGCACCAAATTTGCTTAACAAAGGCAGATGGCATGCAGCAAAGAAGTTGTTTTGCATGAATCCTTTTACTGTCGCAGCTTTAGGGTTCACACTCAAAGGCAACAGGAAAGGAACATCTAAAGGAGACATATTTCCTGTCAAGGCTTCTTTCATAGAGAGAAGAAAGCACTTATTTTGAATCAGCACACTATTGACTGCCATTTTGGAGGCATACAGAGGCGAAAAACAACCTGAATGATCTTATCTGCAAAGGCCCTAGATTTAAAGTAAGAAATGAAAGAAATCCCACATCCAGCTGCAAATATATGAATGGATGCATGATGGATAAATGCTGTCAGCACAGGCTGTGTCAGTTTCATCACAAAATCATAGTACCAGATTGTGGTATTGCAGTAAAAATGCTATATGTCTTTGCTGCCGGCTCTACTCGTGATTTACTACAGAGAAAATAGGTCAGTTGCTTTTTGGAGCAATAATTTGATCAGAATCTTATATACGCCACAGGGTTTAAAAAAAAAAAAAATCCTAGATACTTTGATGCTGTGGAAAACATTGAAGGCTCAGGAAAATATCCGAAAGGAAGATCAGATGATATGAATATATAAATTGCTACATACTTTGCTTTGCACGGAGCAATTGCAATAGTTAAACAATTGCATTAGTGAAAAATATCTTGATTATTCATATGCATAATCACATATAATGATTTATATAACAAATTACTTTAAATTACTAAAAAATAAATTAAACTTAAGGAAATTGTTTTATATTAATATATCTTTTACTATTATTTATGTATAATTTGATTGTTTTTATTTTATTTTTATATTATTAAATCTGTGAAATATGAAACAAATCTACATTTTTACAGAAATCATGATGTTGGTCAGTTGT
Source organism: Spinibarbus caldwelli (assembly GCA_039654775.1). Taxonomy (NCBI): domain Eukaryota; kingdom Metazoa; phylum Chordata; class Actinopteri; order Cypriniformes; family Cyprinidae; genus Spinibarbus; species Spinibarbus caldwelli. Next base: position 19,112,178 of record CM077246.1, on the reverse strand, counting down.
TGCTAGGGTATTCTGGATGGTTGTTTACAGACTCTGTTCTGTCTATGTTTTTTTGGTTTTTCACCTGTTTTGCACTCCACAAAAGTTTCTCTGGGTTCCTGACATTGACATGACATGAAATAAAGGTCCTGGTTGACAGAAAAATAGCCCAAAACAGCAGTCTTCATCATCTTCAACAGAATTGAGGAAGCCGTTTTAGCAGAGGTACCACCACGACAAATTGCTTTAAAACTAAAGGCAGGTCAACAGATGGGTTCACAAACGGAGAGATCAATAAAGAGTTGTTGAGATTCGAGAAATCAATAGCAGCAAACACAGGAACAGAGTTTTAGTGCTGATGTCTTCTCTCACCTAGGTCCCTCTTAAAAGACTGGTCTGGAGAAGATTACAAACTTGAAAGTGAATGGATTGGTATACTTTAATATGAAACAGAATGAGTTTTGGGTCCCAAAAGGGTTGACTCGAAAGAACAAAAGATTCAAGCTACTCTGTCTGAGCTATTGGTTGATTGAGCAGTCAATGTTCAGTTGAGTCAATGATATACCGGATGGGGCAGAAATAAATAGCATTGATTCAAAATCATGTCAATAAATGAAAGAGCTCAAACCTAAATCATAATCAGAGACTTTTAAACTAAGCTTCAGACCCTTTTCCTAGGTTTTATATGGCACATATTTTCCAGAAAGTCACTTCAAGGACAAGCATTCCAAGATGACTAATCACAAGCGGCTCTGATGTTCGCTGAGGTGGAGATCGCATCGGCAATCTATCAGCGGTTAGGGACTGTTCAATGCTTGTCTGAGGCAGTCCTGAAAAATTTTCCCGAGGGGCTTATCTAGCCCGTGGCCACATGTGCTGCCGCATAAGGAGCTTTAGAAAGTGAAACAATGACTGTCTACTTTTTCAGCAGACTAAGTATTTTTCCCTTTTATTGTCTTCTGACACATTCATAAAAAATAAGCACAGTGCAAAAATAAATAAATCAATAAATAATGCATTGTGAATGATGGTGTCAAAAATATATACAGTCATGGCCAAAAATATTGGCACCCTTGGTAAATATGATCAAAGAAGGCTGTGAAAATTAATCTGCATTGTTAATCCTTTTGATCTTTTATTTAAAAAAATCACAAAAATCTAACCTTTCATTGGATAATAAGAATTTAAAATGGGGGAAATATCATTATGAAATAAATGTTTTTCTCTAATACACGTTGGCCACAATTAACGGCACCCTTTTATTCAATACTTTTTGAAACCTCCATTTGCCAGTTTAACAGCTCTAAATTTTCTCCTATAATGCCTGATGAGGTTAGAAAACACCTGACAAGAGATCAGAGACCATTCCTTCATCCAGAATCACTCCAGACCCTTTAGATTCCCAGCTCCATGTTGGTGCTTCTTCTCTTCAGTTCACCCCACTCATTTTCTATAGGGTTCAGGTCAGAGGACTGCAGTGGTTTATGGGAGTTGGTGGTCAGTGTTCAGTCAGAATGATGTGTACTGATGTGAACTGTAATAGCAAACTTTAATGTAAATTTATATAAATTTATATAAAATTTATATAATCTGCTAAAACACATTATGATAAGCTAGCACTAGCAAGTGTTAGCTGACTAATAAACGTAATTTCTGATGACACAGTTGCAATCTTAAGGCCCATCAGAATGCATACATTACTAGCAGAGAAGAGAACATCTGACTGAACAAGTTGCTCATGGCAACCAGCAAAGGCAGATGCCTAAATAAACTAACTGAAGGGGAAAAAAACAACACATACTGCGCAAGAGATGCAACAGTCCATTGCTTTTAGTAAACATGTCTTGTTTGTGCATAATATGGAATATACTGCACAATTACTCATGCAATCAACTGTTTATCATCACGACAAGGCAAGGCTTAAAAGAAATCACTTTAGCATCGCGGAAGGTTTTGTTTGAATTAAACAATAATGAATGCAAGGTTATCCTATTATAATCAGTGGCTAAAGGGCCTTAAAGGTCATTGCTACTTTTACAAATTACAAATATAGCACAATCTTCAAGTGCTTTTAAGTGCCTTTTTGCTTTTATCAAGTGGTTAGTACATATATAAAATAAAAATATACACATTTTCATTAAACATTTAAAATGTGATTATGCAAATTGCATGAATTATTAAAAAGAAAATCCTGTCAGAATGTGAGCTTGTGAAATAAAATGCAATATTGACCAATCACAGCTACCCATTTCATAATGATTTTGTCATAGCTAAAATTCCTGTACTTGCACACAATAAAAATGCAAAAGCGACATTTCCCTTCAAGGGACTCAAAACTAGCTTCTCTTAGCTAATATTTGACAATCAAACCCTGAAACAGAATTTAAACAAGGCAATATTTTACCCAAGCATTTTGGTTCACTTATTAGGCTATTTCTCATAGGGCCGAATACCCTTCGGCTTTGTCAATGTTTCTTTTTTAATGCAATCATGAGGAACTAAAATTCTCAACAAGGGGAACCCGAAATGACTCATGCAGCCTTTAGCCATTTATTGCTTCCACAGCAAAATTTCATTTATCCTGGGCACAAAATTTAATGCCAGGTATTTTAAAACTAATTGAGACTCATTCTTATCCTAATTTGTTATTGAATATTCTGTACAAGAAGTTGAATTACTTCCAATTTCTCTGAACTCCAGCAAACAATGCACAGGCTTCAGCAGACTGAAATATCTTCAGGAATACATAATCACTCTTCAACAGGTGGCCAATGAACAAAGTATATATATATATATATATATATATATATATATATATATATATATATATATATATATATATATATCTGTATGTAAATATCAGAAGTGGCACCTTGTGGTGGTGTTCAGCTTCCATTGTCAGTCTACTGATAGAATCTGTATGATGTCCTAGAATACTCTGTGTTCAAAGCCAAAGCTGTGACAGCTACAGTTTCACTCACATGCCTCAACTTGTCCTAAAACTTCAGAGACAGAAAGACTGGAAACGTGAAGTCCTGTGGATGGGGTCTACAGTGTTATTTTCTTGAGGGTCTCATCTGTGAGTAGATGGCATGGATTCTATAGCTGAGCTTATTGTTAGAAATAAAGTGCAGTAGCTAAATAAATGTCACAATAACACTTTAAAATAAGGTTGAATTTGCTCACATTAGTTGATGCATTAAGTATGAACTATAGCATTTATTAAATCTCCTTTATGTTTGCAAGGCAGAATCAGGGTTTGCATCCCAGTATTTTAGTGATCTCTAGAACATTCAGGTCTTCTGATCAATTGCTTTTAAAAGTTCCTTGCTGTAATTATAAATCTAAAGGTGAACATATATTTTATATGATGGGTCCTAAACTCTGGAATAGTCTCCCGTTCCATGAATGGTCAACTTCATTGATTGCAAATTTTAAATAGAACTTGAATATTTTCTTTATTAAATATTTACTTTATTGAATAGCTTTTTTAGGTGTATCGTGCATATGTACTTACAGTATTTCTTGTAAAGGACTTGATTGATTGATTGACTGATTAATTGATTGTTCTTGGCTAAAGTTAATTGTATGGCATAGGAACTGCTTTATAATTATTTGTGAAATTTACTAGCAATTTCATAGTGGAAATTGTTTTACAGAATCTGCAATATTGTGAAATGTGTTACCCATGTCAACAATCAGAGCTGGGTAGTAACTGATTACATGTAATCTGGATTATGTAATCAGACTCCAAAAATTAAGTACTTCTAAGATAAAATTACATTTTAAAATACTTGTAATCAGACTGCGGTTACTTTTATACTGATTTCATGATTATGCATTACATCAATAAATTATTCATAACTTACTGATTCTCCCTAATTCCTTTTTCATCTTTTAAATGCTTATTAGCCTATATACAGAAAGTCTTCTCACACAAAGACTTTAAGGTATAAATTGGTAATTACCACATTTGCATGTTCACGGTTCTCTGAAGTTGGTTAATAGTCACATGACATGCAGGTAAAAAAAAAAAATAATTTTTGTAAGTGTTTTATTTTGTTTGATGTTCTTTTAAATTTCTTAATTTTACATTTGTAGGATTTAATTAATTACTAGCTTACAAACTGTAATGTAATGTTTAATGCACTTCATGTTGTTAATTACAACAAATAGAATATTTCTGACTCTTTAATAAATGAGTTGAGTCAAAATTAATCTAAAAGTAATCAAAAAGTAGTCTGACTACATTACCTAAAATATATAATGTAATGGATTACGTTACTAACTACAATTATCGTCATGTAATTTGGAATCAGTAGTGGACTACAATTTGTAGGTAATTTACCCAGCTCTGTCAACAACAATTTCGACCATTTTCCATGGACTTCCTCTGAAGATAACTGGCTTTGTTTAATTTCTTAAGCTTGCAGCCTCAAACCAAAAAGCTCAGCTCTGGCACTGTGATGACTGACTGTTTAAAGTAAACATGACAACGTTCACAACCCATTCTACTTCTGTAACCTGATGCATTTCTAAGTGAAAATAAAAGAGGTTACTGACATCCAAAGAGGTTTATAATGCCTAGAGAAAGCTATAATCTTAATGATGAAGTTTTAGCAATTTACAATATATACACTATCATTTTTTTTCTTTGGAATAATGTGGACTGACTGACTATAAGACTAGGAACATCTTACGGAGTTGTATTTCAAACGCTGAAATCTAATGATCTATACAACTGTCATTAATTTTAATGTTTACATATTAAGAACAGATGAATGTTCAGCAATGTTGCTGGAAAGCTCATTAGATGAAACCGTGGGTCACTTTGCTTTGAATACAAATAAAGCAGGAAAAATGAACAGCACCCTCTATTCCTGATACTTCATTAGACTGCAGTTTTTCAAACGATCAGAAGTGAAATGAGAAGGAATGAGGATTTTACAGGCTCATTACCTCTGTGTTTGAAACTCTGACCGCCACCTTACCAAATCCATGGTGCTCCGTTCTGTTCGTGCCGTGCATCTTGAGGCAGTAGGGTCGCCTCGTCACAGTTTCTTTAACATGGTAAAAAGGCCTCATTTCAATGAGTGTTCACTTGAGAATTTACAAACAAAGAGAAAGGCAAAGCCATTATATTTGGTCACACCTCTGGGATTTCTAAACCGGTAGCTTTGTTGTTTATATCCTTTGTTGCTTTCCTTCATTCATTCAGAACAGCTTTATGGCATAAAATGGCTGAATAGAACTAAAGCCAAACCCACAGGATGTTGAATTGGAATCTGAATTGTAATGACAGGAATAGAAATTTACTTCATTCGAAATACCTCATCTTTAGTTTTGTGCAAAAACAAATAGTTACTATATAAGTTATATAGGCTGTATATGTGTATATTACACACACTTGCAATAAAATTTAAATAAATTCAAAGGTAAATTGCAATTCTGCATTCTGTTTACTACTACAATACAAATTCAGGAACTGAACTGAAATTTCGAAGGCATCCTCAAAAGTTAACAAATAAAATAAAAATTGTAATTTTAAAAATGTAAAAATTTGAAAACTTGATGTACTAAAACAACTAAAGGTAAAGTAAAAATTAATAAAAACAAAATAGTTTTTATACCCTGATACTGAAAAGCATATAACAGGGACATTATAAGACAGTCACTCATATAAAAATGAAAATCAGATCCAGTAACATTCTGTTATTTAAATGTAACATTAACAAAAAGGTTCATAGATGTTGCCATTCATACATAGTACATAGAATGTATACTTGTCTGGGAAATTTAAACTCCTTAAAAGGGACTTTATGTGATCAAATTCTAATCTTTTCCTAATGTTGCAAGCAGAAGACAAAAAGACACACTTCTTTTTAAGGCATTTATTCATGAAATACACACTTTCAAAATTTCAACAAAAGCTTCCATAAAATTGTAAGAAACTCCAGCCCAGTTTAAACAAAACTCCTTTGTGTGACTATGGAAACCATGTGCAATAAATAATCATTATGCCAGAAAAAAAAGAGAGACAAGGAAAAGGACACTATTAAATGTCAATATTTTACCACTAAAAGAAACTTAATAGCTGTTACAAAAAGAAAAAAAAAATGTGAGGAAAACAATGAGCTATGTATGGAACATTAGTGTGAATTGAGCCAAGCAGGCACCCGTAGAATCAGAGGGATGAGAACTGTATGGACTCTATCTGTGACCTGAGCACCTAACGAACAGATATAAATCGAATGAAGCTTCCAGAGCTGAAACCAAGAACCATCTGAGAGACATATATTGCACATTTTTTTTCCTTGGATACATAACGATCGTTCCACACGACCCAATCTGAATGCTTTTTCCCAGTCCCACCACAACCTTAAAATGAATTTACAGCTTCTTTTATACACAAATCGGATACATGGATAAGACTATATGCTGAATGACAGAGAAGGAAAAGGGATATAATGCTTAAGTGACACTATTTCATCATGTTCAAATCCTGTATATATCAATCAAAGCATGTACAGATAAAGATATCAATGAGAGGCGGCAAATCTCGACACGCTTTATATTTCAGATCACTTCAGTCTTTACAGTATAAATAAATAACATTTAATGGGGGGGAAATGTGAGAAGTGTGATAAATATATATGGCTCATTTGAGGGTGCCACCTTGAAGATTGGTTTCTTCAAATCAACAGCAATCCAAATACAATACACAGACTGCGAATAATTGCGAAAACCGGTTGCCAAAACAAGATCCTGCTGCCAATTAAGACAGATTTCTTACAGGGATGTTGCAATGCTTTTTACTAACAGCAAACAATAGCCATAGTGACATATCTGACAACCACTGGCCAATCAGGCTCATAATCAATGGAACCCAAAACTGACCAATCATAGTAGCTCAATCAACGCAACCTTAGAAAAGCCGCCCGCTGAAACCCTATTAGGCGGGATTGCGGTTTCTGTGTCAGCCTCATAGTCTGATTTTACAGACTCTTAGACTTTAACGCAGAGTTCTCTTTAAACACACTGTTCTAGTGAGAATACAATCACGGCAGATGACTCAGAGGACAGACAATCCTGACTCGAGAGAGTGACTGGAGAGAGATGATATTCAGAATGAGAAATAAACTGAAATGGTGCCCTTTAAGGGCTGCTGTAAGCTTTTCAAAAGACATTAAATAAGAAGTGCTTTCCAGCGCAGCTGAAATCTTGCACGATGGAGAAATGGGTAGTTTTTTTTTTTTTATTGAAATATTTTCTGTTGTCACAAAGAGGTGAATCGTGTAAACATGTCTAAGTCAGATTTCACTCCAAAAAAAAAATAAAATAAATAAATTATATTTTACATATAGAAAATTAACCCCAATCTTAGACCATTAAAGAGATCATCCAAAAATGAAAATTATATCATAATTTGCTCACCTTTCAGTTGTTTCAAACCTGTATGAGTTTCTTTCCTCTGATGAATATAACAGAAGATATTTTGAAGAATGTTGGTAATCAAACAGTTTCTGGTAGCCATTGAGTTACACTATATGGAAAAAAAATACTTTAAAAGTCAATAGAAGTCAATCAGAAACTGAAAAAGAAATGCATACAAGTTCAGAAAAACATGACGAAGAGTAAATGACCAATTTTTTTACATGACAATTAAGCCAAACTTGCCCCCAAATTATCATTAACATACATCTGGGTATTCTCAGTTTTTTTCCCTATGATTTCCATGTATAAATAATTAAATATAATCTTTTTACATTACAGTAATGAGATATTTTTTGCATTACATTAATGACAATTGGAGGAAAATGTATTTCAAAACATCACACTGGTCGTTACACAATAGCAAAATTATAACTTTTTTTTTTTTTTTTTTTTTTTAATTTGGGGTGAAATACGACACAGATATGTTACAGATAATTTCTTGAGATTCACCTAAGGATCATCCTCTGATATCATCTCTACATCTCCAGATTTGTAGCTCAATTTCGAATTTCAAAGTCAGTCACGGAGCACCATTGTCGCAGGGCCACACGCTGCCAAAAAAAAACTAGCAAACAGAAATGATAAGACGACCAGCCTCCAGTCTTGGCAACTTCAGTCTGGACACAGTCCACAGCTTCTAAAGCAGTAAAGCAGGTCTCTAGTAAGCTTCTTACAGCCTGCCTGTCAAGTGAAGTAGCGCTGATGTCTCAATGCAAGTCTGATAACATGGCCCGAGCATCGATCCATCCCAATACTGCACAGTATAGCGAATCTACCTCAAAGCGCTAACACACCTCTCATGCACAATGAGGCCCTAGGAGAGTGGAACTGTGTGGTGATTTAAACAATACTAAAGCAAAAAACCCTGTCTTCCGACTTGCCTTCATCGCCAAAAAATGTAACAACCGCATAGAGATTTGTGATAAAGGTTCAACAATATAGAACAGCACCAGAACAAGTTGCCATGTTCAAATCCTGGGATGATCGAGCAAAGCTCTGGAAATGATGTACGACAGGTCTTTACTCTAAATGCCAGCGTTCTTTATGACAACGATGGTGCTATTTTGCCATTAGAGACTTATTCAGAGTGTCCTAGGACAGCAGTAAAAGAAAATCCAGGAATCCATAACCAACTTTCCTCAAAGTCAGGTTGTAAAAATAAGTTTTACAAGACCTGAGAGCACCAAGCATTTCAAAAAGCTATACAGGCATTTTAAGACTCTGCCCTGGTCTGCACCATGTTTAGTTTGGTTTATTTTTAAAAGGTACAAAACATTAGCACCAGTTATTGGTTCAAATGGGAGAAACACCAGCGAACACCAGCATTCACCATGGCAATGACCCCAAAAAATTTTGAGTTTCAGAAACGCATTAAATAAAAACAGAAAAAATCATGCATTTGTAGCATTTTCATCACCAGGAATAAACCTGCAGTGTGTGTTTGAAACACTAGCCATTTAAATGTTTGCAAGAAATGGCTGATACATACAAGAACGCAATATTTAAACCATCATGACATCATCCTCTTTACAAGAGCGTATTGGTGATGCAATAAAGCCAAACAATATGCAGTGAAGCTGAAAACAGAACGCATACTGAGATAATTCACATTATAAGACAGCGAAAAAAGACTCATGGGCAAGACTCCAGTATTGGATTTACAAAAAAAAAAAATCAGTATTTGTGGAATAACTTAATGATGAGATCCAGAGAGATTTGGTCAAGCTGGTTTGGCATTTACCCGTGTAAAAGTTGACTGCTATAGTGGATTGTTTTAAAGTAAAAATAGACTTTTTAAGTAAATGTTTGAATATAAAAAGTCAATTAGCTCTTTAAGAAAGATTTCAAATACATTTACATTGGAAATCTGATAAGAGCCCTTTAATGTTCAATCAACTAAAAGCAGTTTGTCTGCCACAATGGAAATAAAAACGACTTTAATTCATTAGGGCTCACAAAACAAAAATAAATCCATCGATTTCAACAACTAGCCAATTTTCACTAACCTAACCTGAAAAATCATACTCTGATCTCAATTTGCCACATTCCTCTATATTAAATCAGTTAAGGTCAAACGCTTTTCGCATTCTGCCATTCATGCAGCTTGCCATCCGGAATAGAGTGAAGTCAGGAGGAAGTATGAAGCCTTTGGCACTAAAGACAATGATAAAACAAATAACTGTACAATACATATGGACGGTTACTTGTGGGTTACATTCGTACTGCGGAGGAGCAGAGAACTGACATCACGTCATTGTAAGGTCTGAATGTTTTATCTTCAATTAAATGGTAATGCATTGCATATATGACATTGAGGCTGTGGGATTATATGACGGGACGTACGTGTATATGAGGGGTTGGCTGTTTATGAAAGTAAGTTAAAGATATTAACATACTAAGGATTCGTTCTCACACATCCTTAATGATTCTAGAGCTGCAAATTAACATTTGGGAGGATCAAATGATTAAAAGCACCTTTCCTGTTCAAAATTGATTTTAATCACTGATACGTTTAATTAGACACTTAAAATCATCCTTAATTAAAGAGAACCAAAATATAAGCTTTTTGCACCATAAAACGTCTGCACCACTAAAAAGAGATGTACTGATAGAGTGAATTTCATAACTCTTGTCAAATTGCTTGGGTCATATTTTACCCCAAAATCTAATGGAAAAAAAGGAAAAACACTAAATAATTTATATATCTTTTGTAAAATAATTTGTAAAATAATAATTATAATTATTATTATAATTCATTTATTAAATTATATTTAAGAAAAAGAAGATTGTTTATATGACCATTAAGACTTTTTTTGCATTTTCTTAATAAATAACATTCTACAAAACTGCCCATTACCGCAATGCAAATACAAAAAAAAATTTTTATTTTTTTTTATATTCAAAAAATTTTTAAAAAGGTGATTTTAAAATTGTATTTATACATCACAGATGTACACACTGTACTGACTTTAAGGTGTGCTGTAAATAATGCTAAAAAGCTGCATTTATTTTTATTTTTTACTGTAATACAATGTTACTGTTTACTTTAATACACTTTTTACTGTATTACAGTAATGCAAATCTGTATTGAGAAAAATTCAAATCACAAAAACATAAAACATACAGATGCATTATGATAATGTCTGAATTCGGGCAGGGAATTTGTGTAACGGTCCTGAAAATAATGGCAAAACAAATCTTAATGGTCCCAAAACCAAGCTTCATTTCCTTTAAGCAAAATACAATTTCTTTTTTTCCTTTTGATTTTGGGGTGAAAATATTTAGTGAGATTCACCCAATTTGGAATCTGCCTTGAATTTAGCTGAATATGTACGTCTTTTCCATGTAGCCACATAAACACAGGCCAAAATATAGCACTTTTGGAAAACCACTCTAATCAGTCTATTTTTTTTTAGCCTTTTAGTCTTTCACACACACTTTCATTACATCTTTCATCCCTTCTCTCCACCAACAACTTTTATATACAATATTGGTAAATAGAACATAAATACTACACATAAATTTGCCTATTCACAATTTCACTCATAGCGACGTCAAAAAGTAAAGAAACCGCTCTGAAATAATACACTCATATAAACTGCTTTATATAAGCTTTGAAAGGCTCTGCGCTCCCGAGAAGTGTTGGGTAAGACCTGTGTAAAAGTGGACACTTCCACGGAGGACGGCAGACGCCAAGCACCATCTTTTTGCCCATAATTGAAGTGGGAACAAAGTCCAATGGTACAAAGAAAATGTTAAACCTTTTCTCATGACCTTTTTTTTTGTCTTTTTTTGTTTTAATAATGTAAACAGCGCACCAATAGGGTCTTGGTTCCACTTCTCTCATCTATACAAAAGTATAAATATATGCTTTCTCTCAATTTTTCACATATCTAGGACATATAGCGGACGAACAAACAGAGAAAAGCGGTTGTTCCCAAAAGTCGCCAGTGTCGCAGTGGCTGTGCTGGTTTTGTTGTTTGCTGGCTCGTATCTGTGTTGACGGGTGTTTGTTTGGTGTGGGCGTTGATGGTCTCTGCATATATAGCACGTAGCACAGTCCTCAGCCACTAGGCCAAAACAACCAAGCGTTTTGGTCCAACTACAGCAGATCCATTTTGGGTCTGTAATGAAGGAGGAGGGGGGATTTCTGGAACGCACACAAAACACACAAGCATTCATGTGACTGAAAGTCATAGAGCCACTAGAATGGAAACAAAGGAACAGAAAGTCAAGAGCATCTATTGTTTTTGAAAATGGCATTTCAGGGAAGCAGAATTAGATATGCAACCTTTAAAAAAAAAAACAACATCTCTGCATCAAAATGTCAATTTCTGACTTGCTGTTGAATGAAAATTACTTATGATGGAAGAGATGAATATATAATACTGGTGAAGACAACACAAGGACAGTTTCATATCTTCACGTACTGTGTTTGATTACGCATGCATGCAAATTATGCAAATTATCCATGAATGTATAGAAAGTGACATGCACATCAGGACGGCAAACGGGAATAATAAACCCAAGCTAATCTATGACAAACATACATACACACAAATTTATCTTTAATTACCTTAAATCTCCATCTTGTTACCACAACAAATTTCAAAGTATGGTCCTTGCCCAAGATTTCTTCATTGCATAAGATGTCCAGCTGAAAATAAGCACACAAATATAGCAAACAAGCCCCAAAAACACAGTATACGAGAAAAGACTAAACAAAACGACTAAACAAAACTATTCTTTCCATAATCTTGCAGTACCATTAAAGGTGCAGTATGTAATAATGACAGTTAGCAGTTGAAATGGGTACTGCAGTCCAAATTCAAAATATTGGAGAGTGTTGTTTCTCCCGCAACCTCTTCCTCAGACTCGACGCTCACACAGGTTGCAAGATGCAACAAGGAACAAGTCAACGTTAGCCAACGAGCCTTACAGTTTAAGGTGATGAGTTGTTTTATCTGTGTTTAATATTCCTCTTTTTCAATAGATGCAGAGGTTTTTTAGTTCGGGTACAATCTGCGATGATTGACCCAGTTCGTTTGCTGGCTTTAATGGCTGTGACACACTGAGTTTTCCACAAACTGGCAACCCTGTTGCAATACTATTGGTTACACTCGTAGTGGGCAGAATCACACAGACCAGACCAAAACAAAACAAAACAAAACATTTCGACAAGGAGCGCACATTTCAAAGCAGAATAACTGGCTCTAATGTTGTTTTACGGAGAAACAAATATGTGAACTTAGCATGTTTATTAAATATCTGCAAACTTGCAGATATTATGGTATGCAAAATATTATGGTATTTTATGCTTTAGTACAGTCAAAAAAATTACATACAGCACCTTTAAATAAGTCAGCTGCTCCTTATTGCACAATAAACTGAATGGGACCCTTATTAGGTATGGGTCAGGATGGTCAAATAGTCTGCTGCTCGATGACCAGTTAGCCATCTTGAATGATTCCTAAAGAGTTTATCTGGATTATTTTTAAGTTTTAATATTTTTAGCAACCTCAGACTTCATGGAGAAGGTTTCAGCATGCTTACAACTTTAGCACAACATTACAGCAATAAAACTGAATTCACTGCCTCAAGTTAACATTTAGGCAATTACTGTCGGACTCAAATGAACATTTTCATGACATAAATGTTAAGTTTTTCAGATGATGTGTCAAGTTAAAAACATTAAAAATGCATCTCGAGATCTTACACCTCACAGCTGAGTTTTAAAACATCTAGTTTTGCACAGATGTTCCAACATATTACACGGCCAATCACCAAATAAACAAATAATCGCTTTCTCTCTCTATACGCATTATTTATTACTCATGTGAGTGATTTTTTAAATTAAAGTTACATTAAAATATTTTATTAACAGCTATGTAGAACATAAGTAGAACATTGCTCAAATTTACAGTTTATCAGCCATTAAACAAAAACATGTCCAGAGAACGCTGCAACTGACCAATCAGAATAAAGTTTTCCAGAGAACCGCGTAATCAATTGTGTACGAATGTCTCTGGGGACAGGTGGGATTCTATGGTGCTTTACAGAAAAGTGACAGTCCTTTGTACACTCATAACATTCAGTTCCACCTATTATTCAAGCCAAAACAAAAGACGAAAAACCTTTAATGCATAAGAGCAGCCATAACCGCCCAAAGGATTATGTGTATCACAGTATAAGGGATGCCGCTCTCTCTGGAATAGTGTGCAGTGAAACACCAGTGCCGGTGTCTGTGTGTTTTGGCTCGCTGTGAATCGAACAAGAGCAGCACAACCACAGCAACACCTGCTGGAGGCCATGAGCTCTCGGCACTATTCGGCGTTTAAAGTCATCTAGGATGCGAGCCAGGGATGTTCAGAGACAGAAATGTCTGACAGTGAAACAATGAAACTTTTGATGCTTATTAGGATTTAGTACTTCAAAGATTTTGCTTTTCTCCTACACTTCAAAGCAGAGCCGCTACACAAACCGCTGCCATTTCGGAGTCATATTTTTTATCTGGCTCAGAGCGGTATTGTGCTGTTGGCAGCTATAACTCTCGATACTCGCCGAGAACAACAGGCATCTGACAGTATTATTGCGGGGGAAAGTTTTTGACGGATGTGTACGGTGGAATAGCCCACACATTTCTAACACAAAGGAGGGAAAAAAAAGGGTGATGGAGCAGCAATAATTAGTCAAGTTTTGTGTTAAATTGTACTATGAGATGTTGGCAGGCTGCGAGATACATGACAGAAAGCAAATGATATTACAGGCTATTATTTGTCTCTGAAAATATGAGGCACGCTGAAAGCTTTATGGGAATCGTGACAGCGCGGAGGAGCTCTGAAATGCGCATGGTGACTCACGCAAGAGCCATTGTCATGAAGGGAACGCCGATATCGGCCGGCATGGTGCCAAAGGTCTCTAATGAGTTAACTTCAACCGAGGGAAAAGGAAGATAATGGGTTTTGTTCTGAACTTCGCTCTTAGCATGAGGGAGCTTCAGGTCTGGCGGATCACATACCTCATTGAAAGATGTCAGGTTTAGCTTCTTCGCGATGAACTTCTTGAGGTGGAGAACGGTCGCCTGAGCCGAACAACGAATCCACTTCCGCTTGAGTCCTCTGAGCTTACTGCTGTTACACTCCAGACAGATACTCACCTGAACAGACAAAAGCAAGAAAGACTTTGACTTAGGTAACTACATTGTGTGAACAAGAAAATTCAACAATTACCTTTAGGCTCAGACTAAATATCAGATACCATGTAGAGCCTCACAAAATATTTACACATGTAAAAACATATTTCAGGTACTAAATGTATTAAACTGGTAGAATGATCTTTCAATCTCTAATCAAGGCTCTCAAAATCTTTGTGTTGCTTTGTTGACCTGCATAAAACTTTGTATCACTGTCACTCACATCGCCTAGAAACTCAATGAAAATGATTTGTTGTGATTTAATAGGTTTAAACTGACAGCAGTTTTTTGCAGTGAGAAGCAACTGGACGTAATTAATTTTCAGTATAAATGAAAAGATTGGCATTTAAATTTGAACAGCTTAAATTTTGCATTATTCAGAAATAGATATTTTATCCCTATCACTTTCCTAGCATATTTGTGCGAACACCGCAGGTCATTGTGTCAGTCACAACATCGCATGCAAGATGAGTCATTCTCAGTCTCTGACGGCGCCTGTCGCAACAACATGAACACAATGTTTTAGTTTGGTGGGTTATTGTGAGGAATATTCTACACAAGGAATTCAACAGAGAGAAAACTAAGCATTCTTGAAGAATGCGGCATCCCAGATAAATGATGCTGAGAGAAAATGTCAGCGACAACAGATTTTTTTAGCAGACATTTTGTACATCTTTGATTTGAATCACTTAACAGACCATTCAAAAACTTTAAATAAATGCTGTTCTTTTGAACTTTATACTCAAAGATTGCTGAGGGGGAAAAAAAACTATTTATTAAGCAGCACACCAGTTTTTAACATTGATAACATTAAGAAATATTTCTTAAATCAGCAAATCCGTATATTAGAATGATTCTGAAGGATCATGTTACCCTGAAAACTGGAGTAATGATGCTGAAAATTCAGCTTTGCCACCATAAATAGAAAATCATTACTGTACATTGTAATAGTATTTCACAATATTACTGTATTTTTGATCAAATAAATGCAGCCTTGTTGAGCTTAAGAAATGTCTTTCAAATAAACTTTAATCTACCAACCCCAAACTTTTAAATGCTGCTGTATATCATTACTATAATTTGATTTAAACTGTTAATTATGTTTGCAATAGAGTTTCTAAAAAAGTAACAAGTCAAAAAAAAAAAAATAAATATGAGTTTTGTGATTCACAAGTGTTAAATTTAGGTCCTGGCTGTCAAGAAAGCACATTAATTATACTATAAGATGTATCGCTCATGTTAAAATCATCTGCTAAATGAATCAATGTCATCACAAACCTAAGCATAAATCCAGACAGGTCATCAAGCCAAGAATCAAAGTTAAGCAACATAATTCTAATTAAAAAAATGCATAGCCACACACACAATTACCGACGCCACAAACACAATTTCCACAACAAAGCAGCAGATGCCAGTGAGAGCTACGCCATCTTTCAAAACTGAGCTGAGGGTTGAGTCGCCAGTCGACTGCGGTCGCCTCGGGCTGCCCGGCAGGTGCAGTGGCAGAGTGAGGGCTTCAGAGAGTCAAGACGCATTAAGGATTTCATACCTCTCTCTCTCTCCCAGTCCCTCTGTCCTTCTGCTGATAAGTGACTGAGCAGTGCAGAGTGGCACAGCGGCCCATTTGGACCAGGCCTCACCAAGAACAGACAGTAATGGAGAAGGATGAGGAGGGGCAGCTGCGCCTGGCGGCTAAATGCCGGCCCATTTCAAGGGCAAACGGTGCCGGGAGAAAACTGAGGGTTTCTGAGGGCCACGTACAACCACATTCTTTACAAGAACAGTGTGCTGTAAATCGGAGATTTGCTCAGTTATAGGCAGGTGGTGGTGAGATGTAATACAAACATGGGCGTACTATTAAACACAAGGAAGGAACTTTGCCATTTGCTGCGCGTGTGTGTGTGATTACTAGGTCATTACTGCACGGCCGGGGCTCCAGACCCAGAACAACCACATAAGAGGCCTTTTATTTGCCGCAGCCACCACTGAATATCCTTCCTTCCTCAAGATGCCGTGAGCTGTTGATTATTGTGATTTAAAATCTAATTCTACAAGGGTAGATATTCTGGTTTGTGTACGGAATCACCACAGGCTGGTATCTATCACACTCACGCCATGTTATTATAAGCCCCTATTCAGAAGTAGGTTTAAAAAGGCTGTATTCTACACTTGCAGTATTTTATTTTTCCCTCAGAACTAATCAAGGTTTCTTGCACCAAAATCAGTCCATTTAATTTTTAAATGTCCATTCTCTACACTCTCTCTAACCCTTAGAATTAAATTGGCTCTTTGTAATCTATTTTACAGGCAACTGGTGTCATATCTTTTCAGTGATTCCTGTGGTCTGAATTATACAAATTGGACTGATTTGGTCCTAGTGGTCCTTCAGAGACTCGCTGAACTCGTTTGGATACGTCAGACTCACAGTGATTTCGATTAACAACATGCAACATGTGGTGACGATTATGTGAGGACCAAAAGTAATCACTGAAAATAAACTTTTGATTTTGATTTTCTTTAAAACAAACTGATTGACCCAGTTTAGACCCAGTTTGCAGAAACAAACTGATTTCTGATAAACGTAATGCAAGATAAATATGCTAAAAAATTAATTAAAATGTAGAAAAATTAACATTTTTTTAAATAAACCTTTACTGTGTATCGTTTGGTCTGAATGATTCTTTCACAGATTGGACTGAATTGGTCCCAGTGCTTCTGAAGTAAACAACCCAGAGACCCACTAAACTGACTCTTTTGGACAAGTCAGAATTAACAACATCCATCATGTGAAGATGACTGTCTGAAGACCAAACCATAACCACTGAACCACCATTTTATGATTGTTAAAAACGTACTGCTCAAAGATTCAGTTTGCAGAATTCCCATTATTAAAGGCAATCCTATAATGTGCTTCAATTCAAAACAGTGGACAAAGCAAGATAAATATATGCTTATAATTAATTAAATGGAGAAAAATAACTTCATTTAAACCAGATGCAGAGTGAATTTTACCCAGCCAGCAAGTTGTATATTAGCAGTGGAGTTAAGTTTTCTGCACAAATGGTACTAAATAAATATCAGTAAATCCCACAGGTAATAAATCGATTTAATTAATTTGCATTACCCACTTTTGGCACAACCTGGGTCTTTTTGGCCCGATTTCTCCTCACAAGGTCACGCCGGACGGGTCTGACCGACAGACACAGAAGTCACAGCAATCCGAGCGTAGCTAAACGAGCGCTGTTGAAATTTTCATTCACCTTTTACATTATATATGAGTCCAAAGTGCCTGTCTCAGCTTTACTACAGCAGGCCGTATGAACAGACAATCTGTCCTCACACTTTTGCAAGAAAACTAATGACCACAGGACATCAGTAACTCTGAAATCTTCATCGATCTCTTCCTCCAACAAACAAGAACACACACCCATACTTAAGCCATTTACACCATACTATCTCCATGCCTTGTTCTTCGTGTTTTCTGCTCTATAGATCTCGCTCACACATGCACTCCACTAGGAAATCTTATATCACAGCATGAGTTATTTTATGAGTTGCTTTTGCTGGAAATGCAATCATTGCAAAAAAATGGTATACATTTTAATATTGCCAACCACACAAATGTATCCAAGATGGTATATGCAGCATAACAGACAGAACACCCTACACTCCACTTGGCATCAGAATCTATATAAGGAAGATAATCTGTATTCCTAATGCAAAAGCAGTGAGTAGACATCAGCCGCACAACCTTCTGTTATTACATTATTAAGAAGCTCAGAGGAGAGCAGGAATACAAACTCTACTATATATAAGAGTCTTTAATGAAACTACCAACCCTCTAAAACACTGAAATGGCTCTGCATTAATATCTGAACACAGACTGGATGTTACAGACAGGAAGGGGCAGAGTATTTGACATATTGACATTTTTAAATGGAAATTATGGAATACTAGAATACTGCACTGACTATTGCAGGTTTTTTTATTTATTTATTATATATATATATATATATATATATATATATATATATATATATATATATATATATAAGGTAAATGCATTATGCAATGATAATAGTAAACAGTATTATGCTATTCTTGACCTCATTATGTGCATGTTTAATTTAATAAGTTAATTCAAAATTGATCTAAAAAATAAATATTAAATAAATACAACATTGTAATATTTTAAATAAATAATTATATTTTAAAATATATTATATTAAATAAGAGATCTTTTAGCTTGTAATAATATTTCACAATATTACTGCTTTTTATGGCTTTTTGTCAGCCTTGGTGAACATAAGCGACTTAAATATGTTTAATGAAATTTTGGCAAAAAATGTCTTAAATGAAAAAAGTTAAAAGTTGATAACTGGTTCATTCATCAGTCTAAAAATGGAAACTGGGCATGTTGAGCACACTGCATTATTGGATTTGCTATTCTATGCTGGGTCTCCTCTTGTAGAGTGGGAATACTGTCTGTCACTGTATACTGTATGTCACCCATGCATTCCAAAGTACTGTACACTGCAGAAATAGACTAGTACAGTAGTATGATATTCCAAACATAGCCCTTACGCGTTCTTACTAACTAGGACATGCTAACAGAATGTGAGGCTCCCTTGTGGGACATTAGTGAGGTCAGATGGGAACAGGGAAACCTACCTGCTCATCACTGCGATGGTAGTCATTGTCCTCCTCTGCTTTCTCGTCTCCTGCTTCCTTATTGGCTGGATCTTCTGATTTCAGGTCACCTGGTGGGGTAAAATGTAAAAAAAATAAAATAAAAATTAACAAGACAGTCCCCAGACAACCATAAGAACCACCTTTTTGTGCACATCCATCTCTCCGCAATTCTGCTTTTAAAATACTGTAGCACATGCATTTATCTTTCCAAACATCATCTTCGCATTATAAAACTATCAATGTTTAATCATAATTCGTATCAAGACTCCAAGAATTTGTAATTCATTGCTTCTCAGAGCTGGAATTATATTGAGTACAAGTCTGTTACTCTGGAAAGAGTTTCTTCATTATACAGTGAAGAAACATTCATCAAACACAAAAAAAGCAATTATCTCAACCTGCTCCCCCACGCATTTGCCAGTTTCCAAAACAAGTCTGCACTTCATCAATGGAAACAGATTAATTTGTGATTCAGCCTGCCCAAAGAACACTTCACACCTCAGACAGGCAGACAGCTGCCCACTGATCAGGTCAGAAACTAGGGCTGCATCTCATTACAGTTTTATGGAAGCCTAAAAATACTCTCCTTTATTAATATTGATGAGAGGGATCCAATGTAACCTACACTACCATTCAAAAGTTTGGGGTCAATAAGATTTCTTTAATTTTTTTATTTTTAATTTTTTTTTTTTTTTAAATAAAATCAATACTTTTATTCACCAAAATGCATTAATCAAAAGTGACAGTAAAGACTTTTATAATGTTACAAATGATTTAAATTTCAAGCAAATGCTGTTCTTTTGAATTTTCCATTCATCAAAGAATCCTGGAAAAAAAAAAAAAATGTATTTAGGCTTCCACAAATGTATTAAGCAGCACAACAGTTTTCAACATTGATTATAATAAAAATGTTTCTTGAGCACCAAATCAGCATATCAGAATGATTACTGAAGGATCATGTGACAAAGACCATTAATGATGCTGAAAATTCAGTTTTGCATCACAGGAATAAATTACATTTTAAAATGTATTAAAACAAATTAGTTTTTTTTTTTAACTTACAAGAATATATTTCACAATATTACTGCTTTTTTATATTTTTAACAAAAAACATACAGCCTTGTTGAGCATGAGTCATTTTTTCTAAATTATTTAAAAATAAAATTTTACTGACATTTTTTTCTGTGGCTGTTGACAACAGGCTACAGATGCTGTCAATATAGTTTAAGCTGCATTTAACTACAAATATCCTCCATTTAAATCCTTAAAACAAATTGTTCATTAAATATCACCAAAACTGGTCAATGCAGGAGGGAATCTGATACATGTGACCAGTCCAGTCGAGTGTGGTTGCATTTCAAATGAACGACTGTCCATACACCCTCATGATTTTGTATGAGGGGCTGTCAAACATCACTATGACATTGTCATTGCATCACCAGAAATCTCAACAGCAGTAATGGGAAAGGGAAAGAGATTTCGTGCATCTGGACGAAATGCAGTCTGGGTTCAGTCGTTCTTAAGCCTTGACTGCTACAGCGATGGTTTCTTCCCAGGACACTCAGAATATCCTTTCCGATAGTTAAAATGTTCCCTGACTGGGAAAAAGTTCACGGAGTCTGAGCTAATCTGCAGCAAGCAGACTGTGAAGGAGAGAAAAAGCAGGACTTGCAGCGAAATAAGTTTCGTTAGGGTGGTTAATAGACGGGGTGCCTTTATAAAGCCGTCCGTGGATGAGGTAGACAAGCTCAGGTAGCAATTTTACCATGCTTTCCGGAAGGGTGACTTCTTTTTCAAGCTTGGCAACAGTCTGGTTAATATCCACTGTGATGGGATGAGAAGCACCACCAGGTACCCTACCACGCAGATTCAGAGAAGGCCTCTCTTAAAATCACCCTTATAAAAGCACACCTGTGATACCAGGCCAGAAAAGCATTTTTAAATGCTCATAACACTCATAAATAAAAGCTGTCATGCTTTATGCTTATTTGTGGGCAGGTATTGCAGTCAGTTACGTCATCATTTCACCACGTGCTTCTTCTCTTGGTTCAGTTTGATGGTTCTGTGGTGTGCTTGAGGACCGAAGACTTCAAATGAAGCATTTTTCAGAAAAAAAAACAGGTCTGCTAAACTGGCTGAGACTATGTGGAACAAGAGACCACTTACGTCTGAGCCTTATTTACTACAATGCATGAATCCAGCCATTACAACTGCTGACTCAACCTGCCTGAGGGCCAGTATTTGCACAGATTTTATCACTGAACACAGTACTGAAAGATGAAAAGAGCAAGATACCGCCTGGGTTTAGATTACTGTTTCCTCAAACAAAAGGTAAGGGTCTGTTTACCACCGAATAAACTGAAATAATGTGCTTGTTTAGAGTCTAGAGGCTTTCAAACATTCTTTCCTCATTCTTCAGCTCCTTTAGACTAATATAATAAAAGAACAATACTGGGCAAAACAAAAAACAAAACAAAAGTTAAGCTGTAATGTGAAAATTAAAGCATGTTTTTACACCAATTTTCTTCACTGTACTAAAACAAAAACAAAAGGTTTGGGTCAGTAAGACTTTTAATGTTTTTGAATAAATCTCTTACACCTTCCATTTATTTGATATAAATATTATAATTTAAAATAACTGTTTTCTGTTTCAATACATTTTAAAATGTAATTTATTCCTGAGATGCTAAGTGGAACTTTCAGTATCATTACTTCAGTCTTCAGTGTCACATGATCTTTCAGAAATCACTCTAAATATGCTGATTTGCCGCTCAAGAAACATTTCTTTTTATTATCAATGTTAAGAAATAGTTGTACTACTTAATGTTTTTGTGGAAACCATTATACATTTTTTCATAATTCGTTGATGAAAGTTCAAAGAACAGCATTTATTTGAAATAGAAATCTATTTTAAAGTTTTAAATGTTTTCACTGTCACTTCTGGACAATTTAATACATCCTTTAATTCATAAATAAAAGTATTAATTAAAAAAAAAAAAAAAAAAAAAAAAAAAAAAAAAATAATAATATATATATATATATATATATATATATATATATATATATATATATATATATATATATATATATATATATATATATATATATATATATATATATATATATATATATATATAAAAAAAATAAATTACTGACCCCCAAACTTTTGAATGGTAGTGCATTATTTACATTGCCTTGTATATTAGGGTTAGAATAACGGTCTATAAATTTATGCTGGAAAAATACTCCATTTCAGTAATGAGAAAAAACATTGAGATTACAAAAAGCATCCAAAAGTAAATCTGTACGCATTACAGTAATGAAGATTCAGGGGGAAATATGCTTAACTACCATGAAAAAAAATGTCACGCTGCAGAAATTTAAATGGCCCTTCAATATGCTTTATTGTCTTTATGCAAATTATAATTTCTTTTGTATTTTGGGGGGGAGGAGTGGTGAAACGTGACACAGACATGTTTTTGAAAGATTTAAAGACCTTTAAAAAGCACACTGTCCCACTTCCTCTGTGATCGTAGATGGACTGTACCACCTACAGCAGTTAAAGAGAGCTGGGACGTACCATTGCGCTGTGACTCCAGGTGAGTTTTCATGTTACACAGCTCTCCTTTGATGTCTCCAGGCACCTCCATGCCTAACTTCTGATAAAATTCTCTCTGTTTTTTCATCTCCGCTGCAAACAAGAAAGCAAAGAGGAAAAATTCAAGCCTTACTGTTAAAATCTTACACATCATTAGCTGCTTTATAAAATATGCTTTACATGAGAAATATATAATCAGATAATGAGGGTATTTTTGTTACCAGTTCACATGGATCTTAGGGATCATATTTCTAAAACATCCAAAAAAAAAAAAAATAAAAAAAAAAAGACAAACCTTCTTGCAGCCCTGGCACCAACTTATAGACAATATCTTGCATTGTTCGGTCATGGCTGAGGGAAAGGGAGAAACGGAAATGAATATAATTTATTCAAACAATATGCATTATTACACCAAGAAACACAGCTGAAGGACAAGAAAGAAACGCACAAAAATTAACACCAAAAAAAAATTGCAATTCGCATTTGCATTCAGCAGGCATGTTCCCTCATAACTATGATTGTTAATTAGCATATAGTGTAGTTCTTCCTCGTGTCTCTAATTCTCCTGTGACTGGCGGTTCCCAGGGCTCGGAGGTAAAACCTATTAAGCGTGTTGACATGTTCATCTCTGTGCCGCCTCTGGTACGGCTGCCCGCCTCTGAGAACATGTTACCATGCCACAAAACCCCCGAGTGCCGGTTCCGAGCAACCAACAGCCAAAACAAGCACCCACTTTGAGATTCACAGCTCTTGTTGTGTAGCTTATACTTTCTGGGACACTGTAAATGAACTCTGAAAAAATTTTAAACTTTACAGGCATTTAACTCATTTAAACCTGATGAAACATGTCAAGAAGATTTACATAAAACTTTTAAGTGATAGTTCACCCTAAAGTGAAAATTCTGTCATTAATTACTCACCCTCGTGTCGTTCCAAACCTGTAAGACCTTCGTTCATCTTAAGAACACAAATTAAGATATTTTTGATGAAATCCGAGAGCTTTCTGACCCTGCATAGACAGCAATGGAACTGACATTCAAGGCCCAGAAAAGTAGTAAGGACATAGGTTATAATAGGTTAAATAGTCCGTGTGACATCAGTGGTTCAACCTTAATTTTATGAAGCTACGAGAATACTTTTTGTGCTCAAAAAAAACCAAAAATGTTTTATTCATATACTTTATTCAACAATTCTTCTGGGTCATCCTCCGCTGCACATTCACAAGAGTACCACGACTCCTGGCATCGTGGTACTCTCGTGAACGTGCATCAAAGACCACCATGGAAGAAATCATTGAATAAAATGTTTTCTTTGCGCACAATAAGTATTCTTGTAGCTTAATAAATTTACGGTTGAACCACTGATGTCACATGGACTATTTTACCAATGTCCTTACTACGTTTCTGGGCTTTGAAAATTGCAGTTCTGTTGCTGTCTATGCAGGGTCAGAAAGCTCTCGGATTTCATCAAAAATATCTTAATGTGTGTTCCGAAGATGAACGAAGGTTCATGAGGGTGGAGCAACATGAGGGTGAGTAATTAATGACAGAATTTTCATTTTTGGGTGAACTAACCCTTTAAAGAAATTTGCCTGTAGTGTGACATTATTTTCATGAAAATTAAGAATATTTATTCCTGTTTTGCCAAATCCTAAATTTCAGCAGTCATTACTTCAGTCTTAAGGGTCACATGATCCTTCAGAAATCATTCTAATATGTTGATTTGGTGCTCAAGAAACATTTCGTATTATTATCAATGTTAAAAACAATTGTGCTGCTCCAACTAATATTTTTGTTTTTCAGGATTCTTTGATGAGAAGCAAGTATAATTAAAACAGTAAAATTAATTAATGATGTGATGAAAATAATGTCACAACGCAACAAAAAACATGCAATTTTTTTTTCCTCAAGATTTTTGGGTCTAGTTTAGTGTATGAGCCCTGGTGGCAGGTTGGTTCCTCTTAATAGCCCATAATGACTCAGACCAGTTGGAAACTGATCTTAGATATGCCCTCGTGCCACTTTGAGAATACAGGCCACATTCTGTGTCAGAGTCCAGCTCGCTGTTAGCTGATCTGCTCCCTGAGGGCACGATGAGAGAGAAAGAGAGACAGAGAGAGATCAGGATTGTGAGGCAGCGGAGCACCTGAGTCCCTGGTGCACAGCCAGAGTCGCCACCTGTTCCCAAATCCCAGCAGCCTGGCGGGGAAGGTAGAGGTCCAATTAGCCGCCACCGAGCTTCCACAGAGGGGGCCAGAAGGCCTGGTGGTGAGGAGGTGACTGGCATTTAGCTAGCTGATCAACAAAAGCTCTGTTTTGTGTGTGTGTGGGTGTGTGTTTGCACAAGTGCGAGAGAGAGCTGAGGATCAATGAGCTGCCACTGTTAATACAGACAAATCCAGTTTTCATTCACGATCAAACAGTATGGCTCGTAAACACCGGGGTGTTAAACTAAGGTCAGATTAATCATGCGGAGAGGGAGGCGAGCTGGTTTGATGGCGTACGACGTAATGTAACTGACCCCGAACTCTTATATTGTCTCTTCCTCTTGTATCCCACACGGCTTTCATCTACCAGCAAGGCTGGGGCGACTCTTTTCTGCCCCATTCAGAAGGAAGTACTGGGACCGTGGTGAATATTTAATATGTTTGGAAATTGTTTCTCATCAGCAAGCAACTACAAGCTTCTATGCAGCTAAATGACAATTATGAAAGAGCTGGCATCCGGCCCAGCGCACCAGCGGATCCATCAGACACAGAGGCACCGATGCTCAGGGGGCAGATGGACGCCACACCCTGACAGTTTACACACACCTACACACTGAGCACATCTGCGCGTGTCTCTCAGCAGCAGTTTCTGCTCACGGCATAAAAAGGTGAAGGCCTTTTCCTGTTGAAACAGGCTTGTTTGGTCAACTCTTAAGAGTACACATGCACACAGATGACCTCAAAGCTTGCATGGGCTAAACACACATGGGCTACGAGTCACATGAGACTTAAGGGATTAGTTCACTTCCAGAATTAAAAAAAATAAATAAATCCTGATAATTAATTAAGGTTTTTGAGGAAAACATTCCAGGATTTTTCTCCATATAGTGGACGGGCTGAAGGTCCAAATTGCAGTTTCAATGCAGCTGCAAAGGGCTCTACATGATCCCAGCTGAGGAATAAGTGTCTTATCTTGAGAAACGATAGGTTCTTTTACAAAAAAAAAGAAAAATGCTTTTTAGCCACAAATGCTTGTCTTGCACTAGCTCGACTTTACGCATTACGTAGTCACGTTGGAAAGATCAAGCGTGACGTAGATGGAAGCACCGACCCAGAGTTTACAAAGTGAACATGCAAAGAAAGTAAAACGCCATTTACAAAAAAAATAAATAAACAAACAAATAAAAAAGGTAAAACAACAATATCGTATGATTTTGAAGTTGAGGGAGAAACTGAGATGGAGTTTTTCACCCTACCATACTTTGTTGAAACCAAAGAACACAGACGAAGAACTAACCACACGTGACCTTTCCAATGTGATTACGTAATACATGAAGTCACACACGCACATCACAGAGCTAGCGCAAGATGAGCATTTGTGATTAAACAGTATATAAAATGTTTTTTTTATTTGATTGATCGTTTCGCTAGATAAGGCGATTAGTTCTCGGCTGGGAGTGTGTAGAGCCCTTTGAAGCTGCATTGAAACTGCAATTTGGACCTTCAACCTGTTGGGTTCATTGAAGTCCACTATATGGAGAAAAATCCTGGAATGTTTTCCTCAAAAACCTTAATTTCTTTTCAACTGAAGAAAGAAAGACATGAACATCTTGAATGACAAGATGTCTGCCAGGTAAGAATCATCAGTCCAATCAAGTAATAACTCTTCTCAACAAGCGGCTTTCAAAAAGTAAAAATTACACTTTCCACCATCTCTCTTTTTTGCTACGGAGTCTTCAAGACTTCAGTGTAATTTATCTCCATAAGATTGGCAAACATCTTCACTTGCAACACTGTTCAAAGGTTTGGGGTCAGTGAGATTTTTACAAGCTTTGGTGTTTTTTATTAAACATTAAAAAAAGTGTTGTGAATGTGTCCACAAAGTGCCTTTTCTATGATATGCCCTCTTTAAAATTAAAGTCTGCTTATGCATAGCGCTCCCAGAGGTCACTTCCTTTCACAGCCATTTCCTCTCAAACCAGAAAAAATGGTGCAAAATTCTGCACTGTCGTGATAAATAAACACCCCGCAGTTGTAATCTTGACTTTCCATGTGGCAGCTCTACCCTGATTCACGGTGTGGATTTGTAGTAAACCTGCAGCTGATGGTTTAGCACAGCTGCTTGCCCTTAAAATGACATCATGCGGAGCGATTCAGCTCCAGAAGTGCGTAAAACTTTCAGGTCACATCAGCAGATGTTTTCTCTGGGATGTGTGTGCTGGAGAGGAACGCTCCACCCTGGACATCAATAATTCACCCTCCGACAAAGACTGCTGGAGGGAGCCACGTCCCCTTCAAACACCCATGTGGCTGCACGACACGCAACTAACATGCACAGAAGCCAGCAGTCAAAGACTACACTACTCACCGGTGTGCCTGGATGGACCCCTACTGGGTAGCTCTGGGGTTTACATTGAGACGTGTTTGTCTACTGCGGTAAACTCTTACCCGATGTACTGCAGTGGATGGCTCTGGTGAATGACAATCCGACATGTGGGACACGTGTTGTTCTCTTCTAGGTACTTCACCAAACAGCTCCTGCAGACTATATATACACACAAACACACAATTTATACACCTTTAGTAAATTGATTCATTCTGTGCACATCACATTATATGTCACAATGATAATTCTATTGATTTCCAAAAGTCAAGAATGTCACATTGATGTGAATTTGTTAAAATGACTCAGCACAAACCCAGAGGCAAATAATAAAACTAATAGCCCTTCTAGTTTTATGACTCAAACTACTAGAGCATAATCTCAAAGGCTCTTGATCTGTGGCACAATGACTCCCTCTAGTGTTCAATTCAAACACTAGCTTGACATTCTATACTTAATCTGAAAATCTCTGAAATCTGAGTCTGATTCAACAACAAATCATTGGGACTTGGTTCTGTAAACCGAATCATTCTCTGGAAAAGATCTGACTCCAACGAACTATTTGTTAACATCTCTACTTCTCACCCGAACACGCCACTGAGAGCCAGGTTCAAAAAAAAAGTTATCATTTGTTTTCAAAAGACTTGGAATATAGACATTTGGACCACTTTTATGATACTTTTAAGGTTTTTTTGTCATTTTATGTCACTTTATGTTCTTTATAATGACAAGAGTGGCCAGGATATTCTTTAAAATTCACCATTTATGGTCCCAAAAACCAAACCCCGGTTTCACAGACAAGGCTTAAACCTAGTCCCAGACTAAAATGTAAATCTGAGCTGTTTCAGCTGAAAGAAACTTGCACCTACTGATCTTAAAATACATCAGTGCCTTTGTTTTGTCTCAAGATGAACACTAGTAATGTTTTTTTTCTAAGGCACATTTATAAAAAATTACTTAAATGTCCTAATTGAACTATGGCATAATCCTGGTTTAGTCTAAGCTCTGTTTGTAAAACCAGGCCAAAGAGTCTTAAAAGTAAATGAATGATTAAGTAAACTTTAATTTTTGGGTAAAGCACCACTTCTGCACACAATAATATCTGTAGACAATACAGATTCAAAATGTCGTTCATAACTGAAATAAAGACTAGATATTGGTATAGCAATGACACTTACAGGTGTGTAAGCACTCAGTGACCGTGGTGGCGTCGATCAGGTAACCCTCGCACAGACGACAGGTGATGTGGGCATTGATGTCCCACAGTTTAATCTTCCTGGTTAACATCTCGGGGTTCTGGATGAGAAACAAAGGGAGGAAAAAGAGGTTGAAGTATTTCACAACACACAAAACCACAATCCAAACCTCAGGCTGAAGGAGCAGGGGTCAGGACAGGTCACTAGGGTCAACCCTATTAACCCAATAATTAGGTTGCCTTCATCCATTACATTAAAAACAAAGGTAAAAAAAGTGTTAGTTTAATTTGATGTTTTAATAGTAGTCATGTTTTTCTTTTGGATAAATCCTAGTTCCAACTTCAAAGACAAAGTATGCTGTTTGTTTAGGGACGTCCCATGTGAAGCAGCCAGACGACTGTATTGACCAGACATGTTATCCACTGAAGTACAATCCGTGTCAGGACACATGCTGCTCATATTCAATACAGATTAAACAGATTATTCACCACTCCAGCGGCCCACTGGAAAGAAAATAATTAGATCTATGTTACTTCAATATTTGTGATTCAGCTTTTAAGAAAAATCTGTGTTCGAACCAAGTGGGAAATTGCACAATATCATCCATTACCTGTTTTAATATGAATCAATTTTGATATTCTTATTAAGATGAAATACCTAGATATTACACAAACGTCAACATTAAAGTAAGCACACCCTATTTACCCAACTTTCCCCAGTCCCATTGTGCATTGTTTCTCAGTGTATGTTATTCCAGGTTTAAAGGA
This sequence comes from Spinibarbus caldwelli, assembly GCA_039654775.1. Lineage (NCBI taxonomy): Eukaryota > Metazoa > Chordata > Actinopteri > Cypriniformes > Cyprinidae > Spinibarbus > Spinibarbus caldwelli. The sequence continues at coordinate 19,082,671 of CM077246.1, read as the reverse complement.
TTTTTTTAATATTATTAACAAAAATTAAAACAATTGATAAAATATCATATAAATGTTTTTATTTAAAGGGGTCATGAGATGCGATTTCAAGTTTTCCTTTCTCTTTGGAGTGTTACAAGCTGTTCATGCATAGATAAGATCCCTAAAGTTGCAAAGACTAAAGTCTCAAAACCAAAGAGATATTCTTTATAAAAGTTAAGACTTGTCCACGCCCCCCTAAAACGGCTCATTTAAACACGCCCCCACGTCTACGTCACTGTGTGGAAAGATTTGCAGAACACCGCCCAAATGTATACGCAAAGAAAGAGGGTGTGATTTTTATTCTCGCTGTAGTGTTGTTGCTGCTGCCGGCGCCATGTCCTGGAGACGCTGTATTTCGTTGTGAAAGCAAAAAGTACTTTGTTTGGGCTTCCAGAAGAGGACACAACTAGAAATCAGTGGTTACGTTGTATTTACAACACTGTTCCAGAACAGTTCAACCCAAATATTAGAGTGTGTGCATCGCATTTTAAAGGAGGACTATTTCCTGAACCTGGGAGGAGAGTAGCCTACAATGCCAGCTGTGCTGTTTCTATAAAGTGGGGCAATTCCAACTTTGCAAGGACGGTCTGGGGCTGACTCACAGCCTGTAAGTATGATTTCATATGTAAAGAATTTGGCACTGACTATTCAAACGTGAGTTTTGAGCAGTGTAGAGTAACGCTTGTTGTTTGTCGTTTCTCCGATCACAAATGCAGACATGGTAATGTTTACGCGGCGAGATGCAACGCGACGCGTAAAAAGACAGTATAAGCCATTATAATCAGTAATTATGTCCCCACTGGATGCAACAAATGCCTCGTTTATAATGGGTTTTATTGTTTTTGTCTCGTCGCGCCGGGACACGGCATCACAATACGGTAAGGGGCGTAACATTTCCGTTACATGCTTGAGGTATTCAGCCAATCACAACGCACTGGATAGCTGGCCAATCAGAGCACACCTCACTTCTCAGAACGACGAGCTTTGTAAAAATCGATGCGTTTCAGAAAGTCGGAGCATAGAGGAGCAACAATAATGTACAGTATGTGGAAAATAATGTGTTTTTTGAACTTTAAACCACATAAACACATTGCATTAGCCTACACCAAATACACAAAATAATGTTCTTTTTAGCAATGTCATATGACCCCTATAAAATTATAATTATGTCTAAGTAGTATTTTAAAAATTATGAAGACTTTTTTTCTTTGGAATAAAGTGCACTGATAACAAAAACTAAATTACAAAAACTCTGAATGGTATCTGCACGTTGGTGCTGATTGGAACTGAAGTAATTGCAGTTAAGTGTGTAGAAGGTGAAAGACAAGCACTGCCAGCACCACAAGCTATCTTGACATCCACCTATTATTATGTGCATTTTGGAATATCGCAGAATATATGCGCATTAAAAAAAGTCATGTGACTTTGCATGATGGGACGGGAATAACTTGACTAACCAGCAGACCATTCTCATTGTACAGCATCTGAAATGTTGTTTTGGTTGTTCCGAAATGCCTGAGCAAAGTCTGTCATCAAAGTATTTCTGTATAATTGTCTTACACGACTGTGTTCCCAAACAGCAGGCATCCACCTCTGAAAGTAATGACAGCATGTATTGTGTCTGCTCGCTCTGAGGCGCAAGTAATTCATCATATATGAAAATTATTATATTAAGTGGCTTCTCCTATTTTTGTTAGTGATATTTAGTGCCAGTTTATCAGGAAGTGTTCTCTTTGACTCGTTGGATGGAAACGGTGCTTTATTTGCAAGTGTTTTATGCGATATTCTAATTTTGTGCATAAGTTAGATTTGAATCTTTGGATGGAAACATAGCTAATGAGGCTAAATGTGTTCATTAAGGCATAACCACAGGTGTTTTACGTTATGGCACTTCCTCATAAAAGATTTTCAAACCTCAGTCATGAATTCAGCCACCAGCTAAGTTGCAATATCATAATCAGTGTAGTGCAGTGTCAAATGAGGACAGAGAACTGCCACAGGCTGCAGTGAAGATTACACTCTCACATTAGTGGGCTTGAATAAAAGTTGGAGCTTCAAAGCCATTAATTTAACTATGAGTCTAAATGCATTATTTGGGGGGGGGGGGGGGGGGGGGGGATTTTTAGTTAATAACTTAATAGCTTAGAATAGACAAACTGTTACATGGTTTGAATTAAACAAGCACAAATGAAGTTTGTGAGCTCCAGCAGAGGAGATGATTATCAGTGAATAAAGACATAAATTTCACAATATAAAAGAATATGATCTCTGAATATAATCACATGATGAATCATATGGATTACTATTACTGGAACTTTTGAAGTAGAATAAATCACCATTTACTTTTGTTGTAATTGTCATTTTTGAGTGAATATTCCTTTAACAATCTTAAATGGGGTGAAACATTTAAGATTGTTAAAGGAATATTCACTCAAAAATGACAATCTGTTGAAAATTTACTCTCTGCAGTGAATGGGTACCGTCAGAAAGAGTTCAAATAACTGAGAAAAAAAAAAAAAAAAAACATCACAATAATGCACAACTAATCCACACGACTCCAGTCCATCAATTACCATCTTGTGAAGCGGAAACCAGCATCCCTTCAATAAACAAATCCCTCAAAGATGTTTTTAACTTCAAACAGTTGCTTCTGGCTAAAATACAAATCTATCCATAAAATTACTTCTATTCATAACTTTTTCCAATGAAAGTGTCAAATAAGGAGTGAAACAGATCAAGTACAGTTTACAAGTGAAAAAAGTCCAAAACAACTTTGTCAGTGGATTTTGATGTGAGAGGACAACAGGGGATGGACTTTTACACCGTGTCTGTATCGGACTCGAGTGCCGCAGCATAAATACTATAGAAACAATTATAATCAGTGATGCTGTCTAAACTGGATGCGGCGTGACACGACAAATCCCCGACAGTAAACTGCAGCCCCCTTCTATTTATTATGTGCTGACACAAAGTTCAAATGATTTACAACATTCGCTTTGCTGCGTCCAGTGTAGACAGACTCAAGCTGTTGCGGTGTAGAAACAGTGTAACACAGGGTTAGTGTTATTATGGACATATTACACATTTTATGGTATTTCGATCAGAAGCATCAGTTTTAAGATAAAACATCTTAAAGGGGTCATCGGATGCCATTTTCCACAAGTTGATATGATTCTTTAGGGTCTTAATGAAAAGTCTATAACATACTTTGGTTAAAATTTCTCAGTGGTAGTGTAAAACAACACCCTTTTTATCTTGTCAAAATCAGCTCTGTTTTCAGCAAGCTGTTTTAGTTCATGTTGCTTTAAATGCTAATGAGCTCTGCTCACCCTGACCCTCTCTTCTGTGGGGTGACGAGCCGTTCTCATGAGACGGTTTACTTTAGCCACGGAACTTGCTAACTAACGCGTTATTAGGAAAGACGATTTGCAAAGATTCATTAAAAAAACCTTATACTCACTTCTTCTGTAGGTGAGGCTGGATCACAAATGATTTGCGCGAACATAAACGCTTTTGAGTTAGATCGGGGGCGCATTCCCTTCAAAAACAAAGGTAATCCACTGCGTCTTCAGTGGCTCAGATGTCAAGAGTAAATGATGACTGCTATGTTCATTATTACATCCAACAACAAAACACTTCAATCGCTTAAGAGCCATTCTTGTCTACATCTGCTCCAGTGTCGAAACAATGGCGGACTAATGACAGCTCACTCAGGGCGGGTCTAAGGTAAGACGGCCTTGTCAATCAACAATCGTGGGAGGGCCTGGGTCTGACAGGCCCCTGATAATGGCTTGATATGAGAAAGGGGAAATGATTTAACAAGATTAAAAAAAAAATTCTGGGTGGACCTTTATCATTATAGGGTGGTTGTGCACACACACTGCCAACACACATTTCAGTTCAAACAACTTGTAAAAGTGCATGTCGCATCCAATGACCCCTTTAATAATGGATGTTTATTACAAACACACAGCCTGTCACTTCACAAGACTTTAATTGATGGACTGGAGTCATGTGATGTACTTGTGGATTACTTTGATGTTTATCAGCTGTTTAGATTCTCATTCTGATGGCACCCATTCACTGCAGAGGATGCACTGATGAGCAAGTGATGTAATGGTACATTTCTTCAAATCTGCTCAATCAGTTCAACTCATCTACATTTTGGATGGCCTGAGGGTTAGTAAATGTTCGACATTATTTTTTTTTTTTAAACTATTCCTTCTAAGTCAGATTAAACATTGTGCAGCACAAAAGGAAGTTATTCACTTACCCCTACTGCCGCCATGTGTCTACTGCTGAGGGTCTGGCAGCCGGGCTTCTTCTGCGAGACACAGGGTGGTGTTAAGTCTGCATCCTGTGCTCCACTCCACACAGCTGCAAAAAACACAAAGGAATTTATTTATTTACACACATATATACACAAAATGACTGCAAGGAAATAGACAATTTTCCCCTTTGCCTTTTCAGAATGTTTTCAGTAAATAATATTTTCCGATTTCAAGAGTAAGCCAAATTGCAAATAGTATGGAGCTTTTTTCCCCGTCTTTCCAACAACTGTACTAAAAATGTGCAAAAAAATATATGCAGCATCTTTAAGATAAAACTGTTTGTTGATTACAAACTAGATATGCATGATCATGTCGGTGGCTAATAAATGTTTCATTTATAACTGAGAATTATTATTGATATTATTATAATATCAATATACATTAAATTATCACCAACACAATATAATTTATGATATACATAAAATATCACTGATATGAATTACGATTTGCTGACACATTCTAAGATGCCCACACATAAGTTTCTTGCTGGCCTGCTTGAGTCCAGACAGAGAGACTCCCAGTCTGGGAGTTTCTGTCTGTTCGGTAGCCTGTGAAATTAGTGCACTTAAACCAAAGACATGAATGTAGGTCATCTAAGGACATGAGTAAGTGTGCATCATCAGAATCACAGCAGAACCAACAGTTGAACATGTTAGAGTGTAAGTTTCAACTAACAGGTGACAACTAACATTTTTCAATATTCAAGCCATTCCCAATGGATCAAGGCTTGGTCCACATTTTTTCAATGAATATCCTGTTTCACACAGAAATACATCACATTATGGAAGTAAAAATGGCTGTGAATAACATTATGTTGACTTCAGTAATTCTCTTTGTAAACTTAGAATCTAGACTTGCCAAATTCCAGTTTACGAACTAAACTTCCTGAACAAATCAACTGCAATTTAATCTACCATTGCTGAGGGCGCCACTTTACTTTGTTGTGGTACTATAATGACATAAAAGAAAACAGATCTCTTTACAATACAGGAAACGGTGCCTATCACAGCCTGCAAACTGGAGCCATGCGAATCTCAATGGGTTTTAAAATAACATGACCAATAGTTAGATCATTGCCACACAGAGTGTCCAACATTTGCTTCCAACTTTTGAAGGATCAAATTGACATTGGTGCAAATTGAATCAGTTGTTAGTTTGCATTTGGAGCAAAACCATCATGCTAGGGGTTGTACAGGAACTGAGTCGTGACTGGAAACCATCGTGTCACAGCTGTACCACTTAGAGCAAAATCAAACTGAACATGCACACAACTTTACAATGTGAAAACACTTTTGAGACTTTGACCAGGGATGGTATGTTTTGTCATGTTCTTATCATTAAACCGACTATCAACATCACTGTACACAGACAACAAAAAGAACAAAACCAAACATGTTATCATGACAAACAAGAATTCCAGATAAGAAATTTCAGTGAATTTGCAGTCAAGATGCAAATATTTCACAGAAAAAAATTATACCCATGCTCTTCATTTAATATACTCATAATCACAGGACTTAAACTGAGCCAAACAGCAATTTGTTCACTATCAGTATTAATTTAAACCTAAATTTAGCGTAAATGAAACTAAACTTTAACTAACTTTTTTTACAGGGAATTTTACACAATTTTTATATTTTTTGTGTGTAAAATTTGAGGAAAATATTGTAAATTGTGTAAAATTCCATGTAAAAATATATGGTGACAATCCTACACATAACAACACAAAATTAGTGCAATAAACTTTAAAACAGAATTTATTATGAAGCACCTTAGCTTCCATTACTGAAAACAAAAATAAGCAGAAATAAGATAATCATATGTGATGTGTTCTAGAAACATCTTTTAACTTTTTTTTTTTTTAAATCATCATAGGCTAATTTATGTGGTAATTCATGTTTTCTGTTTTTTTTTTTTTTTTACTCGCAAACTCCATATAGTAACAATAAAATTACAGATATCAACAATTTACAGTTATACACCATATATGGTATGGTAACTTACAGTTGAGCAATTAACAGCTTTTTATGGCCTTTTTCCTTTTGTAAAAATTATTTTTAAACTGTACATTTAAAAGGGTAGTTCACCTAAAACTTTTATTTTATTTTTTTACACTCATGCTGTTTCAAATACATATTCTTGTATTTTGAATACAAAAGGACACATTTCACACTTCTCTGTACAATGACACTAACTTTGGCCAAGGTCAGCATGTTTTGTGTTGTAATGTGTTCTTATGTTGAAAAACATTATGGAGAACAAGTTGCGTTTTAGAGTAGTGTGATTTTTGTTTTTTTGTTTTTCTCCTTTTTATGCTACACAAAACTTACTCAGGTTTACACCAGAAAAATGTGTAATATACCTCATGAAACTAAACTATTGATTTGATATATATAAAAAAACAAAAACTAATAAAACCAGTCATTTTAAACAGTGCAGCAGAATAAACCTGTGGACAGTTTAAACCTCTCCTACTCCTGACATAGCTCTCCATTACATAAGCAGTCAAAGATTATCACAAATTCAATCTCAGCTCGAGCTTTCTAGAAAAGAAACCAAAATCCATGTTCAGCCAGGACACACAGTGGAGTTTACGAACAGAAACTGCCTTGACGAATGGGCAGCACTCAAGCTAGTGGTCATAGGCAATGCCCTTACCTGACCCTAAAGAAAGGGCGTCTCATATGCCACAGGTGAATATGGTTTTCATAACAGGGTGTGTCAAACGTTTTCATAGAAAGCGTCCAGCAGTAACACCTTTCGCCCAGTTTCTCACACATTTGCTGCTACAAAGGATCCGCTGTTATCCGTCAGCGGTTATTGAAGTGCTCTGGGAGACGACTGGGCCCACAGACGCTGCCAGCTGTATGAAGCGCTCTGTGAGGAGCTAATGAGGTGCCACAGTATGACAGACTTACTAAGCAGAGCAGTTTTGTCTCTGGAAAAATGGGTTTATGTGCGACCCCAACGCTTAAATGAACACGACCCGGCAATCAGACAAAAATAGTGGTTCACGCTTGTTACAAACAGTCTTTTATGGCCTGGTGCTAAAAAAAAAAAATCATCAATTGAGGAGTGTCGGGTCTGTTTGAGGAGCTGGGAGCGACTCTACGTCTACAGAGCCGGACTATAAGATTGCTGAACAATTGAGATTTACTGATGTCATTCAGCAACCTGATAATACCGCTTTTCAGAGTGCAAGAGCACCTGGCCTAATGAATTATTAAATGACAAATTCAATAAACCCTTACAAAAAAAGTATAGTGGTGGTACCATGGAACAGCAATGATATCAGATTGTAAAAACATGGTACTTTGATATGCTGAGTGATGGAATATTTAAATTTGCATGGTAGTCCAAGGTACATCCAAGAAAACCATATCCAAATAAATAGTTAAATGTACTTTTGTTTGTAAAGCACAGACATTACATTATCTAGTTTAAGTTACTGGTGTTAACTAGTACACCTAAAATGCACTTAACTCATAATAAAGTCACCTTACAGATTTTGGAACATCTTGTTTTCCAAAAAAATAAATAAAAAAAAACACTAAACATTTATATAAAATCAGAACTGACCCCAATTACTTTCTTGATATACATTCCTGGTCTCATTCACATTACAGTATAAATCAGTTTTCAAAGTTTATACCATAACAAAAGAACCATAAAAGGACAAAGATACTGGTCTAGGAAGTCAGACTGACAGAAAATTACAAACAATTTAAAATATCTCTAGAAACCTACAGTATTCTTAAGCAACTCAATTAAAGTCCAGCTGAATATACTGTAAAAATAAAAAAAAATAAAAAAAAATGTATGTCTTACACAAACAAACTAGACAGGAAGCAGCCCAAGCAACAATTACTAGTTTAAATACTTAATCAGAATTAAGTCAATGGTGTGGAAAGCATTTCAATACACAAGCCATTTAGCCAAAAAAATTCTTGAAATAAACCAATGTAGATGTTGCAACCATTTCATAAAAGCAATAACTGATGTGGCCCCATTACCACACATCAATATGTGCATTAATTTTAAATAATTCAATAGTCTGTCAATTCTTTCTTACCAGACACTTTCTTATCAGACTTATCTGGCTGTACATCTACTAAAGAAGAGTGGCCTTTGTAATACTGACCCAGATCTGAAGCATCACCACTGAAAAATTAATAAGTTCATCAGACAAGAAGGCACGACTTTATTAGTAGAATCCTATATCTCTTAAATTCCAGTAGTTAACCTCATTAAAAACATCAAAATCACACTTAATCTGGGTTCATCGGCTTATTGCATGAAATCCTTTAACAAGGAATGCATTGTTCAGCTCTCCAAAAACCTTCTCCAGTTTTACAGGCTATAGGAGGAACTTTTACATTGAATTGAATCTTGTTTGTTCCAGAATGTGTAATCATACAGAGAGATTCTGAGTTCGAAGGTTGTCTCCTTGAGATAAAATACACACAAAGCACCCCAGTAGCATGTTGACTCTTGTGTAATTCAGAGACTGCATCCTGAAAGACTGACAACATCATACGGGGAACTTTGAGCCAATACTTAGATTCACTTCCCCTCACACTGAGAATCTGAAAACCCAGGGGTTGTCATTTAAGGTTCATTCTTGTGCTGTGGCAGTATCACAACATTTACATGCCACTTTTTATCAGCTCTTGATTAAATAAAACACTCTGGTTCACACCCAAATCTGTTATCATTTACTATCATTTCTTTCTTTAATAAAACACAACGTGAATTTCAGCATATTATTTATACACTTGTTTTCAGGGCAATAAAAGAGAACAGTACTAAAAAAGTAGTCCGTATGGCTTACATTATAGTCCGGTTCTCAAACAAAGATAGCGTGTGGCTTCTGAAGACTTACAGCACACTTTTATGGTGCATTTTTGTCATTTTTGGAACTTGACAGCATCCATCCATGCCCACTTTCACTTGTAGCAGCATAAACGTTATGTCTATGATCTCACACAGATAAAAAGCAAGTCATACGTTTGCAGTAATGTGAGGGTAAGTGAGCAAATGATGACAATTTTCATTTTTGGGTGAACTAAAAACTCTTAATTTTTTATTTTTTTTTAAATTATGTAAATAAAATCTGTTAAAATTCCCAACTCTATAAGCTGTATACAGGAAACATCACAAGTTCTGACACGACCCACATTTAACGGAAGTGGGACTAAAGTTTATCAGCAGAATTCATCCACTACAACCCTGGATGTTTACGGGAAGTAGAAATTGCTTAAGAGTAGAAATTGCAGTTTACTAGGCCAAAACAAAGGATCTTAAGACAACCTGATAACTTTAACAGTTAGATGACTTTAACAGAGTGCTATCATCTACAATTGCCATTAAACATATAAAACCTGAAATGAACAACCCTAAAAAAACTAGTGATAATGGCAAGGCCAATTAATCGGCCAATATTTGTAAAATTTGATATAAGCATTGGATGACAACACTTGCCAGTTTCAAAATCTTCTGACGTTTTTGAAACGCTTCTGATTTTTTCAAAATCTTCTGAATATTATGCAAAGTGTTCCTTTAACTTCTCATGTGCCTTTATTAAATTATATATGATCTTCTTATACCATAAGGCACTGGACAAAAACAATCCAGGTTCATTGTAAAAATGAGCCTGTAGCGACATTTCTGCAAAATATTACATTGCTTCTTGCACATTTTGGAACACTTTCAAAGTGTAATGTCTTATGAGTGGAGCTAAAAGCATGTTTTATCTGATACAGATGAACTTGAAATTGGCTATATTTTATTGTTCAGTTCAGAAATTAAATGTCCAGTGAGTGGAGCTAAAAGGTCAACATTTATCGCGTTTCCAAGTCAAAGTATACTTCATTTTTGTACGCATACGCTAGTCAAACGCGTAGCCTTTCAAAGTATACTCCATTTGAAGTTGTGCGCGAACGCGGGTGGTTGACACATGTGCTCTAGAAAGTTTCACCCATGTTCAGTGTCTGCTCTATTTTTTCCCGTTAAGTCATGACTGATAACGAATACTTTTGAACTCTTTTAAACCAAAGCTGAGCTGTCTCATACCCTTTCGCTCACAAGCGCTTGTCTGATGTTGAAGTCTCCACTATTTTGTTGTCGTTGTCCATCTCTTTAGTTTAGTTTAGTTTTCTACTGTGAAACAACGGCTACAGTGTAGCCACCATGTGGAAAAACTGATTACTGCAAAATAACTTCAGTGCGCATGTGCGACCTGAGCATAGAAAGTACACGCGGTTACAAAAATCGGCTTAATCAGCACATCACCTACACTAAACCCCACCCTACATGTTTAATTAAACCGGAGCGCTCAGCATCGCAAGTGTAATGCTGTACCAGGTGAGCTACCGAGCAAGTTTACTACATCAGAAAAGCCATTGATCGACACCAATTAAAAACAATATTTTTAGCAAAAACAAAAACAAAAACTATACCAAATTTTAAAAAAAAAACCATTACATCAGCCTTGATACATCACATCTCTTAAAAAAATCTCTTAAGATCTATTTAAAAGTATGAAGATGAACAGATGATTAAAGCAAAACTGAAGTATGACATATTTTAACAGTTTATGAAGAGCTGAATCAACCTCAGAAAAAACCTTCAGTGAATTCACACTTGAGTCATGTTACATAGAACTGAAAGATGCTTTTTGACATAATCCACCTGATCTAATCTACATAATTGTAAATGTAAACCTACACCTCAGCAAAACCAGGGTCATATTTCACCGGCTCAATATTAAACTCATTTTGTTTAATGGGAGATAACTTCACACATCAGTGTGAATAACTGCCTGCCCTGCTTAAAGCCAGACCGCAGGCTTGACCGGTTTGAGAACTCGCTTTTCTGGGTATGCACTAAAAACATGGACAAACCGAAAGGCATTGTTTTCACTGAAAACCACTTAACTGTTGCTGGCACATTAGAGAGAACTGCGCAATAGCCATAGGCCACATGCTTTAGCTAGTACTACAAAAGACATAAAAGTATTTTAAACTTATTAACATAAACAACACATGTCTCATGATGACATGTATAGACTTCCGCTGCCTATCAAATTGTTTTAACACTCACAAGAAAGTATCAGACAATAGGCATGATATTGACTAAGCAATTAATCACACATTAATGAAACATCATATGAATGTTTGACTCACTAGTTATGTCAATGACTATGGTTAGTGTGTGAGTCGTCAAGAACATGTCCAAGACATACTTAAAAATATAAAAAATATTTTGTTTTTTTATAGCATTAATATTTTTTTTAGAATTGTGACATTTTCATGAGCTTACCCGTCATTACTACAATGCATCTTTTTTTCAGATTATTCTCAATGGTGAATCTAAATACTGTGATACAGTTTTAAAGGGAAGATTATGTAAACTCTCATGAAAAAAAAAAAGTGACACGATAAAAAATCTTAATGGTCCTCAAAATAGACTTTATAAAATGATTATTTCTTACCTTTTCATTTATATTAAAATGCAACCTGGACTCATTCCTGAAAGCCTTCAAGAGATTTACCATAGCAAAAAAAATGCTGAATTGTAAAAGGCCTCAGTGCAATTCTATAAACAGCATCACATGAAGGTGGTGTCTTTAGAGCAAAAACACTGTGATACATTTTATATTTAAGATAACACTCTAAATCAACATACTGTAGATCTGGACATAGAACAAATCAATTTTCAGTGGTCAACGGTTATTAGAAAGCCAGAACACAGAAGTTTCACAGCTGATCCTCAGCAGAAACCAGATCAATGTGGACGTCAACAAATGTCCAGACCTGACAACTCAATACGTCCATCATGTAGGGGTGTAGCATGGATCCCATGGGACGTAAGGGGGACACGGCCCCCCACAACTTTGGGACAACAGAAAATCGTCTATAGTGCAATCAATACCATAACAACAAAATCCTGTTCGCCGTCCCCCCCCAACTATAATGTAAAGCATTCACAAAAGTGAATGTGTCCAAACACATGAAGCAGGACTTGTTGGTTGTTCCTGCTCCAGGAGTCTGGGTGCAGGTTTGCACATGCTTCCCCAATAAACCCTCTGGGCTTTAACTTTTTCCTCTGGCCCAGATTTCATTTTAGCTTGCATGCAAACCACAGATGGGCAGATGATGATTATGATGGTCAAGAAGCTCTCAAGAACATTCCAGGCAGGAGGAAGAGGAGGAGAACTGACCAGCACAAGAACTGTAATCAAACACAGGAGTGCATGCTTATGAAACTCCAGCTACACTACATTACACTTTTTCCCTTCTTACAAAAGATGACCCCGGTTAGGAGCTGCAGGGCCCGGCGTCGCCGTACACACACATTTACACACGTACACACACGTACATACAGCACGACCGCACATATAACAGCACGTATAGCCATGCAGAGCTGCCATCAAGCGGAAAAAAACACAGCGAGAATAAATGAAAACTCCCCGTTTGCCGTCCGAAAGAAAGCTCGGGAGACGCATAGGTGCAATGATCAGGAGGAATCGGTTCAAGTTTAAAGAAACAAACCTGTTTATGGCCAGAGCGGTCCGCTGGATATTGGGTTGAATCCGAGTTAAATCCACTATCAGTAAAACAAAGAGGCGAAAATGTCCGGCCAGTGCCGAAACAGGCCGAAACAGCTCACTGAAGAGCCCCGCTGCGCATGCGCAGAATTTGTGGAGGGGAGGAGGGGTGGATGAGAGATTAAAGACATTGGATTACACTTCATTTAATGTGTTTCATTCATTTAAAAAATGTTACATGGATCAGAGTGAATTACATTTAGTCATTATGTTTAATAACGACTATTAACGTATAAAATTATATTAGATATAATTACATTTTTTTATTTATGTATCTTAATAGATGTTACCGATTTATATACAAATAAAATACAATAAAAACACATTCTAAGTGTATGGTAGCCTACTTTTTTAATTATTTGTACGCTTTTGAGACACAAATCTCTTTTTCTATAAAATAGCCTAAATAAATAACACATTTAATAAAGTTAAAAGATGTTGGCCTCTTCAAGGGTCCTTGGGAATAACTGAATTATCATACCACACGTGTCATTATTTTGACATGATCTGTCCGGTTTATATTTATTTCGTTGTAGTAAAAAATATTTGAATTAGGGTGTCATTTTAAAGACAAACAACATTGTTTTTAAATGTGTATTTACCGCAATTTTAAGAAAGATCAAAAGAAAAAAAGTCCAAAAAAAAAAAAGATCAAACATTTTCTTGAATTAAAATTTGGTAATTTTTATGATAATTATGATGATGGTGATGATAATTATGAGGGTAATGATGATGATGCACCCTGAAGTTGTTCCTGGATCAGTAGTCTGTGACCTTTGCATGAGACGCAAAATGATATATTCACGTAATGTTGACTTTTTTTTTAATTAGATTGTTTTGAAATCCTACTTTACCTGATGTTTGCCAGACTTCAGACGGATGAAGCGTGGAGTTTCAGGAAACCGGCCGGCGCTATGACAGCGGGTCACGGGCTGAAGGGAGTGGTGATGTGATTGTGGATCGGGTGAGTGTTGCAAGGTTGAAGCGCCTAACAACTCTCATTCATATGTGAAATCAAAACCAAAACAATGGTCTTTCTAGACAAAGCAAATAACCATGATTTTTAGTTGTTCACTGTTTGGAAACGTTTGTCTGGAAACCGGTTAAGTTATTTGTGTATATTACTGACAGAATTGTTTTTTTTGGTCCCAAATGGATACACCGCTGAGGGTTTTTAAGAGTTTAAACCTCATTTGATGTGATCTGGTTGTGGTTCTGGATTGTCATTATGGACGATGGAAGCGCGGAGACTGAAGCGCTCGTCGGGAGCTCGAGTGAAGATGTTCGGTCTCACCTGGACTCAAGAAACACGGCTACAAAGTTCAAAGTTTACAAAAGGAGATGGTTCATCCTATTTGTACTCTGCCTGCTAAACTGTTCTAACGCAATGGTAGGATGTTATACTCATTTATTTACAGAGAAATCATAACCTACGTGAATGATTTATTTTTTTATTTTATTATTATTATTTTTTTTAATCAAATACAAATATGCCAGGGGAATATAGCTATCTGAATAGAACCGAAGGTACTTTTGAATTACTCCACTTCTACAACAACTTTTGTTTTTAATGACGTCATGAATCCCTCATCCCAGCCTGGGTTATGTTTACTTTCAAAATTCAATGAAATTAAAATTTACGTTTTATCCACTTAAAGGGATAGTTCACCTTTAGTTGGTCCCCATTGACTTGCATAGTGGTTTTTATTTTTCCCCATAATATGGAAGTCAACGGGGACTAGCAACTGACGGTGAACTATCCCTTTAAGTGCATGTCTGTTAGCTTTCAACTAATTTCATACAAGTTGACACGATTATGTTTTAATAAGTAGGATATCTAGGCTATACGCAATTTTCAGTCCTCATCTTGCATATTCACATTTTTGTCCAATAAAATGTTTCCAATGAAATTATAATAACCATGTGCTTTTGACTAGTAATAGCAAGTAGCAAATCATGTTTCACAGCTATGATGTAAACCAAAGCATATTGTCATTTTACAAAAAGAAACAAGCTTTTTGTAGGCCAGGAACAAGCTCAGGGATATGGATATATGAAAAATGATATTTGCGATTAATTGCGATTCATTTAATCATTAATCAGCATATCATGTTGTAAATTAAAACATCTCTACTGATTTATTATGTCTGTTGCTGCTCAAGTCCCCCAATTTATCCAGTGTTGAACTGATTTTTATGTTCACACTTTCCATAGTGATCAGTCCACTAGGGGCTTCAGTCTACAGGGTCATAACAGGGTCTTCCTAATAGCCCAGCTGTAGTAGGACATGGATACGTCCCCCCGAGGCTATTATATCTGAAGAGGGCGTGTGCCAGAAAGGGGCTTGTCAATCTTAATTACGCACCCGTGGCTCCCGTGGGACCTGTCATTTGCACTGACACCATTGTATATGTGTTACAAGGCCAAGACGTCCAAAGCTGTTCATCTGAAATACGAGAAATCTACATCGTGCCTTGGCACACTGTGTTAAAGCTTAGCAGATGGTGTAATTCAGGGCTTATTTAAAGATTACAATCTTGAGGAAATCTGATGACGGCCTAAACCTGTGTATGTGATTCTGGATTATAGTCGCAGTAAGAATTTTTACAATCAGCAATGACAGTCCATTTTAGGAAAGCATCTTATGTTACACAAAGTGCACAAAAGATTTCCACACTGACTGCAAAACAACATCTATGAATTTGAATTAATGTGAAACAGCGTCCCAGTAAGTTGTGCAGTGGTGCATAAAATGACTGTATTGTGTTTTGGGATCAGCTGACTGCCATCTGTCACGCTGCTGCATACATATAATATTCTTGATAGCTAACAAGTAAATGCTATTGTGTACAACACTGCAAATGGCCACTGCACTGTGAATAATGCTCAGAAGGTGTATAGCTGTTCTTCATCTCTAAGTGTTTACTCTAGTACCACTGACATAAAGTACTCAATTACATTCCGGAGGAAAATAAAATCATATATTTTCTCATTAAAATTTTATTTACAATGTGGCTTGATTTGTATAATTGTACCATAGTTTAAATTCAGGTATTATTTCTCAGTACAAACTTGCTGCTTATACACTTGCACGTCACATGTGTTTGTCATATTTAGCTCATGTGAGGGGCCCTTCTGACCTGTGGTTTCTGTTTTTTGCAGCTTCGGCAGTTAAATGTTGAACTGAGACTTTGACTGTGTCATAGAGCAACTTCATGCACTTCATATATTTAATAAATGGCATATATACATATGTATATAGTTGTATTTTTGACTAGTTATCATAATGACATACACATTGAAGCTACATCTTCATTTTCATGTGTTCAATTTCTCCACAGTCATGGCTGACTTTTGCTCCTGTGGCCGACCAGACAGCACAATATCTGCGAGTCTCTCTAAATCTGGTCAATTGGCTGTCGCTAGTCTATGTAGTGGTTGCTATCTTCTTCAGTCTGATCACAACATGGGTGCTGGACACACTGGGACTGCGCTTCTCGGTAACATACTCTCAAATCAATTTAGTTGAATATTGTTTACCATTTTTGAAGTTATTGTTCCCTCTGTAAAAAAAAAAAAAAAAAAACATAATCAGTAATGCATCTTTTTTGGCAGTGTTGACTTATTGTAAATATAACTTTAGTAAATGTGTTATTTTGGCAGAAAGTATGGTTAGGTGTGACAGCATGCCATGTGCATATAGGCCTATATAAAAGGTAAAGGTTTATATAGGCTAAAGGTCAAATAATATTCACTGAAGTAACTAATCATATATTTTGCAATTAAATTGCAATGTGTTTGTCCCAAATCATCTGTAGGCATACCAACCTGCAAACTCACAGACTCCACTTTGTTCTTGAAGTGCAAAAACCTTCGTTTGTAATATTTTGGTTTTACGGTAATTAAATTCGCTTGTTGTAGACTGCCACCTAGTGGGGACCTCACTTCAGTTCATTTGATTTTCAGTAAGGTAAACGAACAATAAAAGATGACTATAAACCAAGTGGGAAAATAATAGGAAATACAATGTTATAATATAAGCTATATATTGGGCTATATTACATAATAAACATATAACGTAAACGTAAATGTATAGGCTATTTAACCTAGCCGCAACAAACGTGCGCTTCATTTCCGGTGCTCAAACCGATTTTCACCGCGACCAACAATTTTGCGACTAATTATGAATTTGAATTAAAAGTTAACGTACTTGTCATTTGCAATCAAGCTATTTTGTAAAAAAAAAAAAAAATGCAACACTTTACTTATGTAAAATAAAATATTAAAATATATATTATTTAATTGTGTTATTTAAAATGCTCGCTATCAATTTTATCCTCTTCGTTTATTTACTTAACACATTTATTATTATTAAATGTTTAAAATGTCACTTTCACCACAGAACGTTATCAAACACAATACATAATTTGGGATGTATTAAAAAAAAAAACACTGGTGAATATGTTCATTACATTTACGAAAAATGACAGTCCACAGGGTCAAAAGCAACACACTTGCACAGCCTACTTTTCTTTCTTCCTATCTTCTGAAACAGCTAATCATGGGCTCATGGCTCAACATGTTGGGTGCTGTCCTGCGTGTCATTGGCATGTTGAAGTGCATCCCAGAGTGGGCCATGTTCCCTGTGGTCATGGGGGGACAGACTCTCTGCGCCTTTGCCCAGCCTTTGGTCATCTTTGCCCCCACCAAGCTGGCAGCTCTCTGGTTCCCTGATCACCAGAGGGCCACGGCTAACATGCTGGCTTCCATGGGTAACCTTTTTACAGCTCATATCTTATGGTATTTCAGTGCCTTTAGCCTAACTTACTGTAGAGCAGGCCTAACATTCTTCTCTTTTGTTTTCCAGCAAATACTGTTGGGCTGCTCTTAGCGAATATCTTCTCTCCGATGATAATTAGTTACACCAGTACTCTTTTCATGCTGGTAAGAACTTGGTGACAAAAGAATTGTATTTCTTGTATTATGTACATCCCTATAGTCCCGTTGTCTCTCTGTCTGACTTGTAGCTCTTGATATATGCTATACCTGCCATCATAGCCTGTTTCCTAGCAACAGTGGGGATCCGTGAACGTGTCCCCCCGACACCCCCCTCTGCCAGCATGGGGACCTCCAGCTCTGAACCTTTTCTACAGGGGGTGAAACTGGTACTACACAATTTTAAACAAACTGACATGACAACTTATTGCATGAGTAGTCTATAATGTGCATTTTTCAAATATAGTGTCTGACTACAGGTGGCTTTTATGTCATTTTGTACTGCTGTCTGAGATTCATTGCGTTTTGTCACTCTTTTATTTACAGCTACTGACAAACAAAGCATACATGGTCCTGCTGGTGTGTTTTGGTTCAGGAATAGGGGTATTCACTTGCTTTTCCACCTTGCTGGAGCAGATACTTTGTGTTAAGGGCTACTCAAATGTAAGATCCCAAAAAGAATTATTTCCACATTTACCTCAAACTGTAAAACCAACCTGTACCATGTTAAATAACTACAAAAAAAGTTTAAACTCAACTAACTTGAAAAACAGTTTGCTAACTTTAAATGCTGGATTGACAAAGCCTTGATTTAAGGTTTAAAAATATTTTTAAAACATAGTATTAAATACTGCACTACCTAAGAAAGAAAGATAGATAGATAGATAGATAGATAGATAGATAAGGTTTATATAACCATCACTTTCAATCACCTGCCAAGTCTGTACAGTATTATTAGTAGTGTTAGCATCAAGTTAAGATAACTTTGTCTCTCTGTTTGATGTGGCAGGACTTTGCAGGACTGTGCGGTGCAGTTGCTATTGTATTCGGTGTTCTGGGTGCTTTTCTCCTCGGCCTGTACGTGGATAAGTCCAAGAAGTTTACAGAGGTCACTAAGATAAACATGTGTCTGACATCCCTGGGCTGCTCTGTTTTTGCTGTGGTGAGTAGAGTAATGGTTTCAGTGTTGTTAATGTGTGTTTGACCTGAGATGTTGTTATCCTGCTGTCCTCAGGTTTCCCAGTTAAGTGAGCAGAAGTTCATCATTGGTGCAGTATGTGCTTGGTTTGGATTTTTTGGGTACTCTGTATATCCCGTCGCAATGGAGCTCGGAGTTGAATGCTCATACCCTGTGGGTGAAGCAACATCCTCTGGATTGATCTTTGTGTCTGGGTAATTTTTTTTTTTTTTTAACAAATTCTGTTTCAAAAGTTGCTAAAACTCTTCTCTTAAAGGAATTGTTCACCAAAAAATGAAAAATTGCTCAAAATTTACTCACCCTCAGGCCATCCTTGATCAGTTTGTTTCTTCATCAGAACACATTTGGAGAAATTTAGCATTTGATCACTTGATCACCAATGGATCCTCTGCAGTGAATGGGTGCCATCAGAATGAGAGTCCAAACTGCTGATAAAAACATCACAACAATCTACAAGTAATCCACACCACTCCAGTCCATCAATTATTTGTCTTGTGAAGCAAAAAGCTGCGTGTTTGTAAGAAACAAAATCCACCATTGAGATGTTTTTTTAACTTCAAACTGTGGCTTCCAACTAAAATACGAGTCCTCTTTCCATAATTTTGCTTTCTCCTGTGAAAAAGTCATTTTGTCTGAATCAGGAGAGAAATATGTACAGATCATGCACTTTTTACTGGAGGAAGCATTATTATGGACGGTGTAAAATTAAAATAGTCTCATAGATAGATTTGTGTCTTACAAACACAGCTTTTCACTTCACAAGACATTAAATGATGGACTGTAGTCATGTGGATTACTTGTGGATTATTGTGATGTTTTTATCAGCTGTTTGGACTCTCATTCTGACGGCACCCATTCACTGCAGAGGATCCATTGATAAGCAAGTGATGTAATACTACATTTATCCGAATCGTTCTGATGAAGAAAAACTCATCAAAAATCATCTTGGATGGCCTGAGAGTGAGTACATTCCTAGCAAATTTTCATTTTTCATGTGATGTTTAATCAGACAAATTCAGGCCGCCCTTTATCTGCTCCTGCTACAAGCTCTGGCCAAACCAATGGCAGATTCTCCATTATCTGTGTGTGCTACTGGAGCAGATGCCAGTTTGAGCTGGACAGGTGAGTGTTGCACTTATTTGAAATATTTCACATACTAGATATTTACTGAAAGATAGTATGCAGTGCACTGTGCAGTACACAGTAAAAAGCATGGCTTTATTCTAGTGGCGTTTAGTTTCCTCCCTTCACCATGTCACGACTCCCACCATGCTTTGCAAGTCTAGTGTGGCTTGTTAGTGCACTATTTTCACATCCTCTTTCCACATAAACTGATTCCAATGTGGGTAGTGAAAATGTTTAAAATGGGAACACGTCCAAATTAATCCAGCCTTCCAGCTTTTCCTGGTCGCTTGATGCCTTGATGAGTTAATGATAGAGTTGGGCTGAGCTCCAGGTATTCATTTGTTTCTCTCTCTCTTGCTCTTTATCCTAAATGCACACACACACACACACACAGTGCCAGTGCTGGTGATGGCAGGCCTGTGTACTCTGGGCACCTGCTGCTTTGTTGGCTTTTTCCACACGGATTACCGGAGACTCCGTGCGGAAGCCACAGCCTCACCAAATACGGTGACAGACCAGTCAACAGGAGGAGACACCTGGGCAAACAGCACTGATGCATAAAGGAACGGACTTATCTAACAGCAAGAGAAACCACTGATGACAGTGTTTACGCACACTTTAAGAAGTCTTTTACCTCATTAATATTGGAAATACGTGCCTTAAATGCTCAGAAGTGGTACCAGCTTAACCACAATTAATGTTACAAAGCCAAACCAAGACCAAATGTTTCATGCAATTTTAATCTCAAATTTTAAATGTTTTTATTGCAATACAGGGTACAGGGATTTTTTTTAACTGTTGTACTTAATGCATTAATAATTATTTTACAATATAGTTATTTAATGAGGTACATGTTGTTGGATGTTTAAAGTTGGAAACTAAGGCTGTTAGTTATATTATGAAAGTAGAGATATATTTGAGTGCAATAAAATGTCCATAGGACATAAATAAAGAGTTGCTGGGTTAGAATAACTGCCGTGGTTTAAAAAAAAAAAAAAAAAAAGAGAAAGAAGGTAATTACAACTTTTTATTGCAAATCTTTTTTCTTTTTTTTGGAAGATCTTAAAATTGCTAGATATAAACTCACAATTCTAAGAAAAAGAATTGCGAGGTATAAAGTCAGAACCGTTTTATTTCTAACAGAGTGTAAAAAAAAAATTAAGTAATTGCAAATTTTTCTCACAATTGACTATTTCTTGCGATTACAAATTTACATCTCACAACTGACAATTTTCTTCTCAGAATTGCAAGTTTATATGTATATTTTTCAGAGAATTGTGAGAAAAAAAGTGGCAATTACCATTTGTTTTATCATTGTGGGAAAAAGCTTCCATACTGTATATAGCTATACTAGGATTTAAACTGTGGTATTGATGCAAAATATTGCACAGCTTTATGCGGTACTCAATTCTGATTGGTCATTGTGTGGTCAAAATGTTTTGAATGACCGCTAAACTGTACATTTGACCATTAACTCCTTAGCTGCTACTTTTATCTCTCAGAACTCTTATGGTCTCTTTCCTCTCACTTAAAGTATTTTCAGTTCTGATCAGTATTTCATTTCCAATTATTTATTTAACAAAGTAGCCAAGCAATAAGCGTGACAGTGTACAGTAAGATGGGCACTTACACTAACCCCAGAGGAGTGCTCAGGAAGCATTTAAATCATTATCTATTACCTATTCCTGCTAACTTGTCCAAAACATTTGTTTGTATGTTAATAAAATTAATTATACAATCAAAAACACTGTTTTTGGAAAGTCATTTTTTCACTCAGTATACTCATCTACATATCTCATACGTTTTATCTTAATTGCATGAGCAGTTTTCAAAGGACTTAAAAAAAAATTGTCAGTTATACCCAAAGATGATATGTCAGTCCACATCCTCTTAAATGCATGCAAGAACAAGACATAAGCAGGGTGATTTTTTTTATTTGATTTTGTATTTTTGTAAAAAAAAAAAGAAAAAAAGGAAGACATCTTATCATCTTATCCAAAACATGGCATTACAGTGGCAAAAGAGCTCAGTCTGCTTTACAGAGGCACACCACTGATAACGCAGAATCCCAACTCGACTAAATCGTTTTTCAATCAAAATGACATAAAACGCATAAAAACAAGTAGTTTCATTCCATGGTTGCTTGAGTAAAACAAAGCTCTTTATCATGGTTTGCTAAACACCAAGTATTTTAAAAGACCTATACTTATGACAGAGCCAATGACAATGGGTTAAAAAAAACTAAAAGAAAAACTGAAACACTACACAAATATATCAATGGCCCAAAAAGTGACATTTCCCAATATCACTACTTACAAAACAACCATCTCCAATGATCCTGATGGATGTCACTAAACCTTGAAATGCCACATAAACAGGCAGGTCTGAAGTGATGCATTGTGGGATTTCAGAGCTGAAGGGCACAGAACTGCTGATAAACAGCCAGGATATGATGGTCGAGCTCAGCAGTAAACAGCAGGTTCTCAAGGGTGCCCATATACTGCTGGATGATCACATGATGCTGTGAACAACAATGAAGATTGAACGTAATTAATAAGAGATGTTTAATGACCAACAATACACAGTATAGCCCAGCAAACGTGGATCAGGACTACCATGAGGAAGATCTGCTGTAGCCTCTCGATGCAGCTCTTGTACCAGGTGGTGTTGATGTCTATGCCGCTCGTTTCACAGCGAACCAGGTGCTCTGTCAGTAACATAATGAAGCGCTGAAAGAAAAAGAGAGATAACAACAGTTCTTTTGTCATCTCTTAGCTCCAGGCACTGTCATCAAATATCATATTGAAACACAAAAGACACAGAGAGAGAGAAAAAGACATGAAAAGAATGTAATGTTTATTCTTTCCTGACAAATAGGAACAAGGTGTAAAAGGAGTTGTGACATTAACAGGAACACATCATTTGCAGGTTTTTTTTTTTTTTTTTTTTTTTTTTTTAAATGTAGTTATGAAGCCTGTATAAAAAGAAAAAATCTATTAACAAAAAAGCTTTTTACATCAGGATAAAATGGATCTGCATTGTCATAGACGCACCTGGAATATAACAAGGAAAAGGTTCTTCTGTTCGCTCTGGGCCGACTCGACTTTCTCCTGCAGTCTCTCGATCTGTTCCTCCAACTGACCCTCCTCATCCTCACTGTTCTTCTCCATGTCCTCTTCATCGCCGCTGTCCCGCTGCTACAGAAAGAGAGAAATTTGTCAGATCTCAAACACATAAGGCTCCAGCACACCCAGTAATTAACGGGCATCACTCTGTATCAGGCTTCACATTAGTTGTTTAAAGCAAAGCTTTTAAAAGAGTGCACACATACTCAGTAAAGAGTCATCACAACCAAACATTCTTAAATAAACCAAAATATTTTAGCAGTTATTGGTGCAAAATGATTTTGTAATAATTTTCCTTAAAGCTACACTATATTGTTTTTCAATGATTAAAAATGATCATGAAATTATTTTAATCATTTCATTAAATTTGAGTGTAGTGCCCAAAGGCTTAGGCCGTTTCTATATATGCGCTCTTCAGCGATCTCGCGTTCATGTGTTCTCGCACTACATCAAAATGCTGTACCTGTAAACATTAACTTGAAACTTCCTGCTGCAAGCTCAAAATACTTGACAGCTTGTGAAGGTAAATGTCATTTTATTTTGAATCATATTAATAAATTGACGAAGACCTGGAGAAAGCCAATGTTTTCATTGGCACATTAAAATAATCTTAATATTGACAAAGCATAAATAACAGTAAATATACAATAATTTTCACAAATATACATGGTAAAATAAAAGGTATAAAATATGAAAGTAATGTCGAAAATAATATCAAATAAATATTTAATAGGTTATGATGTAACTAGTGCTGTCAAAATTAGCGCATTAACGCAGGCAATTCATTTTTACTGTTAAATGTCATTATTATTAAAAATATTTAACGCAATTAACGCAGGGGCGGAGCTAGGTTAGCTCTTTTTTCTTGACAAGAATTGTGTTTATTTAGACACAGAACATCTTTACGACCACATCAAAAAGGAGACTTTTCAGACACACATCCTACTTCCCCTCAGCGCCAGGCGTGAGTCAAATGAGTGCAGAATAGGTACAGGTGATGAGGGAGCTTCAGTAGAACAATAGTGAACTGCGGTCAGATGAGATGTTGTCAGGCCATATGTCAGTAAAAATTAATCTTCCATCCTGTCAGCAGTTATACTGCGCTCGTAGCATGTGTTCTTCAATTGCACAGAAAAATTGCGCTGTAGCCTGTATCATTTCATATTAAAGCGCGAATGAAACTACAAGCATGCGTGTCAGATCCGTGTCACGTTCAACAGCGGCAGCTCTTAAAGTAATAGCAGCCAAATAACCAAATGCTATTAATCAAAGAACAAAAGAAAAATAGAGGAAGTCAATAACTTTTGTAGCTTTAAGGATTCATCTATTTTTAATTTAGAATTTAGTGTTTGATAACTTTATTCAATTTCTGTATACTTCCTACTTGCTGCAGGGCACAGGAAAATATGACATTTATTATAGTGGATTTATGTGAAGATTGTTTTAAGTTCACATAAATTAGAAGTTATTTTTTTAATGTCTAATAAAAGTTAAAATTGATAGCTCTCAATTATACTGTAATGTTAGTGTAGTCAACATTACATATAGTCACTGGTTAAATATTAGGAAAAAATCATTTCCTAGAGACATCACTAGTATTGGTATCAGTGATACTCGTCTTCAGTCATAAAAAAGATGCCATTAAACAAATATTAAAATTATATTGTCTTTGTTGTTTCTACATTAATTTGAAGACTGAATGTGAAATTATTGCAATATAAAAGTATATTTAAAAACTTTAATATTAGGTGGAATTAATCGTGATTAATTTCAGAAGAAATTTTTTTTGATTAATTTAATCGATTGACAGCATTAGTTGTAACAAAAAATGAAAAAAATAGATTATAATAATAAAATAAAAAAAGAATATATTTAAGATAAATATAAAAAAATAAAATTTAAAAATATAAAACAAAAGTTATAAGTTTTATAATAATCTGAAATATTACACCATACTGTGTGGTTTGAAATACATTTACTATGTATAAGAAATCTGTTTTTGTCTGAATGAGAGTAGTTTTTGTAGTGTCTGGGACTCTAAGTAAAAAAAAAAAACAAATGCAGTAATCCCTCCTCAACAGCATATGTTGTCTCGGGCACCAATTCAATGCTGTGGCTAGACATTGTGACCAACTAGAAGCCAAATTTCCAGTTGTCCGTCTGGTTTATCCTCACTAGTTGCTGGATGAGAAAGTCTGCTGGCTTAAGGCCGACACCTACATTATTACTACAGCAACCAATGTTGACATTCCAGATACTAACTGTCTGCACTGCATAAACGAATGATGCAATGTAAGCCCTTACAAAAGTAACAGTGAACAAGCAATCCCAAAGATCAGAATTACAAAAAAAATCAAATAAAATCGAGCACTAATCGGAGTGCTGTGTGGTTTGAACAAAAGCCCACATGCACAACTGTCTTAGCAGTCAAAAATATTTTTCTCTACCTTTTTGTTGTGTTGCTTCTCCAGCTTTTCTTTTGCCTCATCCAACTCTTTCTGAATCTTCTGCACATGTTTGTTCATCTTCCGGATGGTGGAATGTAGAATCTCCCACACATAAAACCTGCATAGGCCCAATGAACATAAATCAGTTACAGCTGCAGTGAACTCACCTGCACAAGTAAGTGTGTTCTGCAGGTTTACCTAGTGAAATCATGAGCCATTTCGGGAGAAAAGATCCAGTTGGCCACAGCTGCACAGTCCACGATCTGGGTCCGTATCAGCTTGTCCACCAACACGGAGATCATCTGAAAGAGTACATTGACAGCATGAGCTCTCATAAATGCCATGGCTGGCATGCAATCAGACAATACAACATATAAAATATGACGTCTGAATGATCCCACCTGAGGATGGTTCCTCCAGAACTCATACAGAACCCTGAGGATATGCAGTTTCCCCTCATCGCTGTCTGTAAGGGTCTTCAGAACCTCATGGAACCTGAGAGAGAAAAGAAACGCATCCATTGCTGTTTACCAGAAAAACGGCACCTGAGCATTTTACAAGCTTTGATATGTTCTCAATGATCTGTGCTTTTAGCAATTACAGGCAGCGTTTGTGAGCAGAAGGAGAGGGAGCATGGAGCCAGCCGCTGGCAGGCCTGTGTGGGGTTTGGCAGGAAATACTCACTTGGCCAGGGCACTGAAGGAATGACTGAAAGACTTCGCAGCCAAATGGAGCAGCGTCTGCAGGAACACTTCAATCTTTAGTGGGTTGAAGCCATCGCCCTCATCTGGATAGAAAGGAGAAGTGTGGTTACATACAGAAAACCACGCATTTACATTCACTCACTTAGGAGATGCTTTTATCCAAAGTAATATACAAATGAGGAACATCAAGCAATTTGTAATAAGAGCCAAACATACTCATAATACACAATGCCAAGTTCAAAGTATGAAATTCTTTGCTTTTATGTGTAAAAGTAAACTGTAAATAGTGGTAACAGGCAATTGTTACCATAAGCCCGATTCGGACGGGGGTAGTTGGTGATTTTAATGCTGTCCGAATCCTGGATGTCTGTGTTTTTCTCTCACCACCCGGTGAGAATCCCTGACCGAATTATCTACTATTTTTTGACAAACACCAAGGTCGTGTGGTAATTTAATTGCCGTCCGAATCCACATCTCTGAGTTTACAAGAAGAAATCGATTCAAATTTGAGCACTCCCAAACACCGTAAGGTAACTGTTGCGCTTTCGTGTAATTAGCATGCATATTTATGAAATGCTAGAAAGTATTTAGAAGAGCAATATTTTATAACTGCTCCACCACAGCGAGTGGGAGCAGAAAGAGAAGAAAAGCACGAAAACATTCGAAATGGGTCTTTATTATGGCAGCAGCTGGTATGCAGTACAATTTTAAAATGTGTATTATATACAGTTATATATACACATAATTATATCACGTATAATTATATACAACTATAGCGCATCTATTTTCCTATTTTTAAACAAGTCAATCAAATAAAATCAAATAATAAACAATTATATATTATAAAGTATGCTTGGAATAATAATAATAGATTTTACATAAGTGTTTTTTAAATACACTTCACACAATAAATAAATAAGAATAAATTTGAAAATAAAATTAATTTTATTTACAGCAGACAATCATGTGACTGGCCACGTGAGCAGTTCCCGGGTTCGCAGAATCACAGAATTCGTTTCTCCACCGTGAATAAATCGCCATCCGAATCCATGAGTTTTATCACTGAGGTGTTATGTAAATTTATTTTCACAGACGCCTATATGAGAAACAATTACCATCCAAATAGGGCTTTAAAAGAGCTGCTTCTACCTGATTTAACCCATATAAATCAGTTTTGCTGGTATAAATTAATGTATAGGTTGGTTCAGTGATGTTAAACAATTCATTTACTCGAATACAACCAGTTAATAACCTTTTTTAAGTTAATAAGTCTTTTAAGAAGGCCAACAATTTAGAATAAATAATTAAAATGAATAACATTAATACAATTAAAAATAAGTCAATGAAAGATAAATGCAAATAAAAAATGCTTTTGAAAAGAAAAGTTTCAAGCTCATCAAGGTTGCATTTATTCACTCAAAAACAGTGAGATTGTGAAATATAACTATAATTTAAAAGAATTTTAGTCTCTCATGGCAAAGCTGAATTTTCAGCAGCCATTACTCCAGTCTTCAGTGTCACATGATCCTTCAGAAATTGTTCTATGTCGATTTGCTGCTCGAGAAACAGCAACGTAATGTGTGTAAACTGAGATACATTTTTATCTCAGTTTACATTTAATGAAATGTATATACATGCATTATTATGGAAGCCCGTTTCCGCCACTGAATAAAAAGTAAAAAAGGTAATTGCGACTTTTTCATCTTACAATTCTGACTTTTTTTCTCAAAATTGCGTGATATAAACTCGCAATTGCAAGTTAAAAAGTCATAATTGAGATATAAATTCGCAATTCTGAGAAATAAAATCAGAATGGCATGATATAAACTCGCAATTGCGAGACAGCTGCAATTCTGAGAAATAAAGTCAGAATTGTGATATAAACTCGCAATTCTGAGAACATAGTTTTTCTTGCCCCCCCTCAAAATTGGACTTTTAACTCGCAATTGTGAGTTTATATCACGCAATTCTGAGAAAAAAAAAAATTCAGAATTGTGAGATAAAAAGTCGCAATAACCTTTTTTTTTTTAATTTTTTATTCAGTGGCGGAAACGGGCTTCCATTATGAATTATGTAAATATATAATAAACATTTTGGTCATTTATTGCGTATTTCTAACAATTATATATTTAAAATCAATTAAAGATGTTGGACTATGATTGGCAAGTGACTTTAAAATGTCATATGAGACCAAAAGGCAGACCCACCATCATCATCATCCTGGTTTGGATTAGGGACATCTTTCAGAACAATAAGAATCTCCTCATTAGACGCCCGGTTTTTGATAGCATTACCCACTGTAGTTGTCATAGCTAATCCTGGTAATGAACCTGAAACAAATTTAGACAAAAACAAGGCACATTACACATTTACACACAAAAAAAAAAAACAAATGTACACATTGAATCACATATGTGTTCTTGAGCCTGAACATACTGTCAGCCTCCTCTCCATATTTATAGCTGCACACAGGGTTAGCCGGGATCAGGGCAGAGAAACTCGGAGGAACAATGTCCACTATCCGCTGATGATACGACAACCTGCACGTTCATAATCAAGGCTCAGTGTAAATAAACATAACAGCATGCATTAACAGGGTCCTATTAGCAATTATAAAAAGATGTGAAATCTACCTCATACACTTTTCCAAAACCTCTTTAACGAACTTGGGTTTGGGCTTTTCAATGTCTTGAGTCAAGCAGTCAGCCCTGAAGAGATCAAAATTCAATATTTAAATATAATAAACAACTTTTTATACGCAAACAGACAATGCATAGCTTATGCAAATGATTCCCAGAGGAAACAGCTCGTCCTCACCAGTCATCCCAGCTCCATCTGAATTGGAAGTTACTCAAATGATGCGAGAACCAGTTGATGAGCCTGAAACACAGAATAATCCACCATATTAAAGAAACATTAAAGGGACAAAAGCTTTGAAGATTCTCCAGCCTCTTTGAAGTCAATGTTGCTATCATTTCTTTTTTACTGTAGTAAGAAAAGTTTTAATGAGGATTAAATTCAAAGTCTGTTATCAAATTCAACTGGGTAACTTTACTTTCTCAGGATGAGATATATTATTTCAACCAATATAGTTAAAGGAAGAGTTCACCCAAAACCTGTATAAGTTTATTTCTTATGCTGAACACAAAAGATATTTGAAGAACCAAACAGTTGTTGGTCCCCACTGACTTCTACAGTAGGGAAAATAATACTGTTGAAGTCAATGGGGACCATCCACTGTTTGATTACCAGCATTCTTCAAAATATCTTCTTTTATGTTTAACATAAGAAAAACTCATACAGGTAATATAGGAACGACATGAGGGTGAGTAGATGTCGACAAAGTTTTTGGGTGATCTATCCCTTTAACAAAATGGAAAAGCTTTGCCTACTATTTAACTTCAAACTGAAGACTCACCGGTCTATGCAGGTTGTGTTCATTGTGTCCAGCCTCATATACATCATTTCTGTGGCTTGAGCAAGCTGAATAACGGAAGGTTAAAGAAAACTACAACAGCACGGGACGCTTATGTTAACACAAGTTTAAATTTGAGACAGCTGTGGCACAATGTGTAGGAGGAGCATGGCTTTCAGTCAGTATGAAGGATACAACTTGTGGTAAAGAGCCCGGTTGCAGTTTGCAAAGCTCAATGAGTAACGCAGTGTACATGACATCAATGTGAGGAGGACTCGGGAGCTGGAATAACTCACCAAATATCACCTACACAGATACAGATATAGCATTACACTGAAATAACATATCTAAAGCCCTATTCGGACGGGACTAGATTTCTAAACTAAGTTTGAGTTTCGATTCTTGTCACCCGACATCTGTGATTTTCATGTATCAATTCGGACGGGACTAACATCTCCGTGTTTATTACAGAGGTGGGAGGGTCTGTTTTGCACATCTGGGCGTTGCAGAGATCACACACTCTGTATGCGTACATTGCGTATAGTCATTCAGATTGATTACCATTAGTTAGTATAACCACAGGTTTACTACAAATGCCATGGTTAAACTATGGCTAGTATAGCAAAACCATGGTTAATTTGTGGTTACTTGAACTTTTTTTATTATTATTTATTTAGTAAAACCATGTTTCATTTTCGTAAAGGTACATATGTAATTAAAACATTATGTAATTGAGTGCAGAAATAAAGGCGAGTAATCTTACCTGACGGTGATATTACAGTAGCCAGTCTTAACAGTTTACGTGATTTGGTACTTGATTTTATTATTTTTATTTTTTAATTTCTTTGCCAGGAGGCAAACATATCAAAAATGTGTGGAGTAGTAAGAGCGTCTACGGTAGATCACGTTGGCCAAAACACATAATGAAACGCGTTGTGAAAAAAATATTGTCGGCAATCACAGACATTCGCATTCGGACAGGATTCGTTTTCTCAGAGGATCACTGAGTTTGCTGAAAAACAGCAGGTAATTTGCTCTGGAATTATTACAGAGGTTGCGTGAGAAAAACACAGACGTGGCAGATTCAGACGGGATTAAAACCGCAAAGTACTTCTGTTAAACACAAATTTCTCTAATGACCACCTGTAAAACTAGTCCTGTCCGAATAGGGCTTAAATGCCCATTTACTGCACTAACAGTAGCTAATATTTTTGGCCAAATTATCAAATAAAAAATGACCAGCATCACATTCTTATTTACCTCCACAATATGATAGTTAAGGGGAATCTTGTTTTTTCCAGGGTAGCTGAGCAATTGGGCAGCACTGTGAAAGAACAAAAAAGACAGAAAAAAAAACAAAAACAAAACCAAGGCAAAGAATGTAAGCTAAGTTTCAAATAACACTAAAAATAAAAACTAATGCTATTAGCGTATCCTAAGGACTGACCAGGTCTTCCGCTCCCTCCAGTGAGACTTGATTATGCAGTGCAGGTTCTCCTCAATCACAAAGCGCTCAACTGAATGACTTCCAGGCATCACTGGCCCCTGACAACAGACAGACAAAAACACTTACATACACCAACAGCATCCACAAGAACATGGAACGCAACGAATTTTAAGTAGGGGTGTCCCCGACTAAGGATTTTCATAGTCGAATCGGAATTTTCGAATCTTGACATTAGTCGACTGATAGTCGAATCATATGTTTGGGGGCGGGGCAAAATACATTACATTCCACAGTCCAGAGATGAGAAGTAACGAAGTACAAACACTTCGTTACTGTACTTAAGTAGATTTTTCTGGTATCTGTACTTTACTTCACTATTTATTTTTCTGACTACTTTTTACTTTTACTCTTTACATTTTTACACAAATATCTGTACTATCTACTTCTTACATTTTCAAACCAGGCTTGTTACTTTAGTTTTGGTGGATCCATCATCCACCATTCGATAACAAATCTATAATAAATCATGAATCGGTTAGTCTTGACTGCAACGCGATTCGGCTCGTGCTCGCTCTGCGTCTCCGCTAAAAGGTTTCTGTCAGTTTCTATCAAGAATAATCAATGCAAGAGACTCGAAAATGGAGTGGATCAGAGAGGCAAAACTACTGACTTGTTCATGACTTCAAGTGCAGGTCAGTTTCATCTGTAAATAGGCTGTAGTTTTGTTTGTTTACTTAAGCCCTATTCGCACGGGATTAGTATTATCTGGGGACCATGTGTGATTTTGAAATCCCCCCCGCCCCCTTTATGCTTGATTTATTTGTAACACATTAACCTCAAAATCTTTTCAGCTTTCTCTTTCTGCAAATTGTATAGCGATATGACAGCACCCAAAATACTATCAAACACTCCAATGCAGCTCCATTCTTCACGAAAGATGGATAAAAAGGCGCACACGAAACAAAAACCTTGAAAAATGATATACGACCTGCCAAATGCTGGCCAAATCACAGAGATGCCGATTTGCACGGGACTAATATTATCACAGGACCTCGGTGTTCGGCGAAATATGGTAGGTCATTTGCGGGGGAATTTTTACTTTACAAACAGACATGGCCGATTCGCACGGGATTAAGATCACAGACAACCTCCGCAATTATTACAAATGACTGGAGGTCACCAGGTAATACTAATCCCGTGCGAATAGGGCTTTAGTTAAGAATTAAACTGCTAGCAACTCTTAGCAGTAGCAGCCAGATGATTAATAAAAGCCTGCTGTAAACTAAACTAAATTACTATCAACACTCAAAATACTGTATGATAAAGGACATCATTATTATCTACTGTAAAGTTAAAGTAGTAATTTAGCAAACAAATGGGTAACACTATTTTAGGGTCTCTTAACTAGTTGCTTATTAGTATGCATATTACTAGAATATTAGTCATTTATTAGTAGTAATTAAGCACATGTTAATGCCTTATTCTACATGACCTTATTCTACATCCCTAATCCTACCCAATACCCAAACTTAACTACCTTACTAACTATTAATAAGCAGCAAATTAGGAATTTATTGAGGGAAATGTCATAGTTAATAGTGAACAAGTGTTCCCTATTCTAAAGTGTTACCAACAAATGTTATAAAACATCGTTTTATAATACGTTTAGAGGGAGCTCGGGCAGATAACAACACAACCCTTACAAAAATTCAAACTAAAAACCATGGTTACTAGTTAAACCATAGTAACAACAAATTAACCATGGTTTTGCTACACTAACCATAGTCTAACCATGAAATGTGTAGTAAAACTATGGTTGTAAATTTAAACTGATTGTAATCAATCTGACAAAAAATAAATAAATAAATAAATAAATAAACCATGGTTAATTTTGGTAAGAGAAAAATATGACTCATGATAAGGCAATAACATGTACAGTATTAGGATTTTTCTTTAAAGATATTGTCATGATGTAATTATTATTGAACTAAATTTGACATTAAGGCAATTTAGAAAGTATAGTTCTGTTAAATCTATAGTAGCCTATTTAAGTCATTATAAGATAGAACAACGGTCAATGGTCATAATGTGATACTTTAAATTGAACTAAAATAAAGTTATGTTATTGCAAACAGAATAAAATGAGGTGGTTGTTTTGCAACAAGGTGGAGACTGTTCTGTTCATAACAGTAGATGGCTGATGGGAAAAGTGACAGGTACAAGAAAATTAGTGAAAAAAGTAAACACACACAAAGTGAGATGTAGAGAGATATAATGGAAAATGAAGAGACTGAAAAGGAAAATGGAAGTGAAGGTGCAGTTCAATAGAGAACCTTTAATTATTTTGCATGGCCCCAGCCTAAGGTTTTAAACTTTTTTTTTTTTTTTTTTAATGTGATGGCCATACAAAAAAAATTTTTAAAAAATAAAAAATAGGGTTATCCGTGGTTTCAGAATTTGTTGTGGGTGTATGGGATGGCCTGGATGAGTGAGAGATTTCCTTGCCTGAAATTGTGTCCCAGTCCTGCCCAGTCCTGTTCTACATGGTGGTTGTTCAGTCATGATACATTCATTAGCTAACAATATTAAATGTAATATTAAATGTAAGTTATTTTGTATTTTGTATTAATGTGTCAATATGACGAGAGGTCCAGTTACCAGCATGATACTTAAACAGGTAGTAGTAATGGGTACTTTTTACTTAAGTACATGTCAGAGCCCATACTTCTTTACTTTGACTTGAGTAAAGAATTGTAGTCAGTACTTCTACTTTTACCAGAGTAGTTTTAAACACGAGTATCTATACTTCTACTTGAGTAAAGGATGTGTGTACTTTTGCCATCTCTGCCACAGTCATAAATACTGATGTTAACACACAGGGAAAAGGTGTAACGGCCGCCTCGCAGATAATGTTTTATGTTTTGATTAAAAGATAGTTAACATTAAACGTAAGCGAAACCCTAAGAATTCACAACATTTTTTACAATAGAGCTCTCATTATAACGTTATGTAAATGACAGTAGTTATAATCTTCTGCATTTCTGTTTGAGCCGCTCGCGCTTAAGATGACCAGTAGAATGAAGCATTTGATAGCAGGTTCATAATCAATGGTATTTAACTCATTTATTTCATATTGAATATGCTTCGTTATTATATAACATAACGTTAATATTACGACTTATTGGCTATCTGCACAAAATCCCCCGAATGCATAAGTGAACGTGTCTACTCGGCTCTGAATTAACTCATTTTGTGGACATGTTCTTCTCACAACAACGTGCAGAAACAGGCAACTAACTCTCATAACTAAACTCTAAAAAATTCGCAGCGTTTTATCATAATAGTGTTCTCATTAAAATGTTATGCATATGACAGTCCCAGTCATAGTTATTAATATTATGCATTGTTGTTTGTACTGCTCGCGCTGCGCACTGAAGAGATAATCACCGTATAGTAGGCTACAATGAAGCGCTTACTGCAGCACAACTCAACCAAATGCATCTTATACGAGATAATATACACGATATATAAACCAGCTGAAATGTTTCTGATGCGTCAAAAATCACTTGTACCCTACCTGATCGAAAAAAATCAAGTCTTGGATTTGAGTCTTGTTAAAGATTTAAATCCCTGCCGCCAGGATGCTCTTCTGTCAGTCACGGATTATGGAAAGTGAAACTTAAATCTATAGGGGTGGTTGGATTTATTCACGCATGTTAAAACATTTAGCTAAAGCTTCCTTCTTTTCAGATTCTTATTTACAGCATTATCTTAATAGGCTGTATATTAACTTATTGGGAAAAAAAACAGTAGTTCTATGTGAAATCAGACATTTGAGCACTCCCATATAGCCAAAATGGCATGATCATAACCCCCCGTGAATATTCAACTGAGATTGGGAGTCGATTCAGGCTCCTCCTATCGAAGCATCAAATCTTCGACTATTCGAGGTCATCCCTAATTTTAAGTCAATTAAAAATTAATTAAACTGAATATACATTACAGTTCAAAATTTGGGGTCAGTGGGATTTGTTTTTACAGAAAGGATGGATTAATTTGATCAAAAGTGACAGGAAAGGCATTTATAATGTTATAAAGGATTTCTATTTCAAATAAATGCTTTTGAACTTTCTATTCATCAAAGAATTCTGAAAAATATGTATCATTATTTCCACAAAAATAATACGCAGCACAACTATTTTCAACACTGATGCTAAAGAATTTAATTAATGGCAATTAAAAGCTATGTCAAAAATGCTTTTGAACTTTCTATTCATCAAAAATTCTGAAAACTATGTAGCAGTGTTTCCACAAAAATAAGCAGAACAACTATTTTCAACACTGATGCTAAAAAAATTTAATTAAAGACCATTAAAAGAATGCAGTTTCATGTTTTTAAAGGATGATTCATATTTCCTCTGACGTCTCATTACAGATCCAGTTAAAAAAATTTAGGACTAGATTAGAAATATTACTGCACCTCTGGGGCATCAGTGTAGTCAAACATGCGGAAGACGACGTGGGGCATGGGGTAGACAGCGTCATCAGAGTGGGCTGGAGGTGTGAAAGGGGGCAGGTTGTGCTGCAGGGCTTCACACAGCACGCTGTCAAATGCAATATAAGGCCGCAGGATGTGACGCTCCTGCCAGCGGTCCTTCTTCAGCTTCTGCACCTGAGCCCAGAGACAATCCAGATACTACACAGAGAGAGAGACAGAGGAAATTAAATACAGTGAAAGGACAGAGCAGCTCTCAACTGGTGGGTTGTAGGTCTGTTCTGATAGGGTCACTGACAAGAGGGGGGGGGGGATGCTAAACTGAAAGAATTAATCTCAACTAACCATGTAATAGTGTATAGTTTGGAGAGCAAAATAAATAGGCTTATTAAAGGGATAGTTCACACAAAAATGAAAATTCTGTTATTGATGCACAGTCATGTTATTCCACAAAGTTTAATTAATCTTCGAAACACAAATTTACACAAATAAAATCTTTTTAATGAAACCTGAGAGGTTTCTGTCCCTTCACTGATAAAGACATTATAAAACAAATCAATGTGAATCAAGCAATTTAATTCAAGTCTTATGAAAAAGGTAAAATAAGATCCAAAATGGAATCCAAAATGGGCTGGTTGCAAGACAAACCGATCCTCAAAATGAATAAATACATGAAAAATACAACCCAAACTGCATTAACTACAGGTTATGGGTTTCTATTTGTTGTGTTGCCACTTGCTGTCTAATATTCTAAAGCAAAACCAGTTGAGAACAACTGTGATTGATGTTTCGTTAGTGCTTATAGATAATGTGATGAGTCTGGATGAAGCCTGTTTTCTGATTCTCACCTCTTCCTGTGGGTGGGGCTTTTCTGCGGTCCACACCTGCAGCATTGGAACATGAATCTTCTGACGCCGCCTGTAACAAAACCCAAATCATGACATTTCACAGCAAACTCCTCTGTATTTTCTGTAATCTACTTGCATAACCACATTTGAGCCATCAAACATCATAATATCAACATGATAAACAAAAATAAGGTACAAGTTATTGTTTTAAAGACAACAAAACGAACACATTTTTCAATCAATGGACACTATATATATTTAAAAAAAAAAGTTTTTAACCCTATAAAGCCTGCTGTGTCAGATTCAATTCAACATACAAATTTCTAAGGCTTCTAAATTATACTCAATCAAAACTTTGCTGAAAAACTTATTGTACAAAATCTTACATTCTGTCATCTGATTGATAGTAGCTATAAGCTTATACTTTTTATAAGTAAAGACCTTTTAGCATAATTCTAAACGCATCCAAATAAGGGTGTAGTTCACACGTCTTTTTGCTGTAAAATCTATGATGATTTTTTTATACAAAAAGTAAAAATAACTTTTATATTGTTAGTAACTGTTCAAGACGAACACTTACTGAACTGGTGCAACCTAAGTTTACTTAATTATTCATATATCATATTTTAGAAATCATTAAATAAAATATCAATTATGATAGGTCATATACATTTAATGAAAATTTTTTTGTACATCTTAATCATCAATGTATTGCACTGCATTATGTTTTACCATATGATCTTTAAAACTAAGATTTAAATTATGATATTACTTAGACATTATTTGGAGAAATAGACTGACAACTGATATTTTTATATGCATTTTATTTATGTAGTTTACTATTCTATTATATAGATCCGAACTGATTTACACTACAAGCTATCAAAATTACATCTTACCTTTGGTCATATAAACATTAGAATACTTAGAATATCAGAATAAAATTGTTTTTCCCATCCTTAAGTAAGAGCTTATTTTTATTTTTAGATCTTTTACAAATTTTGTCTAAAAGTTCAATAAACGCATTGCTATTATTTTTTTTTTCAGACTAGTACTTAATATGTCAGGCTTTACAGAGTTAATATCATAGCCTAACATGTTTCAAATCCTGATGGCTCTACATTATTTCTCCATGAATGTTACCGGGAAATATCCTAGTACACTTCAAAAGTTAATGTGTTGCAACTTGCGCTTCATGCCATCTTTTTGTGCAAATGACAGTAATTTCACAGCTGAAAGAGGAACCTACTTTAAATATCCCTCAATTTGGTTGAGCAAGCGATCCATTTCCACATCCTTCTTCTCATACAGTTCCTTGCCAACCCAAGGCAGACTGGACAGCACAGCGTACACATACCAGTCAGACCGCACCTGTACGGACACATCTGTCAGCCTCATGATTATCTATGAACATGATCTGCTAGGGATGCTTAGGGTCATGTTCACCTGTGGTATGTCTTCTTCCTGCGTGACACTGACAAAGTTCTCAAACATAGCAACCATGGATGGAGCCGCAATGACATGACAGTTCACCAGGTCACAGAGAAAGCGCACCTACAGCGCACATTATGAATTAAACACCATCAAAACTTACAATAAAGTTGTGATGCTTTTTTTTTTTTTCTTTTTTTACAAATGCTAAACAGCACAAACCAAGTAAACGGCCTCAGAGTAAAGGTTTGATTTTAGTGTTTCCTTAAGTTGTCGGATCATGGCCTCCACAAACTCTCCTCCAAAGTTGTAGTTGCGAGCATTGAGAAGTCCCACTAGTGTTGTGTACACCGTTAACTTCTCCGGCAAAAGCCTTGCACTGTGCAAAAACAAACAGAAATGTTATATACAACATCCGTTGCATTAGTGAGATTCACTTTTGAAGCAAAAGGAAACATTGCACATTTGCTTATTTAAAGTGCAGGTCGCTTACACAGCACATAAGATGCGCAGGATTTTGCTTTTATAATTAGGAAGATCCGCCTCCAGGACACCAGCAAGACCCTCCAAATTGCTCTCTAAGGAGGACGTACTCTGGAAGAATAGACATTAATCAGTTATCTCTAAAATAAAAATAAAAAAACTTCTGCATGAGCAGTAAGATGTGCGAGACTATACCTTCTCTCCCACTCGACATATCAGCGACTCCAAGCGGTCTTCGATCTCAATGGGTTCAGATGTCCTCCTCCGTTTGTGAGGCTGGGAGCCGGCTGGAATGAAAAACTCAAGAATATGAGTCTTAAAGGTGAACTTTTATCTAACTTTGAAACTGACCATGTGTTTTATCCTCTAACAAGTCTGCATGTAGATTTTGAAACAAATGAGAACATTTATTTTAATCAAAGTGGACAGTGTTATCATCCAATGTTGACAGCAGAAAAACAGCCAAATAACAAGCATAAAATTAGTCACTTCTAACATGTATGACAACACAATTAGACAACCTGAGACAATAAAATACAAATATTTAATGCTAAATAAAAGTACTATGATAGTTTTAAGAAAATGAAATAGTGTTAAATAGTGCAAAGAGACTTGCATTCCGTCCTAAATGATCATAATCAAATTCACAGCGCTTTGTTTATCTGAAAGCTTCCTATCTGTTCGAAAAGTAACATTTAATTGGTTACTTGAGGCTTCCTTAAATGCAAATGCACTTAATGCAAATAAACAGACTATATTTGCCAAATACTGCACCCTTCGGCTGCCATACGGTCAGAAAGTCTTTCATTTGCAATCTTAAGAGTACACAAACACACAATATGAAAATTACAAAAACACATCTCTGTCAACGTGCATGCTAACATGCTAACTCACTCACCATCACTCTCATCGCTGTGCCTTCGCCTCGACATTTCTCAAATTAAATATTCAGACCGTTGAAACAGTACGGAAAAACCGCTAAGCATACACTTTTTGGAACTGTTTTATATCCAGTGAATTGCGTTCAGTAAAGCTTACAGCTTTGAATGGCAACAACCGATAGCCACACTAGAAAATAAAAGCGGTTGATTTAAGGAGAGCACATCCGGGCTAACAGCTGCGTCAGCGGAAACACGTATATTGTTGCGACTCGTGGTGAGGAGTCCGATTCATCACCGAGAATCGGTTCAGTTGAAACAATTCGAGAAAAACAATTCACTGATTCTTTTATTCTTTTGGGCTTATGATCCCTGGTATGCTGTAAAACGTGTATTCCTCAGAAACATTCTGTTTATTTATTTTTTGTAGTTATTTTTTTTTCTCTTTTTACTGTGTTACAAGTAGTTTGCATGTGCTTATTTGAACATTTTTAATGTTTGCAATTGAACCGAAGTGTATCCTAATTGTTCTTGCAGCTTAAAAAAACTCGCTTTAAACTTTCTGTTTTAATAAGTGTTTATTGCTCGTCCCAGTTCAGTTTGTTGCAGCTATAATTTACCTGATAAATAGTCATTTAGAGTCTGATTCAATGAAAAGATCCGAGTCAAAAGAGTGATTCATTCGCGAATCGGACACCGGTAGATGCGACTCATTTTATCTCCACAGCCATGAATGCACGTTTAGTTTTCTTCTATGTTTAGTTTTATTAACCTATCAGTAGTGTTTAATAAACCGGTCAAGGGTTACCGACATAAATTGCATTAAAAGAGGTTACATTTCTTTATATGCGGGTTTTTAGGATGTTTTGTTTTTAAAGTATTAGAGGTAATAGTTGGTTTTCTCTCAATTATTGGAGATCAATAGTATCACAGTTATAATGGCAAGTATGCTTGTTGATTTGGACGTTGAGAGTCTTGGTCCAGAGGTCCATAAAGCAGACAAACAAGACTTTTCAGCAACAAGGAAACTGTACTCTCATGTCAAGAAAATGGTGAGTACAGTGATCATCTTAAGTCACGCTTATTGATATGATTATTGTAGTGTTTAATACCAGCACTTTCCCCATGGTGTTTAGGCATTTGCAAAATTTGTGGCATCCAAGAAAGTTCTTCCAACCTGTGAAAACAGCTCACCAGCTCTTTGGCACTGCTGTGGACAGTCGTTCAAAGAGTCATCTTCAATCCACAAACATATTGCCAACAGCCATGCCAGTGAGATTCACCAGCTGACCACTGAGACACTGGACGTGATGCTCCATCAGGCTCACAGCGAGGAAGAGTCCACTCATGAAGAATCAACAGATATATCATCCTGGATCCCTGATACAAACCATATCCCAGAGGATGGCCTCATCAAGTACGTAGGTGCATTGCATGTTTCTGATATCATCTGCTCTGCTTATATGAGTACTTATGGTTTTCATGGAGGTCCTCTGTTTTAGGGGTCCAGGTGAAGTTCTGCTATATTACAGCTACTGTCAGCTAAATGATCCTCAGATCATTTGTCAGTGGCAGAAAGAGCTTTGTTTAAAACTTAAACTAACAGGCAAGGTAAATAAAAGCAACCACAAGTCATTAATTAAATTTGTTCCAGACTTTTATTGCCTTTTTACTGGATTGAGGTTGTTCTTCTCCAGGTACGAGTGGCTACTGAAGGTATCAATGGAACGGTTGGTGGCACCAAAACAGCCACTAATCTTTACATCAAGGCAATGCTGGCACATCCAACCTTCAAAATAATGCAAGTACAGGATTTCAAGGTAAAGTATCTGTGCCACTGTCCAGAATAACACTGATAAGATGCATAAAATAAATTCTAATAATGCTCATAATAACCAGATGTGTCATCTTAGTGGTGCTTAGAGATTATGAAGCTGACTGACAATTAAAGTGGCATATGTTTGTTAGGAAAAAGAAATAATAATACTTAATTTAACCAACTTTAAAATTTTGGCACTTTAGGTAAAGGGAGATGTTAAAGACATAAGATTTTTTTTTTTTTAAGATGAAAGAGGGGTCTGAATCCCCCATAAATAGTGTCTAAAATCACCTATGCTCTTCACTTACTTTTCCCTCAGAAAAGTGAAGGAGGTGCAGCGTGCTTTTCTGATTTGAAGGTTGGTGTTTACAAAGAAATTGTCCCTATGGGTGTAGATCCAGATATCATTTCCTACAGATTGGCTGGTAAGAGAAACACTTACAACTCGCTTGATACATAGTGCAATTGTCTATTCAGTGTGCCTATTTAAATATATTATTTAAATGTAAAAAGCAGAGGTTTAGATGTTTTTTGAAGAAATTAATACTTATATTCAGTAAAGATGCATGAAATGATCAAAAGTGGCAGTAAATACATTTCTAATGTCAATTTCAAATGCTGTCCATTTGAACTTACTATTCATAAAAATCCTGGGGGAAAAAAAAATCACATTTTCTACAAAAATATCAGCACAACTGTTTTCAACACTTATGATAATAAATGTTTCTTGAACACCAAATCAGCATTTTAGAATGATTTCTGAAGGATTATGTAACACTGAAGACTGGAGTAATAATGCTGAAAATTCAGTTTTGCCATCACAATACCAAATTATTAAAATATATTAAAATAGAAAAGTTATTTTAAATTGTAATAATATTTCACAATATTAGTTTTACTGTATTTTGGATCTAATAAATGCAGTCTTGGTGAGCAGTATTTCTTACAGACCCCAAACTTTTGAACGGTTATGTATATTAATATATCGTATTCATGCAAATGTTGTACTTCAAAAAGGAATACACTTGGAACCAGAGGAATTTCACAAAGAAGTGAAGGTGTTTGTGGAGAATCAGTCCTCAGGCAATGATACAATACTTCTGGACTGCAGAAACTTCTATGAGAGCAAAATTGTAAGTAGTTTGAAAGTCATTGATCCTAGAACTGTAAGTGCATTACAGCTAACAGTTCAGAATGTTCTCAGGGGCAGTTCAATCAGTGTTTGGCCCCCGACATCCGGAAATTCAGCTACTTCCCAGACTACGTGGATAAAAATTTAGATCTCTTCCGGGACAAAAAGGTTCTGATGTACTGTACAGGAGGCATCCGCTGTGAGCGAGGCTCGGCTTATCTCAAATCAAAAGTAAGTCTGCATGGGAAAAAATGATGCATCTTTGTAATGCCATTCTCAAACATGAATATTATTCTTCAGAATGTATGCAAGGAGGTGTATCAGCTGAAAGGAGGCATTCACAAATACTTAGAGCAGTTCCCCGATGGCTTCTACCGCGGTAAACTCTTTGTGTTTGATGAACGTTATGCCATCGCATTTAATGAGGACGTCATTTCAGGTGTGTACTCATGCAAGTTTTTCAAAAGTGATTGGATGGAGTGACAAACTTAACATTTACTTCTCCTTTCCCCAGAGTGCAGATACTGTAGTTGCCCATGGGATCAATATCAGCTGTGCTCCACAGACTTCTGCTGCCAGCTGGTTCTGTCGTGCACCACCTGCAGAGAGCGCGGCCTGACGGCCTGCTGTCCTGTGTGCCAAGCCAAAGAGCAAAACCACAGCAACATCTCCTCCGATGGGCTTTCTCACCGAGAGGAATGCGAATGCACAATGTCACGTCCCAGAATCCCCAAAGATACACTATGACAAACTCGAGTTGAAAATCATCTTAGATGGCCTGCAACTTTGTGTGATTTTAAGAAGTCTGCAAAATGCTTTTTAAAAACTGTTGTACCAATTCAGTCATGATTTTAAAAACTGGACACAATGTAGATCTTCAATAAATTACAAATCATTCTCATTCTTAATTTTATTTGACATTTGAAATCATATATGAACGGGACTTGTTAATTTGTCCAACAATTCTCAGGTCATTCAACTCAAACTATACACAGACAAAGGTGATGTACATATACACACATAAAGACAAAAACACAAGATTTAATTGCATATTATTTCCTCGAACATGAGATCAAATTAATAAAAACAACACAAACTGTCATGGTGGTCATTCTTTGAGTAAGAGAACAGCATGTAAAGCTTCAATTAAATAGAGTTTACAGACATTTTTGGCAATTTACAAGTTTCCAGCATCTGCAAAGAAGTGAACAGAAAAACGTTTAAACCATTTACATAATTAAAGATGATAGTGGACTTTCCTTATCCACCTTATTTTTCAACACAGAAGTAAGCAGTAACGAGAAGAACATGCTGTTAAAGGAAAAACTGTTTGCACTACAAACCAGTGTGTTCATAATTAAGATAATACATTAAAATAATCTGGTTAGACACCAATTTGCAATATCAAGCAGCAAAACAACCTGTTTTTTACAGCTAAAAATAGCCAGACCCATAAAATTTACAAATGGCTGCGCCTGCTCTTACAGGAATAATAAGGTGGATAATATAAAAATGATGATTTGCTAACCTGCTTTGTAATGAAACAATTGGACCCTACTGCCAGTGTTGGTTGAGATACCACATGGTATCGTTGGTCAGTATTGGTCCGAACAACGGATTTAGCTGTGACAGAATAGCAATCAGCCAGCTGAAACATAACCAAAAGTACAGAGTGAAGAGCATGACAGTGAAAATTAAATATGGCCAAGAGACTGAATTCAGGAACGAAATGTGGCAGCAAAAATATGGCCTGCACTGCCTCCTAGTGGCTGTTAGAGAACAAACTATCATATTTCTTCAAAATAATAAATAATTCACATCAAAGTGGGACAGTTCAGACCTATTATGAGCTTATTTAACACATTTGTAAAATATTATTTGTAAGTTTATTATCTGAAACTGGAGTAAACTGCACATGAAATGGCCTGGATGTGCTGTATTTCTTTTCTAATCAATACTGGAGTTGCCCAAAGGCTGTGTTTGACTTTCAGCTGATACAGAATAGAAAAATCTCTCTATTTTACCATATTAAAAAACAGCTTTTACTATTGAGTCTCTTTAGAAATGTGTAACATAAAGATAATTTAAAGACAATGTACTTACAAAAGGTAGCAACAGACAGCAGTTAGTACCAGCATTGTCACAATGACTCTAAAATGGCAACAACAAAAAAAAAAAGATACTTAACACTTCTTATGAATAAATAACACATATTCTAGATATAAATAACACGTATTATGAATAAAACATTTTAAATAACATAAATGTGTTTCTTTAAATCACCCTTGCGCACTTGGCACAGTCACATGATCATATATTCATTTTACAACTAAAATTGAGCATATTTGCTTTTAATTTGTATTAGATACATTACATTTGAATTGAAT
The DNA here is from genome assembly GCA_039654775.1 of Spinibarbus caldwelli. Taxonomy (NCBI): domain Eukaryota; kingdom Metazoa; phylum Chordata; class Actinopteri; order Cypriniformes; family Cyprinidae; genus Spinibarbus; species Spinibarbus caldwelli. The sequence goes on along the minus strand of CM077246.1, from coordinate 19,038,001 downwards.
GTATTTCCTATTGTCACACAAGTCAAATCACAAACTTTATTTTATTGTGACGCTCACTTGTTGGTTTTCGTAAAGTCTTTCTGAACGAACAAAACGATAAACTGTGTCGTTTAAGAACATATTTTTTGTTAATAAAGTCTTTGGCTTTATAACATCTCAATTACATCGATAACTAGAGGTTCGTACAGCTGGTTTAATAGAGTAAACTTTCGTTTAAGGAAATGCTAATGTTGCTTACCCTCGATTCGGTCCTTTTGGAATAAACCAGGGAATAACTCCACCAATAAGACCCCAAAACAAAGTCATAACTGATATAGCTATTACAAACGATGTGGCCGCCATGATATTTCTTTGTAGTTCGAGGTTTAATAACTTATTTTCTATAAAACAAACTTCGTAGCCTGCTCAGCGCTCGCGCCCCACAGTGCAGTGTGGACGGTGATGGTCATGTGACTCCTCGAGCCCTGAGCAGAACACACATATGACTGATGTCTCACCTCTTCCTCTGCACTCACATACAACTATACTAGTCAACATTTGAAGTGGATCAAAACCTTTCATCAAAGCTGTCCTAAAACCAAAATGCGTTCTTGTCTTAGGACAACTTTGATTAACTTTTTTTGAGCCACTTCAAATGTTGGCTACTATAAATATACAGCCTTCTTTTGATATTGCAAAATTTTTGGTTTGGTGCACAAAGTGCATTTTGTAGGGTATGTGCCCTGCATGTATTTAATCTACCCTAGAGTCACATGAAACCTTTTCACCAGCATGAATTATTTAAAATGTCAACCGCTGACTTCTTGAATTCTTAAAACCAATTAGTGCAGCAATGCGAAACAGGGTTAGTACAGTTAACTAAAACCATAAAAACATTATCCTTACTTGAATTAAAATAAACTAACTGAAATAAAATGAAAAAAATAAAAACTTGTACTGGAGCTTTAGTTTATATATTTGATTTAAATATTATAAAATGTAAATATTTTAAAATGTAAATAAACGGAAATTAAAAAAAAAAGACAAAAACTCTTAAATTTAAAATTATATATACAGGTGCATCTCAATAAATTAGAATGTCGTGGAAAAGTTCAATTATTTCACTAACTCAACTCAAATTGTGAAACTTTTGTATTAAATAAATTCAATGCACACAGACTGAAGTAGTTTAAGTCTTCGGTTCTTTCAATTGTGATGATTTTGGCTCACATTTAACAAAACCCACCAATTTACTATCTCAACAAATTAGAATATGGTGACATGCCAATCAGCTAATCAACTCAAAACACCTGCAAAGGTTTCCTGAACCTTCAAAATGGTTACATGATAGCCTATACAATCATGGGGAAGACTGCTGATCTGACAGTTGTCCAGAAGACAATCATTGACACCCTTCACAAAGAGGTTAAGTCACAGAAGGTCATTACTGAATGGTTGGCTGTTCACAGAGTGCTGTATCAAAGCATATTAAGTGAAAAGTTGACTGGAAGGAAGAAATGGGGTAGGAAAAGTGGCACGAGCAACAGGGATGACCACAAGCTTAAGAATACTGTCAAACAAAGCTGATTCAAACACTTGGGAGAGCTTCACAAGGAGTGGACTGAAGCTGGAGTCAGTGCACCAAGAGTCACCACGCTCAGACGTCTTCAGGAAAAGGGCTACCAAGCCACTTCTGAAACAGAAACAATGTCAGAAGCATCTTACCTGGGCTAAGCAGAAAAAAACTGGACTGTTGCTCAGTGGTCCAAAGTCCTCTTTTCAGATAAAAGTAAATTTTGCATTTCATTTGGAAATCAAGGTCCCAGAGTCTGGAGGAAGACTGGAGAGGCACAGAATCCAAGTTGCTTGAAGCCCAGTGTGAAGTTTCCACAGTCAGTGATGAATTGGGCTGCCATTTCATCTGCTGGTGTTGGTCCATTGTGTTTTCTGAAGTCTACAGTCAACACAGCCATCTACCAGGACATTTTAATGCACTTCATGCTTCCTTCTGCTGACCAGCTTTTTAAAGATGCTGATTTCATTTTCCAGCAGGACTTGGCACCTGCCCACACTGCCAAAAGCACCAAAAGTTGGTTAAATGACCATGGTGTTGGTGTGCTTGACTGGCCAGCAAACTCACCAGACCTGAACCTCATAGAGAATCTATGGGGTATTGTCAAGAGGAAAATGAGAGACACCAGACCCAACAATGCAGATGAGCTGAAGGCCACTGTCAAAGAAACCTGGGCTTCCATACCACCTCAGCAGTGCCACAAACTGATCACCTCCATGCCACGCCGAATTGAGGCAGTAATTAAAGCAAAAGGAGCCCCTATCAAGTATTGAGTACATATACAGTAAATGAACAGACTTTCCAGAAGGCCAATAATTCACTAAAAATGTTTTTTTTTTTTATTGGTCTTATGAAGTATTCTAATTTGTTGAGATAGTGAATTGGTGGGTTTTTGTTAAATGTGAGCCAAAATCATCACAATTAAAAGAACCAAAGACTTAAACTACTTCAGTCTGTGTGCATTGAATTTATTTAATACGAGTTCCACAATTTGAGTTGAATTACTGAAATAAACACTTTTCCACGACATTCTAATTCATTGAGATGCACCTGTATATATATATATATATATATATATATATATATATATATATATATATATATATATAAAAATAAAATTGCATTCCAATGATACTAAAACAACACTGCTGTGAAACACTGAATTCCCCCTCTCTTTACATTAACATCATTTGTAAGTATATGTAAAAAACAAAAAAACTATATAAATATCCACTATAAAGATATGCATGACTAGTGTCTGTAAGTTACAATTTTAAAATTTCCATATATTTTCGTGTGACACTGCTTTTGCTTCCTATGACAAAGACAACTGACAACACCCATCAGTTAAACAAGTGGCCATATAGGAAGTAGTTTTGTCATATATCTGCGAAGCATAAGAATTTCCCCAGATCCCATTTTTCTGTTTAGAAACCAGCTATTGCTCAAACTGTGATTTTCAGATGTTATATAAATAAACATTGATACCACTAAAACTGAGCTTAAATCCAAATGCTCTCATTTCAAGTTCAATTTGGTAACAGCACTGCCATTTCAAACCAAAGCATCACTTTCATATAAAAGACAAAAGCCCAAAAATGTCAGGTTTTTACAGTCTTTTATTTTTAGCAAAAGAATCATTTCACTCCTTTGTTTTCTCAATGGTCTCCTCCTTGTATTTGCCCTTCTCCTTTCTGTCCTCTCGGGACTTGGCCTTGCGCTCAAGGATCTTCTTGCGATCCTTGTCGAGCTTTAGCCTTGTGATCACCACCTGAACAAAAAAAGATCAATTTCATTAACATTTCCATATAACATAAAATGTCACAAAATATGCAAATTGGTCAAAAATAATTACATCAGCTATAACAAAACAGTTAAGAGGTCTAAAAGCATTTAATTGTTCACTGCATTTGCATTTCAATAATATAGTTAGATAACTTGCTGTATGAGAGAGGACTGTGATTTATGAATTATGTAATTATGGACCGAGTGATTTCTAGGTAATTTACAGCTGATAAGATTATTTATTTTTAAATTAGTGTTATATGACTAAAAAAAAAACCGATAAAGGTCTGTGGCATTCTCTTTTGCCATAAAGCACTTTTGATTTTGGCAGGGATACAAATGCAGATGTTCAATATGCAGTTTTCAAAAAAGTCCTGACAAACTCATCATCAGGCAGACTTTTGCTAACAAACACAGGGATTTCTGCATGCAGTGACGAAAGAGGACACACTCTGTTCATTTACATATACTACTGACACTGTAACAGTACAAAGCTGGTTAAAGAGCCTTCAAATAGCTCTACTATAAGTAACAAACACGATCCTGTAATTTGCAAATTGGTGACATTGGCAACTCAAGAATAACAATCAGACACTATGCTCCAAACAAAGTAATCCATGATAACTCTAAAAATATGCATATTTGGACATTTAAGTGTCATATAGAGCACTTGTTAAAACATCAATCAGTGATGTGGAAATGAAGAAACTTATGACAGTTACCATTAATATCAGACAAATGTCAGAAATGTGTAGTCAATCCAAGAGAGGCATGACAATTCAGTGGCACAGAGTTTATTTTGATGCAATAGACTTCATGGTCTACCTTAAAATTGGATTTACTTGAAGCCTCAGTGCTACTAACGTAAAGGTCAAGAGTTTGTTTCCAAAGCAATACAAGAATTGGTCAAATGTGTATCATAAATGCAATGTAAGTTGCTTTGGATAAAAGTGTCACTATTGGCAAAGAACCATTTTTTTTTTCTAAAGAGTAACTGCCAAAATTTCTCTATTGTGACCAACAAATTAAGTTCTAAACTCTGAAAATGACTTTATTAAAGTAATTATGCACATTTAATGTAAATTTTATGTATTTCATCTTGCCCTTTAGGTCAAATCAGAATGTGTTAGACATGCATTTACTAGCTGGCGTAAAGTCTTACCAAACAAAATCAATTAAACAGCATCTCCACTAAAACCTCTTAAACTGCATCAAAAATTAGATCAGCCATTCTGCTTTCTATATGTATTTTTTCAATGATAGATATCTCGTGTTTTGCATGCAAACATCTGGATATAAAACATACCTTGCTGGGGTGGATGCCAACATGGACTGTGGTGCCGTTGGCCTTTTCACGCTGAACGCGCTCGATGTAAATAACATACTTCTTTCTGTAGACCTGGACAACTTTGCCGATCTGCTGGCCTTTGTAGTGTCCCCGGACAACCTGGTGATGAGAGAAAAAAATAACGCAAGGAATGTTACGCGGAGTAAGGTGACCAGTATATACTAAACATTTCTTTACATCAGACTACAATATTGACCAGGCAGGAAAAACTGGGAACATCCTCACCTGGACCTCATCGTCCTTACGGATGGGCATGGATCTCACGTTGTATTTCAGGCGGAGCTCTTTGGACAGAGGGGAGGACATGATCTTCCTGCGGATGTGTGAAGGGGCATTGAAGTGCCTCTTGCGGTTCTTGCGCCGGGAGGAGGTCACACGTTTATTGAGTTTCATGATGCCTGTTAAAGAAAGAGCACAATTAAAATTCCATCTGAATCAAAAAAAAGAAACAGATCTGCTAAATAAATAAATGTAAATTGTAGTTGGGTTGCAAAAAAAGCCACATTCAATAAGAAAAACTAGGTTTGTAGAAGAATGAACCTGTCTCAAGCTTTACTGACACTGACTTGGGTTTGTTTGACACTTCGGCACGTCTCTCAATGGACAATCAGCAGTGATATTACATAAAATATTACAAATACGCTCAAAGCTTGCCATTTATGATTGGGTAACACGGTTTAAGTTATTTGAAAAGCATGTTCAACAGCTCGTGGTATTGCTGTAGCTAGTTATTTCAACTTGACATGACAATATTCGCACGTACAGCTTGAGTTTTCATATTTACAGCGTTTGAAGAGCGTTTATACGCAACACGATTAAAACAACATATAACACGCACAAATGGAAAACATGGCTTTGTGTTTTGGGCAAAATTAGTTATCCACACGGGAGCGCGCACAGCTCCTATAGCAGCCACTGGCTGAGCTTTGGCGACTAAATCCACCGAGATGTCGCAGCGTAAGTATAAAATAATACATCTAAATTAAAAAATAGGGATTTTATGTAGCGATAATGTGTGCTTTAAACTTTGAGGACATAAAATCCACGAGGATGGCAAAGGATGTTTAAGAAATGCTTTAGCAATCTTGACTTACCCTGCCTACTAGTCGCTATGGCCGCCGGAAAAGAGACTCAAGAACTACTTCCGCCAGAATTAGTTGTGGCGCAAATCTCGCGAGATCATGGATAGAACGGGATTTGAAAGTAGCTGTCAGTTTTGGTTTTATGGCAGGGTACAGACAAATGAACAATCAATTCATTGAATGAAGTAGTTACTGCAGTTATCATTAAGTAAATCAAATTTATCTAAAAATAAATGTTTTGAAACTTTAGGCTACTTCCTACTGTGTCACACCAAAAGCCATGATTTCTGAACAAAGACAGAATTTTTACAGAAATATCTCTTCTCCTCCATCTAAATTTGTTTGGGTTAATATGTTTCCTTCATTTCAGTGGGAACATTTTTGGGGAGTTCTTAGTAGGTATTGTGTTACAATTAAAACAAAAGAAGGGTCCTTTAAAATTGCTCACAGAATATATCTGTTAAAGAAACAGTAGAGCGTTTTCATCTGGATGTAGATTACAACTCCTCTTTCTGTAATTGTAAAAAAAGAGTCTATTGTGCATTTATTTTTTGAATATGTCACAATTTCTAAGTGTTAAAATGAGCTGCATCCTAGTCTTAAATGTATCATTTGTTTTACATCATTCAAATGAATGACTTTTTTTTTTCTAAAAGGAAAATATTTATTATTGATCTGATTAAGAAAATTTTATATTCATCAAACTAAATGGAGTAACTTAAACCCCAATTTTGCTCATTTTCAAACAGCCTTTAAAGCTTATTTAGAATCTATAAAGTCTTTAAAAAATCGTAAAGCCCAAAGGACTGTCTCTCTGTTAAATGAATTTAAAATATGTCTGTGATGCCCTTTATTTTATTTTTTTCTCGAATTGAATTTTATTTTGTGTATGTGTATATATATATATATATATATATATATATATATATTATTGTTTTTTATTTCATTAAAATTGTCTCAATTTGTATTTACAAAATGTGTAAATATGAGAAATATGTGAAGAACTTGCTGTTGAATTTTGTAATTTTGAAAGTTCAATTTAAAAAAAATCATTGAATGAATTAGGCTATATTAGAAAGAAATATCATCGAATATAAAGGTATAAAATCACGTTGCACTTTAAATAATAAGTGGTTGAGCTTTTACTCCAGGTTTTGAGTATTAACTGATCTTATCTTTTAAATGTAAAAATAATAATAGAGTAAAATAAAAACAGGTGGAATTGATACCTTTAAAATTTGGGGGAATTACCAGTAGGTTACTAGTCCTTTCTTTAATTATTCTGCAGGTTGTTTGCTACAGCAAAAGTGATCAATTCTCAGTGCTCAGTTTATGCTCTTATTATAGTGCTGCTCGAAAGTCCAGTTTAAGCTACTAGCTGTGTTTTGGAAGGTGGTAGCTGGTTTATCGCTGGTCCAAGCTGGATAATATCTGGTCCAAGGTGATTAGCTGGTGGACCACCATGCAAAACCCATTCAAGATGGTCTAGCTAGAAACCATGCACCACCGCTTGAATTTGACTTTGCAGCACTTAACAGTCTTAGAATTTCAGCAAGCAAAAACATAAAACATGTCATGAATTGCCATGCACCAATAATATTGCAAATAAACATTAATATTTGCCTCCTGACATCGTTTACACTCACCCTCATGTCATTTCAAACCTGTATGCATTTCATTCTTCTGTGAGACACAAAAGAATAATATATTGAAGAATGTTGGTTACCAAACAGTTTCGGTTCCCATTGACTTCCATTGTATTTTTTATCCATACAATGAAAATCAGTGGGAACCGAAACTGTTTAATTACATTCCTCAAAATATCTTATTTTTCTATGTTCCAGAGAAAAAGAAAGTCGTATAAATTTGAAATGACATGAAGTTGAGTAGCCTAAATAATGACAGAATTTTCATTTTTTGTTTGGACAATCCGTTTAACAAAGTAATAATCTCGCTGGCTTTTATTCACTCCAAAACAGCATAATTTCTTGTGAAGTTTCACAGGTGCTTTAGTTAAAAGAAAAATCCTAGGGACTTCCTTTGTCAAAAGGTTACACAGAAGAAGAAAGAAGGCACATCTGAGTCACTAATCATTTTATTAGAATGATATAATTGACAATGAATTTGAAAACAGTTTTTATTCAACACAATATTATGTGTCTGTTTTTTTGGCTTTTCTCCAACCAACCTTCAAAAATAGCAAAACACAGTTTGCCACAACTGTTCTCTTTGAAACTGCAGGTCTACTACACTGCCCTGACATGTCATGCGAGCAGGTGTTCTTTTACACAACTCAATGGCGTCCATTGTGAAAATGAATATAGCATTGAATGAGCCAGATCAGGGGAAAACATGGATTGACCAAATCTGTAGCTGTAGACAGTGTTCTTTAGCCTGTAGTTTGGTTCACAGAATGGGTCTAAGGCGCATAAAGCTCTGTCTGGTCGTTTGTTCTTTCTGGGCTTTGGGACTTAAGAATAAAAAGGGTCTTTTGAGTGCATACGATTGAATAGACACACATTAAAAACAACAAAGGTACAAAGGTTAGTGTTCTGTGAAATTGGACAAAATTCTATTGAAAACCTCTCATGCACCTGTAAATTTGTAATAATACACTCTCTTTTAACTAATGATTAACTTACTACCATTCTATCTATCTATCTATCTATCTGTCTGTCTGTCTGTCTGTCTGTCTGTCTGTCTGCCTATTTAACTCTATCTATCTATCTGTTTATCTATCTATCTGTCTATCTGTCTGTCTGTCTGTCTGTCTGTCTGTCTGTCTGTCTGTCTATCTGTCTGTCTGTCTGCCTATTTAACTCTATCTATCTATCTATCTATCTATCTATCTATCTATCTATCTATCTATCTATGTCTGTCTGTCTGTCTGTCTATTTAACTCTGTCTATCTATCTATCTATCTATCTATCTATCTATCTATCTATCTATCTATCTATCTGTCTGTCTATTTCACTCTATCTATCTATCTATCTATCTATCTATCTATCTATCTATCTATCTATCTATCTGTCTGTCTATTTCACTCTATCTATCTATCTATCTATCTATCTATCTATCTATCTATCTATCTATCTATCTATCTGTCTGTCTGTCTGTCTATTTCACTCTATCTATCTATCTATCTATCTATCTATCTATCTATCTATCTATCTATCTATCTGTCTGTCTGTCTGTCTGTCTGTCTGTCTGTCTGTCTGTCTGTCTGTCTATTTAACTATCTATCTGTCTGTCTGTCTGTCTGTCTGTCGGTCTGTCTGTCTATCTGTCTATTTAACTCTGTCTGTCTATCTATCTATCTGTCTGTCTGTCTGTCTGTCTGTCTGTCTGTCTATTTAACTCTATCTATCTATCTATCTATCTATCTATCTGTCTGTCTGTCTGTCTGTCTGTCTGTCTGTCTGTCTGTCTATCTGTCTGTCTGTCGGTCTGTCTGTCTATCTGTCTATTTAACTCTGTCTGTCTATCTATCTATCTGTCTGTCTGTCTGTCTGTCTGTCTGTCTGTCTATTTAACTCTATCTATCTATCTATCTATCTATCTATCTGTCTGTCTGTCTGTCTGTCTGTCTGTCTGTCTATCTGTCTGTCTGTCGGTCTGTCTGTCTATCTGTCTATTTAACTCTGTCTGTCTATCTATCTATCTATCTATCTATCTATCTATCTATCTATCTGTCTGTCTATCTATCTATCTATCTGTCTCTCTATCTATCTATCTGTCTGTCTGTCTATCTATCTATTTAACTCTGTCTGTCTGTCTGTCTGTCTGTCTGTATGTCTATCTATCTATCTATCTATCTATCTATCTATCTATCTATCTATCTATCTATCTATGTATCTGTCTGTCTGTCTGTCTATTTAACTCTATCTATCTATCTATCTATCTATCTATCTATCTATCTATCTATCTATCTATCTATCTATCTATCTATCTATCTATCTATCTACTATCTTTCTGTCTGTCTGTCTGTCTGTTTTACTCTGTCTGTCTATCTATCTATCTATCTATCTATCTATCTATCTATCTATCTATCTATCTATCTATCTATCTATCTATCTATCTGTCTATCTATCTGTCTGTCTGTCTGTCTGTCTATCTAACGTAAGGGTAAGGGTAATGAAAGAGTAACAGAATAGGATTATTTTTGTATATAGCAATATATCTTGATGTGGCCCCACCTTGAACAGTTTGGTTCAGGTGTGTCCCTGTAGGCTACTGTGTCAGTGTGAGGCGTGACACTTCAGTATGAGTAATCCCACGCTCCTTCCATTCAATACATACACAGCGAGGAGACAAATGTGACAACTTATTGCAGTCTGACTGAAAACAATGTGGAAAAATATATGGAAGAAGGTGAGTCTCAGAAAATTGAAATATTTGTTTACTCGAAAATGCACTATGAGAATATAAATTAAAATCTCTACTTAATGCTTCATATTGCAGATGTTCATGGTCCTGATGGTGGGGAACCTGTTCATGGCCACTGACACAAAGCACAACAATAGAGAAGGAAAGTCTCGGAGACGGAAACTGGAGTCCCATCCTCGCCGGAATGCCTCGTCTATCAGAATCTCCCCGGATCCGATGATGACAGGTCCAGAATCAGGAGTGATGCCTGGTGCTGTTGAAATTGACTTTGACAAGAGTATCGAGGACATGGTGTCTCAGGTCCGAAACAATCCCAACTTATCCATAAGCAAATGTGTGGTGGATCGCAAACTTTGGATGTCAAACAGTCGCAGCCTTTCTCCCTGGTCCTACAGGTAAGTGTATTATGGAGTTCATTGTTAGTTTCATCTTTGAAATTCAAACATTATGAATATTATTATATTATTTAACCTCTATGTTCTGATTAAAGATTAAGAGACCTCAAAGTCCAGTTTAATTTAAAAAAAAAAAATAAAAATATTTGTATATATATATATTTATATAAACATGCTTGATGGTAGAGTCTTCAGTGTCAGCCATGTTTCAGGATTCTGTGATGAACAGAAGTTTAAAGAACAGCATTTATTTTAAACAAATATATATATATATATATATATATATATATATATATATATATATATATATATATATATATAACATTAAAAAATGATTTTGTATGCATCCTTGCTAAATACAAGTAGCCAATTAAATTCTTTCTAATACTGCCCCAACTTTGCTATTACAGGAACAAAGTTTTTCTTTTTTTAATTGCAACAATATTTCACAATAGTACAGTTTTTACTTTGATCAAATCAATGCAACTTTGGTGAGCAAATAAGAAAAAAACAAATCTTACCAAGACCAAACTTTTGAACAGTAGTGTAGCCTATACATAGGCCTGTCTTTACCCATGCCATTTATTGAATGTCTTTGGGCAGAATCAACCACGATGAGACCCGTAAACCCGTGGACATCCCGGAGGCCGTGTGTTCGTGTGTGGGCTGCATCAATCCTTTCACCATGCAGGAGGATCGCACCATGACCAGCGCCCTCATCTACGCCAAGATCCCCGTGCGCAGACTGCTGTGCCATCGGCCAACCAGGAAACCGACGAAGCAGAAGAAATGCGTGCCCCGTTACAGATCGCTGGTGGAGAGCATCGCCGTGGGGTGCACGTGCATCGTGGGGTAGCTGCGTGGGACCAACACACTTCAGCCTGTTTTACCGCAAACAAATCCGGATCCTAATTGTGAATATTATAATTTGCTGTAGGGTGAGCTCAATAAAACACAACCGTGGCTGTGCAGGCGCCTTTTCTATTTTGAAAAGGTGATTTTATTTAAGATTTTGAACATTTATTGTCGTTAAGTATTAATAGCTTGCATTGTGCAACACAAATTAAAAGAAAAAAAGATATGTATAATAGTAGGCTGGTTATAAGCCTATAAGGGTTAAAGCTGTGCCTTTAAAAATATCAAAGTTGACAGTTCAGGCAGATCATTTTTAGTTGCTATAGGCTACGTTATGGAATTATAAAGTATTTTTAAGAAAGAAAGAGAATTTAATACTGATATGTCTACAAATAGACAATTTTCAATAATATCCTGTGCTTTGGTACAAATTCGTGGTACTATCAGGGTTGTCTGTTTAAGATCGCCCTCTACTGACCAAAATATAAGATAGAGTGATAGAAAGAGGACGCATACTTTTATGATGTCATAATGTTTTTTTTTTTTCTTCTTCTTTTTTTTTCTGTCATTTTAATGTGGGGATGGTAACTGGTAACTTAACACATAACCCGAGGACTCAACTTTAAAGTATTTTCAATAAATATTGTATTTACTATTTTTCTAATATTTTCCCAAAATATATAGCCTAGTTATTTTCAGGTTTTTAATGTACATATTTGGAATTTGAGAACTGACAAAATCATCGTGTCTTTACCGTAAATAAAATATACAAAACATAAATAAATAAACAAATTTACTGGATTTTTTTTTTCTCGGTGTTTTAAGAAATGTCAGGCTATATAGCCTAGTAAATATTATATCGTGCCAGCTCTTAACTGAAGTCAACATTTACACATGAGTGACACACAGTTTCCACTTTGCACTTTTTTTTTTTAAACATTTATACAATGATTTGATTCAGATGATGCAAGTTCTTGACATTATAATGAGGAAAGTAACTACATCTTGTGTTTATGTTTAAAATATTATAAATATAATTAAAATATGTTCTTCAAATGACTCAAAGTGATAGCTTGCTACTTGGGATGTTCTTACAAACAACAGGCTATCACACACACTCACTCTAACAGGACGACAGCCTACGTTCAAATTAAAACAAGACATTTCAGCTTTGGTCTCATGTGCGCCATCAGCAGGACTCGAAGAGCCGAGTCCTGCATCATCTCAATCATTAGTGATCAGCGAGGATCAGTAATAGAGAAAAATCCAGGAGAAGGACGCATCATGCCCGGTATGTCTTTGGCTGATGAGATGACAGATAATCTTCAGCTGAAAAACATGACTTTTAAGTCTGACTATTACTGTTGTTTGATTACTTGCGAGAAGGACGCGGTCCAGGTGAGCGAATCTGGTGCTTGGTGCAGGTGAAGGGTCCATCGGAGGGGACGGCAGCAGAAGGTAGGAACTGACAGACATATCGACAGTGATTACTTTCAACACTCTCAGTGGGATATTTTTAATGTTACAAACTCATAATGTAGCCTACTCTCAGTTAGCCTATAGCCTATGTGATATTTTAAATGGATTTTCAGACTTTTTAACGTAAAGGACTCAAATTCTATGAACCCTTCAAAATATTAGCAGCCATAGGCCTGTATTTTCAAAAAGAAAAAAAAAAGTGAGGGGAAAAACTTAAATATGCTATTCTGGAGTGATATTATATTAAAAAATACCCTACATTTATATAAATGGCTTTTATATTGTTATTAATAAAGACAAAGCAAATGATTAAAACATTTTCTTTTATTAAAAAGTGCATTTTTCTATACCCATTTAAGTACAATTGATGTGTGCCCCTATATATCTATTCACATAATTTCATAATTGCACAATTAGTTTTTATTCCTTACTTTTATAAACTTTATTAGCCTACATATTTTATGCAGCCTCTCAGATTCTGTCACAATACAATATATACAGTTTATATACACTTTATGCTTTTTAATATAATCACTCAATATAATTGTTCCACTTTTTGCAGTGAAATGTATAAGAGAAAACTGTGAACTTTAAGATTTTCCCCTGTCTTCTGACAAACAACCTGTTGTGTTACCATAATTGTATTTTTGTCAAGAGCGTGGACGTGACAATATTATACTAGTGAAGCAGAAATAGCCTGCTTGCCAAGATATTGCCATTCTGAGTATGAAATATCATTTTGAGCCAAAATATAAAACTCAGAAATTAGGCCTAATCATTCAAACAGCTACACTCATAATTTGAAGAATGTGAATTAGGCAAGACTAATATACAGTTAATTGAGCGGCAAGCAGAATAATCCATTCACCTATTCACTGAAACATTGCACAGAATTGCATATTGCAGCTGGACTACATGGCATGTCCTTTTTATAGCTATGTACCAACACAAATATGTAGGCGACCACTATTTCAGCTTTTCAGATTCAATATATCCAGGACTGTCAATCTATATTTAGAAGCTCTTGTGGCTCATAAATATTCATTGAGGTTTTAGTGCTTTCTTAAAAAAAGACGCCAGCGTGAGTTCCCAACAGTGAGTCAGTCAGCGTGTGTCATAGAGTGGGAGGAGAGAGAGAGAGAGAGAGAGAGAGAGGGAGGGATGGTTGGTGAGAGTGAACTCTTTGATATTTTGATATGCTGATACCCGGGGGACCAGCACAGATGGCACCTGTTCTCAGAGGCACTGGCCACTCTTGGTGACTACTCAGTGTGTGATTTCCGTCACCAAATATCATACATGAGTCTTCACATTTGCACTGGGGGTTTCGGGTGCCATTTGTCTAAATAAATAAATAAACAGTTTGTTCAGGATCAGATTTACGACATATGTTTGTGTTTAAGGTGTTAACAAGAGAATTGCATGCTCATACTTTTAGATTGAGTTTGATTAAGCAGATGGTCCCTGCATCTAAGTGCGACCTCTGTGCATATTAAACAAAATAGAAACAAATATGATGCAATTAACTCACAAACACTGCACATACACTGCAAAGCAAAACAATAGCAATATATAATTTAAAACAAGATATAATGCTAAAACATATGATCTACTGAAATTGTGTGCACTGGCCACTCAGATTGAACATATTTGAATATAATATATTTAACAAGACAATAGGCCTACATGTATTTTTACAGTGAAGTATTGTAAAATCCTTTTAAGTTGTAAGTACACTCTCAGAAAAAAGGTACAAAAGCTGTGACTGGGGCAGTACCTTTTCAAAGGGTAGGCCTACTAATATGTAAACTTTAGACAATAATATGTATACTTTTAAGGTACAAATATGCACCCTTTAGGGGTACAAAATTGTATCTTTTGAAAAGGTACTGCCCCAGTGACAACTTTTGTACTTTTTTTTTCTGAGAGTGTATAATGTAGGCTACAAGTCACATTTTAATTTATGGTGAAAAATATAAAATGATGTTCCCAAAACAAGTCACAACTGATTATATTATAGTTCTATTTTTATTATTTTGTTGTCAGTACATTCAGGTAGTTGTTACATTTTTAGACTTTTTAGTTAATGTTTTTGCTATTAGCCTATAGGCCTTTTTTACTCTGGTGGTGTTTTATGTTTACATGCTATAGGCTATATAAAACCTTAGTCAGATAAGACGACATCCCAGCTAACAGGGAACATTCTCATAACTGTCACTAACATTTTTTTTTTTAAGTTATGTAAATGTTAGGATAAAATGTTTGTAGCCTATAGCTTTTATTTGGGGCTACATTCTCATAATGTTGAGAGATAACGTTCAGAACATTCTCGGGACGTCCTTACGATGTTATTTACAATTGATTATCATAATACTGAGAGAGAATGTTGGATTTTGTAACATTTAAATAATGTTACAATCACGACACTATAACTAAACATGTCAACGAGTTAAAAACATTTCAAAACAATGTTCCAACAACAACGTTTTTGTAATCAAAATTTATGACATACAGACATACCCTAAAGCGAAAACGAAGCTGTCATGAATAGACTTACAGTCATTACAATGGCACGCACTATAGGTCCTAGATCAAATAATTTTCATAACTCACACCTTTAAAAAATGTTTTATGGATTTTTTTTTTTTCCCCTCTCTGAAAAATGTTCAGCTGAACAGTCGGTAGGCTATGTTGTTAAAAAAACAGTACAATCCATTGAACGTACTGCACTTCCATCCTTACAGACTCCTTTCATTCCTGTCAAAAAAAAATTAACATGATCAACATATTGAATATTAAAATAAATTATATTTATAATAGTGGCGGTATACATGAGAACCATTAGACGGCGCTATTGGACAGTTTTAAATTGAACAGCAAAAAGTTTACAGTCCCTCTCATAAACATGAGGATGATTTCATGTCCTGCTTCGCGCGTCTAAATAAAGCTCAGTGATCAGTCGGCTGTGCGCAGTACATTCCTGGTCAGAGGGTAAATGTCCATGTAACAACAGTGTAACTGCCCTCATCACCGCCCCTCCCAACCGAAGCTCGGGAACACAGCTCAGCCCTCCATCCTTCTGGGAGGAAAACACGATGAACTGCGAGGATGCACAGCACGTCTTCGTGACACACGCGTGAGAAGTGTTTAGGATGCTGCTGTAACTCCGCGCGCATCCAGCGAGCAGCAGCAGCATCCCTCCTCCGGTCCGCATCTGCTGTCATCGCGGCGCGGATGGTGGGAAAGGACCCTCCCAAAGGAAAACAGACGAAAGAAAGATGAAATGTTTCTCCCGGTACCTGCCTTACCTCTTCCGACCTCCGAGCACCCTGCTCTCCTCGAGCTGTCACACGGAAGGTAAGAGCCGATCCGCGCAGACAGCTGGACATTGATTCTGCTGCTTCACAGCGCGCTGAAGGGATGCTGCGTAATCACAACTCTCTGTCTGGAAGTGCTAGGGGTGTTTATCATAAGCAAGGCTTATTTTTACAACTCTGTGGGGTAGTATTTGATCTAGAATGAGTGGGATTTTTTATTTATTTATTTTGATAGTTTTATTCATTGAAAATAATGTATACTACTACTAGCCTAATAATTCTATTTATTTATTTTATTTATTTATTTAGTCATTTAGCAGACGCTTTTATTCAAAGCGACTAACAAATGAGGACAACAGAAGCAATCAACTGTAGTATTAAAACAACTGAAACAGATCCAAAACTAAAGGTAATGCATACAACAAAATTTCAAAAACTTAACATTTAAATGAAAATAATAATAATAATAAAATAAAGCTAAAAACAATTCAAAATATTAAAGAACAAAAGGCATAAGAGTATAATAATGATTCTAACATAACACTAAGCCAAACACCAAAAAACAACTACATATGTGTATGTACAACCACACACACATACATATATATATATACAGATATACACATTTATAAATTCAATATATATATTATTTCATTTCCATTTAGTTTGTTGAAGTACTAAAATAACTCAAATTAAATAAAACTAAAACTTAATAAAAATCCTATACAGATATAATAAAAAAACTAATAAAATGACAAACATTATTCCAACTTTAACTAAAATTAAAATAGATAACAAATGCAAATCAAACTACATTAGTTTATCATTACTCCTAAAAAAATAACACTGGGCCAAACATGCAAGTAGTAGGAATATTATATATATATATATATATATATATATATATATAAGCCTATGTGTGTGTGTGTGACCCTGGACCACAAAACCAGTCATAAGGGTCAGTTTTTTGAAATTAAGATTTATACATCAAATGAAAGCTGAATAAATACGCTTTCCACTGATGTATGGTTTGTTAGGACAATATTTGGCCGAGATACAACTATTTGAAAATCTGGAGTCTGCGGGTGCAAAAAAAAATCAAAATACTGAGAAAATCGCTTATAAAGTTCTTCAAATGAAGTTCTTAACAATGCATATTACTAATCAAAAATTACGTTTTGATATATTTAAGGTAGGAAATTTACAAAATATCTGCATGGAACATGATCTTTACTTAATATCCTAATGATTTTTGGCATAAAAGAAAAATC